>JANBPO010003310.1:0-600000 GCA_024336825.1 Amorphophallus titanum
GTAAAGCTGCTGAATTCTGTCCTTTGTTCATTAATGCTTTCCATGGACCCCGAGACAAGCCCTCGGGGATAACTCAAACAAAAATGGGGCGCGCCGCGCGAGGGCCCTATATACAAGGAGTCAAAGCTTATCAAGCTTCGGGACCGCTTCTTTTCAACTCGGCAAGGAGAGTCTCGCATCGAAGAATCTCCTCTCGGAGCTCATCAAATTGGCGGCGGCACGTCTCTATCTCAGCTCGAGCACTATGATGCTTGACGTCAGCCTCCCGAAGCTCTCTCTGCAGCTCCTCCACCCGAAGAGAGGCCCTCCGGCCACGCTCCTCAACCCTCTCGAGGTGGAGGCCAGTCTCCGCCTGGGTCGCCCTAAGCCCGTGCAGATGCTCCTCCTGCTCCTGGATCTGCAACCGGGCCTTCTATCTCCGCTCCTGGAGGATGTGGAGGTGGGTGAACTCACCCCACAACGCGGTCAGCCTCGTCGACCATGCATCCCGAGGAAGACCTAACACGTGATAGCTCCTGGTGAATGCCTCCAAGCTACCCCTCAAAGTCTCTATAGTAGGCAAAGGGTCGACACGAATCAGCTGATCGAGACCCTGTAGAAGCGGCTCTGTCGAGGAGGCATTCAATGCCATCCCAAGTGCTGGAATGTCCGGCCATTCAACTCCGAGTTTAGGAAAGTCCATAGGCGCCGGTACCGGTCCTTCTGCTGATCCTGAATTAAAAAGAAAGGAGCACAAACTCGTGAGTGTATCACCATGATAAAATCACCATGGTAAAGGTCCAAATGTGCAAATCACAATGGCTTTACCTGAAGCAGTCGCGGTGTTCGTCAGGTCAGGCCTGAGACAAGACCCCTCCTCTGGAACTGTAGAGGAGCTATCCATAAGTGCCGGTCCCTGTTCTGTGGGCGGTACAGGTGTAGCCTATCTCTCTGCAAGTGAGACAAGGCATGAAAAGTCTCAGCACTCCATCGACACCAATAAGCAAAATAGGCACTTTATAGTGATGGAGACATACCAGTCTTCGTAAGCGGCTCCTCCTCAACTACAACTGTGTTGACCCCTGTCGTGGGCTCCATGTAAGGAGGAACAGCTGAAAGAAGAGACCAACATATAAAATGGTGATCGATACCACAGAGGAAAGGAGTGTCGTCGAATGCATGGCGTGAGTTCCTAATTCGACAACAACATACCCAGAGCTGCCGGCTCAGGGGAGGCCGCGGCCTAGTCAACAGTGCCCCGCTCCTCTAAAGGCGCCTGAGATGAGCCTGTCGCCATGTCAACTTCGGTGGGCTGAAGAGAAGGTCTCCCCTCCAGATGATCGTCAGCTGCTCAAGGCATAGACTTCATACAATGTCAATATGCAGCAAGATACGGCGGAAAGAATGTACAGAATATTTTGTACATACCTGAAGCCGGCACCTCACCGGACCCCACAACATCGACAGTACCTGCCGATAGCCCCACGGCTAGGGAGGCGGCTTCCCCATCAGAGATTTCGACCCCGGCGATCGGAGCCCTCACATCCTCGTCATAAGCTGGCAAGTCAGCGGAGGACCCTGTTTCCATGAGCCTGGAGAGCTCATCCAGGGAGGAGGGGGGTATCTCGCTGGAACCTGGCTCAGGTGGTGGGGCTTGTCGCATAGGGGGGCAGGGCGCTGGTCAACCTCCCACTTGCTTCAGTTGTGGCCACCAAGGCCACATCCGGTGGTTCTGCAGCGAGAAGGGCTGGGCCGTGCTGTGTCTGGTGCCATCTCTGGTGGTTGTCGTTCCTTTGCGGATGTGGTTAGGAGCATCCCACAGATGAAGGGACTGGTGAATAAGCGTTGGCTGGATGCTAGGGAGCTTCCGGCGGAGCTCCTGCAAGGCAGGCTCGCTTGCCTTCGACAGTGCCTATGTCTCTCTGTTGGAAGGGTCGATGGAAGTTGAGGTTGTCAGTGGGCGGCTGGAGGAGGTCACAGGTGGGTTCTGGGCTATTGTGAGGGTGGCCATGTCCACGTTCTTGGCGCTGGGGCAGGAGGAGGACTCTATGTCGTGAATGGTTGAAGTGGGTTGTCTGGTGGCTGGTGGAGCTTTGCTCCGCCTCCAGAGGTGGTCGGAGTCCAGGGGAACCTTCTCCAACCCGATGGTGAGGTGGTTGCAGGTCCTCTTTGAGGGCGTGCCGGTTCACCTCTGTGACGATGATGGGCTCACCTTCCTAGCCTAGGATTCCGCCGAGTGGAAAGGGGCAGTTTGGGCTTCACCCCGTGGAGCTTTTGCACGTGTTGTTGCCATTGTCCAGGTGGCCAGCCTGGCAGCGATTCTAGCTGTCACCTTCGTCAACCTTGTCGGTGTCTAGATCATCATCCGCCTTTGGGTGGAGGAGGAGGTCAACACTGTGCCACCGGCTCAGTTAGGGCTCTAGGGAGGCTGCCAAGAGGATGGGGATGTACAGACATGAGAGGGGTTGGCAGCCGAATCAAATTCGAATCGACCACACTGTAACAACGAGCCGGAGTCATTTAGGGAGGTTTGGGCCAGTCCCTCTCTCGCTTACGATCTTGTGGGTGGCGGTTCCGGCTTAGGCTGAGCGGGTATGGGTTCCCAGTCGAGCAAGCTTACTCGTGACTTACCCGTGAATCCGGCATCTATCGGTCCACTAGGACCCGCTATGGTTTGTCTTCCCCGCCTGGTTTCGCCCGATGTGCAATGGCCCTAGGTGCTTGAGTCCCTTCTTGTGGTTGGGATCTCTCTGGCGATCGCCTCCCCCTCGCCAACGGTCAATCGCCTTCTCCGGTCATGGTAGCCGTCTTCTCTGGTTCAACATTGGCAGGGGGTAGGGGAAAGGTCAGTGGCGGTGTCTTCTGTTGCTGTCAAGGAGAAAGGGAAGCAGGTGGCCAGGAAGGTGTTGCCGATCGGGGTTGAGCTTGCCCGGACAGCCGAGGACCCTCAGCCTAGGCGGTCAGTGTCGCTGCTTCAGCTAGAATCCCCATATGGGCAGAACCCAGCTGCAATGCCGCCTTCTGATACCACTGCCATTGGCGCGACAATGGAAGTTTCCTAGCAGTTGACGATGGTAGACCCACATCTTTTTAGGGTGGGCTTTGTGGCTCTCCTTCAGGGGGCCAGTGATCATGATGGGGACATCACTTACCCCCCCTCCACATTTTGAAGCCCGGATGGATCGTCAGCAAGTGCCATCATCTCTTTGCCCCGCCCGTGCTGGGGGCACCTGTCAAAGGCAAGCTGCTCATCCTTTACATAGTGGCTACTGAATATTCACTAGGGGCAATGCTCGCCCAGAATAATGACGAGGAAAAGGAGCAGGCTCTCTACTACCTCAGTCAAAGACTGGTGGGGGCAGAAGTCAATTACACCCCTAACGAAAAGGTCTGCCTTGCCTTGGTCTACGCAATCAAGAAACTGAGACACTATATGCTATCCCATGAAGTGAGCCTGATCTCCAGGGCTGACCCCATCAAGCACATTCTCTCCCAGTCAGTCTCGAAGGGGTGCCTCGATAAGTGGGTCATATTGTTGATGGAGTATGACATCACCTATGTGCCACAGAAGGCCATCAAAGGGCAAGCCATCACGGACTTCTTCGTGGCACACCCCATGCCCGAAGACTCCCCGCTAGCTACGAAACTACACAAAGATGAAGTACTGGAAGCAAACCAAGTCCAGCAGGCTGTCTGGCAGCTATACTTTGATGGGACTTCAAGAACAGAAATAGCCTCCTCTGGGCATACTAAGATACGGGCCGGAGCCAGCATCGTCCTTAAGTCTCCAGATGGAGAAGTGGTGCACAAATAATGAAGCAGAGTATGAAGCTCTGATTATCGGCTTCCAGATTACTCTACAAATGGAGATTAAAATGTTGCAAGTATTTGGCGATTCATTGCTGGTCGTCAAGCAAGTCCAGGGACAGTTCGATGTCCGGAAGTCGGAGCTACTCCCTTACCACACTAAGGCAAAGGGGCTCATGGAGCGGTTCTACCTCCTTGAGATAGGCCACACCGCTAGAGGAGAGAATGCTCAAGCGGACGCCCTTGCAAAGCTGGCAAGCTCGCTAGCGGTCCCGCCTGATGGGTCACTCGACATCTGAGTGATCAACCAGCGCTAGGTGCCTAGTATGATAGAAGAAGGACTGGAAGAAGAAGAAGAATGGGAGGTCACCACAGCAGAAGCTGTCAGTCTGCCCGACTAGAGAGACCCTCTTATGCAATGGTTCAAGTACCAACAAGTGCCCAAGCAAAGGGAAGAGAAGATTAAACTGATCAGAGCAAAGGACTCCTACGAGCTCCAAAATGGGACACTATTCTGAATTGTGGCTGACGCTAAACAAAAGCTACTCCTCCGATGCCTGTCCATTGAAGAGGCTTGGAGAGTTATGAAGGAAGTTCATGCCGGAGTAGTCAGTGCACACCAGGCGGGGCTGAAAATGAAAATTGAAATAAAGAAGCTTGGCTATTACTGGCTGACAATGTTTGACGACTGCTGCAAGTACGTGAAGTCATGTCAGAAATGCTAGGAGCATGCCACAATACCCAGGAGGCCGCTCGTGCCGCTGCACCCGAGACCCAGTTGGCCATTCGCCCAATGGGGAACAGACATTGTGGGCCCATTGCCCGCCTCATCCACAGGCTGCAAGTACATCCTGGCAGCGACTGATCATTTCTCCCGTTGGGCAGAAGCTGTCGCCCTAAGGGAGGTCACCGGGGAGATCGTGGCCAAATTTGTCTGCCGCAACATCATATTCCGGTTCAGCACTCCCGATTGAATCATCTCAGACAATGGAAGCCGACTTATGTCAAACGTTTAAGTCTATTAGGGTGGTGTCTCTAGCAGTGCTTGCTTGGACTACTAGTGTTTGTGTGGCGGGTCTATCTTAGATCACTTGGTGGTTTGACTGAGTAGGTTGGTTCGAGGGTTGACTTAGTGTAGCGGCCTTATCTTGATCGCCACAATCAGCTCGCGGCCCAGTGTAAGACTTCCAGTCTTGCCTCTGAGTGCGTAGTGGCTTCTTTCTTGACTGCTTGTGTTGCTTAGCGACCGAGTGATGAATCGCTTATGCCCAAAGAGTAGTTACCAGCATTTTGGTTTCTCATTGTCCTGGCTTGACCTCGTGGTTCACCCTCTGTCTCGTAAATGTCTCCTGACATCCTATGAGGGTTATGGCCATGTTATAAAGTAGCCATGAGTGTTTATGTAGTGCGTCATGTTCTGTGAGTCGTTTCCTTCGGTGGTGTCATTTTCTCTGGCTTAGGATTAGACTGATTGGCGGCATGTCTCTATCGTTGCTTGACGATCTTAACTCCGAGTCACGAGACTCAAGGATCGTGCATTAGTAGGTCTAGTTGCCTTGTCCTGAGTCTGTTGGCAGTTGTTGTACTGCCTTAGTGCTTTGTAGTACGTGTGACAGTGCTTGTTTAGCCTGTCTGTACTCCAACATTTGTGTTTTGGAGTCTGTCTATTGAGCCTCCACTAGTCATAGCCAGATGACACATTTCGGCATGTCAGTCCACCTGGGAGTGGTGGTGTGGCAGTTTCTGAGACACGATTTGTAAGCTAGTTTTTGTGGGCTCCCTTGCCTGACAGTAGCATCTGCTGGGGGAGAAAGAGGCCTGGCTCATGGCATTGAGCTTGTCTGTGCACACGTGGTCAGGGGTGTTTGGACGAACACCGACGGACATGACCCTAACTAGTCACTCATCACTATAGTTCCTGGTTCTGTTCAGACAGTGTCTCAGTCTCACTCATGTTTTTGGCATCGTAGACGGACACTTGAGGCACAATATAAGACGTTAGTGGACGCAACTGGCGGTTCTTCTAGTGAGGAGGTACTTTCGTCACGAGACATGTGACTCTCGTGTTTCTCGCATGTCGTGACCTTCCTAGGTTATCCCTCTCATGGTCTTGCCCAAGGTCAGTGTTGTGTTGTGTGCAAGACATTCTAGTCATGTGTGTGTGGTTGTGTCTAGAAGAGCGTGCATAACAATCGAGTCGTGTATGCCTTAGGGTCTGTCTTGTCTGTATAGGTTTTTCTAGGGCATTTGCTTCTTTCTTCTAGGCCTTCACTTGCCTGGTGTCTCGATGATGGATCGGTGATTCCTGACTTCGTCAGTTCAGAGTTTGCCCTTCTGTTGCTGCCTGGAGTAGTTCAGGGAGCTGAGGTTAGTTCGGCAGCCGTGTTTGCTCGGTACGGCTTCTTTCCCCTTTTCTTCTAGTTGTCCTACCCATTCCGTTTTTGGCTTTCTTTTACAGCTTTGTAGTTTAGTTTTCCTACTTTACTACTACTGTTGTTTTAGCTGTTGTTCCATGTTACTGCGTTATTTTTTAGTGGGGATCCGCGTGACCCCTACTGAGCCAGTGACACGAGGCTCACCCCTGCTTTTCGTCATGCTTGCTACTTTTCAACTTCAGGGTGCAGCATTGATGTGGTGGAGTTCGGAGTGGGAAGTTGCCTTCTGTTCTCGACCACTTCGTCAGATCACCTGGGCAGAGTTCGTGACTACCTTTGAGCGCACTTACAGTCCGGCCTGTCTTCGTATGGATAAGATGCACCAATTCCTAGATTTGGTTCAAGGTGAAATGACCGTACTACAGTATCGAAACAAGTTCATCGAGTTGGGTCGGTATGCGCTGCATATTATCGCTGATGAAGCCTTAAAGATCGAACAATTTCTCCATGGTTTAAGAGTCGAATTGAGAGTGTCGTTGCTTGCTACCCATGTGAATGTCATGGACGATGCATATCAGGCAGCAGTCACTGTTGAGCTCGATTTGGCGCAGTCTGCAGGGTTTTCTCAGTCCAATGTTGCTCAGTCAGTTGTGCCGTTTCAGCAGTCTTTTCAACCATCAACGCCTGGAGTTCTGTCTGTCGCACCTACTTCAAGTGGCCCTTCGAGGTGAATGTTTAGAAAGTACAAGAAGCGATTTAACCGTCAAGCATCTTCAGGTTTTATGTAGCAGCAATCAGCGTCATCTGATTCTATCCAGTAGTCTGTTTCTCCTTTTCAGTAGCGCCGAGAGTTTCCCGTGAGTCAGCTGAGACCGTGTCCGAGGTGTGGTGGCAGCCATCCCGGTGTACCATATTCCTTACCGATAGTTTGCTATCGCTATGATCAGTCGGGTCACGTTGTTTGAGATTACCCGATGAGGTCCATGCTGGCCCAGTTCTCGTAGGTTACCCAGTCGTAGCAGTCTCAATTTCATCTTCCTGCACCACCTCTACCTTAGCCGTCGTATTTGCAAGTTCCAACTTCTTCCCAGCAATCTTCTGCAGCCTCTAACCAGAAGCCGAGGAGTCAGATTACTCACATCCCTCGTGCAGAAGCCATTGCGTCCAACCTCGTAGAGGGTATGATTTTGATTTTTGGTTGTTCAACCCGCATTCTATTCGATTAAAGTGCTACCCACTCATTTGTTTCCGAGGATTTCCTTGCTCGTCTCGAGGAGTCGGTAACTGAGTCGCCCTATGAACTGCTCGTTGAGTTATCATCCGGAGATTTCATGTCCACTCCATTTTGCCTGGAAGATTCTCCTATTATCATCAGTGACCGACAGTTGCCAGCAAAGTTGTATGCGCTGCAGTTGGCCGATTACGATGCGATTCTAGGCATAGACTAGTTAGAATAGTATGGTGCCGTGGTTGACTGCAGATCCAAGAAAGTCTACTTTCAGCCACGCGGAAAATCAGCTTTCTATTTTCAAGGTACCTGACTCTGTTTTTCTCGCTTTCTGTAGTTAGGTGTAGTTCTCTTTCAGTTTCCTCCTTGTTCTTCCTTGTAAATTTCGAGGATGAAATTCATTTAAGGAGGGGAGACTGTAACGCCCGTGTCTTAGTGGATCCTTAGTGGTCCGGGTCTAGAATTTATCCCGTGATTTTAGGTGATTTTTACATATTTTTAGGCTATTTTTGGGTATTTAATTGATTTAGTTAAAGTATTAAAGTAATTAAAATGGGCATATTGATAATTTCAATTTTTAAAGAAGAAAGAAGATCTGAGTCCTCCGCTAGTGCCAATTCCCCATCAAAGAAAGAGAAAGAAGTCCAGAAAGAAAGAGAGAGAAGTCCAGAAAGAAAGAGAGCCTGATTGATCGACTAGAGTGTTTGAGTCTGTATTTCTACTTCAAAGGAAGCTACATTATCGCTCGTCGTTTCTGATCGTCTGTTTACATCTTTGTTCATCTTCTTCTTCGAGTTCAGATTATACCATCTTTGTTACCCTCTAGGATTACTTAGAGGAAGGGATAGGATCTCCGATTTCCCACCAGTGTGTCTGGAGGAAGAGAGGAACGATCCTCTATTTTCGTAGGTTGCTGGGTGCAGCTTACGGGGTTCCCTTTGCGGGTTGCGAAGGAAGGGAGGTTGATCCTCCGGTACTGATCTTGCTGGAGCCAGATCAGGGTTCAGTTCCTGTGGGTTGCAAGATCTGAGTTGAGGGATTTGTTTCCCTTGTGTCAAGCTATTAGGCAGCATATGTTTGCAGACTGAGTCTGCGGGTTATTTTTGCTTAGTGTAAGGAAGCCTTACTCCAAGGGAGTAAGGGGTGGACATAGATTACAGATCGCAATCGAACCACCTTAAAAAGCTCTTTGTCTTCATTGAGTGGTTTGTTCTTCTACGTTTTCACTTTCAGCCCAAGCACGTTAGCTGCTCGATCACTGTTCCATTCGCTCTATCTTGTTAAGCCTTAGACCATCGGTCTATTTTTTGGCCTGTTTAGGTTGCTCATTTTACTACAATAGGGCTTTCATTGGTTGTGTTACAAATTAGCTTTAAATCACCGGTGTTCTATTCATCCCCCCTTCTAGCTCACCTTTCGCACGATCTATCACGGGGCACTCGCGCAGGCAGGAGAGCAGACATCGGTAGTTGCCCAAGACAGCTCGGGTAAGCATCGAATTGCTGTGAAGGGAATTGCCCTGCCTTTGTTGTGTTTTTGACGGGCTGGAATTATTGACGGGGTTTGTGTCGTTTGTTTGCCAAGTGAGGATGCGGCTGCCACTCTGGAGATGATCCAGGAGTTGGCCAGTGCTGGCCCGATAGTGGCTCTTCCATCCTTTGAGGGTGAGTCTGAGCAGGTGGCCCCTTTGCCTTCATCTGTTGCTGGGGATGCACTGGGCATACTACCACAGTTGCTGGTAAGGATGTCTCTCCTACCTTTGCCCACTATGGTGTCGGCCTACATTGTGGGACTAGTCGGGTCCTCTAGTGTGGGACCCTCAGGTATGCGACTGAGCACTTAGCCATTTGTAGTAAGCTTTCTGGTTTGCCCGTTAATGCTAAGGTCCCCTTGGTGTTGTGATGAGGGCATCTCACAGGGCTCTCTTTGGCTCAGATCGCCTGCATCACTTTGAGGAGGACCGACTATGTGTTCACATGTTACTTTCCTTTTCTTTGAGTCATTTCTTATGTAATTTTCGTTATTGAGTCAAGTTGTTTTAGTCCATGTTGCATCCCCTAGTTCGTGTTTGGTTTCAATGATATCAAAGCGATTGTGCTTGTGTGTGTATGTGTTTCATTGAGCAACATGTTTTATATCTTGATTTGATGTGTTGAATGATGGATTTTATGTTCAGATAAAATAATTATCTATAGATTTTATTTGATTATCTCGCCCTAATTTTCACTAGAAACAGTAATTTCGAGCTACACTTTGGGTGTCTACAAATAGGACCCTTAGCCCTAGCTTGAGAGGGGGGGGGATCTAAGGTCAACGGCGAAGCCCTGCCGCATTCTCGAGTGACCTATAGTCAGGGAGGGAGGCTTTCTATGTCCTTTCAAGCCTCCGGTTCAGGGAGTAGTCCCTTCTTTGATGTTCTAGTTTAGGTGCTCAAGTGTTCGTTCATTCATTACATGGTTGTGTTCTTCATCTCTTTCCCACATTTTTTTTACTGTTGTATTTCATTCTACACACACTCCTACTATTTTCCCACACCCCTAGGGGTTTAAAAACCTCCCAGGTATCCCCATTCCATGTCATTGTGTTACTTTTCCCTTCTTTCTTCTAGTTACTACACCTCGCAGGACTCATTTGGGTTTCCTTTTTGTGTTCTTCATGTTGTTTTGCAGGTCAGCATCATCCTAACACGAGGCCCATCCCCTCTGGCCGGCTGGAAGGGGTGGAGGATTAGGTCCCACAACTTGAAGGTTGACGGCACTGCACGGTCTCCAACTGTCCATCTGAAGGAGAGAGCGGTCGTCCACGCACCGTCCCACTTCTTCCTGCGGCTTTCTCTGGACTGTTCTGTCGCCTAACGAGCTTCATCCTGTGATCCCTTCCTAGCGTTGGAGTGGACTGTCGATCGACCATCCCATACAGTGAGCGGCCCGTCCCTAATTGTGTGCCACTCCAGTGTTGCTATAGGCGAGTACCTTCTCCCTTTCCAAGGTAAGGTTGCATGTTCCTCGCATTCGGTACTTTGGTGGCGATCACGATCACATACTTCTCCATCCTCCTCTTTCTAGCCTTATTTTGATTTTTCCTCACTTATTAGCGTAGAAAGTGTGGAAAGGAAGGAAGAGGATGCAATGAAAAACATGTCTGCACCCTCTTTTTTTGGCGATCACGATGGGACACCTAGTGCCCATCGTGTTGGTGTTTTGCTGACCCGCTCTTGTGTTTGGCTAGTCTTGCTTCTTTTAAGTGGTTTCAGCTTGCCTTCTTGTCCACGTTGTTCTTCTGTCCTTGGAGGCGTACGCGGTTCTCTCATAACCGTTCAAGTAGTAGCGCGGCCGGACCACTGGCCACTCTGTTTTGATCCCAGTGCTGATTCCTCTGTGAGCTTGTCAGTTTTAGCAGCCCTCCTCAGACCGTTCTATGGGTCCCACGGTCTGATAAAGGCCGTGTAACACTACTGCTGGCTCAGGTACGTTTCTGCCCATACACTGGTGTTTCTTTGTTGACATTCTTCAGTCCTTGCAGTACCGTTTCAGTGTCTGAATGGTCAATCGACAGACCGTTCTGCCAGGTATGTCTCTGTTTCCCCCCTTTAGTCCATTTCAGTTTCTGTCTTCTTATTGTCAGTTCTTTTTATTACTCCCAGCTATCGAACGGTCTAACCAGGGCCATCTACTTCCCTGCGCAGTCTCCCATAGACCACTTACTTCTGCTATAGTGCACCCGAGCCTTTCACTTTGATTGTTATTTCATATCATTTTATGCTAATTTGCATAGGGGACCGTTAACCTGACAGAATGTATTTTTTTCATTTTAGTTTCTATTTTATTTTGATGCATGATTTATTATGACATGTATGACTAATGCAAATGGTTTAAATGCATGCAGGGAAAGCGCAGGACCCGAATCTCCTGGCTCCTGGTCCGGGCAGTGTACCTCGCACTATCGGACTTCCAGAGGGAGCGCCTGGCGACGATGGGGTTCGACAAGTTTCCAGGAGTGGAGGTGACCAGACTCGACACCGCCCTTCTCTACGCCCTGCACGATTAGTGGGACCCAGTGAGCCAGATGTTCCTCTTCACATGGGGCCATATGGTCCCAACACTGGAGGACGTTGCGTGCATCACTGGCCTACACATGCACGGGGCGGTGGTTAGCGGGAGGACCTTCCTTGACTACCGAGAGCTGGCCCAGAGTCTGCTGGGCCTGGAGCTGCTATGGCCGGAGTGACAGTCGATGACCCTATAGCGGGCGAAGCTATAGGAGAGCCTCAGTCTGAGGGGAGTAGGGATTGCGACAGGGGAGCTGCCAGAGCAACACCTGAGCTGGCTTGTGGACCAGGCACGACTGAGAGTAGCAGCCGCAGCAGGATCGGAGGCGGATGTGGTGTTGAGGTGGTTCCTAATGCTACTTTTCAGGAGGCTCCTCTTCGCTACTCGGGCGGACGTGGTCAGCTGTTGACTGCTACCATTGCTAGAGGACGTCGATCGCATCGGAGAGTACGCGTGGGGAGCAGTCATCCTCGCCTTCCTCTTTGACATGCTTAGCTCCACCAGCTGGTGCACCATGCTCGGCGGCTTCTCTCCACTGCTCTAGGTACAACTCGTTTCCTAAATGATTATGCAATTGCTATATGATTATATGAATGCAGCATGCTGACTCTTATTGTAATGCAATGTAGGTTTGGGCCTATGTATACCTCCCCAGGCTGGGGAGAGGAGAGGAGACGTACCCCGACCGGCTGCCCATCGCGAGGCAGTGGACGGTGCCACGGGAGGTGGGATCCCTTCGACGCCAGGTCTGGGCGATCCAGGATGACCTCGACACCCTGCCCTATGCCTCGATAAGGTCTTGGACTTAAACTTTGTGTTAATGCAACTATATGCTCTTTATGCTGAGCACTTTGCCTATTTGACAGGTCCGATGGACGCCCTACCAGGGTGAGGGGCATGAGGGCCAGCCATGGGTGGTAGTGGCTCTGGCCTACGCGGGGAGGGACATCTGGCTCCATTGCATGAATGTGGTGGAGCCCCTATACTACCGGCTCGTGATGAGGGCCATCAGGGTCCACCAGGCAGCGGTCGACTTCCCAGCACCTGAGAAGCCGGAGGAACGGGTCGGATGACACGCACGGGGACTAGCGACAGAGATGGACTGGACCGTCTGAGTAGCGGGGCAGGTCCAGGACTGGACAGCACTCGGGCGAGTGGTATCCACCCGAGTAGAGAGCGAGGAGGCCTATCTGACGGCCTACGCGCGACGCTATGGAGACCAGGTCTTCCATGGCGCTTGACGACTGGTACGATGCTAACCCTATGCTTTCTATTATGCTTATGATTATGATGCACTGACACTTGACTTCCTATAGGACCCCTTGTATAAAGAAGGAGAGTTGCTGCAAGAGTCGAAGCTAGGCTTTTCAGGAAGAAGTAGAGCATAAAAGAAAAAGAGGGAGAAAAGAAAGAAAAGGGAGATGAGTGCCTGCTAAGCCTCGTATGAAAGAAAAGGAGGAAGAGAAGGAAGAAGATGAGCAACCAAGATAGCCAGCCCTGGATCCTTCGCACTGCTACACCTGCCTTATCACTCACGGTGCTTTCCATTCGGAGTCGCTGCACCTGCAACATTTTCTTTTTCCTTTGTTTCCTCTGTTTCTCTATTTTTCAAGTCAACTCGTGTGGGCTTGTCACCATGTGATGAGAGGACGTTGTCCTCGTGAGGAGTTTTGCTCCTCGTGTGGGACTTGTCCCCGTGTCTAACTGTAGCATCAGCATGTGTGTGTGGTTATCCTTCATTGGCCAAAGAGTGAGAGCCTCTCCTTGTTGGGAGGGGGTGGACGTAGGCCTGTCCTGGGACAGCCGAACCACCTAAAAACCTTGTGCTATGGTGTGTTGCCCTCTATCCATCTCTCATACACCCATTCACAGGCTCTCCAAGCTCTTCACTTTTTCATTCCGCTGATCAACCCACTGCTTTCAGTTCAGATATGTATTTCATTTTTGGTTCATAATTGTTCATCTTGATCATTGCTAAAAAATGTCATTGTGTAAAACCGTATCTATTCACCCCCCTCTAGATCCTCTCTCAGCCATCCAGCAGGATGAAGTTGCGGCGGGGCTGAACCCACGGACTGGTTGAGTCTGTCCCCGCATGGGTCTGTCAGATTGATAGGCGATGTCGGGGTTGCCACGAGCTCTCCTGATGGTTGTTGGTGGTGGGACTGGTGCCGTAGTGTCCTGGGATGGCCCAGGAGTGCGTCATAGAAATTGTTGGCCGATCAGGGTTCCGGTGAGGGCAGGGCTGCCTGGGGAGTAGGGTTGATCGTCCGCAGCCTCGCTTGATCCAGCATGCCAGCTGCCAGAAGAAAGTGTCGCCACGAGCTCTCCCAGACTCCGAAGTGGGCAACACTAGTGCCAACGCATTTGTGGATGAGCCCTCTTGAAGTAGGGACTAATAGGACTCCATGAGTTGGTCGGAGCAGAACACAGGAGGCAAATAAGTAACAGAGGGTCTGACCTAACACTGGCGGAGTTGATTTGTGCAGTCTAGGGACGAAGGCTGGAACGAGGTGCTCCGGAGCCCGAATGGCCTCCTTACTCTTGGGGATGGTAGAGGACTTGGGGAAGCTTGCCTCAACCACAAAATCTCTCCAGGAAACGCTAGGTATCCATTGTGGTTACCTCTGTACTTGGTCTCACGTTCTCTACCAGACGAGTTTTACATAGTCTGGCGAGGATGGATCCATCGGACACCTCAAGCATCAGATGGAGGCAGGACCACCTCGCCTGCGAAGCTGCTTGAACGAGCTTTCCACCAATGCAAGATATGCCACTTGAATCCATGAGGTGATGTCATGGTTGAACCTACAACTCGTGCCTCTGCTGCTGCTTGTGAACTAGGCTGAGTAGGGTGGTGATCGGTGATGATAGGGGTGGGATGGGGCAAAGGTACAGCAAGGGTTTGAGGAAGGCTGCAATCTCTGCAGCAAAGGGGGAGAGAGGAGAGAGAGAGGGGACGCCCTTGGGCTACTTGAGCAACAAATGGGACTTTTCTTCATTAATTACTATGAAAATAAAAAATACAAGGGTTATATAGCTCTGACCAAAAGACCTAATTACCCTCAGATCTAGGATTAGAGAGGGGCAAATAAGGGATAGGAAAAGTGTTCTCCCATGTGATCAAATGACCAAAATAAAGAATTACATAAAGGTGGTCAAATGGGGAGAAATTGTTTAATCTCCCACATGGTGACAAGAGAGGGGGTCAAGGAAGGGGGCTGACCCTCCTTGGACCATTGACCACCCCATGGGTCCTAGAGAGTCTAGGTGGCCCAATGCGAGAGAGGGTGGGGGTCCCACTAGACCTACTTGGGCTTTTTATAAGGAAACCTGCTAATTCCTAATGATTAACCCTTTGGCTTAAACTCAATTAACCCAAGGGTATAAATGTAAACAAAAGGATACAAATTCAAATAAAAAAATGTTAGTGCCTGGTGTTGATTCCCATCAATTCTCCCCAGGTCCCCAGGTGGGAATAACTCGACCCCATCGAGTTAGGGGTGCAGCTGCTCGCGTGGCTCCTGCGGATCCGTCACCGTACCAGGAAGCGCGGAGTGCGCTCCACTCCTCGACACCTACTCATCCCGTATATGCTCCATATACTCACGCTACTGGGGAATGAGGCTACTGGTGGACACTCCAAGGTGGGGTCACTCTCAAAGGAAGGATACGGCTCAGCAACTCACTAGGAATCACCACTGGGTCCCTATAGGTGACTAGATCCTAGACACTGGAAGGTAGAGCTGATCCCATAATCATCAAGCAAGTCCACAACATGCGCGTTAGATCTGACTCGCCTTACACTGAAAAGGTATTGACACCGTGAGCTTGCGACAGACTCGACTTAATGCATGCAGACTCAGAACAAACTGTACAAACAAAGGGGAAAAGCACACCCTATATCCTAGTCAGACCTAATGCTATGTAGACCCATGCAAAGGTGGACTAGGACATTCGAATGTGTGACTCGCATGCATTTGACGTAACTAGAGGTTGGTGGCATGGGGGACTCCTAGACATCCTACTATGAACCAGTCATGCATTGATGGCCCTGTGGGTTTGGGAGGTTTGGGAGGTTTGGGTGGACCGGGGAAGCTGAATTCACTTTCTCCATTTCCCCAATGAACTGGCTCATTGCTATGAGAGGAATGACTAACCCGTGAGGAAGGGATGTGATAGTGGACCTCCTTGGTAAGGTAGATGGGAAGTGGTGGGTCACGAGGCCCACAAGGGAGGGGGTCGAAAGGGTGAAAGAATGTGTGACCCCTCGAGATGGGCTCCCCCATGACATGCTCCCATGTGTGGGATTCTTGAAGGTGCAGATGGCAACCTTCATTCATCATGGTAGACGGGGTAGGGATCTCATGTAGGAGGTAAGGTTCCTCCCTCAGGACAAGTGGAATGAAGTGAGGCTCGTCAAGCATGGGGAGGAGTAAAAGGATCTCCATGGTGACATGGCCTACGGTGCACACGGAGGTGATGGACCCCAATGCTGGATGTGTGAAGATACAACTCGTGGATTGGTCGAAGCCTGGGGCCAACATGTGTGTCAACTTCCATTGCCAGTCTAATCCCCGGAGAAGGTCTTCCAAGGTATCTATATGGTGACTAGACCGGAACGTGGTGTGGAAGTAGTTGATGGGTACTACTTGTAGTGCAGGGTCCATGGATGGGTAGCACGGTGTCCTAGGGACCAAACCTTTCTTAAGCCAGCTAAGTAGTGGCTCGTCTATGAGTAGCTTCCCCGTTAGAAGTACAGGTGGCTCCGGCTGAGGTGGCTCCGAATGAAGATCGGAAGGTGAGGGTGGTGGCAAAGGATCTCTCACGGGTGGGGAAGGAATGCCCTACCTGAGGGGAGAGGTCCTTGGGATGGCACCATAGATAGCGTTGGGTTAGGACTACCGGTTCCCACCTCCTTAGGCTCGTGCTTGGTTTCATCCTGTCTCAGAGGTGGGTAAGGGGAAACCAGGGACTCGATATAAGCACACCTCCTATCCAACCGATCTGATAACATTTGCAAGAGTTCGGCAATGGTGGGGCTTGGCCTAGGGGCATCGTGGTGGACTCGCTCATCGTCTCTCGGCCTAGTCTTGGGTCTAGGCTCTTCTACAAGCGGGGCTTCTTACCTCTGGCTATGACCCAATTGGTTGGAGGTGATTAGGTGGGACTGGTTGGAGAGGACTAGGTGGGGAAGGTGGACCCTCCTAAGCTACTTCTTCATGTCCCACCATGACCCGATGGACCATTTCCTCCTAATCTCCCTTAAGCATACAATGCTTCTCCACTTTTCGACACCTTCGTGAAAAAGCCGCTCTTTGGCAAAAGAGCATTGCTTGGCCTTGGACATGGGGTAACACTCAAAATATTTGTCCATGGCAGCTTCCCAATGTAGGTAGTCACTCGGGACCTTGGAGCCATAGAAGTTTGAGGCTTCGGGCCTACGGAAGTGGAGGGGATGGTTGCCAAGCCCATGGGTGTCATGCAGCTAGTTCTAAGGCCTGGGCGACTTGGAGTCCAATGGACACTATGGAGCTTATGGGATGGACATGTAGACACAAAGTGACATGACAAAACTCACTCTCGAATGGGCTATACGATGGACTAGACACGACCCTAAAATAACAATACAAAGTTGGAATGCAGACTCAACTATAAACCTAGACTCTAACTAATATCCGGTACATGGCAGAGGTAAACCTCATGCAAGGGGCTACCTTCCAAATAAGCATAACCTATCTTTCCAGTAATGTCTTTTGATATACGGGGAACTGAGATGAAATGCAAACCAAGACACCTTTTTTTTAAACAACGACTACCCTAGACTCAACCCCTCCCTAATACCAATTTGATGCGGGACGGATAGCAGACTCGACACTGACTTGATGCGAACCTGGGACTCTAAGGAAGCTCGTGACTCATCCCTAGCGAGGGAAGTGTGCGGATCTACGTAGTTGAGAGACCGGCAATGAGTCGAGGGTATCGACTCTCTCACGTGCCCGGATCGGTCACGGGACGGTTATGCCCACTCACTCACAGCGGTAATAAAATTATAACAAGCTAAATTCCTATCACTCTAGCAACGGCATATGAAAAATATACGAGGAAAGCAAATGTCGAGATAGGGGCGAACATGATACCTCCACGCTCCGGGAGTGGGGAAGACGGCCCCAGCCGAGCTTCGTACTCCTGGTAACATAAATAATTAAATTACAGTAATGAATATTACTGCCCACTCCACGCAGGGAGATAAAGGGCTACAAGTGGGACCCGAGAGTAGCGGGCTCGGGTTGACGGGCAGCGATTTGGGCAGCTCCGGTGGTAGTGCACACTGGCAATCGTGGGGTCCATGTCCTGGTCAGTGGGCCGATTGTGTCAGGAGTGGTACCACTGCGATGGAGACTCTTGGAGGGATGATCCCTAGGAGGGGGACGCACTGGTTCACCTTGTGTGAGGCGAGGCGGCCAGCCTGGGGTCGTTGCTGCTTGCTGTCCACAGACCTGCTCTGTAGTTTCAGGTCTGCGCGACCCGACGAGAACAACTGTTGCGATCAGCACGGACGTCGGATTGACGCGAAACTAGTGCCATTGCGAAGCTAGCTTGGAGATCTACGAGCACCAGTAGTTACAGGAATTTTTATGGAACAGGGTTTTGCGTGGGGTATTTATGAACATGCTGTCTCCTGAGCTCAGATCTGACTGAGCAGATTCAGATCTGCCTGATGATGCACGTTGACCGAGTCCTAAACGATAGATCTGGGAGTTGGGATTTTTATGGGAGATGGAGGGGGACTAAGGAACACGCCAATATTTTTTGTGTATTTTTCGGAGGTTGTTTGACTGGGGAAATGGATTTTACGACGGGTGGTGGTCAGTTTTGGACTACGGAGGATAGAACAGAATCTGATCTGAGAACTAATTTTTCAGAGTAGGCCTGTCCTCTAGCTGGTAATTCCCCCTAAGCCCGGACTCGGCTGTACGTGGGGGCCCTACGGTAACCAGCCTATTCACCATCTGTCTCGGGTACGCCTCTCCACCACTCCCAGGTGGGTCAGTACGCGCGTGCCGTAAGAAGGCTACGTCTAGTGGAGGGTCACTGACGTAAACACAGAAAATTACGCACGCACCCATCTCGAGTAACACGAGGGAAGAAGTGGCTCGCGGCCACTGGACTCTGGACAGCCCACTAGACCTATTAAACTCAACGGTCCTTGAGTCAAGGGACTCGGGTCAAGACCGTCGCACGTGACAGCATTAAGTCATCAATCTGACCTAATCCCTAGGTCTAAAACCACGATGACACGCTAAATGAGGTAGTACGGTCCTCCGACACCCCCAAAATATAGAGACCAAAACCCTCGTGGTGTCTGGGACACTCTCGAGACTGCAAGTCGACCACTGGGTCCCAACCGGGTCGACAAGGGATCCACACAACCTGAAACGAACGCGGCAAGCACGAAGACCCACTTCAGTGCAACACAGCACCTGATGGTCTATCTTTGGGCCGTCACAGGCTGTAACGGTCCAAACCTAGGCTGCCACAGCACCCTAGCGGTCCAACTCAGGAGCGTTAGACGAAGGAGCAAAACTAGCTGTGGCGCACCTCCCTTGGGGCGTCACAGTCTCTAATGGACCAAGCCTGGTGCGTTAGAAGATGGAACGAAATAGGTTGTGACGCACACCCATCGGGGCGTCACAATCCCTAACGGACCTACCCAGGTGCATTAGAAGGAGGGACGCATCAACTCTGACGCACCCAAGTAAGGGCATCACAGAGCTCTGACGGTCCACTCCTGGTGCGTCAGAGTCCTGTGACCCCAATCGGTCAAAAACACAGGAACGGACATAACTGTCGAACCCAGGCGCGTCACACCCTCAAGTGGTTTATCGTGAGACCGCCAGAGCGACCAACGCCCTGTCGACAAAATCGAACCCTGTGACGCAACCCTCTTAGGGCGTTACTGCCTGTAACGCACCCACCTTGGGACGTCACAGCCTGTGACGGTCTCTGAAACGACTGCCACACCGTTCCGAGAATGGAACGGTAGGAAAACCCCAAAAATTCTTCCCACACCCCCATACCTCCACGGGAGAGGGGGAAAACAAGGGGGAAGCCCCCAAATGACCCCTAGCATGCATCTACGGCCTCAGATTGGTCAAAAACGCGGTGAAATGATAGATCGGCTCACAACCCCGAAAATATAGATTTTTCTCAAAATCCCCAAATACGCTCGCTCGGCTCACCATGGCCTACGAAACTCGCGGGAAATGAAGTACGCGGGTTAAGGATCCATCTCCCTACCTCCACTGAAGAAACAGCGCGCCGTGGACGCCGATCCACGATGAAAATGCCTTGAAACCCTCACCGGCTCGCGATCCCACGAATCGCCTCCACCATCGCAATCCTCGCTCCATCCTCGCCGCTCGACGCCCCACGATCCTCGCTGCCTCGCCCCTGTCCACCTCCGTCGGCCACCGGAGAAGAGAGGGAGAGAGGAGAGAGCGTGAGAAGAGAGAGGGAGGACTTGTTAAGAGTTTTGACTAAATATCATCTATCAATATAAATATCAAAATTGATATCGACATAGCTGCTTAACATTGCAACCAAACACCCCCTTAGAAAGTAAGTGGAGGAAACCTCGGATGATTCACGCGCAGTGTGCTCTTTTTCAGTCATTTGACATCTCAAGATCTAGCTACGTAAGATCACTTACTATTTCTATTTATTTTGTATTTGAGATGTCATCGTGCTTTGTTGTACACTCTGATCCGTCTAATTTCTAACATGAAGTGTCAAAGGCTATGCTCGTGGCCTTCTTTCTCCACATGGGAAAAAGTAAAAAAAAAAAAACTTCTTCTCAGAGCTGGGGACATGGCTCTTTAAGATGCAAAGGGGTCATTAGAACATGCCTCTACAGTTTAGACCATGTGACAAGCAAAAAGAAGTCATTTGATATTTCAACTTCACGTCTCGTGTATGTTAAGGCTCCGGCGTCTGTGCGGTGATGCCGCTGTGGACATCCCACCTCCTTCCCAAGGGTGTGTGAGCACGGGTTCAATCTCCACCTCCCGTAGGAGGTGTGAGATTTTTTTGTTAGAGTTATCCCACGTACGTGCCAAGTGATTGGCACGTGCAATCACCTTCTAGAAACGCTGGGAGACCACTCGAGTGCCTTGTAACTAGCTTGTTATCCTTCCCCCCCTACACTCTCTTACATCTCCGTTCCCCCTAACCTTGTTCAGAGGTATCGGAATCTCTGCCATGGCATGGGTTCAGACTCAATATGTTCTTGAATCCGCCCATGCAGGAATCATCTACACGTCTGCTGGATCGGTTTAGGTGCCTCGGTTGTCAACAAGTACCGAAACTGAGAGTCTGCTATGTAGTGAATGTTGGAGTTTGGTGAGGGATCTTCCTTCCCTTTAGAATTGTAGAACGTGGCTAACAGCCTTCGTGGTTAGAAGAGTTACGAGTCGCATTGCGAGCTCCGTCTTTATCAAGTATTTATATATATGGTGTTGAATCCCGACGTCGCAGCAGAGCCAAAAAGTTCCCGCATGTCGGGCGCAAGACAACGAGAGGAGCCACCATGGTTTACTCGTCCGAATTGGACCATCGTGCCGTGCTGTTGGACCTTTACATAATGGTTCCGCGAGGCGCCCCTTCTTGATAGCGTTCAGACACGGGGGTCTGCGCAGGTTCGTGGCTGTCGGCCGTTTGAGAGCTAAACAGACTTCAGCTAATTATAATAACGTAGATCTGAACGGGTTAATTTGTGTAAGACGCGCGCCTTGGTAGGCACCGCCCTCACGACAGCATAAGAGCGCTCACTCTGGTGGGGTCACGGTGGAGTGGCGAAGACGAGTCCGATCCACCACTCAGGCAGCTCAGGCTAACTGAGCGGTTCAGAGGGAAGGCCCGTCCTCGTTCGTCCGCTTTGGTCAGCGTCGCTCTTTACTTTTGATAATGACTTTGCTGCACAGCGTCGTAAACAAAGATGTCGCGCGCCTTCAATGCGCTGATCGAATGCAACTCGAGCGCTCCTTTTGCAGTCTTATATGTTTCTCACGTAGACTCGTAAGAGTAACAAATATTATACAATAGTAAAAAATAATTGTTTGGTGGATCTCTTTGTGAGGTTGGCCTTGGGATTGCCATTTTAGTACCGCCTTGTCCTGTGTCTGCTCAAGTGTGGACAACTTAATTTGAGCCTGATCATCTCCTTGTTTTACAGTTGTGTGACTTTGGACCTAATCTCTGTGTCGAGAGCTATTGCGTATCGTGTCTCATCGTGTCGTGCCCAACGGCCGACGTGTTGAGAGGCTCAATTGCCATTTACAGGATGCAAAGGTAGGCCGAGATCAGTGCTTTTCCTTGGGCTTTGTGCTGAAGCTGGTACTCTTCTCTGTCGCACTTAGGCATTTTCTGCTCTATTGCTCACTGGATCAGTGCTCGAGGGGTGTTACATTGCAATTTTTTTTAGGATTGCGATGACGCCTAGTGTGTACTGAGATGCGAAGGCCGAGGATCTTTCTAATGCCTTCGTGCGTTATTGAGTGCTCAGCGGAAACGTGTGGCCAGATGACCTACGAGTCGAGGATTCTTTTCGTACAATTCTGACTGGTCGAGAGAATTACTTCTTCTCGATGTGACTCCGTCTTAGCTACATGTGCCTAGACGTTGTCGTGACCGTGCCATTGTCGGTCATTTATCTAGTTTTAGTGTTGGCATTTGCGAGTGTTGGGGAAATCATCGGCTTCCCTGCTGATAAAGTATCCTCTACTCTGCATTCCTTCTTGTGGGTGTTGTGCTCTCGAGGGGTGTTCGTAATCCTCGAGATGCGTCCCCCAAGATTGTGGTGTCTCTTGTCATTTTGCGATCGATTTCAATTATTGTGGGTCTTTCCTTGGTGAATAGCCTGATGCATGACTCGCTCCCTGTAGTCATGTGCTCAGCTGGCACGTGCCTTGATACGGCCCTACTTGTAGTGTGTTCCATGGTTCTGTGTGCTGTGCGGAGCCAGAATCCTGCAGGTGCTATTGTCGTTGGCTATTATTTTTGTAAGTGTTATTTTCGTATGATTCTGCATTTATGTGTTGGACCATTGTCTCGTCAGTAGCTTGCTATGCTCCCTGTCTCGGTGGAGTAGCTCGCGACTCGATCAGATGCGATATCCGAATGAGGACTGACTTAATGCTGTGTGTGGTCCAGTGTTGTTGATTTTTGCTATCGTTCCTCTGTGTAATCGTCATTGGCATCCTGTGTGCCTGGTGCTCCCTGTCTCCTTTGGCACTGAAGCATTTGATGTCGTCAGGCTGTCAGCCGAGAGGACTATGTTTCATTGTATAAGCTGATGTTGGTTGTGCCTGTCGCTTCTGTCGATTCATTTCTTGGTATTTGTTACTCTGGCAGTCGTGTCTCTCCCTTGCGAGCCGTAAACGACGTTGCCTTGTTTCAGAGGTGTCGGACTTGCGTTCACATGTGGTCGTGCTCACTCCTGAGCGTGTATCCGTGATAACAGCTTGACGCTGTTCCTCTGAACTCTATTTCTCATATGTTGTATCTGTAACTGTCAGGTTGTTCTTCCCTGCCTTACCCTTATTGGTCCTTAAATTTCGAGGATGAAATTTCTTAAAGGAGGAGAGGACTGTAACACCCTGGATCTTTGGCGGATCTTCATTGAGTCCTGCTAGATCTTTATTGAGTTTTCCCGGCCATCCTTTGGCTTACCAACACACTGGAGTCCCCTGTGCACCCCCTCTTTGGACCCTTCAGCGGCACAGGCCCATAGCCAACATAACATATCCCCAGTTACCACCCTTCAGCGGCACAGCCCCTGACCCATACAACGACATACCCCCAGTTCCCTCTCTTCAGCGGTACACTCTCCATTGGGCCCCCTGACTGGCACACTAGCCTTAGCCACCAATCCCAATAACCCTCAACCTGTGCTTTGGCCTTTCCTCGTCATTCCCTCCGTGTTTTTCGTGGTCTCGACTGAGGTGCTGTCGTCTGCGGACATCCACCCCTGCTTGTTAGGTTCTGCCACTCCATGTGGGTGCATTCCCCGTATCTCCCTTACGCCCGGGATCAAGGGGAGATGCTGCCAAAATTTTATTAGAACGAAGGCAGATGAGGCAACAGATGAATGGAATAACGCTTAATAAACGCCCCAATCAGAATAATCTTAAGGGGTTAATTGACTTAAAATCAAATCCAACAAAAGACAGAAGAAAAGAAAGGCCTTAAGGCCATCAGAAGGGCAGGCACTGGCTATTCATTGGCCCTTCAACTCTTTCACTGCGTCCACGCACAGGCCCAGTGCGTGGACGCAACCCCTTTGATTTGGCCTTCAACGGCACGCTTCTCCCTTGTTGTCTTCTTCCACTGCGTCAACGCAATGCCCTCACGGCGTGGACACACCCCTTTTATCTGGGCCTCAGCGGCACGCCTTTCCCCATTGGGTCCTTTCACTGCGTCTACGTAATGCCCCGGCGGCGTGGACGCAGCCCTCTCCATTTGGCCCTGGCCGGCATGCCTTTCTCCTCAGAATTCCTTCACTGCGCCCACGCAGTGCCCCAGCCGCGTGGATGCAGCCTTCTTTGATTTGGCCTCAACGGCATGCTTTCCCCTTCAACTCCTTCACTACGTCCACGCAGTGCCCCTGACTGCGTGGATGCAGCTCCATCCTCTGGGCTTCCTTCACCGGCACGCCCCCCCTTTCTTTGGCCTCCCCTGCGTCAACGCACCTCCTTTGGTGCGTGGACGCAGCTAGCATTCTTTGATTCCCACTACCACAAATTCCCCTTGATTTATTCCTCAGCTGGCTTAGCCCATTCAGCCTCGCGTGAGCTCTGCCCCAGCTGGCCAGACCATTGCATGTACACTGACCTCAAGTCAGTGTACACCGACTTCGTGCTGCACGCGTACACTGACCTTAAGTCAGTGAACACTGACTTTGCCTTGCATGTACACTGACTTCAAGTCAGTGTACACTGACTTCCCTGGGCTCAAGTCCTCCTTCTCTTCTCGCCCCCTCCCTTGCTGCGTTGACGCCTTGCCTTGGCAGCGTGGACGCAGAGCCCCTCTCGGCCTTCGCTGGTACGCCTTCTCTGCCTTAAGCGTCGACGCCTTGCCCTGGCTGCGTGGACGCAGAGCCTCCCTTTGGCCTTCGCCGGTACACCCCCTTTCACCGGTACGCCCGTCTGACCCTCTCACTGCGTTGACGCACCCCCACGGTGCGTCGACGCCGTCCACCGTCTCTCCCTGTGTCTCTCTCGTTTTCACCGTCTTACCTCACTGTCACGACATTCCACATATTCCACTAATTCTACACTCTAGTGTACTTGTTGACATTCTCGTGAAATCTGTTTATACTTGCCTGAAAGTACAATGTACTAGTTGGCTTGAATGACATGACATGACATGACTCGACTCGACTTGATATGGGCAGGTTGATTGGAGAAGGTTTGGTGATCGGCTAAGTGGGAGGTTCGGCGGAGGCCAGTGCTGTGGAGGTTGATGGTGTGGTGCTTAAAGGAGGTATAATAGGAGGTGTAAAAGGAGAAGGTTTGGTACGTAGGATATGTCGGATGGGACGAGAGGTGTTAGGGGTAGGAGGAGACTCATGATGCACCAACGTAAGTGATTAGAATATCGACCAATCATCGTAGCACCAATAAGTCTCAAAGATGGGGGTTGGATCAGAGATGGTGGCATTGTCCTGAGTAGGAAGTTCATCTGGTGGTAGCGGAGGGAGAGGAAAGTGAAGGAAACTCAGAATGGATGCCTTCGGGACTTCATCAATATGTGCCGACCTTGATTCTTCATCTGTCAGCTCTTCATTGTCGAGTTCAGGTGGACGTTGTTGTGGAGGCGTATGAATGGTTGGTGAAATGTAATGGCGTTGCGAATGCAGATGCAGAGGCGGAGGGCCATGTGAATGAATGGGGTGAATAAGTGGAGGGTGGACGATGTCCACTTGATCGTTGAAACTTGTCGGGTCTTGCTCACTTGCGTTGATGCCGTAATCGTCTCTCCTCTCCTTCCATTCTTTCTCCATCTTAGTAATGTTGTTCAGGAAAGCATGAAGAGGATTGACTAGAGAAGGAGGAGGAGGAGCAGGCCGCGGGCTTGTGACCCTCTTAAGTTGTTCCTCCAATGAGGCCACTTTATCAACGAGAACCTATTGGAGAGGTGTCACTTGAGCAACGGAGGGTTGGCATGATGGCCTTGAAGGAGGGGACGCATAAGAAGGCCGTGAAGGGGAGGTAATGGGCTGACCCAAAGATGGACGCGGTCAGGTCGGGTTGCAAGGAATAGATGGGCCTTGGGGCCGTGAAAGGGAAGGAATAGAAGGAGGCGGGTGATGGACCACCCAAAGAGGGGTATGTGTGGAAGGAGGCGGGTGATGGACCACCCAAAGAGGGGTATGTGTTGAAGGAGGCGGGTGATGGTCCACCCAAAGAGGAACATGAACAAGAGAGGGAGGCGGGTGATGGGCCACCCAAAAGGGAGTGGAAGGAGGATGAGAAGAATGAGTTGCTCCCTCGATAATGGCCTTAAGGGCTTGGATTTGTTGAGGGGTGAGATGATCTATTGCATATAAGATTTGGGAGACCTTCTCATCATGGGGACGAGACGGCTCCCGGGGAGTAGTGGCTTGCGATTGAGGTGAGGGAACATGAGATTGAAAATTATCCATGGGTCAGGCAAGGCCATGTGAATGAGGACGTTGTCCCTTATAAGAATTGTGGTGAGAATTATAATGAACATGTTGAAATTGAGGAGTGTAGGATGTGCTATGCTATGCATCCTCATGATTGTGAAAATTATTAGACATATTATCCAATCCAAAAATTATGCAAAAATCAATCAAAGTTCAATCAAAGCACTATTCCTTTTCTTATCAGAGAGGAAGAGGAGGGCCCCCTGTCCAAGATGCAACATGCAACCGGTCATCATCAAGTGACCAATCGGCACCAGCAACAGCAACAACAAACTGGAGGTGATAGTGACCTACGGTCCGATCGTCATCGCCAACCATGCCCGGCACGTACGGTTGGCAATGCCAATCGTATTCAGCAACGCTGCCTCGGCCTTCGGCTCGCCCTGATTCTTGGGCGCCATTGCCATAGCTGACGAGCAGCCCAGTACGGTGAATGCCCATGCAGGCAGCTAGCCCCTCTGCTTCTCCAACAATAGAGACTCCTACGGTCATTGACCCCGGGGTTCTCGGCTTCTCAATGTCTCACTCGGGCTCTCGGCTCTGAGTCCCAGCCAAGCCTACCCCAGCACGGGTCTCCTACCCTGGGGGCAAGGCCTCCCGGCATGCTATTCGGGCCTCTCAGCCCGAATCTCGGATGAGCCAACACTCAATACGGGATTTCAACCCCAAGTTCGAGGCTCCCCAACACCTGGCTTGGGCACACAACCCCGGGTCTCATCAAGGTCAGTCCCCGATGCAGACTCTTCGCATTGGGCCCCTGGCTTCCCAGCTCTACGATGGGGTCTTTTACCCCTACGATCCAGCAATGCCAACTCCTAACACAGGTTTTCCTCTTTGGGAAAGGCCTACCTCAACACCCAAGATGGGCTTGCCAGCCCTGGGTCTCAGCTCCAGCAACACCCAAGATGGGCTCCCGACCCTGGGTCTCAGCTCCAACAGCACCCGAGATGGGCTACCAGCCTTGGGTCTCAGCTACATCAACACCTAAGGTGGGTGCCCCGCCTTGGGTCCCAGAACTCTGGCATCACCAACTCCTGAAAAGGGTATCTTGCTCTGGGATCCAGCTCTGACAACATTCAAGAATGATGTCCAACCTCGGGTTCCAGCTACAACAAGGCCCGAAACGAGCGACCAGCCCCGAGGCCCAGCTACAACAACACCCAAAACGGGCCTCCAGCCCCGGGTCCCAGTTTCGTCAATGCCCAAGACTGGCATTCAGCCCTGGGTCCCAGCACCACCAGCACTCAAGACAGGCTTCTAGCCCTGGATCCCAGTGTTGTCCAGCACTCAATTTGGGCTTCCAGTCCTAGAGCCCGGCTTCATTAGCTCCCAGTGCAGGCCTTCTAGCTCAGGTACCAGCCTCGTCAACACCCAGCACGAGTGTTAAGCCGTGGGTCACCGCCCCTCTGATATCGTCAGTTCACAACATGGGTCATGAACCCCAAGTTCCAGCAACAACTCTGATGGCCTAAGTGAATGCCATGCTCCAGGTCGCCACTCTGTCAGCCCCAGCTCGGGCATTGAACTCCCGAGCTCTGGCTACACCGACGCTCACCAGAAGCGCCATGCTCTAGACAACCCCGGACCAGCTTCATTCGGTCCACCACATTGGTGCTGAGTCAACTTCAACCCTGCAAAAAAGAAAGGGGTGTCATAGTGGTTGCGAAAATGAGTGACCCACCGCCGTCGCCCCTGCCTCCAGAAGACAAGGCGAGACTTAAAGGAGTCAACGCACCAGCATCACACCGGGGGCAACCGCCCCGAAAAAATCAGATTTTTATAACTCACGCACGCCTCTTCTCTCTCCTCACTCTCGCGGCACTCTCTTTCCCCCTCTCTCTCTCACTCAAATGCTCTCTCTCCCTTTCTCCTAACATCTCCCGATTTTTGGCGAAACGACGTCGGACCAGAGCGTGGGAGGCGCCGTTGGAACGGGCTCGACGAATAAGTCGAGGCAGTACCTTTTATTCCACGGTTCGGGGAGCGTGGAGATGAGACGGGCCGAGTGGAGCCACGACGCCCCGTCGCCCGATCTGTACCGTTTCGTGGGCTTCGTCGCGATCAAGGTAGGGGAATGTGTTCCTCGTCTCGCCAGGAGTATTTTGACACCTCATGCGTCGCCGATGGTGGACGTTTGTATCATTTCTCGTGTAAATTCATTTTTAGGAGATTTTAGGCCTAATTTGGGATTTTTCTTCTCCTCTTCCGATTTTGATCGAAATGGCCGCTGATCGAGGCACGGGAGGTACCGTTGGGAAGGTCTTGTCTCGAGGGTCGCATGGACATCCTTCTACCCTCGATCTGCGGAGCGTGGTGGCGCGTGGTGTCGGGAGGTCACCATTGCCCTCGTCGTCCGTTTGGCATCAAATCGGCTTCCTCGTCGCGTCAGAGGTAGGGGGATGGACTCTCTTCCTCGTTAGGATCATTTCCACACCACTTGCACATCCATCCATGACTGTTTGGCCCAATTAATGTCCATGTTTAGCTTTTCCCTAAAATGTGATAAAAATAGGTTAATTAATGTCAATTGTGTTTATTAATTATTTATGGGCATATTTACTACATTTCTAGCTTCGGTGGGCTCGTATGGATGCATGGCATGATTTTCCTTCCAGTTTTCTACAGGTTTTGTATCGAACCCGTCGATTTCTATCGACCGGGGAACGGCTCGGTCGCCAATCGTACCCGTTCGTCGCCCAGATCGCTTGGCGGTCTCCCCAGTGACCGTCATGACTTTAATGCACCTCACCAGGCACGTTATGCCCTCATAGCGGACCACTCCAGGTCCGTTATGCTCCAGCACGACTTAGATAGGTGGCTAGTATAGCGCACCTATCCCTAACCGTTATGGTCAGGGATTTTCTGTGAATTTTTCACGTTCGGGTGGCTTTAATGCACCTTTGGTGGACCGCCATATCACCCTTGACCGAATGGTTTGACTGTTGACTAGTAAGGCGGTTAGCATGGCGGTGTATGGTAGGACCGTTGTGCTGATAAAACGCCCCTCACCCGATGCGTTATATCATGCGTTTAACCATGGTTTCCTGTGGATTCCTGGTGTTCGGGTGAGTTTAATGGACCTCGACCCATGCGTTATAGTCTTATAACGCGTGAGTCCAGACGCGTTATGCTCCCTGGTTTCTAGTTTCAGCTCATGCAAGTATAACGACCATGAGAGGCACGTCATACTCAGTATAACGCCCCATGCCTGGTGTGTTATGCTCTGCATTCTTGATTACACGGCATTGTGCATTAGAGTATAATGCACTGGAGTAGATGCATTATACTGTACATAACGCCCTATCGCAAGTGCGTTATGGTCTGCATACCTGTGCCTTGTGTTCACCTGAGTGTTCGGGCACATAACGCATGAGTCATCATCAAAATTCTATTCACGAACACCCATTTCAACCATTGTCAAAGATAACGAGGGGGCGCACTGAACCCAACACCCAAAAATCTCATGCACAATACGCATGAGTCATCATCGAAATTCTATTCATGAACGCCCATTTCAACCATTGTCAAAGACAATGAGGGGGTGCACTGAACTCAACACCTATAAAACAAGATATCATCATGTTAGATTGTTTAACATGAAAACGCCATTAAGCAAAAAACACACAATATATTAGAATCATCAAAACTATTGTCAAAGACAACGAGGGGGTGCACTGAACCCAACACACTCTGCCTAGCGGTCTGGGAGTGACCGCTAGGGGTTTTGCATGTCTTGGGCCCTTGTGGTCCTGGATGGACCGCTAGGCCGGGCCTTGCGGTCCGGAGGAGACCGCTAGGCGATTCTTCGAGCCCGCCGTGTCTGTTTTGCGTTATGTTGGTCTCTGGTCGATTCGGTTGAGACCTAATGACCGACCTATGACCCCGTGAATGGACACCCCGTGGGGACTGTGATCATGTTTTTGGGTGTCCGGAGGTACAGTGTTACCTCGATTAGCATGCTCATGAGTCTTGGGGTCTGAGTGACCCCGTGTGTGTTCTGAGTTTTCGAGTGGGCCATGCGTATGGCCTTGTACTGCAAGTCCAGTTAACCAGCCTAGGGCTAGAAGTTTTTCGTGTGTCCCGTGGATGAGAGATCCACTCGGTGGCTTGTGAGCTGCCTTGAGAATCGTGTCACCATAGTATCAGTCCTAGGGATTATGCTAGGTCGACGACATTATGCCGTCACGTATAGTGGTCCTGACCCGAGTCTCGTGACTGAAGGACCGGTGGGTTATTAGGTCTAGTGGGCTATGTAGAGTCTAGTGGCCATGAGCCACTTGTTACTTTGTATTACTCACAATGGGTGTGTCCGTGGTTTTCAGTGTTCATGTTTAGTGAGCCCCCACTAGTCGTAGCTTTCTTGCGAACCCGGGTGCAGACCCACTTGGGAGCGGTGGAGAGCGTGACCCAAGTAAGGCGGTTGTTAGGCTGGTTACTATAGGGCCCCCATGCGCAGCCTGAGTCCGGGCTTCGGGGGAAGAACTAGCTAGAGGGCCTGACCTAAGGCGCATGGTCTGTGTGGGCACAAGTGGCCGGGGGGCGTCAGACCTGCACTGACAAGTGTGACCCTAGTTAGTCCTTATCTTGTGTTCTTTGTTACTAGTACGATGTCTCGGTCTTCACCTAGGGAGTCGTAGAGAGACACCTAAGGCTACAGACAAAGTCGTTAGTGGATGCATCTGGCCTTGCTTCTGGTGGGCGGCACTCCCATCACGTGACATGAGTTGTCGTAGTTTGGTGGTTCGTGTCTGGTTGTTCCCCGACTATGGGATCCAGGTGTTGGGTTCCGTTCTGGTATAGTAAGAGTAGCTATAGAGTCAAGATTTTACCAGTCACCGTGTTTACTATTCCTACAGTTACTGTTGTTCTTGCTGTAGTTGCTGCTTTTCGTTACCGCTGTTATTTTCAGTTGGGGTTCTGCGAGACCCCTATTGAGCCAGTGATAGGAGGCTCCATCCTTTTTGCTCCACCCCGGGAGGTTCCGTCGGGGCCGGTGTGTGCGATGACTGGAGTGAGGGGTAGGATACAGCCATGGGAGAGATGCCAGAGGTTAATGGGCCTCGGGCACCCCCTCTCATGACCGTATCTACCTCAAGGTGGCACCGTGCACTTGCCTTTTACGGAGAGTCGAGGGGAGACCTAGTGACACGGGAGGTTTTTCGGGTAAACGGGAAACCTGGCTAGGATGCAGGCATGCCAGTTGATTTCTCGACAATCACCTGTGGAACCGAATGTTTGACTGGGGATGCATTGCCAGGGCGCGGTACGTAGACTCGGGGGATGAGCAACACGTGGAGGGAAGAATGGTTCCGTGGGTGCAACTGCACAGGCGACTGTAGGGAGTCATGTACAAGACGTCTTTCCCCACCGACCGCAAGCAGTCGGTGTTTATTTACATCGGATTGAATCCGAAGAACTTCGTTCCATGCCGAAGCATTGTCCATATTCCTTAAGCCCGGGATGAGGACCCGAGAGTACTTTACAGCTATGGGTTCATCTCGGGCCAGGTCATGTTGGCCGAGGGTGAAGGGTGTAGGGGGTTCATGCTAGGTGACACAGAGGGTAGCTGGAGGCCCGAACGTGGATGCGAGAGCATACGTCCACTAGCGATGTGACACTAAGATGTATATATTTTTACAGGCAGGCCATGACGGCCCGGGTAAAATAAGGGCATGCCTCGGGACAATTCTGTCGTGCTAGTCGGTCCCCGGGTTGATGCGTGACATATGAGTACATGTGTGTTTCACATAGAGTTCCTCCCATGATGTAGGTCATGGCCGCATTGTCGAATGGGGGCTTGTGGCTGACTAGGCGACTCAGGCGACACATCGGTCTGATATCTGGACGAGCGTCGGTCACGGCTCGAGTCGAGCGATCGACGTGGCCTAGTTACTGAGAAGGAGCAAGACATCATGACGCGTGCATGGTTGTGGCTAACGGGCACTTGAGGGGCGACCCCGGCATGAGGGGGCGTCTACCCTTGTCGTAGCATCTCACATGAAGTGGGTGTGGACTTGTGTGCCACAGCTAGCTAACACGTGAGGGAAGTGCAAAAGATGTACCCTCGGCATGCCAGGCCGACTGACAAGTCACACACGCACAATTCTCCTTGGCTTATTGTAGGGAGCCACTCGAAGCCTTGAAGCTACCGGATGCTGGAGGTTAAGTGCCCTTTTGATGCCCCTGATCCTTGATTCCTTGATTATTTGATTCCTTTGCCCCTTGAATCCCTAAGGGGTTTTTATAGGGAAAGTTGAAGGGTAAAAGGGGTTTACACGGGTTGGCCAAGGGGTTAAGGCTGGTCTGCGTAAACCTAGTGAATAGTGGGGGTTTACGCAAACAAGCCTATGGGTTGAAGATGGTCTACGTAAACCCCCTCCCCTGGATGGGGTTCACGCGAACTAGCCTAAGGGTCAAGGCTGGTCCGCGTAAACCCCCTCCCCTAGATGGGGTTTACGTGGACTAGCCTGGGGGTTGAGGTGGGTCTGCATAAACCCCCTGAAGGGGTAAACTGGCGCGTGCATGGAGGGGGCTGGAGGGGTTTACAATTGTATTTTGTTTCTCATATATCAATAAAAGTAGCATCCATTTGGCTTTTGGTGGAGTGGGAACATTCCCTTCCTTTGGTTGGGGGTGCACTCTCCCTTTTGCCATTGGATGACTCTGGTTTGAATGAAAAAAAAAAGGAAACATTCCCGATTCCTTTCCTTTCCACTAATCATCTCATGCTCCATCCTACACCGAGGAAAGGTTAGCCATGGTTAAGGACGATCATGAATCTAGGTCAATGGAAAGAGGACAACATTGACAATATGATGAGGGGGAAGTGGTGAATGATCAACCCATAGTGTATTCAGACACAAGAAACATGATTGGCCATGGACAAGGGGCAAGACCTTTGGTCTTGATCTGACCCAAGAGTGAACCACCTCGACAAAGATAGGACATCCCTCCTTTCACTCCAACTCCACCTAAAGGGGCAAGACCCTTGGTTCTCATTCTGCCTAAGGACTCATCTACTCGACAGTCAAGTCTGCGTGTCTCTCCTCCGCTCATGGCGGACGATCACTGAACTTCATCCACTCTTCACCAAGACACCGCGCAGGAAGAGCTAGTATCATCCCTTACTTTAATCAATCCAGCTCCTACCCCAACCATACTACCAACTCAGTTTGAACCAGCTCCTGTTGTTGATGAGTCAGATGTTGGATTCACTCTCCCAAGTCAAGATGTCATTCCAATTATACAATCAAGCTCTCCACAAATCCTTAACCCCCAAGTTGCTCCTACTTTAGAAATTTTGGCCGACACCACCACGGCATTGGGCCCGGCCACGTTCATGTCATCAAAGGACCAAGAGCCTATCATTTCTGCCCTAGATGTCCATCAACCTATTCCATCCTCCAAACCCTTAGAGTCACCCTTCCCTGAGGAGAAATGCCAAGATGTAGGATGGCACGTAATGTCTACGATGGGTTATACAACTGGCACAAGGTTATGAAAAGAAGAACAAGGAACCAAGGAGCCGATTGAGGAAAATGGAACATTTGAGAGATTGGATTAGGAGGTCAACAAACTAAGGTTAGCAAGGATGAATCAACAAGATGAAATTTTCACAATGATTTTGTAAAGGAATCTTGTCCTTTGGAAGAGAGAATTTCAAATGTTGACATATTCCATGAAGATGAATATGTGGATCTAAAAGAAAAGCTAGATGGCGTAGACATAGAGGATTTGGGTTTGTCAAATCTATTCTTTGAAGAACCATTGTCCCACCCGATAGCCCAAGAAGAAATTCATGAAGCAAAAGGAGAACCAACTTTGTTAGTCCTCCTCTCCTTTCTATTCCTCTTGTTCACGTCAATCAAAAGTGGTTCCATCTTCAAAGCTAATCGATCCCAAAAAGAAAAGCATGAAGTTGTCATGGAGAAGCCCACTCTAAGGGCAAAACTCTCAAGCCTTGATTCCCCAGTTCGGGAACTTTCTTCATCCTCCATCTCTAAGCACATAACTCCAATCAATAGCCCTACTAGGGGCATTCTCCTTGTACATAGTAGGTTAGATTTAGAAGGTGATACTCACGTAGCTTGAGGAAAATGGACGATCAAAAGGGTTTTTAGAGTCTAAGAAGGGGGTATTTAGTGACAGCCTCTAGCAATCTAAGCAAAATTCTTATGAGCACAATCTTGTTCATGTCAGCTGAAGCTAAGAGAATGGTGTCATCTGAGAATTGCAGATGTGTGACCTCCTCCTGGCTGCTCCTAACAGAAATCCCACTAATCAGATTTGATGCCCTTGCTTTCCTCCACATAGCACTCAACACTTGGCTCACTATGACAAAGAGCAAAGGTGAGAGTGGGTCTCCCTGCCTCAGACCTCTAGAGCTTCCAAAGAAGCCATGGGGTGATCCATTCAGCATCACAGAGAACTTTGCCGTCTGAACACTGCTTCGGACCCATTCCACCCATTGATCCTTGAACCCCATGCATTGGAGAACATGAAATAAGCAGTCCCAATTGATTCTATCATACGTTTTTTCAAAATCTAACTTAAACAATACACATTCTTTCTTCTTTACCTTTTGTTCATGTAAGCACTCACGGGCAGCCATGAAGTTGTCCAGTATAAATCTACCAGAGATGAAAGCAGACTGATTGGTATCTACCAAGTTCCCTATCACTTCTTTCAGCCTGTTTGCCAAAGCCTTAGTGATGATTTTATAACTCCCATTCAGCAAACTAATTGGCCGGTAGTCATTTAAAACTGAAGCACTAACTTTCTTGGCGATTAGCACTACATAGGTGGAGTTTAAACACCTCACTGCTGCTGGGTTCTTTCAAATTCCAGGACTACGCCCAAAACCTCCTCCTTCACCACCTCCCAGAAATATTGGTAGAAGCCCATTGAGAAACCATCGGGGCCAGGTGAAATATTCAGATCCATGCTGAAAATTGAGTTTTTTATCTCCTCCTCAGTGAATGGCTTAATGATATTAAAGGTTGAAGATTCTGTGATCTTGTTGAAGCTTCCACTGTTCATGAAAGACCTCCACTCTCCCTCATCTTCGAGAAGTTTTCCACAGTAACTAAGAATAGCTTGTTGAATGTCTTTTTCATTGTGAAGGACATCATCTCCGACTCTCAACCTCTGAATGCCCAAAGAGCTTCACTTGATACTTGCCATTGCATGGAAATAGGCTGTGTTTTTGTCTCCTTCTTTGAGGTCCTGTTCCTTAGCTCTTTGTTTCCATTTAATCTCCTCTCTAAATGACCATTCCTCATATTCTTTCTCAGAACAGCCCATTGTTCTCCTTCTTCTTCCGCCAACAGGCCTTGGTCATTTTTGATGTCAAATTCCTCAATGCCATGTGAGAACCTTTGCCTAAGTACAGATGCTGCCCCAAAAGTTTCCTTGCACCATTCATGCATCTTTTGCCTGACCAACCTCAGCTTGTTGTTGAGGGTAAGACAAGCAAATGTGGATCTCGGAACTTCAGCCCACCAAGCTGTGACAAAGCCCTTAAAGTTCTCACGCCTCTCCCAAGCCCTTTCATATCTGAACAGTCTAGCTTGTTTTTTTTTTAATTTGTCATCTTGATGAGCAAGGGGGTGTGGTCCGACAGCACTCTAGGAAGTCCTGTAGCCTCTGCATGACTGAATTTTTTATTCCATGCCATATTGATGAAGATTCTAGAGATCTTTGACTGTGATATCATTTTCCCATCCCCTATCCAGGTGAAAAAAACTGAGTTAATCTGCATCTCCATCAACATAGCCCCTCGTATCCAGTTTTCAAACATTTCCACTTCCTCGGTCCACCTGTGTTGGTTGGCCCTTTCCCCCTGTTCCCTGACTGCATTAAAGTCTCCAGCCACGCACCACAGTGCAGAGTCCCCTATGCTTAAGGCATGTAATTCTGAGAAAAAAATCCCTTTTCAGACCATACTGCACAGGACCATATACAAAAGTGAAAAACCAGATAACCCCATTGCTTTTGAGTTTGAATTTGATTGTTATGGAGAACTGGTTGATCACTTCTACCAGGCCCTCTAGGACCATTGCATTCGATAGAACCATCATTCCTCCTCTCTGCCCATCAGCCGGTTTGAAGGCCAAACTTTGTAGCCTAGCCCCACCCGAGTTTCTGATATCCCAGCTATCGAGGTTCTCCAGTTTGGTTTCTTGGATTCACAGCACGTCAACATTGTGCCTGTGGATAAATGGCTTCACCTCCCTCATTTTCCTTTTTCCCCCTTTAACCCCCTGACATTCCATGTTAGGATCTTCGTTGGCATACTACTGGCTTCCCCTTGCCCTCACTGCTTTTTGTTCCTAAGACCATCCAGCAGTTTATTATTTTGCAGGAATGACACCACCCTTTTCCCAATCTTTATACCACCACCCATGGCTTTTTTTAGCACTCAGCCGTAGATTTAGGTCTCTTCTGATCTTCCTCAAAGCTTTCCTAACACATTGGTATCAACCACTTTCAAAAAAATTATCTGTGACTAACTTAAATGAATTATTTCTAGTGTGATAAACTGAGAGCTTTAACTTCTATTTAACCCTTTGGGCTTTACTCATGAGTCCTACCTCTTTCACATTCTCAGAGAGGGAAAGAAACAATGACAATGTGTGGGAGTAAAGAAAGAATTTTGTCCTAGAAAAGAAAAATCAATCATTTGGCTGCACTGCATTGCACTTGTAACATTTCATCACCATCAAAGCCTTATCTCATTGGTGGGTTCAGCTACATTTGATCACTTGCATAATTGAACAAACATTGCATGGGACCATTGGTCACTTCACACATACATGTCCCTTAATATTTCTTTGCATGGTGGCAAAAAGAGAAAATATTTAAGCAAGCATGATAAAATAAAAAATATATAAAATAGTATAAATATCCCAGGAGTATGAACTTCCTGCCATAACAATTGTCTATTTCCCACCTCAAAAAACAATAGTATATTTTTTCCAACAGAGAAACATGAAATTGCTGAGCAGGGTAAAAAATTTAATGATGTTTATATCATAGGTTAAGTGACAATTCATGAATCAAGGGGCAGCAATAGCATCCAAAAAAACTCACAATGTTAATGAACATAATGGAAGATGCCTGAAAAAAACTTGAAGGTATAACAGATGAAAAAGAGATGGATAAAATAAGCAAAATAACCAATCTGATGTTCCCTTAAGAAAATAAAGAAACAAGTGCCTCCCATTAAAATAATCAATACCTCTGACTTTCTTTAATCTGGGGTGAATCATCATGCACTCCGAATTGTGTTGAATGAAATTCTTGAGATTGACTCTCCAATGAACTTCCTTGTGGAGGACTAGCAGGAGGGCTTCCCGTTGAACCATCTTCACTATGGGTGTAAGCAGGTTCACTGTCAACTATGTGCTCCCCTGTACTGAAAGGCCCCTCAAACTTCTTATCACCATACAGTGAGGAGCCAACTTGTGAAACACTTGGCTCCTTGGAAACGGCAAATCCTGAATGTGGATGAAAAGCATCAATACCATAAGAAATATAAATGAATACAAGCAGCAATGCATTAATATGTCCTAGTATTCCGTACCTTCATCTTCAAATTTATCCCAATCTTCATCCCAATCAACAGCCCCTTCCTGTATACCAGGCTCCCACCCTTTGAAGAATGTGAAAAAACAAAATACGAAACGGAAATCACACAATAGCATATAAAAGAAAAGAAAAATAAATTCTCTCTACACCTACAGATGTATGTGCATATATATATATAGACACATGCATACTTATGTGTGATTATCTCCTTTGGGCATCCGATTAAGAAACTGTGAAAACAGAAAAGTCACATATGTCCACTTCAATGCACAACTTGAGTGCTATTACATTGTAGCATTTAAACTGAACAGTTGCAGCATAATACATTCAAAAACATGACAAGGGGGCTTGAGACAGGTTGTCTCAAATATATGGGACTGTCGCAGGGGCTAACGGAAACTCCCACAGCCTCAACCCGTCCTCCGTTTCTTTTATTTAGGTAAATAAAGATAACCCTTATCCCCCCTCCCAAATAGGATATCGATGGCACTACAAGTTTAAAGAACAATTTCACATAGATAAAATTAGCAAAAGAACTGATGGTTCAATCTGCAAAAAATGCAAGTTTTCTCCAGTCCGGCATTGACTTCCCATTGGACTTGGGTGTGGGACGGTTGGGAGATTTGGTCGGGCCAGGAGAGCCAAATTTACTTTCTTCATTACCCCTATATGTGTGTGACTCTGGCCAATGTCCAGTCTCGATGGGCATAGATGGATCGGCCTGAGTGGGAGGGGTGTGATAGGGGACTCCTTTGACAAAGTGGAGTAGAGATGGTGGGTCAAGAGGTTCACTAGAGAAGGGATCGAAGGGATCAAAAAATGTGTGACCCCTCAAGATAGGTTCCCTCATGACATGGTCCCATGTGTGAAATTCTTGAAGGTGTAAACGATCACTCTCATGCATTGTGGTAGTTGGGACGGTGGCCATATGTAGGAGATATGATTCCTCCCTCGGGATAAGCAAAATGAAGTTAGGCTCGACCGGCATGGGGAGGAATAAGAGAACTTCCATGGTGACATGACCCACGGTGCACACGGAGGTAATGGACCCTAAGGCTGAATGTGTGAAGTTGTGACTATTGGGTTGGTCGAAGTCTCGGGCCAACATACACGTCAACTTCATTTGCCTGTCTAATCCCTTGATAAGGTCTTCTAAAATATCAACATGGTGACTAGACTAGAACGTTGTGTGGAAGGAGTTGACGGGCACTACTTGTAGTGTAGGGTCCATGGATGGGTAGCAAGGTGTCCTAGGGACCAAGCTTTTTTTGAGCCAGCTAAGTAGTGGCTCGTCTATGAGTAGCTTCCCCGTTAGAAGTACGGGTGGCTCCGACTGAGGTGGCTCCGAATAAAGATCGGAAGGTGAGGTTGGTGGCAAAGGAGCTCTCACGGGTGGGGAAGAAATGTCCTCCTTGAGGGGAAGAGGTCCTTGGGGTGGCACCGAGTTGAGACTACCAGCTATGACCTCCCTAGGCTCGGGCAGGAATCTGTCAATCTGAGTACACATCCTATCCACCCTATCTGAAATGATTTTGAAGAGTTCGGTAATGGTGGGGTTTGGAGTAGGGGCATTGAGATGGACTCGCCCATAATCACTCGGCCTAGTTGTGGACCTAGGCTCTTCTACATGCGGGGCTCTTTGCCTCTGACTATGACCCACTTGGTTGGAGGTGATTGGGTGGGGTCAGTTGGAGGTGACTAGGTGGAACAGGTAGACCCTCCTAAGCTCCTTCTTCATTTCCCACCATGACTCAATGGGCCATTGCCTCCCAATTTCCCTCAAGCATTTAATGCTTCTCCACTTCTCGATAGCTTCGTGAAGAAGCCTCTCTTTGGTAAAAGAAAATTGCATGGCCTCAGACATGAGGTAACAATCAAAATATTTGTCCATAGTGGCTTCTCACTTGAGGTAGTCGCTCGGGACTTTGGAGCCATAAAAGTTTGAGGCTTCGGGCCTACGGAAGTGGAGGGGTTGGTTTTCACGCCCATGGGTGCTACGCCACCATTCATATGACTTGGGTGACTCGTAATACATGGTAAATTGGGGAAGGGGAGACTACATGCCCTAGACTTAACCAATATCTAGTGCATGGCGGAGATATCAATCCGAAGACCAATCTCACGCAAGGAGGCTACCTTCCAAATAGGCTTAACCTATCTTTCCACCCCCTTGTTTTCCCCATCATCCGTGGATGATCGGGGTGTGGAACGAGTTTTTGGGAATGTTCCCGCCGTCCCATTCTCGGGCGAGTGTAGCGGTCCTTACAGAGACTGTAACACTCACTGGCGGCCCAAGGTAGGCGCACCAGACGCTGTGGCGGCGCAAGGAGGGTATGCCACAGGGTACTGTTTTGTTGACAGGGCATCCATCGGCCAGGCGGCTACACGATAAATCGCCAGAGCGTGTAACACTCCATGGTTCGACTGCCAGAGGGGTGAGTTGACCATTGACTTCTAACCATTGGATTTTTGACCATTGGGGTCTTGTGCCTTTAGCGGCCATAGGTACAAGCGCTAGAGTGCTGTGGCGGCCTGAGGCAGGTGTGCTAGAGCCAGTGTGACCTTCTCTTCTAGTGCTCCAAGGTTGGACCGCTAGAGCTCTGTGGCGGACTAGAGTTGGACTGCCAGAGCCTGTGGCGCTCCAAGGTTGGACCGCCAGAGTCTGTGGCACTCCACGGTTGGACCGCCAGAGTCTGGGCTGCACCAGGTGGTTTGCAGTCCCGTTTGCTTCGATTCGTGGTTATCGTGTTGTTGCGCATTATGTTGGTCTCCGATCGACCCGATTGTGACCCAGTGGTTAACCTTCGGCCTCGTGAATGTACCAGACACCATGAGACTTGTGTTTGCATTTTGGGGGTGTCCAGAGGTGCCGTGTTGTGTCGATTGGTGTGCTCGTGTGTTTTGGGGTTCGGGTAACCCCATGCGTGTGCTCCGAGCATCCGTGCGGGCCTTGTATATGGCCTTGGACTACGAGCCCAGTTGACCAGCCTGGGCTGGGGATTTTTCACGTGTCACCGTGATTTTGGAACTAGGGATTAGGCTAGATTGACGGCTCAGTGTTGTCGCGTGCGACGATCTTGGCCTGAGTCTTATGACTCAAGGACCGTTGAGTTTAATAGGTCTAGTGGGCTATCCAGAGTCAAGTGGCCGTGAGCCACTTCTGCCCTCGTGTTACTAGTGATGGGTGCATACGTGGTTTTCTGTGTTCACGTCTGTGACCCGTCCACTAGTCGTAGCTTCCACGACACGCTTGTGTTGGCCCACCGGGGGCACTGGTGTGGCGTACCCGAGAGAGATGGTGGGTAGGCTGGTTACCATAGGGCCCCCACGTACAGTCGAGTCCAGGCTTAGGGGAAAATACAGGCTAGAGGATAGGCCTAGGGCGCATGGTCTGAGTGTGCACATAGGACTGAGGGTTTTGGACCCATGCTAATGAGCGTGACCTCAGCTAGTCCTTATTTGTGGTGCTTCTGGTTACTGAGTGTGTCTGAGTCTCGCACCCGGGGCGTTGTAGCTAGACACTTGTGACACAGTATAAGATGTCAGGGGACGCATCCGGTCGTTCTTCTAGTGGGTGGTGTTACCATGACGTGATGTGAGTTATCGTGTCTGGGGTTTCTGGTGAGCGTCACCGAGGGCTTTTCCTGAGATGGCGTTGAGTTCACCACTGCGAGGTCGTGACTTTGTTCCTGACTGCATGGTTTCAGCTTGGGCCCTTTTGTGAGGGCAAGTTTCCGCAACTGAGGCATCATGGCGTTTGCATGCCAGAGACGTGACACATGGTGAACAGGCCTCTAAGAGATCGACACGTGGAGAAACCTTCTGGACGGGAAGGCATGGGAGACACACGCCAGGGTTGCTGCTGCTGCTGATATATAAAGAAGCCTTCTCCTTCGTGAGAAGATAGATCGAAGTAGATAGAAGACTTGGGAAAGAAGCAGGAGTTCGACGACGCCTGTTCGATCTAGAAGTGAAAGAGAGTCAGAGAGGTGTATGAAAGATTACTGAGAGAGAGTGTTTTCATCTCAGTCTCGTGGTTCAAAACTAGAGCTGAGTTCGCTCATCTGTTTGAGCAATATTCCCTGCAGGGATACACTTGTTTTGTCTATTTTCGTTCGTTTTCTAAAACATTTTCTTTCAAGCTATGTGTCAGCGTTTGCAGTGGAGGATTCACGTACAATACAGTGGGTGTAATTTCATAAATTGGCGTCCACTACCTTGTGTGGACATCAAAAAAATGGTGATCATACGGCATGCGCATCTCGACACCCGAAAGCAAGTCAAAGAGGGAAGGGCCGAACGAACTCAATACCTCACCCGATCGGGACGAGAACATACCTGAGGGCTTGCTACTTGATAAAGAAGTTCCTCAAGTAGAAGATGTGGCCACGGCTCCCTAACTGGCAGTGTTGAAGGCCGAATCGAGAAAACTTAGGAATTCAGACACAGGTTCGACATGCACTGGAAATCACTCAAAGTCCTAAACCGGGACTCGGAGGTGTCAAAATGAATACCCTGGAGGCGGTGCATTAAAGATAAAGCAGCATGGGAGGGCAAGCATCCGTCTGAATCACCGCGAAGTCAGGACGAAATCTCTCGACACTTAAACTGGTGCGCCCCTGGATGGTCTTAAACCGGTGTGCCCTGCATTCTCCTGTTGATCCGGTGCGCCCCTCTTCTCTTGCTAAACCAGCGTGCCGCCTTGAGCATCCTAAACCGGCGCACTAAAGGCATGGGCCTAAACCGACACGCCTACTCCCCACGTCATTTTAACCCAAAGACATCCCATCTGGCTTGTGATACTCTATTTTCACATCAGTCTTGGGCGCAGAGGACATTCAATGCTGTGAAGCCCTATCTCCACATTCGTTCTACAGCACAGCAGTAGCAACGACGAAGCAAGCGACGGCGGTGATAGCAACAAAAGATCTCCTAGTAAACCCACAAGCATCTTGTCCTCGGACGAATGCCAGCATACTTTGTGAATCATCGAATGCCAGCGTAACAGGTCAACTCCACTCACCTGGCAGACAAAAGAAGTGGCGGGTTCCTTCCATTCGAGAAAAAGGGCAACCCATCCTATATATACGTTCCCTGTTCGACGGGGTGAGGTGTGGCAAGAAGAAGAGAGGCCAGCCGAAAAGGAAAGAGGATCCGTCCACCTGCATCTACAGAGTGAAGAGAAAGGAGAAGAGGAAAGAAGAAGAAGAAAGCTTTGTTTCCCCTGTGCCTGTGAGGTGAAGAAAATGGAGAGGGTGTGAGAGAAGAGAGGTGAGCTCGGGGCAAGGGGCTCGGGCTTTGCTCTCCTCTCACCATTGTATCTTTCCTCCTGTGCTTTTGCTTTCCTCTGTTAGTTACACTTTTGCACTATAGGAACACAATCTTAGACTTGATCACCTCTCTATTAGATATTCCCTCCAATAGACTAGAAAATCTTCTTTCAAGGCCTCTGTAAGTCTCCGTGAGCCTGGGATTCCCATCAAGACGTCGAGCTGGTTGTACCAATTAAAGCCAATTGTCTAGAAAGTACTACCAGAGTTTCTGAAATTCTGTCCTGTGATAGTTCAATACTCGACTGCTAAAGCCCATTAACGGTCCAATATATGACCGTCACTTTCAACGAGTCCAATCGATTTCTCTCTGGATTCAGCCCACTCTAGCGGCCCATTACTAGACCGCCATATCTATATAGCGGCCCAATTATAGACCGCCAGATTTCCTGAGTTTGTTAATCCGAGGTTTAACCAAGGGTTAATAATTCTATGATCCTAGATTGACTATTAATGGTCTAGGACTTGTCACCTTATTTGTAATTAAACTTATGGAAGATAAAGAAAGTACCATTATGCTATCGAATTCTCTCCAAGACATAACTTAGTCATTAATGCATTTCTTGAACTCATGAATCCATAATTGAAGCATTCTCTTATTGACATGGAATACTTGTTACATTCTTGGCCTAACTTTATTGCTTGATACGTGGAAGTAGCTTGATTTATACTTGAAGATGCAGTTCAAGCACTGATTGTGTTCAAGGGCTCTATGCTAGTCCCCTCGGCTGATTGCCAGAAACGTACTGTAAACCATGGGGTATGATGCTATTGGCGTCGCATAGCGATGGGAGTACTTTCTTTATAAATAAGTAAAAATTCACAGGAACATGAATATAGATCCACATAAATTCACGAAGTACTTGCTATTAAGTAAAAAGGTACTTACTTGCTTGTTACATGACTTTCTAGTACATTCTTGTTACATTCTTGAAAGGTCACAGTTACATTCTTACTTGGTTATACTTGCTCAATCATATCTTAACAAGATCATCTCATGTTATTTTGGTTTATTCACATGATTCATCGTATCGGCATGATTTCACTTTGTTCTTTAAAGCTAAAACATTAATCACTTTAACATCGCCTTCATGTTGATGCGAAGATACTTACTAGGTAAGTATGCTCATTATCTGCTTTCCAATCTTTTCAGGAAGTACCAGTGAGTCGGATTCAGATCATTCAAGTGATAGGTCCGAGAGCAATTGAAGAGTGAAGACTTAGGAAGTCAACAATGTCTAGATTGAGTCTATATAATTTTCTTCTTTTAAGTCTAGTGAAATAAAGAGAGTCAATGTCTTGTGTACTTGGATTTTTGATTACTAATGAAAGTGAAGGTTGATTATATTATTGTGCAAATTACTTTGGTGTGATTATTATTATGCTCTGATTATTCATGATTACAAGAGGCTTACCATGCTGACTGCTCACGTTCTCGATTGTTTCCGCTGCATATCTCGGGGCGTGACAGTTAAGTTGGTATCAGAGCCTCAGTCTAGAAGTCCTAGGAAAAAATATGACATGTCATAGGCCAAGTCCAAGGCTTAGGGACCCATAGGAAGAAATTTCCCACCCATGTGAGAATTGGGTAGAGCTCAGGATGAGATAGTAAATTAGCAACGCTCCGAGAGAACCAAAACACGGAGACCTGAGGGAATACCGAGAACCCTCAGCACACCTGGATGCGCAAGTCGAGATAGAATAGTATCTCGAAGCATCCAGAACCAACGTCTTGAATTGGACAGGGTCGTCGAGACACAACAAGGCTTCCTATCAACCCCCAGGCAATCCCGGGTTGGTGGAGCCAGACACGACACGGACAGACTCAGACACCGACACACTAACATATCCATCGCCGCCGCAGCACAAGCAAGCAGAACCACCAAGAACGTAAGCGACGAAGGACGATGACACTCTGGGCAAAGTGACTCACCAGTCAACTGCTAGGGGGAAACCCAACAGTCGAGAGACAACTGCTACTCAACCAGAGACAACGATAGTGGTAGCTTCTAGATGAAATCTTTAGGGTACTGTCGCAGTCTAGGAGAAGACCACACCCAGTCACCTAATTGGCCAATCCAGAAAGCCACCGACAAACAAACACCACCCTAAACGAGGACCTAAGACAGACGGACGCACGATACCACAAACAACCAGCCGACACGACCAATAGATCTATAACGCACCAGCAGAGGGGCGCTATACCTACATAACGCACCGCAAGCGGGGCGCCATGCCAACCAGACAGCAAACTACAACAATCAGTATAACATGCCAGCATAGGGGCATTACACCAGCATAACGCACCGCCAGAGGGGCATTATGCACAACAGACCCGAAATAACGCGCAGACGATATAACGCGGCTACACAGGGGCGTCATACCGACATAACGCACTGCACAAGGGGGAGTTATGCTCCACAGACCAACGCAACATATAACGGACCCTACCTGTCGCATTATACAGGCATAACGCACATGGAGAGATGCGTTATACCCAACCAGACGCAAAAATGAGTAGCCACAGGCCGCAGGCATATAACAGACCGAAGCACATCCGTCAAAGCCACAAAACGCATTGGGTGAGACGCGTTATGCCAACCGCTCAACCCAGCCTAAGCCACGGTCAGAGAACCATAACGGATCAGCACCTGTGCGTTATCTAATACATGACACATGGGGAGAAGTCCATTATGCAAACTGACTGACCCGATCTTCTAGGTAGGCACGGTCAACGAGCGATCTGACATGTCAGATCCTCGAAATCCACCGACCATAACACACCTAGGCAGGGGCATTTTGTCCCACATAACGGACTGGAGTTGGTCTGTTATGCTCCAAAGCTTACGAAGACTAAAAATGACACGCGATGCATAGTGGTCTATCACGGGACCGTTATGCTGCATGGCGGTCTCTGGTAGGACCGTCATGCCAACCCGACGGTGAAAACAGTGGAATGGCCGGTTCGGCCCATTCCACGCCCCATGCACACCGGAACGCAGGGAAAATACACCCATTCGATGGGAAATCCTTCCAGGATTCCGAAAATGCCACATGCACACACCGAAACGCATTAAAACGTGAGATCCGGGTGATTTAGACAAATTGACCCAAATTGAGTCACCGGGATTTCTGGACTCCTACCGGCCCCAAATGACAACCAATCGACATGAAACTGGTGGGGTTGGGATCCTGACATCCCAGCGGTCAGATGAAACTAATATCTTGACTCTGTCCCAAAAGTTACTCGTGTTGATAATCCCTTTGACCTCCCCTCCTTCACGTGAAGCGGCAAAAGAGGAACTCAGCTAAGGCTCACCCCTAAACATCTGCTTCAACCCATCCTTTTGATTCAAAAGACTCTGCAATGTGATGTAGTTGGTGGCAAATCGTGTGATGCCAGACCTCAACAGTTCGGCACCACAATACTCTCTCATCCATGCCAATACAAGTGTGTGGTTATAGATGTATTTCGTAACCTTCTGTGCCACATCGACCACAGACTTGACTACACAAAGCTGGCCAATCTCTTTCAGCATGAGGTCTACATAGTGTGTTGCACAGGGGGTCCAGAAAAGGTGTCTTCTGGTCCTCATAAGCTCCTCCTTAGCCTTCTTATAGTTCGAGCCATTGTCTGTCACTACTTGAACAATGTACTCCTCCCCGATCTCGTTCACCACTTGTTCCATCAATGACATATATATTAATAACTGTGGACTTGACCTGACGCATTCACCGACCTATGAAAGAATACTTATTTGTCACAATAAACAAGAAAGTTGATCAGGCTATTTTTAGTGATATCTGACCATCCATCACCCATTAGTGTGACTCCGTATTTTGACCATTTCTGTTTGAATGAGTCCACATAACTCTTGATCTCAGCAACTTGTTCATCAAGATATATGCCATCCAACTCTCTCGCCATAGGTGGTTGTACGTGTAACCCAAGAACTTGTGCTTCTTGAAACATTGACTTGTAGTAAGGGCTGTTGGCCACATTAAAAGGCAGTCTCGCGTGGTGCCACCATTTTGTAGCTTCCTGTCCGAGTTTCCATTTTGGCCCCTTCTAGCTATATGCATCGTCCATCCTCGTTTGCTTGCCATGCTCTCGGGATAGTGCACCGGGCTCCACATCTTTAATATTGATCGATTGTGTCTTTTTTCTTTGTGAACCCGAGTCACCAGTGAAAAAGCTCCTGATGTCCCGTGGCTGACGAGTAGTAGATGAACCACCACTGGTTGATGCTCCGGTCCTTGCCACCTCACGGCTTCGCACTTTCATCTCCTCGGGATATATTGCCTCATTTCTACTCTGACGTATTGCCTCATGAAATTACGTTTCATATGGGTCATTCACCGTGACATACACATTAGGCTGCTCAGTACGCACTTGCTGTTCTTCGTCACTAGGTGTCCACGCGAATTTATCCTCGTCGCTGCCGCCTGCTCTTTTGCTGACCCCTGCTTCATCTCTTTTCTTCTTTATTTCCTTTTGTTGCATCTCAACTTTCTTCTCCCGTAGGTGCCTGGCCATTGTAAGTTTCACATCTCTAGGCACATGAGTACATCCACCAACCTCGGAGTATCCTGCACCTGCTCCTCCTGCCCAGTGCCTCATCAACCGAGACACACCTCCTCTCCTGTATTCTGTTTTGTAGTAGTTGTAATGCCAACAACAACGATTGCCATCCAACATAACTCTATGTGACCATCCAATGTCATTTGGACATTCCTTAGGAGCCATGAAGTGCTTAAATATATCCCCTAAATTTAAGAATTACAAATTAAAAGTCAGAATTAAAATAAAGTGGCGAACAAGATGTAGCACTGCTGGCGATCATCAGGAGCCCCAAAAATGTGGAGTGGTCGGGGATGTCCCTATCATATCATCTTCGAAATCAACCGGAGAAGGAGAAGGGACGGTCTTTAGCTGAGGTGGCTTAAGGAGGACCAAGGGGCGCTCCTGGACTGACTGAGCTCTTGGAAAGACATAAGGTTCTTGTCATGGCTTTTGAGGAGGGTTGATCAAAGTGAGTGGCTTTTGAGTAGCACTTGGAGACTGGCTGGGTGGTGGTGAGATCAGATTTCAGGATTGGGTGAACATGTTGACATCCGCCCATGGTTCATTAGCTTCCACTTCTATCTTCCTGTACCAACCTGGGAATCCTTCGACACCCTACATCTGGGTCCTTTTGAGAACTCGTGGTTCCATTCCGATCACAGTGTTTACCGGCTCATGTTGCCTCGAGGTAGAGGGATCTTTGGTTGGTTGATGAGCTGGCAGTGGGTTATGCACTATGTTGAGGTCCCTGTTAGGCTTCTTGAGGTTGGCAATAGCTAGCTTCATGTCTGCCCAATTGATTCTTCCCTCGTCATTCATATCATACACCCAATCCCAGAATTAGAAGCAATTGAATATATCGTGCCAGGGAGTCCAGTGGTATGGGCAATACCTAGAGGTATCAGCAATTAGGATGGACCTAATCCCGCTGAGGGGGAAGCAGAATGGAGTCTGAGGACATAAGGGTGAAGAAGATGTCACCTAAAGTTTCAAGCAACGGAGGATAAGCAGCCCTTTTTGGCCTAGCGGGGCCATAGCTTTGACGTGGAGGGACATTGGCATAAGGCTTGGAATTTTCTTGCCCCTAGTTAGTAGTAGCCTGAGCGAGATGGGAGACCTGGAGATTGTTAGACTTGAAGGACTGGCCAGCTGCATTGACCTGCTCATTTACCGTGACAGCCTCGGTGGTGAGGACAGCTGGGGTTCTCCTATTCTTGGTTCGAGGCTCGAAGAAGGGAGGCAAGGTGGAGTCTCTTACCTGAGCTTGAACTATCAGAGCTCGATTGTAGAGTTGGTGGAAGGTGATGTGACACCACCTTGGGGGTGATAGCCACAATACTGATGAACCTCAGGCCTTAATAAGCAAGCACAATTAGCAAGAGGAACAGACCGATATCGGCGGCCACTCACCCGACACTCACTCAAAACCCGGGGTAACTCGGTAATGCCGAGGTGAGGTTGTGAGGGCTGGACCCTTGCTGGTAGAGGGCCAGCAAGGCCAAGGATCTTCCCAAGGGTAGGGAGGCCCAATTCAAAGGGGTCGACCGAGTGCCAAGGGCACGGGTTGCACTCTCTTCCCACGGTGGTCTCTCGAAGGCGAAGGTGCCAACGGGACTGGGTGCTCACTCTTCCTCCCAATGGAACTAAGAACGAATATTGAACAAACAAGCACCAAATGAGGGCAAGGAATAGAGCACTTACTCGACCGGTTTAAAGAAACCAGTTCCATTCGGAGACGTGGGCGAGCGGGGAAGGGTGGGTTCCCCACATGTTGCGCCGGTGAAGCTTCAACCTGTTTAAGAAATTACACCACTACTCCCCATGCAAGGGGATTTCTTAAGTCTGTTCAGCTCCTGATGTGTTTCGCTTCTGATGAAGTGCTCGATTAGATTCCTTGATTGAGAAGATGCTCAGGCAAACCTAGGATTTTCCCTTCCTGGTGAGCTTCTGTTGGTCGAGTTTGATGTTTCTCATCCTGTTGGTGGAGTCTTTTCGAGGTAAGCCTTGAAATTGATGTCTTAGTAATGCCTTTGTCCTGTGTCTGCTTAAGTGTGGGCAGTGTTTTATCTGAGCCTGATCTTGTCTTTACTTTATGGTTGCCTGGCTTTGGACCTAATCTCTGTGTCGAAAGCTATTGTGTACTGTGTTTCGTCGTGTCGTGTCCAGCAGATGATGTGTTGTGAAGGCTCATTAACCGTTTCAAGACGTAAAGGTAGGTTGAGATTAGCACTTTTTCTTGGGCTTTGTGCTGAAGTTGGTACTCTTTTTCCATTGCACTTAGGCTTTTTCTGATCGGTTGGTCGCAGGATCAGCACTCATGGCATACTGTGTTGCGATTTTCATAGATTGCGATGGCACCTAGCATTTGCTGAGATGCGGATACTGAGCTATTTTCTGATGCTTGTGTGCGTTGGATGAGTGCGCAGCGGAAGCGTGTGGGCCGATAACCCACAGGTCGAGGATCTTTTCATAAGGTTCTAGCCAGTCGAGATAATTACTTCTTCTCGATGTGACTTGATCTTGGCTTCCTGTGCCTCGATGGTGTCTGTTGCCGTGCTGTTGCTGGTAATTTTCCTAGTGTTGGCATCGGTGTTTGCGAGTGTTGGGGAATTGGTCGACATTCCTGCTGATTGAGTACCCTTTGCTCTACATTTTCTCTCTTGGGTGTCGTGCTCTCAGGGTGTGATCGTAGTCCTTGAGATGCATTTCCCGAGATTGTCGTTTCTTATTGTTGTGGGTCTTTCTTGGTGAGCTACTCGATGCATGGCACGTCCTTGTAGTCATGTGCTCAACTGCTGTTGTGCCTTGATTGTGACCTAGCTTGCAGTTGTCTTCTGTGGTTCTGTGTCCTGTACGGAGCCGGAATCCTGCGAGTGCTACCATTGTTGTTGTTTTTGAAAGTGCTATTTCTCTATGATTTTGTGTGTCTATCATTAGCACTTTGTGGACTAACTCTTGTCGGTTGGCTTTGCTACACTCCTTTGCTCCTAATAGAGTTAGCTTGTGACTCGATCAGATGTAATATCTGAGTGAGGACTGACTTGATTGTGCTCGTGGTTCGGTACTGTCATTTTGTTATTATTTCTCCGTGAATCTATCGTCGGTGTCCAGTGTGCCAAGTGTTCCCTGTTACCTTTGGCACTGGAGTCGATGATGTTGTCAGGCTGTCAGCTGAGGGGACTATGTTTCCTTTTTTAAGCTGATGCTTGTTGTGTCTATCATTTTGTTTTCCCGGTATCTGTTGTTGTGGCAGTCGTGTCTCTTTTCTTGTGAGACGTAAGTGATGTTTCCCTGTTTTGGAGGTGTCAGACTTCTGCTCACTTGTGTCGCACTCTATCCCAGGCCTATACTCGTGATTATGGTCTGACGGTGTCCCTCTGAGCTCTATTTCTTGTGATTTGTGTCATTTCGTAGTTGTGTTGTCGGGTTGTTTTATGTCATTCGGTGCTAGAGCGAGTGAGTTTGGGCTCGTTGTAGTTTTTCGATGTTCGTAGGCTTTGTTGGAAAATGGCGACGGTTCTGCGATCAATTAGTGTCGATGGACTCCCTGGGACGTCAGCGTTCCATAGTCACTAATTTTGTGTCGATTGGCGGTCCATCGGGGCCGGTAGGAGGTCAGAAATCTCGTTAACCCCATTTGGGTGATTTCATTAGAATCCCTTGTTTCTTGCGATTCGTCCGTCATTTTGAGTCCGGTCAGAGTCTATGTGATTGCCCCAGAGGTTGTGGCTGTATCCCCTTCGTTTCTGGACAAACGGGGCCTCGAATGGCCACGATCGGATGAACCCCTGGGTTTGCCCGTCGTGACGCTTGAACGGTCGCACCAGAGACTATTCATGTGTATGGGAGGCTATCTTCGGACCGCTTATCTTGTGTCGGTTTGAGGTTGAGTGGTAGTTCGATAAACCACTCATCCCCCTTGAGTGGTCCATCTCGAACCGTTCATCCTTTCTGTTGGGTTCAGTGGTCAAGTTTTGACCGCTTATGCCAGTTGACCCTTCGGTCAATAGTTTTATGTTGGTTTGGGTTAGCAGTTTGGCCAAAACCGTTCTGATCGTTGACTGGGTGTTGACTGGTCCCTGTAGTAGGTCGATTTGCTTGAGTGGCTAGTCCTTAACCGCACATGCCTTTCAGTGGCCCAGCCTTAATCGCCCATCTGCCCTAACCACCCATCTGTTTTAGTGTGTAGGGGTTTGTTCCCTTGGGAGGTTGGCTCCCAACCATTCGTCCCCTTTGAATGGTCCATTCCAGACCGTTCATCCCCTTTGAATGGTCCATTCTAGACTGTTCATCCCCTTTGAATGGTCCATTCCAGACTGTTCATCCCCCTTGAATGGTCCATCATAGGCCGTTCATCCCTAGTTGGGTTCGTGTGTTATCTGTTGGCCGTGATGGCCTATTTTGTGTCTGTCTGTCTTAGGCAAGTGTCCTAGGGCGGTGTCTGAGTGTCATTTCTCGATGTTTTGGGTATTCGTATATCTTGGCTTGACCTTATGGTTTGCCCATTGTCCCGTGGATGTCTCTTGATGTCCTATGAGGGCTATGACCAGGATAGAAGGTGGCTAGGTGTGTTCTTACTGTGGGCAGTCTTCTTTACTACTTTTTAATGTCATTATCTGGTTCTGGTCAACCCGGTGTGACCCAGTGGCTGACAAGTGACCTTGTGTGAGTCTTAGCGGTTCTGTCCAGTTCGAGACATGGTTCTAGCGTGAGGTATCGTCTTATCTGATTCTACGTATCCAGGTGTGTTGAGGGTTCTCAGTGTTCCCTCAGGTCTCCGTGTGTCATGTCTTACGGTGAGTTGTTTTCTCTGGCTTAGGATTAGACCAATTGGCGGCTTGTTCCGCTTTGTACGACGATCTTGACTCCGAGTCGTGAGACTCAAGGGTCGTTGTAGTTTCAAGTCTAGTTGCCTTGTGCTGAGTCTGTCGACAATTTCCTGTGCTGCCATTGGTGCTTCATAGTACATGCGACAGTGATTCTTGCCTGTCTATACTCCGGCACTCACGTTTTAGAGTATGTGTCTCGTGAACCTCCACTAGTTGTACCCTGACGACTCGTGTTGATGTGTCGGCCCACCTAGGAGTGGTGGCGGCTAGGGGAGAAAACTAGCTAGAGGCCTGGCTCAAGGTAATGAGCCTGTGTGTGCACACGTGGTCAGGGACTTGGACAGACACTGACGAGTGTTACCCTGACTAGTTCTTATTTTCTGGTACTGTAATATGTCTCACTTGCCGCGTTCCAGACTTGTGTAGATACTTGAGACGCAGTGTAAGCCATTACGGGACGCATCTGGTTTCTCTTTCTGGTGGTCCTTTCTCTCTCCTATCACTTGGAAATGCTGAGGTTTATTCTATTGGTAGATTTAGTTCCTGACTCTCGTGTTTAATTATAATTGGCATCGTAGTTATCTGTTATTAAACTGTGTAGATAGTTTTACAGCTTTATCAAACTATTGTTTGTTCTACCAATGCATGCCTTATTACTTTATTACTTTTGCATGTTTAGTTGTGAGGTAGGGATCTGCGTAACCCCTACTGAGTCTGGTTGTGAGACTCACCCTTACTTTTTTAGGTGAGTAGCCTCAGCCATCTTTCGGATCTTCTCATATTTTTGATGGTCGTACTTAGTGCCAGCAGTGGTCTGTCAGTAGGTAATGGTGGTCTTTTGTCCTTTCCTGTATCTTTTTGGCCGGGGTATGCCTCGTGTAGTTGTATATTCTGACTATTGTACAGTTCTTGGACTTGTATAAATTGTGGATCTAGACTATTATAAATGTTTATCACTCTGATATATTAAATTGCTTCTACCTTAAAGTTCAAACTGTTGCTTTAATTAATACTACGCGTGCAATTTTAATTTGTTATGCATCCACTCGATAAAATCCTCCAACCCTTACGTGGCCTCATCAGCCTCTTGAGTGGCTTCCCCGAGTTCTTGGTATCAGTTTACCAGTATTCGGATCTCCGGGTCATTACAGTTGGTATCAGAGTGGTGTTGAGGATATGTATAAGGAATCGAAATTGCATGAGTCCAGAACAAGTCCTTGTGAGTCTACTACTACTGGCTTAGGTTGTTTTCAGTGATTACTTATGATTTTTCTGTTGCTATGTGTCTTTTAGATTAAATATGCCGCCTCTAAGAAGAGCTCATGTTCTTAGGGAGGAAAGTGGTACCTCTCCTCCTCCGGTTAATGTGCCAGTGCCAGTCCAAGTAGGTCCTGCTCCAGTTGGAGATGAATTGCTAGGTGGGCGTGGCAGAGCACTGAAAGAGTTTCTGTTATTCCATCCATCGACATATGAAGGACAGACAGATCCAGATGCAGCAATAGTGTGGCTAGACGCAACCAAACGTGTGTTCCATTCCATGGAATGCACGGAAGATGAAAAAGTGATGCTGGCTACGTTCCAATTGCAGAGAGCAGCACTCGCGTGGTGGACCACGGAGTGGGAAGTTACTTTTCTATCTTGTCCGCTTCGCCAGATAACTTGGATGGAATTTGTCACGTCCTTCAAGCGTACGTACAGTCCAGCTTACCTCAGAGTGGACAAGAGGTATCCATTTATGAAATTGGCTCAAGGTGACATGACAGTGCTGTAATATCATAACAAGTTTATGGAATTGGTTTGGTATGCGCCTCATATTCTTGCTGGTGAAGGTTGAAGACTGAGCAATTTTTGCATGGCTTGAAAGCAGAATTAAGGTAGCCTTTGATTGGAACCTGGGTAGAATAGATGGATGTAGCATATTAGGCAGCGGCAGCATTAGAGCTGAATATGGCAAGATCTCGGGGGCAAACCCGAGTGGAGTCAGTTTAGCCAGGTGTGCAACATCAACAGGTAAGCCAGCCGATTGTGACAGGCGTCCCATCTTATGTACCTGCTGCCAGTGGCACTTCAAAATCCAAGTTTAGGTGGATGTTCAGGAAGTCTAAGAAGCGGTATGACCAGCAAGCATCTTCTGGTACCATGCAGCAGCAAACAACACCTTCTTCTTTCCAGCGGCAGGGATCAATGGTAAGTCAACCGAGAGCTTGTCTGAGGTGTGGTGGCAGCCATCCGGGCAGATCGTGTTCAATACCGGTGGTTTGTTTTCATTGTGATCAACCGGGGCATGTGGTTCGAGACTATCCTCAAAGGTCAAAACCAATGCAGTTCTCTCAGTTTTCTCAACCACAGCCATCTCAGTTCAGACCTCCTCCACCATCCCAAACTCAGCAGTATTCTCAAGCTTCATCATCTCAGCAGTCTACTGCAGCTGGCAGGAAGCAAAAAGGAAAGGTCTCACATATAACTCGTGCTGAAGCCGTGGCATCTCATCTCGTGGAAGGTACGATTATGATTTATGGTCATGCAGCTCATGTTCTATTTGATTCAGGTGCTTCTCATTCTTTTATCTCTGAAGACTTTATTGCCTGTATTGAGGAGCTGACATCTAAGATGACTTGTGATTCATTTTATCTACGATAAAAGATTTTTCGTGGTCCACAGACTGGCACGCCCAGTGGGACCTTTCCTGCATTTCTTCTTTCTGTCAAAGAAAGTCTCCAAACCTTCTCCAAGGTTCTGCTTGCCCCTCTTCCTCTTACAGGATGGAAAGAGGAGGGCGCATCTTTCTGCTCGCTTGAGAGCTCTTCGTGCACTCGCACGCTACTCCTTCTGTGCTACGCACCCTACCACCAACAGCAACAACGACGATGGTAGCCGTTACCTACGGCCCCCAGGTCATCGCCAATCACACTAGGTTTGGATACCTGGCGACCCCGCTTGTCTTCGACGACTTTCCGCCAGTAGTCGGTTCGCCCTTATTCTTTGGCATTGTGCCCGTGGTTGAGGTCAGCTTAGCCACGTCCGCGGCAACCACTCCATTGCAGCAACTGGCCGGGTTCGCTCGGCCACCGAGCCAACCATTGGGGGTGTTAGGCCCTCGGTCCCAACAACTGGCCAAGTTCTCTCGGCCAAAAAGCCAACTGTCGGGGGTGTCAGGTCCTCGGCTCCAGCAGCTGGCCGGGTCAGCCCTGTCAACAAGGCAATCATCAAGGGTGTCAAGCCCTCTACTGCAGCAGCTGGTCGGGTCTGTCCGGCCAACTCTTCACGGACCAGGGGTGCCAGGCCCTTCGTCCCAACAATTGGCCGGGTTCTCTCGAGTCTCGGCTGCCATGACAACGGTCGAAGGTGTCAGGCCTTCTACCCCAGCAAATGGCCGAGTTTTCTCGGTCAATCAAGTCGCTATCAGTGTCGCTCCTGCACAACGGGGCCAGCGTTGTCGCCGTAACGGCACCAACTCTACTACAGCCACCCTCAAAGGTGCTGCTCCTGCACAACGGGGGCAACGCCGCCGCCACAATGACGCCATACCTATGGCAGGTGTCGCCAGCGCCGCTCCTGCTCAACGGGGGCAGCGTCATAGCCGTAAGGGCACAAAGCCTGCGGCAACAACATCCCGCTCCGGCAAAACTATGCTCGTCGGAGATTTCCGCCTTCGGCTTGATAGAGGCGAGCTGATTTTGCCTCGGGACCACCACGTCCCAACCATCCCTACCTCCAACTGCTTCGAGCTTCTTCGGCGAGTCCGAGAGGATGGAGCGAAAATGAACAAGCCTGTCGTACCGGTGGAAGAGCCGGGTCCGGTGCAACGACCCAAGTAGCGAGCTCCCCGATCAAAATCAGGGGACAACCCAATTGAGGAGCATTAGCTCCAACTGAAGAAGATATGGGTCACTAAGGAGGAGGCCCGAATCATAAAGCGAGCAAGGGCGGAAGCGCCTTTCCGCATGTTCGATCTGCAACAAATATGGAGTCCGACGAATGCTGAGACCTTGACCTCTCCGAGGTCCACAACCCAGCCCTCACGAGGGCAAAATAGCCGAGGAGCCGGCAAGAAGGTGCGGCCAACCTCTCCGTGGGCTGGTTCAACGCACACGGACGAGGACTGCTCAGCCCAGGCCTCCACGTCTCGAGTTTCTGTCTTTGACAGACTAGGGATAGCACCCAAACTGAGCAGGCAACCACCCAGGAAAAAACAAGTAGTTCAGGTGACCAATCACATGAGCTGAGTGTCGTGAGACGAGAGTTCCAAGACTACCCTCCTTCACTGGTATGTATATATAATGCATTCCATTCTCATTTTCCTGCTATATGTGATGATATGATAAATTATATGCAGGTTGTATGGAGACCGTACGAGGGGATGCCGGATGAGGGTCAGCCGTGGGTCGTAGCGGGCTGACCTCGATTTGGACGTGACATTTGGCTTCAGTGCCTAAACGAGATCGAGCCGCTACGGTTTCAGTTGGTAATGAGGACACTCGGCCTACACCAGGAGTGGGTCGAGGTAGACGAGCCTCGCGGGATCGGGCGAAAGTCCCGAGGGTAGACGAGGTCGACTGACTGGCGGCTGTAATTTCCCGAGCAGTTCGTTGACTGGTAGAGAGGTGGGACCCCAGTCGTCTCTCATGCTCCCGACAGCTCAGCTTATCTTCAGCGTTATTGGGAGACGTACGCGGGTCGTCCTCAAATGAGGCCGAGAGGGATATGTATGAATGCTTTCTAAATTAACTTATATGCTTCTAGAACTTGCAACTAATGAATGGTTTATGCAAGATGTACGAGCTACGGCAGTAGCGGACTTACATGCCCATCTTCACAGCTTGGAGGCCCAGCTGGCGACCACGCGTGCGGATCTGGAGACCCTGGTGAGTTTGCACTATATGCTGTTAAATTATTCTTGAAATTTGGTATTTAGCCTCTGACAGTCCAATAAATGCAGTGTGCCCAGTAGGGAGCAGTGGCAGGAGGTGCAGGAGGTGCGTCTAGTTCGAGGGGCCCGACTGTCTAGATCACCGCTCTGGATGAGCGACTGGCGAAGGTAGTGGCGCGAGCAGAGGTGGCAGAGTGCGACCTAGCTGAGTGGGTAAGCTTTCAAGTGATGTTCAAGCTATTTTAACAATGATATGGGGACATGAAAACTAATAATGATGAGTAATGCAGGTGGCCGAGCTACAGGAGGCACTCGCTCAGGCTACTCGTGCCGATGCTGAGCTGGAGGCCCATGATCGACGAATTGCGGAGTTGGAGGAGGAGGAAAGACGTCGGCAGACAGAGGTGAGTAACATTCATGCTTCTCTCTTTTCCAAAAATATCTTATATAATGATGCCTATAAGACACGTTGAATGATGCAGGCTACTGAGCTACAGGACGCTCTCACTTGGGCTGCGTTAGCCGACACTGAGCTTGCGATTCGCGACCAGCAAGTTGCAGAGTTGGAGGAGGTTGAGAGGAGGCGTAGAGAGGCCGAGGCGCTTCCTCGGGACGTGATAGAGCTACGGATCCTCCTCGAGGTGGAGAGGAGAGATCGGCTGAGAGAGAGAGAGAGAGGAGCGACTGGAGCGAGAGCGACAGCTATCTGAGTTGAGACTTCGTCTAGGGGCAGCTGAGGAGCATGCCAGAGTAGCGGAGGCGCGCTACCAGAGAGGCCGAGAGTGAGCATGGGCCGAGGGGCGACCCAGTGCCTATTCCGACACGAGCTTCTTGGCGAGTTCCTCTACTCGACAGAGGAATAAGGCGACAGAGTGAGCTCGGGCTAGGAGGTCGATAGCTTCTCAGGGGTCGATGGGACCCCCACGGGTTCCTCCTAGTTTTCGGCGACGAATTACCTATTTGTCGGCAATAGGTGGCAAAGACGTCGCTAAAATATTTAGAACGGAATAAATTTTCGTCACAAAAATATTAGCAACAAAAGTTTTAAAGTTCATCTCTGTCAGTATTCTAGTATTCTGTCACAATTACAATTGAAAACAATCGTCGCAAATCCGTCTCAAGGTCGACGGACACTTCTCCACCTCAAATTCGTCGTAAATTTATTGTTAATTTTTAATATTTTAATTACTATATTTAAAGACTAAAAAAACTTATTTAAATATTAAAAATATAACAATCACGTCACAATGACAAATGAAAATGACAATTCAATTCAACTACACAAGTATTCATATATATATTTTAAAAATATTATTTTTATAATATGATAAAAAATCAAGTAAAATCCCCGATGTCCTCATGCTCCTTCTCCTTCTCCTCGTCTCCCGTATCGCCGTGCGCTAGATGTATAGTAGGATCGTATGTTAGAAATGAAAATTAAAATAACATTAGACATGTACAAATAAACTAAATTTAATAAAAAATAAATAAAATAAAATATTTAATTTTGTAAATTTGAAACAAGATGGTTCGTACAAGAAAATTTAAATTTAAACTAAGTTATTTTAGAGAATGTTTTCTTGCGTGCTGAGCACAAACTGAGAATCTAATTTGGAATCCGTCGGCTCCTGCGAGTCACTCTCACCTCTCCGGTCATGTTGAAACAACCGGCATGCCGATCTAATAGGAGTTTCAGATTTAGAACCCTCACGAACTCTAGTTTTTTGATTTTAAACTGAGTTTGAAAAAGGGTAGTTTAAGCTCCAAGCCCAAACTAGATATTCGGTTTGGATTCCGTCAGCTCTTAGAGATCACTCTTACAACCCCGGTCATGTTGGAACAATTGACATATTGATCATATTGATATTTTAGAATTTGAATCTCTAGAACTCAGAGTTCTTTGATTTTAAACTAAGTTAGTTCAGAAAAGAGTAGTTTGAGGGTCAAGTCCAAACCAGATATCGATTTGGCTTATATCAGCTCTTACAGGTCACTCTAATTACCCTGGTCACGTTGGAATAATCAACATGTCGATCAAATCGATATTTCAGATTTTTGACCCCCAACCTTAGTTCTTTAGTTTTAAACTAAGTTATTTCAAAAAAAAAGATATTTTGAGAATCGAGTCCAAACCAGATATCCGATTTGAAATCAGTTAGTACCACCTCAGTCGTGTTGGAATAATCAGCACGTTGATTATACTGGTATTTTAGATTTCTGTTGGATTCGTTGTGCTTCCTCTTAGTTTTGATGATTACAAAATATTGTGTGTGCATATAGAAGAGCTTTTTGTATGCTTGATGCTTGCATATGTTTTTGATGATAGTGCAAAGCTATAAGTTCTTCATGATTGGTTGTAATACTTAAGCTTTCAAAAGGAACTTCATGCTACTCATTCATGTGTTCTTGATGATCAAATATGGTTAAAATGGTAAATAGACTTTAAGGCTCTTAAGCTTGAAACATGCTCAGTCTATTTTCTTGAAACTTGATGAATGTGATTTGAATGGAGTTCTTACATGACTCAAATGCCCAGTGCGATTGTGTGTTTGTTCATTTTGATTTCCTGGTAGATCGTTTAATTCCGCATTTGGATCCATTCACCCCCCTTTGGATCCACTTTCTGCTAGAAGATCGTATCCATCCGCTCTCCAACAGGCCTACCTCAGGGTCTTGGCCGCATTTTCTCTTCTCGGGCACAATGGCCTCTTCCTCACCACCGGGGGCTTCTTCAGCATGCTCTCCAGCTTCCTCTTCGACCGTGGGAACCCCCGTTTCCACCGTTTGGGTCGCCACCACTGCCATTTCCTCTTCCTCCGGTGAGCTCACCATCGGGGGAGCAATCTCTTCCATCTCTACATGAGCTCTCATCCTCTTGATTGCCTTCTTCTTCCCTTTCTCCCACGTCATGGTGGCCGGAGGAGCTTGCCGATGGTGGTGGACGGTGGTGGCTGGGAAGGGTTTAGGACAGAGGGGCTTTGGTTTGTTTAGAGCGTGGTTAAGAATGAATGAAATAGGGCTCAGTTTTATTTTTTTAACAACCTAGAAACTATAACAATCTATCATGGATCCGTTATTGTTGTATAACGCACTATCACAAGTCCATTATGAAACTGTGGTATTAATTGTTGAAGAATGTGAATCGGTGGACATTAATAGATCCTATAAGGTCCGTTATATTATTGTGGTGCCCGTGGTTGGTCCGTTAAATGCTTGAACATCTTTCTTGCCTTGTGTTACCCATTCTTTGGATGATTATGCCCTGTGTATCCCTATTTATTATCATTGATGGCTAACCTTTTCAGTTGAGCAAGATCATGAAATCATTCGCTCGCCAAACAGGTAAGTCAGGTATTGTATCTCGATCCTTTATCTCTTAATGCATTACTATATGTTATCTACGCTATATCATCTTGAGAACCAGCTAGTCATTCATGTGTTCTGGGATCTGATGTTCCCCTAAAACAAAAATGATGATGATCTAAGTGTACATGTTTAATCGTTGGATAGGTCGTTAGGTTGGAAAAACTTGGGGATGATGGTTCTATCTTGCACGTCGTAGTTGTAGATGGTGTCCTAACCCTAGTTTCTCTGGTCTAGCAATACTATTCTTGAGTATCTTCTTATTTCACCCTTTCTTTGCATTCATTTTGATGATTTCTCTTTTTCCTTTAGCCCAGCATGCATCATATGTATTTTTGAGCATTCTTGTGCCTCGTTTGTCCAAGGTGTCTCAGCAATAGCTGTGTTTATGATCTCGAGTAAGGAGAATCATTCCATTCTGAATTGGAAGGTTTTCATCGGTCTACTCATTTGGTATGGTTAGCTGAAGATTCCTGTCTGGAGCTTAGTAAATCATCTCTTTCCTTTTCGTTGCTCTGGCCGCTAGCTGTGTTTTCCTTTCCTTAGCTGTTAGTTCCTCCAGACTGGCGTCATTTGGTCTACCATTTCCTTGTGATTAGTCTAAAGTTTTTCAGAAGATTCCTATCGCTCGTTGGTTGAGAACGGGTGTCATTTGCCTTAACGCCCACTTTTCAGGTCACTCCGCATCATCTCTGCTTCATCTCCATGTTCCATTTCACTTTCGCTACACCTCCGCTCGCTCCCCTGCAAAGAGGACGTTAAGAAAGTAGCGTAGTATCAGTCCCTTGTGATGAAAGTAATAAAATCATGAATGGACACACACCTGGTTGGTATTTTTTTAAACCCCTTTTGGATGTAAAAGGGTGAGAAAATGATATGATGAATGAAACGACGTGCAGAGATGCATGGAATGCAAAGCCTTCTCAAGGAGAGGAGCTTGACACGAACAGAAACTACGAATGATGCATGCAACTCACAGAGCGAAAAGAAACAAAGCAGAACAAGAGAGGAGAAAAGCTTATTGGGGCGTCGATGGCGAGCTTCAAGTAAAGCTTCAGCAGTGCGAGGATGGCGTGGACGTACAGTGGGACAGAATGGCCATATCTCATGTGTGCGAGCACTCGAAAATTCGATAAAACCTCCCCTTGAAAAGCTCACGAGCTCAGAAGTGGTTTCGACAGCATTTCCCCCTCCTCTAAAGGATCTGGATCATCTCATTTTGAGTGGTGAACGCATGCTGCATGAGGGCTCAAGAAGGTGTCTTGGGTGGCTGACATGATGCAGGATGACATGAGACTCGACTCAGACTTGTTGCGAGATTGGGACTCTAGGTGACGACACGACTGAAAGACGACGCAACCAGCAACAACACGACTGGTTCGGCACCTAACGTGGTTCTTGAAGAGGCGGTTGTGCCCCAAATAAGAAGTACTTGCTCACGATCATCCCCAGCAAGGGAAACGTGTCGATCTGCATGGTTGAGAAATCGGCATTGAGTCTCGGGTAGTCAGCTCACTCTCGTGCTCGAAATAAGTCATGGGATGGGTCTCACACTCACAACTCATAGCGGTGACTAAATTTAACTAGCTAGGGAATAAACTACTCACATGTAGTAGCATCTAGAACTTATACTAGCTAAGCAAACAAGGCAAGTAGAGAGGCGAGTGTACCTCCATGCTCGGGGCGTGGGGAAGACATCCCGGCCAAGTTCCATAACTCCTGGTACAGTAATAAAAGTTAATTACAGTAGTGATTTTTATTGCCCACTCCACGTAGGGAGGTAAAGAGCTACACAATAATGCTGGGAGCACCGAACTTGGGTTGGCGGGCAGCAAGGTGGCGGGTCCTGGGCGGTGGCGGGCAGCGGCTCTAGTTCTGCGAATTACTGGCCGGTAGGACAACGAACAATGCCTTCCAAAGAGACGTCGACCTCCAGGGGTCTTCTGATGGCGGCGATTCACCGAGACGTTTGTGGAGGGTCCCTGGTCGACTCTTGGAGGCGACGGTCACTAAATCGAAGCCGGGATATTTTATTGGGAATTAACTCCCAACACTGTCCCAAACTTGTTTTGCACTTTCAAGACTACGTGATCTGGCGAGAATGCCTACTGCGACCAGATCTGAAGTCGGAATGAGATGAAACTAGCTCCGTTGCGAAGATATCTCATAGATCTACAAACCCAGGCTGTGACAGAAATTTTTATGTCACTGTATTTTCCTTGAGTGATTTTTTAATAGACTGGTTCCCCAGGCTCAGAACCGACTGGGCAGACTGGGATCTACCTGAAGATGAGATTTGAACAAGGAGGAAATGGTGGATCTGGGTGATGGAGATTTTATGGTTGCGAGAGAGGGCTACAAGGTGTTGCCATCCACCTACAGGGGAGAACCAAATCCCCCTGCAATGGGGAGGAGCATTGCTTCGATGTAGAAATTAGTAGGGAGCCCTGGCATTTCCACCTAGACAGGGACCAAGGGCGAGTCTTCATCGCAGGAGAAGTTGAGGTACCATTTAAAGAAAAGGAAGGGTCTACCCTGGACATAGAGGGAGCCCTTAAGGAGGACCTAGAGGAAGTCATCCTTATTGTTGAAGAAGAGGAGTAGATGGCATCGGTCCATAGAGCTAATGAGGAAATCCTCCTTGAATTGAAACTGCTGGGCAAGGTGTGCTCTAATCTCCTAGAAAGGAGGGTGTCCCTGCGAAGTTCTGGCAATGATAGCGAGCTCCAGCGACCGATAGGAAACATGGATCTCATCCATGTTGAAGAAGGCAGCAGGTTCTCCTCCATCAGTGAACGCAGGGGCATGGGAAGACAGAGGAAGACCTGGAGGGCCTAGGGACTGGAGGGGCACATGCGTGAATGAAGGAGCAGTCGCAGCAGCAGGAAGGGTGCCTGATGACTCCACAGTTGGTAGCGCAGAGGCAACCCCGCCAGGCACTCCCAGACGGGCAGGGCCAGACGAAGGGGACTTGGCAGGCAGGGCTCCGGGGTGAGGCCCTCCGTTGGAGGAAAGAGCGGGAGAAGCACTAGAGGGAGGAGCACAACCAGATGCACTAGCCATCCCCATGATGCACCCAGCAGCGTTCTCAGCTGGAAGTGGCAGAGCATCAGCTGTGGGCAAGACAGTGTGAGAGGAACTAGGCTGGCTGACAGTCATTGGTGTTGAGGGCCCAAGGCCAAAAGGTGCTCCAATAGGAGAGGTAGCCATAGGAGCACACGACCCACAAGCGGGCGCCGTAGCCAGAGAAGAATCCTCAGGCAGACAACTAGCAGGCAGAGTAAGGGCGTTGATGGTAGGACACCAATATCTAGTGGGGAGGCACCATGAGGAGGAAACAGGGGATCATTTGTGGCCGCTGTCCCATCCACGGCAAGGGAGGGCGACAGCGGGGGTTTCGACAAGCAAAATGGTGGGGGGGCACTGGCCATTGAAGGCATGCCTCCAGAGGAAGCAGGCAGCTCGCAGGCGAGAGCATGAGGGGCAGGGACGGCGACGGAGACGCTATTGGAGGGAGAGACAGCAGTAGTAGCTTCCGTGGTGGTTTGCGTGTGAAGGTGGAGAAATACATGTCATTGGATGAGAGAGGGAGTGGATGAGGGTTCAGCCAAGGGAAGAAGGGCAGCGCCGAAGAGGACACGAGAGGAAGGCCCAAGGCCACTGGAGACTCTAGAGGAGAGACCAGAGCCGCTTGGGGAGGAACCAACCGGCACAGCTCGATCGCCTCCCATGGCCGAAGACACCAAGCCGTCCTCTGCGGAATGATCGAGGCCAGGAGCAGGAATCACTGTGGGGTGGCCATGGGCGGGGACCATAGTGGGGAGACCGAACCGGAGCGGGCGGGGGAGGCACGGCCCCCCCCCCCCCCCACTGTCGGCCATCGGTGGAGGTCAGGCAGCCACAGGAAGGATTAGAGTGCAGGGGGGAATGGGTTCACGCGGGAGAGGGACGGATGTACTCTTTGCGAGGATCGTTTCGACTATTTTTACGTATTTTCTTAATTAGTACATTTTCAGTGTAAATTATAGATTTTTAGAAATTAGAAAAATTTCCTAATTTCTTTCTTTTTCTTTCTTTTCCTCTCTCCTCCCTTTCATTTGCGTACATCCCTCTCTCTCTCCCACATTTTCTCTCCTCTCTCACCCACTCGGCTCCAGCTGTAGACGGAGGAGGCTCGTGGGTGAGGTAGCGATGGTGTGGGGATGGTCGGCTGCGCGAAGGTACGAGGATCAGACCGATTTTGGCGCGATTCCGAACGGTGGATTCACAGCTGATAGCCGAGCTCGCGTTGTGATTTTTGACATGGATTAGTCACTTCAGCACACGATTTCTTCGGTGGAGGTAGGGAGATGGATCACCTACTCTTCCTGTGCATTTTCCTGTAGTTTCGTGTTGTCCGATGCTAGAACGGGTGAGTTTGGGCTCGTTTAGGTAAAACCATGGTTTTGGGAGTTCGTAGGGTTCGTCAAAAAATGGTGACAATTTTTGATACAATGAGTATCAATGTATCCCTCGGGATGTTTGGATCCCATTCCCGCAAGTTTTATCACAATTGGTCGTCATTCGGGGCCGGTAGGAGTCTGGGAACCCCGGTGACCCAATTTGGGTCGATTCGTCGAATTTGCCCCGATCTCCTGATTCGATGGTTGCATGTGGTCCTTCTGTCTTGTGGAACACATTTCTCGTCATCCTGTACTGATTCCCCTGTGTTTCGACGTGAATGGGGTGTGGAACGGGCCGATTCAACCTTTCCTCTATTTTTCTCGTCATGTTGATTTAGAAGCCATTCCAGAGACTGCCACAGTCTCTGGTGGCCCCACGATTGGCCGCCACGTTCCCTTGGCATGTTGCCCAAGTCGAGGTCTGGTGAGGGTGATGACCCAATCTTGGACCGCCACAATCCTCTGGCGCCCCTCTGTTGGTGCGTCACAGCACCGTGGTTCCTCGAATTTAGAGTCTGTCAGTTCGTTCTGGCAGTTCTAGCACTGACCGCCAGAGCTCTGTAGCGTGCTTACATTAGGCCGATACATGTCGTTTGACTGAGTCAATAAGTTAAGTTAGTTGGCTCTAGCAGCCCAACCTTCATGCGTCACCTTGCTGTAGCGCACCTACCTTAGGCAGCCACAGTGTGTTTGACTGGGTCAATAGTTTAAGTCGTTTGGTCCTAGCGGCCCAACCTTCGTGCGTCAGATTGGTGTAGCGTGCCTCTATTAGGTCGGTACATGTTCGGTTATCTTAGGTCTATGTCTTAGGATGGTTAGTGTGACGGTTCATACTTTGACCGTCAGGTCCGTGTAGCGCGTCTATATTAGACAACTGTGGTGGTTCGATAGGGTGAGTCTGTTCGGGGTCAGCTGTGTCTAGTGACCTATTCCTTGACCGCCATAGTGCCCTAGCGGCCCAACCCTTGACCGCTAGAGTCCTTAACTCCATGAGTGTAGTGATTCCTTCCTTGACTGCTTATGTCGTTAGGCAGTCGAGTGATAGATCGCTTATACTCTGGAGGGTGGTTTACCGGTGTTTTGGTTTTTTGAAATGTTGGCTTGCTGGTCTGCCTAAACCCCATCCAGGGGAGGGGTTTAGGCAGCCCAGACTAGCCCTATGGGCTGGTCCGCCTAAACCCTCCCTCCCCCACTCAGCCATGCACTATTCAAAGGGTTTACCCGGGCTAGGTTGAACCATTCACCCTAGCCCGCCTAAACTCTTCCCTGACCTTCCAAATTCCCTATAAATCCCCTTAGAAGCTCAAGGGGTGGAGAGATTCGCATACACACAGGCATCAATCCAAGCTCCAAGATCTCCAAACTTCAAGCAACAGCAAGGCAACCAGCAAGGAGAATTGTGTGTAGGTGACTTGGTCGTCGGCTACGGACGCCGATGGTATGTCACTTGTACTTCCCTCACATGGTGTTTAGCCATGACACACAAGTCTAACCCCACCATGGGTGAGACGCTATGACAAGGGTGAATGCCCCCTCATGTCGAGATTTCCCTTCGCGTGCCCATCAGCCGCAACTATGCTCGCACCATGACGTCACGCTTCCCCGCAGTCACGAGGCCATGTTTGATCACTCGACTTGAGTCGTGATCGACCCTCGCCTAGCCGCCAGTCTGATGCTTTCTCCAGCTATCCAGTTGTAGCCCCTCGTTCGACAGAGTAAACATGGCCCACACCACGAGAGGAGCCCTATGTAAAACACGTGGATATCCACTTTGTCACGCATTGACCCGGGGATCGACCATCGCGTTAGAACTATCCCGTGGCTTGCACCAGTTGTACCTCGGCCACTATGGCCTGCCTGTAAAGTCATATAACTCTTAGAAATTATACTACCACTTGGACTAATGCACTCGCATCAACGTTCGGGCCCTCAATCCCCCTATGTGTCACCTAGTGTGAATTCTTAGTACCTCCAATCCCAGCCAACACCATCCAGCTTAGTGTAAACCTACAGTTGTTAAGTGCTCCCTGCTCTCCACCCAGGACTTTAGGAACATACAGATTTCTCTTCAACATGGAACGAAGATGTTCGGATTCAATCTGATGTAAATAAACATTGATTGCTTGTGGTCGGTGGGGAAAGACGCCATGTACATGACTCCCCGCAATCGCCTGTGCACTCGCACCCACAGAACCATCTTCCCCTCCAAGTGTCTCTCACCCCCTGAGCCCGTGTGCCGTGCCCTGGTGGCGCTTCCCCCGTCAGCTTTTGGTTCCATGGGTGATTGTCGAGAAATTGACTGGCACGCCCGCACTCCAGTCATGTTTCCCCTAAAACTAGGAAACCTCCCGTGCCACTCAGTCTCCCCTTGACTCTCTGTAAAAGGTGAGTGCCCGGTGTCACTTTGAGAAAGATGCGGCCATGAGAGGGAGTGCCCAAAGCACACTATATTCTAGTATCTCTCCTGTAGCTATATCCTACCCCTCACTCCGGTCAGCACACACACGTCGCGCCAGCGACCAGTCGTACGCGAACAGGTACCTATGAGTGCAAAATGAGAAATCTATTTTGCAGGTGTGTCTTGGGAATATGAAGCGCGAAATATGTATTCAGTCAAAAAGGTAAGGCACATGGGCCAAGTGGCATAAGTCAAATAAAAAATTAAAAACTGAAATCTGAACACTCAGGTGATATCCCTCGCCAGCAAGCATACCCCCACCCAAAGTACTGTAAGCCCCGGTCCAGCACAAGCGCAGGGCTCTTGGCCACCCACGTCCTCCTATACCCTATCTTCTTATCCCCTACATATATATATAAACCCCAGTGCACAGCGCGCCCACAACAGCTGAAGCCCAACGAGAGGCACAGAGCTCTTCCATCTCTTTTTGGCGATGGCGGCGGGGAAGAAGGCGATGGAGGTGGTGAGGGGGCTGGACCTGGAGAAGTACATGGGGAGGTGGTACGAGACCGCGTCGTTCCCGTCGTGGTTCCAGCCCAAGGACGGCGTGGACACCCGGGCCACCTACGCCCTCAAGCCCGACGGCACCGTGAGCGTGCTCAACGAGACGTGGGCGGGGGGAAAGCGGGTCTCCATCGAGGGCACCGCCTACAAGGCCGACCGCGGCAGCGACGAGGCCAAGCTCAAGGTGAAGTTCTACGTGCCGCCGTTCCTTCCCGTCATCCCCGTCGTCGGCGACTACTGGGTCCTCTACGTCGACGACGCTTACCAGTATGCCATCGTCGGCGAGCCCCGCCGCCAATACCTCTGGGTACGTACGTACGTACGACACTTCTTATTTCTTCTGGATCGTTGAAGGACTCACAGTATATAGCTAGCGAGGTTATTAATTTCCAGTATAGTTTTTAACATCGACATCTCAATGGAGCAAGCACATTGTTGCGAAGATTTTTAACTCTATGTTGATAAGAATTTTGTAACCTTAGGCGCCCTCGATCATGCATGTGAATGGTAAACTAATATCAGACGTTTATTGTAATTTTGTCAAATCTACATTGAGACTTAAAAAGAATGTCGATCAGTAAATTCCAGCATTTTACATCAGGGCAAAAACCCTTAAATGGCTAGCTGTTTGGAACTGATCAGCTGGTGGGAATTGGCCAAACTCACCCTGCAACAACTGAGAGAGCTTCTCATTTTGGTTGGACCTTCTTGCAGATACTTTGCAGGCAAACCCACATGGATGAAGAGGTGTACAAGCAGCTGGTGGAGAAGGCAAAGGAAGAGGGATACGACGTGAACAGACTCCACAAGACGCCCCAGACGTCGGACCCTCCGCCGGAGGCCGAGGGGAGTTGCGGATGGTGGATCAAACCGTGCTTCGGCAAATAGGAGTTTATTTATGATCATGATCTATATATCTAGCTATATCCTCTGCTAGATCTGTACATATGTCTCCACCTAGCTAGAAGGAATAAAAATCTTTTAGACATGCACGTACGTACAGCTTTTTTCCTCGAAGAAGCTGGTACCAGCTGGTTGTTCGATCCAGTACTCAATACACAAAGGAAGGATCCAATTTAATCGTCAAAACTATTTCAGTGTGCAGAATCATCATATTATGGTACGAGTTTCATCACAACTTTATGTTTTGTGAGCAAATGCTCCATGTATATTTCTTTTTTTTTCTTCTCTCCTTCATGTGATCATCCACGTTAATTAATTTTCCATGGCATAGTGCATTGAGTATTCTCACTCACCCAGTCGCAGGTTTATTATGAGATGTCACCGCTTCTTTTTCCTCATAATTAAGACATGGTTATCTAATTATCGCCGTCGATCCTGCCGCGGCGGCCGGCTTCGTCGAGCACATGGCGCACTACCTCGCGACGCTCGAAAACGGCCCCAACGAACTGATCACCGTCGCTTGCCATGAGGACCTTACCGGCAGCGACCTCGTCGGCCGCTTTCTGATCCAGGCCGACGAAACCGTGCTGGGCGGCATGGTCAGCGCCCTGAGCATGCTGCCCTTGATCTTCGGCTTTTTGGCATTGATCGTCGCTCCTCCCAATTGGATCTGGCTGAACTTCCTCATCTTCGCGGTGCTCGGCTTCTTTTCGTATGGCCCCTTGATGCTCATGGGCGTCATGTCGATCGACTTCACCTCGAAAAAAGCCGTGGCCACCGCCGGTGGATTTATCGCCCTGTTCGGCTACATGGGCCGCATGTGCGAGGGCCAGGCCATCGGCTGGATCGCGCAACACTATAGCTGGACGCTGAGCTTCGATTGCGTCATCGCCTGCATCATGGCGGGCTTCATCCTTCTCTGCTTTACCTGGAATACGCGCCCGCGCCGCTAAACGTCATCGGCACTAGTGGAAGCTGATCGCCTGCGCGATGGCAAATTCGCTTTTCAGTGGAAGGTCCCGCGAGGAACTGCCCACGGAAATCTCGTACGTGCCCTTTTCAACGATCCAAGATTTCCGCGTCGCGTCATAATAGGCGAAGGCGGTCCGATCCAGCTCGATCGAGATGCTCTTCGTCTCGCCCGGATTTAGAAAAACCTTGGCGAATCCCTTCAACTCCTTTTCCGGGCGCGGCAGGCCCGGATTATTTTGATGGATATAGAGCTGCACGACTTCCGCCCCGGGACGCGAGCCGGTATTCTTAACTTGCACCTGTGCCGTCACCAGCGTTCCTTTCGCGTTCTCGTCCGCACCGGCCAGCTTCAGGTTTGAGAATTCGAACGTGGTGTAACTGAGGCCGAAGCCAAAAGGAAATTGAGGCTCGATGTTTTTCGTATCGAACCAGCGATAGCCCACCAACAAGCCTTCCAGACGCTATTTCCCTTGCCTTGTTTGAGTTCCGATTTCATCCGAAATTCAGATTTTCTTTAGAATTAGCGTCTGTGTGATCAGACGCGAATTTTTTTTATTTCATATTTCTATATTTTAAACTTTGAAATAACGTCCATATGGGTGGACGCTAATTCAATAGGCGACCAGGGTGTCTGACGCCATTTCTCTGTAACTTCTGAAACTCGTCTGCAGCTTCTTCTTTCCTCGTTTTATGGACCGTTTCAGTTGGGTAAGTCCTCCGGGTGGCTTTCCTAGCTGGAGAGGACTCTCTCCAATTTATCCTCCTTCCCTGAATGTTTATCCTAAATGATTTAGGATTAAATCCACGCATCTCTCCCTCTATAAATAGCTCCCTGTGTCTCATGCTTAGGAGGCCGATTGTCAATAACAGGGGGAGGTGCTGCCCGAGTTTTGGCTCAGGAGGGAGTGCCCTGCGCGCGTAAAGCTTCATCCTTTTGAAGGAGGCTCCCTCCCGATCGCACATCAAAGCCAGGAGAAACCCACAGGCTTTTCTTCCTTCTTTCATAATTCTCTGTGTTGCTTCTTCGTCTGTTGCATTAGCTGCATTTTCCCCGCATGCATCATATTTCTTTTTATCAATTTCACCTCAACCACGTTGAGCATCCTCCAGTGCAACACTTGCACATTATTTACATTTCATATCATATCATTATCTCCTCCCTTTGCATAAGGGGTTTAGGCCAAAACGCCAATCAGGTGTGTCTCATTCTATGTTTTCACGTCATATATATTACACTTGGGATTTGATACTACGCACTGATTTTCTAATTAATTCTATATTGGTGTTTGTCTTTCTTGCAAGGGTAATCTAAAGAGGAACTCTCTCCTTCGATCGGCCGACATAAAGAGAAGGAAGTCATCCACATCTCCCGCATTCATTTGAGGTAACCCCTTTGGCGATCACCCTCCTATTGGCATCCCACGCATGCTCCCATTTCTTCCTTTTTCCACATTCTTTAGCTTATGTTTTCTTTCTTATTTTTTTTAGTGGATTTAATTAGATCTACACCATCCACTAGTCGTAGCTTTCTTAGGCACACGTGTGCAGACCCACCTGGGAGTGATGGAGAGTGTGACCTGGAGAGACCGTTCATAGGCTGGTTACCGTAGGGCCCCTCTCCTTTGCAGCCTGCGTCCGGGTTGGGGGAAAAATCAGCTAGAGGGCCTGACCTAGAGCACATGGTCTGTGTGTACACACGTGGTTGGGGGCGTCGGACCTGCCCTGACGAGCACGACCCCACCTAGTCCTTGTTCGTGGTACTTGTTGTGTGTCTCAGTCGATCCGCTTGGGGTGTGTAGGGAGACACTGGGGCATGGTGTAAGACGTCAAGGGACACTTTCGGTCTTGTTTCTAGTGGGTGGTGCTCTTATCTTCTGGTAGGTACGGACTTATTTTCCCGTCGGATCGTGGTCGGTTTGTTCAGTGTGACACGTGGTGGGTACGGTTTGCTGGAGTGAGATTTTCCATTTATTTATTGTTATCACTATCATACTTCTATCTTGTGGTGTTACTTTCCGTGCTCATACGTACCTTACTATCTTGGTTCTCTCATTGCGAGGTGGGGGTCTACGGGATCCCTACTAAGCCTATGAAATGAGGCTTACCCTTGTGTTTTCAGGTGAGGTGAGGTTGGCGAGGAGTGTGCCCGAGGATCCACGTGGTTCCAGTAGCTAGAGTTAGTCGCCAGTTGTCAGAGTCGGGGTATGCCCCGTGTACTTGTACCTTTCTTTCTATTGATTGTACTTATTTTTGGACATGAGATACTCTAGACCTTGTAGCTGTTTAGTGAGCGCTTGTTTAATTTCATGCTTTATTATTTAGTTAATTGTGTTAGTTCTGCATTTATTTTAGATTCTTGTGTACCATCACACTATCCTTTAATCCTTCTGGGTCTTCGGACTCGTGGTTGACTGGCCAAGGTTCGAACCGCACCGGTTACTTTCTAGTACTCAAATCTTGGGTTGTTACACTAAGTGAGATCAAGTTCTCTTTAGATTTGACATATGTCGGATCTCCATCAATGTACACACCACTCTATTAAATAGGTGAACCCGCACTGATCCCACTGCAAAAACTGTGCACTCCATGTCGTTTGCCAGCTGGACCGAGCCACTATCATATGCCTAATATGTACTAAACTACTCGTTGTCCGAAGACATATGAAATGAGCAACCAGAATCTAAGTTTAAATTGATTCTTCCTCACTTGCAGATGTCATCTATATAGAAGATCATATCTCTCTTGATGTCCTCTCCAACTATCTCGACAAATGATGTCTCTTCCTTATCCTTCCCTTTCCACATAGTTTCGCATCCCCCTTTTGCACTTGACAATCCCTCTTTATATGGCCTTCTTGGTGACAATAGTAACACATCTGAGGAGCCCGTGACTTGGAATGACCCATATTCTTTCTGGACCCCTATCTCTCATCTAATCTCTCTCGACCTCGATCTGCAACTAAAAGATGGCCCTCACCTGATGCCTAATTGCCACTGCTCTTCCGTCATGACCCATTCATGAATAACAAAGCAACTGCACCATCTAACTTGAGACTATTTCTCTTGAATTGTCACAATATGATTATACAATGTAGGTCATGATCCTAACAAGAGAAATGCCTTGTCCTTATGTTGTACCCAGACAATGTCCTAGCAAAATATCAGGAAATAAGGGTTCAGGAATTTCTCCAAACACCTTTAAAGCGTGGGCTATCCAACCCCTCCTATGGCTCACTCGGCCCAACCAATGGTCCCAACTAGGTAGCCGTGACCCACGGCAATGTCAGCAATTGATTGGGGTTAGCCCCGGTCACTCAGTTTGTGAGTTTTCCTGCATTCTACACAGCCACCCGGGCCAACCTGGGGCCGCCCTGAAGACAGGCCACAACACATGGCACCTAGGAACGAGGCCGGGATCTACTCCCAAGATGCCTCCATCCAGCCTTCTATGGTCAAAGGGAGACCTATCTTGGTCAACCACGGGCTTTAGAATCCCATAGCACCCGTATGCGGCCCATACACGCATGTTGGAAATTTTCCTGAACATCTTGTAGGCGTGCGTATCCTAGTCGTTTTACAACAAGCCGAGGGCCAACCCACGGCTCCAGCACTCCAGCCATGTCCTATGCCGACCTTCTAGCAAGTTGGGGCCACCCCGACCCTTGGACATGTGGCGATGAGCCACTTATTTTCAGTCCCCGGGCTGACCCGGGGCTGCCTGCCAACTGGACGTACTATGCGGCACATGCTGTGAAAGTTGGGCCCACATGCTCGAAAGACTCTCTCTTAACTCCTATGAGCCCCTGCCCTAAGTCTAAGGCCAAGTCTAAGGCCCGTCGGACACTCACCCAAGCCAATCGACAACTCGAGGTGTGTCGGGACTTTCCCCGAACACCTTGCGAGCGACAACGACAACCCAACATCGACAAGCCCCCACAGGGCAATCCTAGCCTTTTCCAGTGCCCCGTCCCTGAAAGGACATCCCCAGACGACGAAGGAAGACCCCCGGGGCCACCCCTCGAGATCGCGGCTCGCCTGAGGGAGGGGGGAGTTCACCTCGGGGTGCGGCTGCGCCCCAAGGAGGGCGAACCCCCATTGGGGGGCCCGCCCTCCTCCCAGCCCGATGGCCCACGTCCATTCTCCAGTCCAGTATCTCCTAGTTTCGTGCAAGATTGACCGCCATACCCGATCACAGAGGGATTCGACGACGAAGCCTCAAGATCGCACAAAGTCCCACGTCAACATTCATGTTCTTCGTACGCACACTGTCAGTCAACCAGTTTAACTCCAGTATCCTTTTTGTCTTCTTGCAGTCGTACTTAATCAAGGTAGAGCCAAAATAAGAAAAAAAAGAGATTTTATAGAGGTGGGGACCACCCCCCTCTCTCCCTCCATACTTGCTCCGCCTAAACCCCTACTGCAATAAAATAAAGTTTTTTTTTACAAAAAACCCCAGCCCCAGCCCGTTCCGTGCGACGAGCTAAGGAGAATTGTGTGTGCGTGACTTGTCAGTCGGCTTAGCACGCCGAGGGTAGGTCCTTTGCACTTCCCTTGCGTTTTAACTAAGCTGTAACACACAAGTGCACACCCGCCACATGTGAGACGCTACGACAAGGGTAGATGCCCCCTCATGTCGGGATCACCCCTCACGTGTCCGTCAGCCACGACCATGCACATGTCATGACGTCTTGCTCCCTCTTAGTAATGAGCCCACGTCAACCGCTCAACTCGAGCCGTGAATGACCCTCACCCAGATATTGGATTGGCATATCCCCTCAGTCACCCAGCCAGTCTTAAGCCCCCATTCGGCACCGCGGCCATGGCCCATGCCACGGGGGGGGATCTTTTGTAAAACACACATGTATTCATATCACGCATCGACCCAGGGACCGACTAGCACATTGGAATTGTCTCGTGGCATGCACCTGTTGTACCCTGGCCTCCACGGCCCGTCTGTAAAAAAATATATACATCTTAGTGTTACGCCGCCAATTGGATGTATGCTCTCGCATCCACGTTCGAGCCTCTAGCAACCCTACAGCAACCCTCTGTGTCACCTAGCTTGAACCCCCAACACCCTTCACCCCAGCCAACACGACCTAGTTTGAGATGAACCTATAGCTACAAAGTGCTCTCTGGTCTTCATCCCGGGCTTCAGGAATACGGACTCTGCTTCAGCATGGAACGAAGGTCTTCAGATTCAATCCGATCTAAATAAACACCGACTGCTTGCAATCGGTGGGGAAAGACATCCTGTACATGACTCCCCGCAATCGCCGGCACACTCGCACCCATGGGACCGTCCTCCCCTACATGTGTCGCTCACCCCTTGAGTCCACGTGCCGCACCCTAGTGGCGCATCCCCAGTTAAATGTTTGGTTCCATGGGTGATTGTCGAGAAATCGACTGGCATGCCTGCATCCCAGCCACATTTCCCCCCTTACCCGAAAACTCCCCGTGCCACTCGGTCTCCCCTCGACTCTCCGTAAAAGGCTAGTGCATGGTGCCGCTTTGAAACGGATACGGTCACGAGAGGGGGTGCCCGAGGCCCCTTATCTCCTGGCATCTCCCCCGTAGCTATATCCTACACTCACTCCGGTCACCGCACACACCACTCTGTGGGCTCGTCGGCACGCACGCGCACGTCGACGAACTCTCGGGGCAGAACAGCCGCCAACTGAGCATCAAACTCACCCCTTGTGGCACACTTTTCAGGGGACATTGTAGAGGAGGTCGAGGAGGAGGCTGCGGTGAAAGTGTAGTTCTAGTCCTCCCTAGATCAGGGTAGGCTATGGTTATTTATCCTTCATCTTATGGATAGTTGTGGGTTGGTGATCATGTATGGACTTAAATTTATTCAGACAACAGACATGTATTTTTGGGGATGATGAATGGTTGAATGTCATAAACATTTCGTATAATTATGGGTTCTCTCTCTCTCTCATGTGAATGTATGCATTTGTGCTTTTGCGATACGTACGAAGTAATACTTTAGGGACCGATGAAACAAAAATTATGCCCATAAATTGGGAATCAGATCTTGGGGAATTATAGAGTGGTATCAGAGCAAATCGCCACTAAATTTGGTGTGCGCGATACTCACTTCCCCCTCTCTTATCCATAAAATCCTCAAGATCTAGATCTACCAATTTCCCTTCGGTCAAACCCCATCTACAGGCTGGTCACAGTTTTTCCTGCAGCCCTTGTTAGCATGACCACCATGTTATAGTTATTTCCCTGAACCATCAGCCACTTGGATGGTTCCCAAATCTTGACGAGTTGAATCCCTTCCAATTCCCTTTACAACGGCACTAGTTTTATCCCGATCCGATGCCAGATCTGGGTGTGGTGAATGTTTTTGTTAGAACGCGCAGATCTGTCCCATGACAGTCCAGCAAGAGTAGTCCCCATTGAAATCTTCTAGAAATAAGTCAGTTTAGATCCAGCATTCGCTGCTCCTGGGGATCGACCAGGGAAACCCCACCTTCGTTCCAGCCCGTCGCTGCAGTCAGAAGATGCCCGGAGACCCTATTCCATTGGCCGTAAGCACTTGCTATTTTGCAGATCTGAACAGTGCCTATTCGGACCAGTAGTTCGTATCCACCCCGAGAGCCCCTCCGACGTGCTACCCGTCAACCCAAGCTCGTCGCTCCAGGATCTCTGTTGTAGCATTTTACCTCCCTGTGTGGAGTGGGCAATAAAATTAAAATATGTAAATATTTGGTATTACTATACCAGGAGTTACGGGTCTTGGCCGGGAAGTCTTCCCCACGCCTCGAGCGTGGAGGTACATTCTCGCTCCTCTTCTCATTTGCTTGCTTATTCCGTATGTGTTTGAAAGCTACTGCTAGCGTGAGATAGTAAATCTAGCCCGTTCAATTTCAATTACCACTGTGAGAGAGAGTGCGTGACCCGTCTCGTGACTCAATCCGAGCACGATGGAGTGTTGACCACCCTTGACTCTGTGCTGGTATCTCAACCACGCAGATCCACATATTTCCACTTGCTGGGAGAAATTGTGATCTTGTACTTCTTGTTTAGGACTTTTCACCACTTTTGGAGCTCATTAGTGTCGAGCTGAGGTGCTCTATAGTGTGCGTCATTGCTGGAAGTGTCAATCCAAAGTGAGTTAAGTTGACATCTAGAGTCCAAGGTTGTTTTGTCCGATCGAGTCCCATTTTCGTCCCGCATCAAATTGTTATCAGAGCATGGTTTGAGTCTAGGGTAGTATTGTCTTAGGTGTTGCATTCCTATATCTAGTATATTAAAAGATGTTACTGGAAAGATAGGTTACGCCTATTGGGAAGGTAGCAGCCTTGCGTGAGTTGGGTCTTTGGATCAAAATCTTCATCACGTATTTGATATTGGGTGAGTCTAGGTTCTTCATTTCACATTAGTTAGCACATTTCAACCTTTGTGTAATTGCATGCCCACCCATCGAGGTATGCCATACTCACCACCACCACAGCCCATGGCAGACCCTCAGGCCCGTGCACCCGAAGAGCCCTTAGTGGCAAAGTTGGTCATGACCCTCTAGGGAGTAGGCGAAAAGCACTAGAGGATAGGGCTAAAGCATCAGACCAATCCATTCAAGGTCTGATTAGGAGAATGGCCACCCTAGAGCGAGCCCCCCAAGGGGTGCAACCTACGTCGGCATTTGGCCGTTACTGATGACCCTGCTCTGGCTGGGATGGAGGGCCCATGGCTGCGAGCAGAAGGATAGCCCCCTGCATGACTTTGTCACCAGCCCCGCCCTGCCCTTCCACCCCCTGAAACCTGGGGATGGGGATAGGGGGTTCAACACCTGCGAAGAGGAAGGGGCCACGGTGACTGGGGCCTCCACCTGTTGCTTGGCCACCACTGACCCCTCCCCCGCTCAACACTGGCTCCCCCCACCCACCGCCAGCAGGATTGCAACTTAGAGACAATAAAAAGTTTAGCATCATATTGGCTTGTTTCTCTCAAACCCTCTCCTTTCATCCTCTACTCATTTGTTCCCATCCATGCCCCAAGACATGGCAAAGTGGGATTCTTATACGACTATATGAACATCGAGGACCTGTGGACGCGTAAAATTTCACGCCCGCACGCCCCGAGGTTCCAAGTCAGAAATGGGACTGAAGAAAGGAGACCCCAGAGAAGCTGGACGCCTGGGCTCTGAAAAAACGCTTCTGCCCGGCAAACCCTTGTACTTGCACGAGCGCATCAAACAACGGGGGGAGATAAGATACTCTCCCGAATTTACACACTACCATGGATCTGCTCCCTGGCTCTCGGCAGCGAAAAGACACCCCTGGAAGGCTCGTAATTCCCGAGTCACTGAAGAAAATCAACGAACCGCAACTACTGCGAACAACGGAGTACGTGCCGTCAGCCTATGCTCGGACGGACGAATCAAGTCATCCATCAAAATGTGAGCATGGCGGGCCTAAAAGCTTGGGGAAAGAAGAAGAGAATAATTCGTCCAAGTGCCTCCTCCAACGGCACGCTCCCTACGTGTCCCAACGGCACGCCCCAAACGACCCTCCAGCGGCACACTAGTTTGTGCCCTCCAACGGCACACTAGTGGCAGCCCTCCAGCGGCACACCCTTGGTGCCTCTCCAATGGCACACTAGTGGCAGCACTCTAGCGGCACACTCCCTTGATGCCTCTAGCGACACACTCCAAGTGCCCCTCCAGCGGCACACTCCAAGTGCCCCTCCAGCGGCACACTACCCTGATGCCTCCAGCGGCACACTCCCAATGCCACTCCAACGGCGCACTACCCTGATGCCTCCAGCGGCACACTACCCTGATGCCTCCAGCGGCACACTCCCAATACCACTCCAATGGCACACTACCCTGATGCCTCCAGCGGCACACTCCCAAGTGCCCCTCCAACGGCACACCCTTGCTAGCCCCTCCAGCAGCACACCTTGCCAGCCCCTCCAGCGGCACAACCCAAACGCTCCTTGGCCGGTACACCTGCCAAGCCTTCCACCCGGTGCACCTGCCAGAAGTCCCATCCTTGTTACGGCACTCTGGTTCGCTTGAACACAGAGCATTGAATGCTCGTGCCTCTGGCTCGTGCTTCGATCGACAGCGCAGCAGTACTAGGCCGTCGACGTCAACCTCGGCCAACCCGGTGAAGACACGCTGGCCACCTCTGCCGCCCCTACGCATAGGCCACTTGATGGCTTTGGGCGAGGTGGAGAGAAGAGAAGGAGAAGAAGGCTTGGCCTTCGAAGGGGTCCAACCCCCATTCGGTATAAAAGGGTTTTCATGCAGCCATGGACGGCCAAGCAGAGCTTTGTATGAGGTGCGTGAGTCGATGACATGAAACTGCACCTTTGTGGTGAAATCTGCTAGGGTGAGCGTGAACTCCGCCACTCCCATCGACACCTCACATTTCTGATTGAAGCCGGCGATCCGCATATCGCTGACTTTTTCAAGACGCACATTGAAGTGGTGCCTCTCATATATTCTGTAGGGCAGAATGTTGACTGCAGTGCCAGGGTCAATCAGGATCCTGTTCAGCTCTCTCCCATTCAAATGCCCTCTCATGTACAACAGCCTGTTATGGCTGGTAGTGGGGAGCAGCATATCTTCTTGAGTGAAGGTCATGCTGGCCTCCGGCAGTGCTTCAGCCAAGTAGGTCTCGAAGTGTGCAAGCGTCTGTAGAGTAGTGATGATCGCCTGCCGAGTCTCTTTGCTCAGAGAGAGAATCTCCCAGATTGTGAACCTGACGGGGAGCTTCTTGAGCAGCTTCATTATTCAGCTCCCAGCTCGGACGTCTGAGAGCTTCATTTCTTCTGCCCACATGGGCCTGGGGGAGTCTTGAGCTGTAGCCCCTGATGGACCTGCTTCATCCGCCTTAGGCTCGACACCTTTTGGGCTGATAGTAAGTTCTTTCTGCCCTTCTTCAGTTGCAACAGGGCAAACCTGGTCTGTATCCGGGGTTCCGGTAGACTGTATTAGTTGTGAGTGGACATCCTCGGCTGCAGGGTCGGCCTCTCGGCATAGCTGCTTCCCCTTGGACATCTTCATGAATTCAAGGAAGGAGGGCACCGCCTTACCCCCACCCTTGCTGTACAGGCCCGTCGGAGGAGGGATTTGGACCCCCTTAACCTCCGGAGAGGGTATCTTGTAGGTTTGTTCTCCACTGAAGATGATGTTGTGGTTGGGAGGTGGCTGGCACCCCCACTTTCGGCCTGACCGCGTCGCATGTGCCGCAATGGTGGCTTCGGCCTTGGCTTCCCGCACGAGCAGTGTGAAGCAAATTTCTTCTTCTTCTTCCTCGCCGGGCAGGTTGAAGAACACTGATAGGGTGTTGCAGGAGACAAGCGGCACTTCATTGGCCCTGACGGCCTTTCACTTCTTCTTCTTTTGCTTCTTCTTCTTCTTCATTTCAGCAGGTGCCTGCCCCCAGAACAGACTGTCTTGTATATCCGAGGATGCGTCAGCTTGTTCCTCTTGCTCGAGCGTTATCTGCTCCAGCTCTTGCCATGGGACATAGTCCCATATCAGCACAGGCTTCAGCTCGGGCTGTACATAATCGTCCAGTCCGTCTATGAGGTTTTGAAGCCTTCGGGTCTTAGGGGTGACCTCTTTCACTGTCGACAGCGGAGTTTGTCTCCTCCGGTTATGAGTGGGTATTCTGATGACCACAGGTGGAGAGGTCCATGCTGATGTTTCCACCGATGGAGCCGATTGCGGCATGCTGCCGTGCAGACGTGCCCCCATTCTAGGCGAGGTGCCTTTTTCTTCCTGGCCTTTGCGGGGACCTGCTGCTCCTTTACAGGCTCGAGGAAGTGAGTTTCATAAGTGCTCCGGGTGCTTGACTCGGAGATTTCTTCGGGGAGTGCCTGGTATGTAACAGCTAACTATATGCCAATTTAATATAAATATAAGCGTCAGGAGCTAAATCTACCAATAGAATAAACCTCAGCTAACCAAGTGACAGGAGAAAGGAGAAGAAGAGACCACTAGAAAGTAGAGACCAGACGCATCCACTGATGTCTTACACTGTGTCTCAAGTAACTCGCAAGTCAGAGAAGCACAACAAGCGAGAGGCGTAACAGTACCAAACCAAGTACTATTTAGAGTAACACTCGTCAGTGTCAGTCCAAGCCTCTGACCACGTGTGCACACACTGACTCTTGCCTAAAGTCAGGTCTCTAGCTAGTCCCCCCCCCTAGGACGCTACGGTAAAGAGCCGGGGGCCCTCGGTAACTAGCTTAAGAATTGTACGACGGGAACGCCCCTCCACCTCTCCCAGGTGGGCCGACACTAGAGGTCGCTGGGCTACGACTAGTAGTTTCATCACAAGGAAAGAGAAAGTAATCCTATCGGGATCTAAAATAATGCTACAGTTTCTAAAATATTTTTAAACATGGCGATAATGCAGCATTTAATGCATAAATGAGATAAATATGCTGAAATTGAAACTCTACAGGGATGGGCGGTTATGCTCTGGCCGCTCATCGGATGGGCGGTCTGGGGTCCACCGCTCATCCAAGTATACGCGGCTGGGTTTCAGCCGCTCACTATCTACACTGAAGCCAACACACAGGGCATAAGCGGCTAAGGCAAGGCCGCTCAAGGATGGACGGTTAGGGAGTGCCCGCTCGTCCACCAGGGTTCCTAAGGGACAGGCGGCTAGAGATACGCTGCTCAAGGCATGGGCGGTTGAGGGTCGGCCGCTCGAAGAGACGAAGAGTCCCATGGGCGGTCGGTCGACATGTCATTCATCTGGCTTGAACGGATGGGTTTGGGCCGCTCTAGTGTACACCTTCCTAGAGGTCAGGGTCTTAAGCGGTCCGAGTTGAACCACTCAAGGGGCATAGGCGGTCTAGAGTGGACCGCTGGTAGATCAAAGGTCACGTGGTGGCCGTTATACTACCGTGACAACGAGAAAGGGTTGTCCTAGGCAAAAACCCCTCCCGGTCGGCTCAAAATGAAGGGATTTCAATTTTTAACCTAACCTGCCATGTTCATACCATCATTCCACACCCATACATGCTATTAAAACATAAAACGATGGCCATGGAATTGTTTTTCAGAAAATAGGGCAAAATTATACTAACATGGAAGCATGCATAGAAAACGAGGAAAATGGCGTCGGACCACGACGCATGTGGTACTGGTAGGTTCCTAGCAAGGAGAGGATTCCATCCCCCTACCTATTGTGCGACGAGGACGCCGATCTAGAGCCGAACAGTCGTCGAGAGTCACGTCGCCTTCACACCCCCACGTACCTCCATGTACCGCGGATTGAGACGAAGCTTGCGCCCACGCGATCCTCGCGTCGAGCCCGTCCCATCGGTACCTCCCGCTCCTCGATCAGGGCTCGTCTTGACTGAAACCGAGAGAGGGAGAGTGGGATCGTGAGAGGGAGAGAGGGAAAGAGAGAGAACTTGTGAGGGAGAGAGAGAGTTCGATGGGGGGAGAGAGAGAGTGGTTAAAATCTCCACCCACCCATTCTCTCTCCTCACTCTCGAAACTCTCTCTCTCCATCTCGACGCACTCTCTCTCCCCCCCCACATTCTCTCTCCTCCAACCCCTATTTGCTCGGTCCGCTGTCCAAATGGACTCTGGTCGACTCGTGGGAGGTACCGACGGGACTGGCTCGACGCAAGGATCGCACCAGTAGCCTTCTTCCCTCGGATCGTGGAGTGTGGAGACGCGTGCGAGCAAGAAGATGACGTGGCCCCCGTCGCCCGATCGGCACCGATTCGCGATCTTCACCGCGTAAAAGGTAGGGGATCAGATTCCTCATCTCGCCAGGAATCCGTTGACGCCCTCTGCGTCGTCATCTGTCGTCATTTTTCTCATTTTCTGTGCATTTCTTATTTTTAGAGATTTTAGGATTTATTCTCGATTTACGTGCCTCTCTCATTTTCTGGTCTAGGCAGCTGCTGATCGAAGTCGAAGAGGTACCGTTGGATTGGTCGCATTGCGAGGATCGCATTGACGCCCACCATTCCTCGATTCGCGGAGCGTGGAGTCAGTCGAGTCGTGAGGCGTCGCGTCACCCTCTCGCCGGTTCACCGTCGTATCGTCGTTTTCGTCATCATCCAGGTAGGGGGATGGATACCTTATCGCGTTAGGACACTGCCGGTACCACTTGTGCCGTGGTCCGATGCCCGTTGCCTCGTATTTCGTACATATTCTTGTTTAGTGCATTTTTAATCTTCCAATGCATTAAATTATCTTTTAATTGTTGAAATTAATTCCATGGGCATCGTATTTCATTTCTAGTGACATGCTTAGGCTTGTATGATCGGTATGGGTTGGTAGGTTCAGCAGGTTTTGTATTCCGCCGCGTCCCCCGTCGATTTCAATCGATCGGGAGGGGTTTTCGATTCTGACCTCCGGAGTCACGAAACCCAAGTGGCATAACGCGCCTGCCCCGGTGCGTTATGGTCATTTAACGCACCCCTAGAGATGCGTTATATCGTTTGTGTCTGAGTTTTCTGTGGATTTTCATGTTTGGGTAGATTTAACGCGCCCGCCCCGGTGCGTTATGCTCCCCGTGTGTTGAGTTAAAGGTCCGTTACCTTTAACGCCCCTGTCCCCATGCGTTATGTCCAATATGACGCCCCTGTTGAGGTGCGTTATATGCCATGGTTTTCTATGGAGTTTAGTCATTCTGGTGGGCATAATGGCCCATGAGAGGTGCGTTAGGTACGTTATAACGCCCCACCGTTGGTCCGTTATATCCCCTCGTCTGTGCGTTGTGTGCGTGTCGACTTTAACGCCCATGCGCCAGTGCGTTATAGTCCTATGGTGCACCTGCCTTGGTGCGCCATAGTCTGGTTTCCCTATGGATTTCCTGAGTTCTGTGAAGCATAGCGGTCCTTCTCCGATCCGTTGTGGTGTGTAACGGGACAGTGCCAGTCCGTTATATATCTGGAGTTTTTAAAAACATGCATGTGTAATTTCTAAGCAATTCATGTTCCATATGCGCCATGTTTAAAATATTTTATATACTGTGATATTTTTCTACATCCCATAAGAGCAGCTTTCTCTTTCCTTGTGATGGAACCACTAGTCATAGACCATTTTTTTGCATATTCCCTCGGGGGTTTGTGGAGGGAGGTAGCGTAACTGCTTCTGGGAAGTACGTCTGCCTCTTGCGTCTTTTCAAGGGGAGTTTCAATTAAGATAAAGGCCTCCCCCTTCGGCCTATAAAAGGTCCCGAAGGGCGTCTCCCCCTCATCATGCCACTTTAGACTTTCCTTGTAATCTCTGGTTTCCTCCTCTCATTCCAGCAAAGTGGTTGCCTTCTTCCTCTGTGATCGTCCTCAGGTGAAGCATGGAGGACGATTCTGAAGATGATGAGTATGGCGATAACTGGGGCATTCGTATGGCTTCGGCGTAGAAGAATGGTTGGCGATGGGGCGGACGATGTAGAAGAAGGGTCAGCACATGGCAACTAGCTCCCTCCCGACTTCTGGACCGCCGTCCCACTGGGGAGAGGGGAGGGGAGGAGTTATTGCTCCTCCTTTTTTTCATCCTCGCCCCTCCTCTCCCACTCCCATCTAGGGAGTGTTTATTCTTTCTCTCTCTTCTGTTCTTCTGCTGGCTTCTTTCACTCTTTGGAGGATGCCAGCTCTTTTTCTTCCTATTTATTCTTGCCCGCGCCATCAGTTCTTGATGGCTTCGTTATGGTCCAACTTCCAAAGAGTCGGTAGAGGAGGCCTTCTCTTGTTTTCTAGGAAGTGGGCACTTGGGCATTCCTCTCCCCTTCTCTTTTCTCTGATACAATATCTTCTAAACTTCTCGAGCAGACAAAGTCAGTCGTCCTGTTATTCGAGCTAGTTTCCACATGGGGTGGAGTCAGTGGCTCAGCTTGGGGGCTACCAACCTTATCTGCGTCGAGTGATCAGTTTGTGATGTACCAATTTTTCACTTTCTTGCGTATTATACTGGCTACGACCTACTCGATGTAAAAAAGATGTTTGATGCAATAAAAAGAGAGATATTATCACAACTTGTCTCTTACATGTTATGGAAGAAGCTCAAAAATAGAATTTTCACAATGTTTTCGCATTCCAAGTCCGAGGGATGGGCATCCCTTCCATGGTAGATAACCGTGTGGGTGTGGAAATATGGAACGTGGCGTCACAAGTCACATGAACAAGCATATGTGCATACGTGATAACATAATATACCAACTAAGTGAATAACTTGAACATGTGACTATGCAAACATGGTAGCATGATCATAAAGCAAGACAAAGGTGATAAAAGATGTAGAAGAATACCATGATCGCCACCAAGGAAAGACAACGTCAAAGAATGTGAAAGAAGACTATGTGTGCGTTGTGTACCTTGGAAAAAGAAGATGATCGTGCTCAACATAAAGAATGCAAGAATCAATGTGGATTACCTCTCCTTGCCTTCCAACAAGCTAGAAGGTAAGGGCCTCACTTTTCATGCTTGCCTGCGAAACAAAGACAACATAAGAGGTAAAACCCATTAGAAAATGCTGTAGAAATCTGTCCAAGTGCATAAAGTAGCATGAAAGATTAAGGGCAAACTCACCGGGGGAAGGTTTTTAACTCATGTAAAAGGGTTAAAATAATAGGTGTGTATATTGTGGTGAGACTAACATGTAGATATTAATTTAATATGCCACAATTAACAAAGTCGCGTTGCCATCATCTTGCCAGGCAAGTAAGTCAGGTGAGTATCTCGATTCCCTAATCCCTTAATGCATTACTATAGGGTATCTATGATGTATTATCTCGAGAACCGGCTGGTCATTCATATGTTTTGGGATCTGATGTTCCCCTTTGCCAAAAATGATGATGATCTAGGTGCATATTTCACCCCGGAGGGGGGTGTGTCCACCGGGGCGGTGTGGGCGGTGACCGGAGTGAGGGGTAGGATATAGTTACGGGAGAGATGCCGGAAGTTAATGGGCCTCGGGCACCCCCTCTCTTGACTGTATCCATCTCAAAGCGGCACCGTGCACTTACGTTTTATAGAGAGTCGAGGGGAGACTGAGTGACACGGGAGGTTTTCCAGGCTTGCGGGAAACGTGGCTGGGGTGCGGGTGTTCCAGTCGATTTCTCAACAATCATCTGTGGAACCGAACGTTTAACTGGGGATGCGCCGCCAGGGCGCGGCACGTGGACTCAGGGGATGAGTGACACGTGGAGGGAAGAACGGTTCCGTGGGTGCGAGTGCGCATGCGACTATGGGGAGTCATGTACAAGACGTCTTTGCCCACCGACCACAAGCAGTCGGTGTTTATTTACATTGGATTGAATCCGAAGACCTCCGTTCTGTGCCGAAGAGAAGTCTGTATATTCTAGAAGCTCAGGGTGAAGAGCCAAGAGCACTTTGCAGCTATAGGTTCATCTCAGACTGGGTAGTGTTGGCTGGGGGTAAAGGGCGCTGGAGGTTTACGCTAGGTGACACAAAGGGTAGCTGGGGGCCCAAACGTGGATGCGAGAGCCTACGTCCAATTGGCGGTGTAACACTGAGATGTATATATTTTACAGACGGGCCGTGGAGGGCAGGGTACAATAGGTGCATGCCACGGGACAATTCCGACGTGCTACTCGGTCCCTGGGTCGATGCGTGACGCATGAGTACATGTGTGTTTCATAGAAAGTTCCTCCCGTGACGTGGGCCATGGCCATGGTGTCGAACGGGGGCTTGTGGCTGACTGGGCGATTGAGGGGACACATCGGTCCGGTATCTGGACAAGGGTTGATCACGGCTCGAGTTGAGCGGTCGATGTGGCCTCGTTACTGAGAGGGAGCAAGATGTCATGACGCGTGCATGGTCGTGGCTGACGGGTACGTGAGGGGCAACCCCAGCTTGAGGGGGCGTCTACCCTTGTCGTAACATCTCACATGTGGCGGGTGTGGACTTGTGCATTACGGCTAGTTAACACGCGAGGGAAGTGCAAGGGACATACCCTCGCCGTGCTAAGCCGCTTGACAAGTCACACACACAATTCTCCTCGGCTCGTTGTAGAGAGCCCGCTCGAAACCGGATGCCGGATGATCTGTGCGCTGAGTTAAGCCAAGTTGAGTTGAGTTGAGTGTCCTTTCGTGTCCGTATGTTGCCCCCTGAGCCCCTAAGGGGTTTTTATAGGGGAAGTTAAAGGGTCAAGGGGTTTACGTGGGTTGGCCAAGGGGTTGGAGCTGGTCCGCGTAAACCCCCCCTGGATGGGGTTTACGTGGACTAGCCTAAGGGTTAAAGCTGGTCCGCATAAACCCCCGCCCCTATGGTCCTGTGGTGATTACTCTCCAGAGTTCGTGGCTCTGCGCTCTTAGGAACACTTCCATCCTATTTTTCCAATAAATGTAATTATTACCATCAAAGAAAGGAGGGTGGCTAATAGAATGTCCCTCAGCACTGAAGCAACAAGGGATGCTAAATCCAGGTCTACCCTGGTCGTTGGACCACATGTTGGGTAACCTGCTCTAATACCACTTGATAGGCATCGAGACTATGATCTAGAAGGGGGATGAATAGATCACTCCCAACTTTTACCGATGATGGAATTTAATCTATGAAGATGACAACACAGTGGATGTATCAGCTAGATGCTAGGGATACGAGATGGAGGTTGGACCCTAGAGTCTCCTCACGCAAGAAGGCAACTCTCCAAATAGGCATGACCTATCGTTTGAGTTATGCCTTTTGATATACATCTTGGACACAACGAATTCACAGAAGCAATCTGTGAGACAATTGAGCAAACCACAAGAAATCACACAGGGTTTTTAGGTGGTTCGATTGCTACCCGCAATCTACGTCCACCCCTCACTCGTTCAGAGTGAGGCTTCCTTGCTTTAAGCAAAACAAGCAGACTCATTCTGCAAACATACGCTGCCAAATAGCTTGAGTCCAGAGGGAGACAAATCCCTCAACACAGATCCTGCGACCCATAGAATCTGAACCCTGGCCTTACTACCCGCAAGTCCAGAGCCGGAGGACTATCCTCCCTTCCTCTAAACTAGAGGGAAAACACAAGTAGCAGCCTACCACTCGAACCCTGGAGACATAGTCTCCGTTCCTCTAACACCCCGAGGGAAATCGGAGAACACTCTCCCTTCTCCTGAGTCCATAGGAGGAACCCCGACCTCAAACCAGTGGATCGAAAGAACAAACTAGAGATTGAAAAGAAAAAGGAAATTATAGATGAAGAAATGAAACTGTAGCTCTCAATAGAGTGGCGCAGTTCAGGATTTGATCCTGGAACTGATAGATCTTTAATTAGCTCCTTTTTCCTTCATATTCTTCTCTCACTCTTTCTCTCTTTGGCTTTCTCTTTAGCTTATCTGCTCTTGCACTCTGTAATTCTTCGTACTCACGTTGTGAGGAGGATGTCCCATATTTATAGAACAAGGGCTCTAGTGAAGCTCCTGCTCAAATCATCCTGAGTGGTGTGGTCCACGTCATACTTCGAGGGTGTGTGGTAGGAATACTCCCGACAATAGGATTCCCCAAAGAGACTTTCTAGGTGTTGGGGTTTGGATAAAAGTAGGTCCACGTGGCATATTCTTTCTGGGACTATCTACATTGGATCTCGTGCCCAATCATAAGCTGACTGATTCCATATGCCACCTTTTTTGCCATACCTGGGATCACGTGATTATTAAAGTGATTGATGCTTCTTACCCTTCAAGTGTTTGATCGAATTCCTGCCAATAAGAGGTGTGGCATTTCATCAAACACTTTACAACCAGATGTAGTTTTAGCCAACATTATTTTAGTCAGACGCATAGGTCAGAAAAATAAGGATGATGCATATGCTTAGATTCAATCATACAATTTATTGACCTGTGAAAGACACAAGTAGACCCTGTTGAACCAGAACACACACTTAATTGCATTATACACATTTCACATATCATGCATATGTTTACATACTTGTAAATAAAGAAACTCTTCGATCATCTGTCCATTTACAAGCATATATATGCTTGAATATACGTGACATATTTCTGTGCTTGAATGCTATGATTTTCGGTATATCAAATGCTGATTGTAAAAGGTCATTATGTCCACCTGGAAGCCTTCACCATGCGTGATGGTCATCTTCAGACCCACGTTCTCCGCCACGTACCGGTAATCAAACTGTTTGAAAATTCATCTCAGTGCATGTTTGAGTGTATATAATATATCACCCTTCCTTTGATTCCCCCTATGACCTTTTCCCTTCCTAAATAAAATTACATTGATTTAGACATACTTGTTACATGGCCCATATTAAGGGGGAGGTTTATTTCATAACTGTGCATACACTTAGGGGGAGACATAACTGTGGTGAGACTAATTCATCTCTTACATTCAATTCAATCACTCACTCTATATGCACTTTTGAGATAAATGACTCTATTTAATGAAGATTTCAATTATTCCACTCAACACTTTCAAAGGACTCTTGAATCTCTACATGAAAATCACATGTCTCGCGAGGAAAAAGTTGTTTGCCTCACCATAAATTTGAATAAGTGGAACGTGAATCTGAGTAGTCGAAAATCCTCCCTTAAGTAAAGGAGAAAACTCGAGACAAAAAGTGAAGCAAATCCACATTTAAAACAAGTGGGAGTTGGCACTGAGTGGCCGGAAAGTGCCCCTGAGACAAAGGATATAACTCACGTCAAAAAGTGACAAAATCTAAAATTAAAATGACTGACGAAACTCAGTAACTGGGAAGTACCCCTGAGACAAAGGGTACAACTTGCGTCAAAAGATTAGTCACTCTTTTAGATTTTAAAAAAATTATATATATGGAGTTATACGAAGCTGCCAATATTCGAGCTTTGTGTATGGAAGTGTATGGAGGAATGATTCTTTTTAGTGTTCGTTGGAAAATCTGATGATCCATATTACTTTGGAATTCATCAATCAATTTTTCACATATATATTTCGGGTTTCATTATGTGAATGTACTTCATGAATCAGTAATCCTTCATGGTTAATGCAGTACCATCTTTTTGTAAGCACGACCTTTGATGCGGGAAGGACGCGCGACCTGGGACTCTAGCTCGTGATCGTCCCTAAGCGAGGGAAATGTAGGACCTGGCGCGGTTGAGAAACCAGTCGTGAGTCAAGGGCATCGATATGTGGACACGATCCTATGACCTAGACGAAATGACGCAACTCACTAGACGACGCAACCAGTAACTATATGACCAAGTCATCACCAAACGTGGCTCCCGAAGGGATGAAGATGCCCCAAAACAAGACGCACTCACTCACGGTCATCCCCGACGAGGGAAATGAGTCGATCTGCACGGCTGAGAAACCGGCGTTGAGTGTTGGGTGGTTGGCTCACTCTCGTACTCGGGATTAGTCACGGGATGGGTTTCACACTCACAACTCACAGTGGTGATTGAAACAGCAAGCTAGGCGTCCTATCACACTCACTAGCAGCGGCACCAAGAACTATACTAGATAAGCAAATAACTAACTAAAGAGGGGTGCGGGTGTACCTCCACGCGTCGGGCATGGGGAAGACGATCCCGGCCGAACTCGTACTCCCGATACATCAATTAAAAATTAGTACAGAAGTGTTGAATTCTGCCTACTCCATGCAGGGAGGTAAAGGGCTACACACGGAATCTGGGAGTGACGCGTTCGGGTTGGCGGGCAGCACTCGGGGCCGCTTTGGCAAGGCAAGCACGCGTTATAGTGGGGCCCACGTTCTGGCTGACAGAGCGGGGAAGCTGGGAGGTTGCTGCAGCATCGATGGCCCCTGGCTGGGAAGTCCCAGGGGCAGTGGCATGCTGGTCAGCCTCGCGGAAGGCGAGGCGGTCGCCCCGGGGATGATCACCGGGTGTCGTCCACAAACCAGAGCTGTTGTTTGGCAGCGCGCAACCCGGCGAGAAACATTGCTGCGATCAGTGCTGATGTCGGATCGATGCGAGATCAGTGGCGTTGGAAAGATCTTTCAAAGTACTTCGACCCCAGGATAAAGAATGGATTTTAAAACTCCAGTGCTGGCCGTGAGAGATTTTAGAAGTCACTGATCCATTGGAAGGGGATTAATATGATAGAAAGTGGGATTTCCTGAGAAAAGGGGTTGACCGTAGGGTATATGATAGATCTGGGTAAAATGGTCTACATGAAGGTTGTATATCTGGAAGTAAGTAAGAAGGCCGGCGTCCCCGATACCCGAGTGGCGTCATCCGCGCCGCCGCCAATCCCGGCGACGATGGGCACGAACACGATGGTCAGGCGAGCATCGAGCCCCGCCGACCCGACCTTGCAGGCCGCCCTTGATGCGTCTGTTGCCCCTCGCATTGCTTCGTTCGAGCCCGAATCGTCGGCGCCAACCCTCTCGCAATTGCAGGCCATGCGCGACGTGCCGCTGCCGCCTGTGGCGCAAAACATCCCAGGGCCAAGCTCCATGCCGAAGACACAGGAGCGCCTTGCCGCCACCAGCCTGCCGCCGGCCCTCTACGGCAGCGTAGACCCACGACTGGCAGGCGTCCCGGAGACCGCCGTTCTGACGCAACTCGACGTGACGCCGCCGCCTCTGCCACGAGCGCGCCCCGCGTCTCTGCTTGGCGCAGCCCCTATCCCGCAGATGGCCGGCGCGCCCCTCCCGGCTCCGCGTCTCGACCGCCCGACGAGCTTCTTCCCCGGCGTGCAACTGCCCGGCGTGCTCGGGAGCATCCAGGGCCTGTCCAAAGCGATGAACAACGCCTCCGGCACCTTCAACAACGGCGCCGACAATCTCCTGCAACAGCTTTTCGCCGGCCAGCGCGCCCAGCCGCTTGCGGGCAGGGAAATCCAGACAACCAACGGCCGCCAGATCATCGGGCAGCGGGCCAACGGCTCCCAGCGCGGGGCCACCACAAGTCAAAACAACTGGTTCAACGAAGTGACGGGGCGATAGGCCATGGCGAAGAACACCATCAACGACTGGGACGAAACCGCCGGCAACAACCTTGATGTTGGCGGCATCAGCCTGGCCGAGAACGTCATGAAAGCGCCTGCGGTCAACAATGCGTTCCGCGAGACGATGGCGCAGGTCAAGGCGTTCTTCAAAAGCAGCATTTTCCTGCTTCGCGACAGCACCGACCAAACCAAGAAGCTGGCGTTTGACCTGTCCCCCATCACCACGGCGACGACCAGAACGCTGACTGTGCCTGACGCGAGCGGTACGATTGCCTTCCGTTCGCAGGCAGTAAATCGCCCCCAGGGGCGCCTCAGCCTGACCACGGCCACCCCCGTGACCACAGCGGACGTGACCGGAGCGACGACGATCTATTACACGCCCTATGTGGGCAATCTCGCCGCGATCTATGATGGCACGAACTTCGTTCCCACGGCATTCAGCGAACTCAGCCTGCCGCTGGACAGCGATAGCGGGCATACCGGCTACCATCAGGCAAGCAAGCTATTCGACCTGTTCCTGGTCAATGACAGCGGGACACTGCGGCTTGTCAGCGGCCCCGCATGGGCGAGCGATACGGCGCGCGGCACGGCGCTTTCCATGGTGAATGGCCTGCTCGTGAATACCAGCTCGATGACGGCCAGGTTCGGAACGGCGAGCGGGAATACGATCACGGTCGCCGCAAACCTGGGGCTGTATCTGGGCACCTTCTACGCGAGTGCCAACGGGCAGACGGTTGATAGCGGAGAACGCCGGCTGGTCTGGAACGCCTACAACCGGGTGTCGCGAAAGCTCCTTCGTAAGGAGGAAACCGCCACGTGGAATTATTCCACTTCACCGTGGCGGTTGGCGAACGGCGATGCCGCAAACAAGGTCGATTTCGTCCGAGGGTTGAACGAGGACGCCATGTATCTTGTAGCGCTCTCGATTTCGGGCTCAAGCACCACGACATATCGCGCCCGGTACAACTCAATCGGGCTCGACATTGGAATGCTTGGAGTATATATATGGCGGAGGAATGCCCCAGCTTTCTTGCTCGACGAACGCCAGCCGCTTGCCCACGTCACGGTCATTTTGGTGTCAAGCTTCCGCATTCGCCACGTTACTATCGCCATGACCTGCAAGGGGATGGGTGGCCCGTCGGGAATGGCTGTTCGGCGGTTGTAGGGCTCGCATTGATGACGGAATGGGTCTGTTGTGGCGCCATTTAAACCACAACAGGGGGCGCGCCGTTTCAATACATCAAAAGGGCGCGCCATTTCAATGCATCAAAAAGGGGGTGTGGCCCTCTTCAACAATAGCGTGCCGGATAACCAATGAGGAGCGCGCCATTTCAATGCAATGGAAGGGGGGCGTGCCGGTTTAGGGCGCACTGGTTAAGGGCCTCACCGCATTGTTTTAAGGCCTCTTCATGCCGTTTTAGTGTCGAATGGATTCCTTTTGAAGGCGCGGCCATTTATTCTGCTTGAGAGACTTCCTTATTGGGTGGCAGACCACCAAGTGAGCTCTCGACCTGATCGGGCGAGGTGTGAGATTTATTCGGCATTTTCATCTTCAACTTGCACTTGAACGCGTAGTCGCAGGCGCCGTAGGATCCTCGTCGTCATTTTTGACGTCCACAAATGTCCCCCACTCGCGGGTGGCACAAGCGAGGGATGAGTGTGAGGGGCCCGTGAGTGTAGAGTTCTTTGAGGAGCTATCTACTTTTTGGGCTTGCAAGATGCTGGTCTGGTGCTAATTCACGGGAGAGCGCTCACTCCTTCGGTGAAGGGATGAGGGAGCCACTCCACCACGTGCGCACATGGACCAAGAGTCCATCTATTCATTGACTTGGACGGGAGGTCTGAGCCGAGACAATGGGGTTTATTTTTGTTCATCGACTTGAATGGAAGGTCCGAGCCGAAGCAAAGGAGATTTCTTTTGTTGATCGACTTGGGCGGAAGGTCTGAGCCGAAGCAAGGGAATTCTTTTTGTTCATCGACTTGAACAGAAGGTCCGAGCCGAAGCAAATGAGCTCTTTTGTTCATTGACTTGGACAGAAGGTCCGAGCCGAAGCAAGGGAGTTTTTTGTTCATCGACTTGGACGAAAGGTCTGAGCCGAAGTAAAGGAATTCTTTTTGTTCATCGACTTGGACGGAAGGTCCGAGCCGAAGCAAAGGAGATTTCTTTTATTCATCGACTTGGACGGAAGGTCCAAGCCGAAGCAAGGGAGTTCTTTTGTTCATCGACTTGAACGGAAGGTTCAAGCCCAAGGTTAATTCTTCGGTGGGACTGGAGATTGCGATATTGGGGGTGTTTATTCATTGGCGCGGGATTAATGCCAAAGCAGGGGCTTTTTCATTCATGGTTCCAGATATAAGGTCTGGGCCACAGATTCTTTGTGTCGGCGGGACAGGTTGCAGTGGCACTAGGCCAAGGGAGCTTCTGCACCCAGGTGGGACATGATGATACAACATCCCCTGCGGATTTTGATGATTTCCTTTCTCCCTTTTTTTTTCTCTTTTTTTAATTTTATTTTCCCTCTTTCTTTTGTTTCTTTCTTTTTTTTCTTCTTTTTTTCTTTTTGTTCTTCTTTTTTTTTTTAATAAATTAACAACAATCAAGATTTGAAGCGAAAATACATAGGGTAAGTCAATAAGATCTCCTGGGACTATCCCTCTTGGAGTGAGGTATTTGAGGCGAAAGCGAGACGGTTTGGGGCTGCCTCACCTCAAAAACTACCTAGGCAAGTGCCTAGACGTGCTTTTGACAACATAGGAAATTGAATATTGGACACGTCATTGTTTTGCCAAAGGGCAGACGAAGAGACTGAACACTAATGTGACCAAATAAAGATGGGTATAAGACTCTCAAGGAATGAAATGAAAGGTGGCCTAAACGTGAGTGCCACAATTAAATTTCCTTCAGCTGATGATTGATGGTCCTGCTGGCTTTTGAGTGAACAACGGCTCCTACTCCGGGGTCGAAATAGTATTGGCCTCCTGTTTCTTGTCCACTCCTAATCACTTGCCTTGTCTTCATGTCCTGGAACATACAACAATCATGAAAAAAAGTGATTAAGTAGTTTAAACATTTTGTGATACTATTAACTGACATGAGATTCATGGAGAGATGAGGTACAGAAGAACAGAAAACAAAAGAAGATGACCGTCCAATTTAATAGTTCCACGACTAGCGACATTGGCTTTAGAGCCATCAGCCAATGTCACCTTATCTTGAGTAGAGCATAGGGAATAAGAAGAGAACAAGATAGAAATACCGGTCATGTGATCAGTTGCCCTTTAGTCTATAACCCAAGGGTGAGAAGCTAGACGTGTAGAGGCACTCAATGCAACGCCGGTAGTACCTAACGAGGATGGAAGAGACGATGAGATGGTAGGCGAGGAACCAAACTGTGAAAGAAGCTGTTGTAGCTAGGAATATCTTGTGAGGTCAATCCTTGAGGGACTGAACCTTGAGAACTGGATGTGCTTTGGTCTGGAAGAGGCAGAGACCCACCAGTAGAAGTAGTTGTCACATATCCTTTTGCTTGCTTCCCTTTCTCGACTTTCTGAAACTTAGGGTGCTTATTTTCAGGGTGAAGATCCCAACAATCTTCTACAAGATGATTCTCTCGTCCATAGTGGCTACAAATCTTCCCAGCTTTAGACTTGTCCTTATTTTGTCCAGAAACACCCTTATTGTTTCTTTGATCAGATCCCACAAGGACCATAGAATCCCAATAGGAGCAAGTGCACTGCTATCATTCATCGCCTTGCGACGACCCTCTTCACTCAACACTTTGTAGTAGACATGCTCAAGTGAGGGAAGGGGATCTATGCTCAGAATTTGACCTCTAAGATTTTTAAATTCTGGATTCAGACTAGCCACGAACTTAAAAATCCGATTGTGTTTGACGTAGGCCAAGAACTGCTTTTGATCTACAGCACAAGCCCAGTCATCTAGAGTAGAATAATCCAGATCCTTCCAATTGTTTCAGAGCATGCTATAATACCTTTGTTTCAGTTCATGAATTTCACTTGGCAATTGATAATTGCGAACCATGTCTCTCTTTTGATCAAACATTTCTTCGAGAAGGGTCCACATTTCACGGGCAGATCGCTTCCAAAGAGTTGATTTCTGAATATCAACCCCCACTGAATTGAGTAACCAAGATATAACTACATTGTTTTCACCGAGGTAAGACGGACCCTTGGGCCCTTCCTTGTTTCTTTCGACACCTGGGCGGTCTTCTTCGCTCGTTGGAGGCTTGGTTCCTCATGTTCCCTTGTGTATGCCAGGGAGAGGGGGATTCTCTCGCGGCACGCCCTGGGAGAACCCGCAGAGCCGTTGCCAAGAGGAGGGGGACGACGGCCCCGACGGAGGAGGAGAAGCCCAAGACGCTCTCGATCGAAGAGGTGACACAAATCGTGTCGTTCCTTCGGTCGGACAGCGGGTTGAAGCTGCTGGTTCCCCTGCCTCCCTTCCGGACGCTCGTGACCCCCGAGGAGAGCCGACTGTTAGGGGAGATGTTGGCCGAATTCGTACTCCGAGGTGAGGAAAGGGCTCCAGCCGGGGAGACGGCCCCACTCTTGCTGATGGGAGGAGAGCCCGCCCCGCCTGCCGCACCTCCTACGAGCGAGGTCGAGGGGGGGCAGCCGTCCGCCTTAGTGGAGTTCGGTGGTGCTGGCGTAGCTTCAGATGTTCCCCTAGCCATAGCTAGCCGGGAGCTGCCCATGGAGACCGGGGGCCCAAGCAACCTATCGGTGGAGCTTCCCTCTTCCTCTGCTGCGGTGGATATCGAGATGTGGGCCGAGGTGGACGGGACGGTCGAGTTCAACCCGCCGAGGGTACCCTCGCTTGGTCACACTGCCTCGGACGCCCCCGTCCGACAGATGCTGGCAACGCTGCGCTCCTTGATACTGGCGGACCCAACTCTCACGTATCGAGGGGCGTACGCGATAGCAGTGCAGTTGACCGGGGCATTGCAAGTGCTGGGATGCCCCCTGGAGGAGTGGTCGCGACGGGTGCTGCTACTGCTGAAGTATGTAAACCGTCGGGACTTCCTCGAGCTTCGGGTCCCCAACGAACTTGCCGCGATCAGGGTCCAGGAGGGGGAGTACTCGCTGGCCTTGGAAGAGCGCAGGCTGAGGAAGGAGCAATCTGTGAAGGCTTTGGAGGGCGGCCGATGGGACGTCGATTCCCTCAGGGGCCTGGTCGAGGAGCTGGAGGGGCGGCTTATCGACGCTAAGTCTGCACTGGCCGAAGCTGAAGCAACCGTAGAAAGGTCAGGCGAGACGATAACCGTTGCTGAGGCTGAGGCAGCCTCCCTTGAAGCAGAACTGGTGCGCCTTGAGGGGCAGAGGAGCCGACTATAGGACATGGTGAGCTTCCCCTGCATCGGTATCCTGCCCCTTGAGGACATCTTTCGGGGAATTGACTGAGCGTCGTCGCCTCGGGCCTTTCCTATGTACCGTGCTCCCCTTTATATCTTCTTTTCCTCATCCCGGCTATGTAACACAGGGGTATGCCCCGCAGCAGATGTACCCCATCATTTTTGAATAGAGGCGGAAAAATTTTGGTATGTATTCTTCAGGCATCAACCCACGGGTTTGTTCCCTTTTGTCTCTTATCTTCTTGTCTCTTCGCGTGCCTCATTCGGGCGTAAGCCCATATCGGAAACTTGATTTCGGAGCGTCCCGGTCGGACTAGCGGGGGTGCGTGGGAGAGCGCTCGTCTCCCCAGGGGAGAGACGAGGGGGTCGCTCCACTACGCGAACCTCGTAGCCGGTTCGGAATATTATTAATTACTTGCTCGCGTGCCCCTAACCGTACGTCCCGAGATTCCGCATCGGGGCGTGACACCTCTAACCTCATGTCACACCTTTAAATTTTATTTTGTTGGGGAAGAGCAATCAGCCTCCCGAGAAAACCTACGATCACTTGAAAACGATGTCAGAAGGAGTCTGAGAGTGATCTCAAGGGATAACCCTCTGATGCTTAAGTCAAATACGTGTAGGAGAAAAGAAAAAAAGAGCAAGGGGAAGATGAGAGCTAGAGAGAGTGAACTAGAGGAGCCCGAGTGGAGGAGAGAGTGCTTAGAGAATAGTCGAAAGATTTGGAGATCAATACTCGGAGAGACGGGAGAGAAGAACCTTAGAGGAATCTCTCTGGCCCTACTTCCCATATGGAGATCCCTTCTACTGCTACATGGAGAAGCCCTTCTCTCCCTCTTAGCATAATGCTCTGCTAGAGCCAGGACGTCTCTCCTTCTCTCTGTGTCCCGGTATGTGCGTATGTGTCTGGGGGTGTCTTTGCGTGTGTATGTCTGTACCTGTCTCCCTTTGCGTCTGGTTGGGGACCTATTTATATGGGATGCCATGGAGCTGGCCATTCTTCGGTTGGAAATGACGTAGATCGTGGAGGAATGCCTCCTTGATCGTGGGGGTCACCATTCCATACTTGTCCATTCTCAGAAGGGACACTTCATGACAGAGATCTCGGCAGTGTGTGTGTGACTCAATTCTCATCGGGAAAAACTCTATAATGGTGTTGGCAACGTTCATCCGTTAGCGAGTTCTGCTACGTCCAAAACCTACACCTGCAGTAATTTCGCTTGTGGGTTGGGGGAGCTTCCTTGGGCCCCAACTGGGCCGCATTGAATGGGCCAGAGATTGGTGGTGCGGTCCATCACGGGCGCGACTGAATCGGGCCATAACGGGCCTAGCGATATTATGCCGCACTGGACCTGGCGAACATTTCCCTCCTCAATTAGTATTTTGAGAGAGACACACATAGATTAGATAAAGTGAGATATAGAAGCTTTTTATAAAGGTTTAAGGGGTACAAAGATGATTATCATAAAATTTAAACAATGTCTTTTATTTGCGATCAAATCATTGTACTTCTATGAGTTCCATAGACATTTAGTGTTTTTTGACAAAAGCTCCCTCAAGTTATATACTTTAGTTTCCTAAACCAGTACTCTTATCAGTACAACCCTCCAACAACATGCGATGAAGCATGATTTGCAACTCCAACATGTCTTGAAGAATTAGATAATATATAGACTTTAAAAAATATTAATTAAGTATATAGGATGGTAAATACATGTCGATCCATTAATGAATATGTGTGTGAAGACATATTTGGGTGACACGATGTGGGACATCGAAAATAGAAGTCTTTCATCTCATCCATTAGGTCAAAGTACATTTTTAAAAAGTCTTCAATCACAAATCTTTCAAAAAAAAGTAGAAGGGTTTATCTGAAAATTATACTTGATTTTGATCGATGGGATGAGGGGCCCCTCTCCCTGTCTCTCTCTAACACACTGCACCCTTACACCCACACACACACTGGCTTCCACTTCTCCTGTCCGGATTTGAGATCCATTCACCCCCCCTCTGGATCGCAACACATCTCCCCCTGGCCCAGAATATTTTGGGGAAGTATAGGAGACCCGTCCACGGAGTGCTGGGATGAATTTTGAAACATACGGACTTGTCAAGAATGATAGCCCGGGTTAACTCTGCCAATTATTCTTGACCCATCAGCGTTGCAGGGTATGTTTAATAGCTCTTAAGGGAGTGAGCATAACCATAGTTTATGAGACGTTGGAGGTTGGGGCACTATCCTTCATAACGGCGATTGGAGTCCCATGTCTCCATCAATGTCACTGGAGCTTATACTATGACATCATATGAAGCTCCATGGTTTAATGGAATGAGCAGAATACAGGGGAAGGTACGACATGACCTTACCTCCCTTTTGATTCCGACAACATCTCCCCATATCTCGGGTCATGCCAAAAGTCATATAGGATACCAATCCACGGAGGACCAAAATGGGATCCATAACCCATGAGCACACCGAAGTTCGAGGGCCACAAGGGCGAGAACAATGAGATACTACCAGCCGTTGGAACCCTTTATTCATTATTTCCCTTACGAAGTCATTGAAGGACACACCATGGGAACCGGCGGACCCCCGTGACTTGAAGGGGCCATTCGAAAAACATGGTATGATATATCGACCCCTTAAATGAATTCTGACAGCATTTCCCCTTGACTGTGAAACATGCCGAGGAGCATATAGGATATCCATCCACGAGGTGCCGAGACGAAGCCCATGAGATGTAGGCATGCAAAAGCCTAATACCCAACTGTGGGACATCGTCCATCATTGGGGCATTTTATTCCTTTTCCCTCATGCAAGGTCAAAGAAGAACACACCATAGCAAGTGGTGGATCTCTCCAACCTGATAGGGTAGCTGAGAGAAGCGTTCACACTGTAGGGGTGTAAGCCCCATTGATATGGCTATGAGTACCACACTCGGCTCTAACTCAAGATATCAGGGGATCAGGTGTAGCACAAGGGGGCCAGAAGAAAGAGCCATACGGTGGCTGATTGCCTCAAGGAGGGGCCATATGGTGGCCAGGGTGTAACAAAAGAGGGCCATACGGCGGCCAGGATAGGGGGGCTTTATCCGGTGGTTGGCAAAGTGAGGCGGCGACTAAGATATGATCTGGCGGCCAGAGGGGTGCCAATCGGCAACTAGAGGTGATTGGGATGTGAGAGAGCTTCGGCGGCTAGGGCACTATGGCTGCAGTGCTATGTGAGAGGTAGCGGTGGCTAGCACTGTAGCTACAGTGCCCAGCTGCCGTATCAAGGGCTTTTTATGCACTGGAAGGTAAGAGAAGGGTAGGATTTGAGGATTCTAGGACAAAGAGATGATTTAATCGCTCTGAGAGTCAAGATGCCAAGGCCAGAGAGTAGGCAGGGGTGTGAATGCATGGGGTTACCTAGTTGCAGGGGTTTAGGATTCTATTAACTCCATGAACTGAGCAGGGGTACAGAGCCTCACTCTTACTCATATCCGTGAACCAGAGATCCAGGGCATGTGATGGCTTCAGAGGTCCCTGGCATCTCCATGAGGATTTAAAACCCGCGGGCATTACTTCACCGGAAAATCTTCCAAATTGGCCCTCAAGTAGAAAGTTTAGATAATCTCGCCAGTCACCTCCAGTCTTCAAAAGTGTAGTCTTGCATATCACTTGATCTTCGGGACCAAAGATGGCCCTAGCTGGATAGAGTGCACTCTTCTCAAAAATTCGGGAGGCAGTGGTCACCATGTCGTCAAAGTCAAAGCTCAAGTGGATCTTCATCCACACTTGCAGTAGGAAAAGGCTCCCCATGGTGCTCCCGCCTAAACTCATCTGAGTAAGCCCACAATACAAGTGAGCGAGCACCGCCTCGGAGAGGGAGCACCCAACCCACAAGAGAGTAAGTCATACCATGTACTCTCACCTCAGCACGTCTCTAGATGTGGGGAATAGTAAAGCCCCACCGAGGCACAATGTCACTCCACGCATTAGTCGATCTGCCTCAACCAATTTATCCTTCACCTGGCTCACTATCCATCTTGCTAGGCGGTCAACTAGTATCCCTTGTTGGTCCATCATTCACCTAACCTCTCGCTTGTCATGCACTATCTCTGCCAGGACTTCCTCCAAAGGGGGAAGACCAATCAGGTCACCACCATCCAGGTCACTCTATTGGAAGAGGAAGTCGATCTCTTCCACCAGCATCGAGGATTCGAACTTGGGAAACACGAAGGTATGAGTGTCTAGTTGTCACAGTTCTATCAATGTGCCTAGGGCCTCCCAATTCCACCTCATGCTGTTGAAGCACTTTCACATGACGACCAGACGTGTGAGATGCCACTGACGCATGTACACCCTCATGGCGGATGTCACTGTCGCTAGTAGATCGTGAAGCCATCTTTAGCGGCGGGCATGCCTTGCCCCCGAGATGGTTGGGATAGGCTGAAATAGTAAGAGAAGAGAACGACAATCAAAAATCAATTTTGAATATCTAAAATCAATGCTAACATACACACAAGCTGTGGCCCTCAACTGGCCCTTCTTCACAAGCTCGCTCAAATGGCCCTTCATCTCGAAGAGGATGCTGAGCTCAGTACTTCCTGATGGATTGGAGGAAGATGATGCCATCTTGAGATTCCCCTCTCAATGGTGTCGGCCCTCATCGCATGAACCCTAGCTTGATAGCAAGAGACACCCTGTCCCTGATGCTTTATGGAAGAAGAGTCTTGCCTACTTTGGACTCCCATCGGTCATGGGATAGGAGCAATTGGGCGGCCAAGTCACTAGTCGCCCACCCCCATCATGGACGGCCACAAGTGTGGCCGCCCATGCCTATAGGATCTATAAACAGAGAACTGCTTAAATCGCGTACCCTCCTTCACGATCGCTTGATCTTAGACATTTGGAAGAATCTCTGTCAGGAGAACAATAGCCATTAGTCAAACACATTATAGAACAAATATCAGATGTGCACAGTGTTGATAAGGGATCAGCCAGAAAGTGCACGGACTTATAGTGTGCATAAGAGAAATATGCACGGACTTGCAATGTGCACGGACTCAGTTTTCGACAAAGCCAAAATATGCTCAGACTTTGAAAGAACAATGAGCACGGACTTGGACAGAATGGTCAGAACAATGTGCACGGGCTTAGTTTTCAACAAAGCTAAAACATGCTCAAACCATGATAGTAATTATTTACTGCCTTATCTGGAAGTTCAATGTATTCCTATACACCTCCACACACTCCTTTTATCCCTTCGGAGTTTTACAACTCTTGGGAGGCCTCTCAGGATCCAAGTGGTTTCGAGTTTACCTGAAATCAGATGCTGGGTCGTCACAGTTGGTATCAGAGCTGTGTTGCGAGGGAGGTGCAGTAGTACATGGGAATTCGAGATATTATAGTGTTCAGAGTCCGTAAGGTCCAGTATAGTCAGCAGCTGGCATAGGTTTTATGTTTTCTGTACCGCTTTGCTTCTCATGTGAGCGCTTGCCTATACTATGTTGGCACTGTGCATGGTGATTTTTTTCTCATTAGGATGTGATGAAGAGTGTTCTTTTGTCATGGTGTTGGTCTCAGGTGTGCTACGCTAGGCAGAATTTGCCAGTAGATGTGAATCTTTGGTGCAGCGTCTGCATTTTTTCGTGTGTGTTCAGGTGGCTGATGGGCTCTGTGATGGCTGTGCATGTTCTCCTGATGAGATTATGTTGTTTTGGCCATTCCACTTGAGGTTTGATCTACCCATGAGGTGTTAAGGTTGTGCTTTGAGGTGGTTGTTTGGATGCCTTGTAGAGAGAGTGCTCGGGCGAACCTAGGAGTTTCCTTCTTGGTGAGCCACTTTTAGACGAGTTTGATCTTTCTCATTATGGTTATGGCATCTTTTCGAGGTAAGCTTTGGAAGTGCTATCTCGGTAAGGCCTTTGTCCTGTGTCTACTTATGTGTGGACTGTGTTAATTATGAGCCTGATCTACTCTTGTTTCGATGGTGGCCTTCCTTTGGACCTAGTTTGTGAGTTGGAGGCCATTATGCACCATGTTCGGTGTGCCGTGTTAGATAGCTGTTGTGCTGTGAAGGTTCAGTGATTGTTTCAGGACGTGAGGATAAGCTGAGATGGGTGTTCTTTGTGGCTTGTGCTGTGGCTCTTAGCATGATGGTTTGCACTATGGCAACTTGTGATCAACTTATAGCAGGATCGGTACTCGAGCCGTGGTACATTACAGTTCATGTGTTGCGATGGCGCCGAGAGGTGTGCTGAGATGTGGATGACGAGTTGTCTCTTTTGCTTTTGTGCGTTGTGTAGAGTGCGCAGCAGAAGTGTGTGGACTTACAACCCATTGGTCGAGGATCGTTGGTTGGAAGATTCTGGCCAGCTGAGAGGATTATTTCCTCAGTGTGTTTTTGTCTTGGCTGTATGTGCCTTGATGTTGTTGGTTGCCATGTCGTTGCTTGTGGCATTGTGGTTGTTGGCATTGGCAGGTTTGAGAATTAGGAAAATCTATTGGCAGATATGTTGATTGAGTTCACTTTCTTTGTCTGCATTTCTTGGAAGTTGTGCACTCGGGATGTGATTGTGGTCCTAGAGATGCATTTTTCTGAGAAGTTATTGTGGGTCATTGCTGGTAAGCTGTGCGTAGCTAGTTCCTTTTTAGCCGTGTGGTCAGCTATAATTGTGCCCTAATGTGACCCAGTTTACAGTTGTGTCTCGTGGTTCTGTGTTGAGAATGGAGCCGAGGATTCGCTAGTGTTGTTGAGGTTGTTTGTTGGTTTGCTGGTTGTGTTAGTTGATTGGGTAGCAACCTCGGAATCTTCATCTAGACGTTTCCTTGCGAGAATTTGCTTGACACTCGTCTCGAGCTGCTCTTGCCGAGACTTTCCCTTTTGTGTGAAGACCGCTTCTTGTGGTTGGGGGAGTTCCCGAGCTGCTGCTGGGAATGCCTACTCCTTATGGCTGGGGACTGAGGCGGATGAACCCTGATGTTGACTCCGAAGATTTTTGGGGTGGCCTTGTGACAGGTCCCACACCAAGATTTCTTTTCCCCCAAAACAGGATCTCGAGTAGTTTTTGAGTTTCTTTCTTTGGGAAAGGCAAGGATTCTAGGTCCTGCCACGGGCACCACTCGGGATTTCCCTGGGTGGATTGACTTGAGCTGGAGCCAACCTCCTGCATCTTGGCTCCGGTTGGGGTGCGGGAAGTTGATGCATGTATGACATTCACTGAGAAAATCGACGGGCCTTGTTGAAAAGGCCTTGGGGCTCTTTGAGGAGGATTGTCTATATTTATTACCCAGCGGGAAATGAGGTCCTCCGCAATGTCTTTGAACACGGAGCAATCATAAATGACGTGACCCACGGTGCGATGGTAGAGGCAGTAGTGGTGCCGATATACCACAGGAGTGCCAGGGTCATTGCCAGACACGGGGAGCCGTATCAGCCCTTCCCTGCGGCACATATGGAATATCTCCAAGATTCTATGCCAAGGGAAAGAATATAGCTTCCACAGAGCGTGATTGATGGGGGGATTCGTTGCATCGTCGGACAACCATCCTCCAGTCCTCGGCAACCTTTGAGGCTCTACCGTATTTTCTGAGTTTTGGGTAGAGACTAGGATGGAGGGCTGTGGTAGAGGGGCCGGAGTCTGCGCTGACAGCCGATCCTCAATTCGCTCCATAAGCCGGAGTAAGTCCTGCTGGTTGTGTTGTAGGCGACGGACTTCCCTCTTAATCTTTCTAACTGCCTTCCGAATGGCGAAACATTTAGACATCAGAAGGGGTATGCCCCTCTGTGATGCTTCTTGCAGCCTGGTGGAGAGGAGTGGTTGATACTCATTTATCGCAGACCTCGTCTGGCTCTTCCCCGAGATTTTATGAATTACATTTACAGAAAAATTCGATTTTTCTCGGGTATGAGATCGAGGTGGGCTCTCTATATCGAAACATTGTCTTAAGGTCTGCTCAACAGCTTCCCACAAACGTTTTAGCGCCATGCTGTCCTCATGGATATCAATCTCGCCCCTTTGAATGAGAACTTCGATGAGATCCTGTACCTCTTCACACTTCCCAGTGGGGTAAGATATTGTGGCATGGTATTCACAGTCCCGGGGATGCCTTTTTTGAACCTCGGTGTAACCCGGTGGCAGGTCGTGTACCAAGATTCGCCCATCTTCAATTAGGTGATCGAATATTTTCTTGGTATTTTCCTTCGGGAAGGAGCATTAAAGGGGCGGCCTCCAACCTGGATACCACAACGTGGGTCTTGCTTGGCTGGGACCGGCCTCAGATGCTTCTGGGTCGGGAAAAATGAATGTTGCAACCCTGAAGCCCTGTTATCTGAATGGTTAATAACGTTGGCCGAAAGCGTCGGTCGATCCCAAGCAGTCTGTGGTAAAGTTGCATTACTATGCCGTCTACGACCCTAATCCATGCACACAAACGATAATGGGGAATACACCGAGGGCAACAAACATGGAGACCTATGTAGGGGTGTATTAAGAGAAGACCTGCAACCAAGCACATACAGCAAAGAAAGACGAACGACAAGTAAAGTCCTGAATTAATACACCACTATGCATTGCAAAACATAAGGACATTCTAGCACAAATGGAAAGAAGGATGATGCACATAGGAACAAATGTCCTATGAATACACAGTCTGGCACATAACAAATAGACCCACTAGAAAATCAAAAATGGGAAATAAACGTGCTTCTAATTATTCAGTTATGAAGCCATAGTTGTGTAGCAATCGTGTCTCTAAGCACCTCCCCCTCATGGATGTCACACGATGCCACAGGCACGCTAGGGTCAACATTGACATCACCTGCATCGTTAACGTCATGTGGGGAATTTGAAAAGTAGTAGTCCTCCCCATGCTCCCGACGAATGAAGTTGTGGACGACGCAACATGCAACGACAATAAGTATTTCAGTGCGGAATGGATACATGTTCCCCTCTTTTAGTGTTGCAAATCACATCTTCACTATCCCAAAAGCTCGCTCCACGACATTTCTCATCTGAGCATGCCGATGGTTGAACTTATCCCGCATGTTTCGATAACCTCCATTACCATGCCCTCGGTATTGTGAAATATGGTAACGCTCTCCTCGGTATGGTGTAAGGAAGGTACCAATGTTAGCATAACCAAGTTCAGTAAGATAATATTTACCTACTATAATACATGCCAGATATAAGAGCATTCATGTACATATAGTCATCAGAAACATGAATATCATTCCCATGACTTACTTACTTGGAGGCACCCTAAAGCCATGAAGACAGATCGAAAATTGGGGTCTTGGAAGCGGGTTGCTGCTGTGTATAAAACATCGGTCGTATAGCCCGATAGACTCTTCAAATTCTGTATGCAGTCTTTGATTGTCACTCCTTGATCTGAGTTGGAAGGAGCGGTGGGAATGCCCAGTAATTTATGGAACTCTGCTTTGTCATTGTTTAAAGCACAGAATTCTTTCAACACTTCGATCCCTTTCTCTAAGTTTTTATTGCGCTTCCGGTTGGACCTATTGTATGAAGGAGTGCCAGAGGTCAGTCTCTTATTAGGAGAGGTTGCCTCATCTTCACTGGGTCGCTTTCCGGATAGAGGAGTGTAATCCCCTATACGACTGCATCCATCCACTGACAGTGGATTAGAGAGCATAAATTGCGTTAGCATAGGTGTTTTGCCTTGGCCACCTAAAAAGTCAAACGGATTGAAATCATTTCCCAAGTCCACTGGCAGTCTATTGCAATCAAGGGCTAGACCAGTAAACCGTTGATGAGTTGAATCCTTCGACAGTGTATTCCCCTGGTCACAGGGTGTCAGAGGATCACCCCACGACCTTCGTTGAGATATGTCATTTTCCATAGTTGTACCAAATCCCAAAGCTCCTCTTGACATGGTGTTACTGCACAAGAGATCCATCTCCTCCTCATACTCAAATGACTTTCCCAATATCTTCTTATACTCAATGTTGGACCTCGGAACAAAATCAAGAAGATGTTATATCTCTTTAGAATATAATACATGAACACTAACATTATACTACATACCGCAATGGCATCTGCCCACGCTCCCTCATCTGGTGGCACGGGCATCTTCTTAGTGTCATCCCAACCTCACCCTGTACGGGAGAGCAATTTTTCAATCGTGTGCTAGGTCATTTTCAAATTCTTCCATCTATTAGTCAAATTGTTTACATCTACATTCTTACGTGTCTCACGATTGAACGGTACTAAAATATCACTCCAAATGTAATGACGTGATCATCACAAGGTGGTGAAGTAATGCGGACAACTACCAAATCATATTTGCTATGTTCGAGTGTTTTATGATAATGGGCCACAATAGTGGGCTTATATGTGTATCTTTTCTTTTTAGAGAATAAGTTGTATAAGAGTCTTTTTTATTAGTGTCTTTTAATATTCTTCCCACCAGAGGTTTAATGAGTCTTAGGTGTTAGTTGAAGTTTTAATGAGTGTCTTTTGGTCTTCTTTAGGAGTCTATAAAAGTGTCATGTATCCTCTCTTTAAAGCAATGAAGTGAATCAAAAAAATTTTGGAAAGATGTGAGGCCCATACCACCCTCCACCCCTCTATACTCTCTTCCCCTCCCCTTCTCTCCTGCGTCTCTTCTTCTCCCTCCCTCTCTGAACCTTCGATCCCCCATCTCTCCTCTTCCCTCTGGCTCCTTTCTCCCCTCCAGTTTCCCTTCTAAACTTCCCTCCCTCTCCCCTCCGATCTCCCTGCTCTCCCCTCACTTCTTATTCTTCTCCCTCTTCTTCTCCTCTCTCCTAGTTCTCCTCCTCCTCTCCCTCTCCTTCTCTATCTCCCCCTCTCTCTCTCTCGATTGTCTGCAACTCTCTTGATGTGGGATGGACATGGGAGCCGACTCTACGTGCATGGAACCTCGGACTCTAGGACGGACATGACTAGTAACACGTGACTAGGAGTCACACTAGACCCGACACTAAGAGCCCCTAGGGGGTTATACGTCACTCACAGAAATGCTAGCTCACTCGTCGTCCCAAGCGAGGGAAGCGTGGATCATGCGTGGTTGAGGAATCGGCCGAGTCACTAGGTAATCCGACTCAACTTCCGTGCTCGGATCGAGCCACGGGATGGGTCACTCTCACTCTCAAAGCGGTGACATGGACTCTCGAGCTAGAAAGCCTACACTCTCGGCAGAGGCTTAAGATCATATACTAGACTAGCAAATGAACGCCAAGAAGTTAGACCATTACCTCCACGCACCCGACGTGGGGACGACGACCCCGGCCAACTACGGACTCCTGGTTAAATAATTTTAATGTGATACAAAAATTTGACCCACTCCACACAGGGAGGTAACAGGTCACATGTGGGTCCCAGCAGTCACGACAATCGGGTTGACGGGCAGCATCTTGATGTCGTCCCGGCGGTGCCGAGCCCGCGTAACGTGCTGTCCGGACGGCGCGATCTACGGGTCCGTGGGGCCCATGGGCCGCTCCAACCTTCGGCTCTGGTGGGGTGGGGCCCGCTGTGATGGGGACCCCTGGTGGTGCGCCTCCCTGGACGGCGGTCGGCCGGGAAAGCCGGTCGGAGGTTGATCGGCTCCGATTCCCACGTTTTGGAGTTGCTGCCCTCGGAGTTTAGTTGCTGTTTTCAAGCGCGCGCTCCGGCGAGAACAGCCACTGCGACCAATCCCGACATCGGATCGGGACGCATGAGCTATCGTTGGAAAGCTCTCTTGAAGTACTCCAATACAGGGCTAGAGATCAGAGATGGATCTGGGCGAATCTACCTTTTATCAATTTTGGAACCTGCTGTTAGACTGTGCCTGAAATCTCAAATCTGCAGGGCAGTTTCCTGAGAACTTCCATTGACCGCAAGGGAGACCTCCGATTCAGGTCTTGAGCTCTTCATAGAAAGTGTGGGTATTTAAGTAACGAAGATGGGGATATTTTTTGTGGATGGATTGGAGGTGGCTACGATTTGTTGTGATTTTTAGACTGGTGGGTGGTCGGATCTGAAAATGGGTGGATAGCACTGTAGATGAATCTGAAATAGATTTTTAAAAAAATGGTAGAGAGCTGATCAAAAATCAATAAAATTCTTGGATGGAGGGTTTGATGGGCAAAACTCCCAGTAAATTTGGAGATTCCAGGAAAAATCAAGAGATGGGTCGAATGGGGGGACTTCTAGGGTTCTATCCCTGGTCACAGAAACCAGACAGATCTGGTGGAGGGATTTTGACAAAAATGGAAAAATAGAAAATGAAAAGTGGATGGGGTGAAATTTTTTGTGGGACGTGGGGGAGATGTCTGAAACTTACAAAAAAATTTTCATCTCAAGAAGAGCTCGGACCTGGGAGCTAAAAATCGGGGATGGCCTTGTTGTGACTGATGGCAGAATTCCAGCGAGGTATTCTCCCCCATCTTAAGAAAACAATCATAGGACAATACATCAAGGGCACTACCATTGTCAACTAGAATTCTATCTATGTTACAATGGTTTATTGTAGCTGAGATAATGAGGGCATCGTCATGTGGAGTGGTCAACCCTTCCAGGTCTTGGTTTGAGAATACCAGGGCCTGTGGTTCACTCAGCGGGGCCTTCGGGGGCTCGGAAGCTCGGCTTGCCTGCTCAACATGATGATTCCTTCCTCGGCTGCTATCTCCGCATAATGCAGCTCCTCCAGTGATTACGTTAATGTGGACCCCGTAGGGGGCATTGTCGATCTCCTCAGCAGCGCCTCGGTCTTCCTTGTGTGCAGACACGTATTGGGATAGGTGTCCCTGGCAAACGAGGCGCTCGATCTCGTCCTGGAGCTGGTGGCAATCGCCGGTGTGGTGCCCGTGGTCGCTATGGAACAGGTAGTGCTTGTTGCGATTGCGGTGTTTCACCTTCATAGGCTCAGGCTGGTGGAGGAGACCCGAGCCTTTGATGTCTTCATAAATTTCATATACCGGAGCGATCAAGGGAGTGTACCGCTCATATCTCTAAGATGACTCTTTGTGCTCTTCATCTCGATTTCACCTTTTCCCTTGGCCCAAGATAGGCTCAGACGTCCGCTTCTTGTCCCCCTCCCGACCCGAGCCAATTGCGCCTCGGCACGCGTTGAGGACCTCTTCGCACTCAACATGTCGTAGAGCCAGAGTCACTAGCTTGACAAGGGTCGAGGGAGGTTGGAGGATGAGTTCACGGTGGAGATTTTCGTTGCGGGTGCCCCCGATCAGGGCGATTATGGCGGAGGCCACGTCCAGGCAGGGGATCCTTAGGGCTTCCGATTTGAATCGATTGATATAAGCCCAGAGCCTCTCCCCTTGTTTCTATTTGAGAGCCCACAACCCCGCCACCGACCTGGGGGGGCCACTACCTGTAAAACTTTCTTTGAATACTGGCCCAAGATACTTGGAGTCCCAGATGGATCCAGAGGCAAGGGCTCGAAACCATGCCTGAGCGCCCTGGACTAGGTTGGTCATGAACGCTCGGCACTTAATGGCATCGGACGCCCCGTGAAGGGTCATCAGGGTGTCGAAACTATTGAAGTGATCGACCGGGTCACCCTGGCCGGCGTATGACTTGAAGGTCGGGAGGGAGATCCTCGGGGAGATCTCTGCCTTCAAGATGTGGTCGAAGAATGGGGATTTCTCCTCATCTTCCGCAGGAGAGGTCTTCTGCAGGGCGCGAAGGGTGCGCTCCTGCTCTGCGAAACGGCTCTTGAAGTCTCGCAGCCGGAGAGACAACTCCAAATGTCGTTGGGTCGAGGGGCTAGGGGGCGGACCTAGAGGCTGCCCTTGCGCCCGTTGGGGGCTTCAGTCTCTTGGAACGAGCGACGCGCTCTAGGCCTCACCCTCCTCGGGGTCGAGGAGGCTTCCTACTCTAGGGGAGGGGCTTGTGATGGTCCGCCTAACCTGTTCCGGATAAGCCGCCATCCCTGGAGGGTGATGTGGAATAGCTAAAGGGTGATCTAGAGGGGGGGTGAATAGATCGGTCACCCTCTTTTTACTTTTAAGTAGGGACCTCTGCACCTCGAACCTTAGGCTCGGGGACCTGGTATGGTTGTTCCCCTTTGAGCAGGATGTTGTGGTCAGTGGGAGGACAGCATCCCCATTTCCTTCTCGATCTGGTGGCATGCTGGGAAGTGGATGCTTCAGCCTGATTTGCCTCCGCTGGTTCATAGGGTGTTTCTTCTTCCTCTTCCTCTAGAGAGAGGGCAGTGTCAAACAATGCCGAGAGTGTATTGTAGGCAACGGTGATCTCCTTTTTCCTCTTATTACTGGGTCTTCTCTTCTTCTTTTTCTTCTCTACAGTGGCCGGTGGCTGTTCTTGAGGGAGTTCGCCCCACAAGGGAGGCTCTTGCTCTATCCGAGTCTCTGCTTCGGGGATCAGTTCGAGGGACTCGAACTCCTCCCAAGGGACGTATTCCATCTCGACAGGCCGGATCACAGGTTGTTCATAATCTTCAAGCCCATCAATGATGGCCTGGAGTCTCTCAACCGCCAGACTGACCTCTTTGTGCATCTGCATCGGGATGTGTTCCTTCTTGTTGTAGGTGGGCCACCTCATGACTAGCCGAGGGGCCGTATCATGCCATACAGGATTCACCGACGGTGGTGCCGTTTGAGGAGTGACACACCTTACACGAACTTTTGAGGTGGGCTGGGGAGCCTGTCTCCTTCTGTTCTTCCTCGGTGCAGACTGCCAACCTCCTTGGTCCTGGACTGGCGCCGCGACAAAAGCCTCATAAGTAGCGCGGGCACTGGCCTCCGCCCACTCTTCAGGCAATTCCTGGTATAGAGATACCATGTTGGCATTGGAAGCCATGTTGGGCATCTCATGTGGTTGTGGAGGATCTACTTTATGCTCCCCCATATATAGCTCTCCATTCTTGATTAAGGACTCAATGACGTCCTTGAAGACGTAGTAGTCTTCAATTGTATGCCCCAGCATCTCGTGGTACTGGCAGAAGTGTGGGTTATCTTTCTTCTTTAGGTCACCAGGCCTCTTCGGTTCCGATAATGTGATTTTATTATAGCTAGTTGCCCCCTCGAACAGAAGTTGGGACTTGTCTCGAGAAAAGGAATACAGCTTGCTTCTCATCTTCTCCCTCAGCGAGGGACCTTCCCGCCGTTCCGTGGATCTGAACAGTGGAGGGTTCGTAGCCGCTTTGGCCTTCTCTTTCTACTTTTCAAAGATTTGGAAGTCCAAGGTGTGGACTTCTGGAGGAACTGGCTTCTTCTCGGACTGCCTTGCTCTCTAACTCGATGCAGCCAGGGTGGAAGAGTACCGGGCGAGGAATGCCTCGATCTTAGCCACTATGTTGTTCAGACAGTCAAATGTCTTGACCTCCGCGCCAATCATCCTTTCTAAGATTTCTTTCTTCAAATTTTGCTTGCAAATTTGGACTGCGTCCTCCTGATGCGGCGGGCGTCTGCACCTCATACTGAGGTTCCTCCATCTCTTAATGTAGTCGAGTGTCGACTCATCATTTCTTTGTCTCGTGGCATAGAGCTCTGCCACGGTGACTTCCCGTTCAGCAATATAAAATCTTTCTTTGAACTTCTTCTGCATGTCAGGCCAATCAACAATGGATCCGGGCGGCAGGCTCATGGGAAAGTTGAGAGAAGCTACCCTCAAACCCAGGTTGGATATGAAATCTCGAGGACTAGCTTACGAGGGGCTCCGGTGACCCATGAGTAGTAGTATTCGATGCTTCATGACACAATTTTTTTCATTAGCCATCGTGTAGCCATTTCTATTCACCTCTCAAATGAAGCTCCCCAGGGACCACGCTATAAAGAAACGAGTCTTGGAGGCCCACGTTGATCACCATAGACGAAAAAAAATAATAGCACCTTGACGTGTAAAGGCAAGGCACGATTCCAAACGGATTTGAGAGACGATGGAGCCCTTACAACCCATGGATGCAAGTGAGAGGGTAGACAGTCGTCTCTACAAGAGGCATATCACCTATCCACTGGACATGGTAACACACATCTGCGGGAATGGGAAATGGCTACTTGAGAGAGAGGAGAGAAGGGGGTCCAAAAGAAACCTGCAATATTTGCCACAACTGGGTTTTTATTCACCATGGAGTCATACATGACGGGGAAGCATACATCATAGTGAAAATAAAATAAAATAAAGCAGGAAAGCGGAGAGATACATTGGTTGGGGGGGAACAGAGCATAGGCTCCTCCCCCCCTCAAACCCTCACCTCTCCTACTCTCTTCTCTCCCTCACTGTTCTTCTTATTCTTCACTCCGCAGACGTAGGTGCATAGACTAACAGACCAAGCTCTCCACTTCTTATCTTCAGGCTTTCAACATCCAGCAGAGAGGTGGACCCTTTGATCAACCAACCTCTTCTTTTGACAGCCAGGCTTCTTTTTATAAGAGTGGAGGTGGAGGAGGAGATGTACAAACTCCTCAGCTCCCTCCTATTCTTCATCTCTCTTTTTCTTTTCTTGCTTGGAACCCATCACGAGGGTACCTATAGGGGGCAGGAGGGTAGCCAGCGTGTCTTCACGAGGTTGGCCGAGGCCGACATCGATGGCTTGCTACCATTGTGCGATTGGCTTGAGCGTGAGATAGGTGCACGAGCATTAAGTGCTCATACGACGAGGATTGACGGTGCTTGCATTCTCACGCCGGTCCATTAGCTAAGCCCGGGCTTTACCCGGTGGTCAATGCAGGAGAGCTTCTTTAACTGGAGATTTCTTCGATGCCCCCTTGGGTTGGCATTGAATGCCATGCCGAAGGCTAGTGGGGGCTTCATCTTCTCTTGCTGCTTTGCCTAAAGTGCTCTGGCGGGAAAACAGAGCTTCGTGTGGCGGATGGGACGTTTCTCATGTCGATCCAATGGCTTCTTCAAGGGCGCCGACTCATTTACACAAGAGAGGGAGAAGACCTACGCGCCGGTTCAAGTGCCCCCCCTTGCGCTGATTCAAATGGAGGGTGGCATAGGGGCCATGGCTTCTCACGTCGGTTCACATGTGACCCCATGGCTTCTCACGCCGGTTCACATGTGGACCCATGGCTTCTCATGCCGCTTCATGTTGGATGAGAGCTTGCGCTGGTTCAAAGTGGCCATGGGCCTTGGCCAATTCAAAGGCCCCCTTGCCCTTCTTTTTCCTTTCTCTCTTTTTGTTGTTTTCTTCATCATCTTTTATTTTTGCATGTGTTGGTATGCGTACATGCATACTGATATTTTCCTTGGAGAAAATATATACAATTGAACACCGAAAGGAACTTTCATATATAGTCGGAAACTATTTTCTAACAGCAAGTTTATATGAATTGGCAAACCCCTTGCGTCAAAAGGATACGTGCAGAGAATGGCAAACGTGGAAAGAAGTTTGAACGGAAAAAGACCGTGCAATAAAAATATGCAGCGTTACATGCGATCTACAGAGGGCCAAAAACGTCAATGTGCGATCCGCAACGATGTGAAAAACGAGGATTTAATCTCTCTTCATCCCTAGACTATTAAGGATGCTTCCATCCGACGTACTAATAATTAGAACCCATGCCTCACAGCCATCCAAGAGTCCGTAACACAAATTCTATCTAGCGCAGCACGCAAAAATCTTAATGGCATAGTTAGGAAAGAACATATGAACAATGCCTAAGAATAGTTTTCAGGTCAGAAGATCACACAAGCAACATAATTACGTCAACCCTCCTTATAACATTAAGAAACTAAATTGAAAAAGGATAATAAATGAATAAAATGAATAGACCCATTTCGCCGATTCCTACCGCCACGAATCAAAAAGACACCTCAATGCATGAAACCCTAGACCCATCAACCCAAGCCAACGGTAACGATCAGGGCACACTTTCCAAGGATCTACCAACCCTCAAGTGAATAAAAACATCATAAAAATCAGATCCATACTCGAGTCAACGAGCAACAACAACCAGGGGGTCATGTTCTGGAGATCAGATCATCCACGGATCAGAAGCTTAACGAGAGATACAGATCGACCGGAAACGTGAGTATACCTGGCTGAACTTGAGGGCGTGCTGCTCGCCGGCGAGCTGGAGGGTGCCGCTGACGAAGACGAGCATGCCACCGGCGGGGCCCGAGGGCTGGCAGTCGACGGTGGAGATGTTGTGGAGACACTGCTGGAAGGGGAGGCCGACGAGCTTGGCGACGATGGCCTGGGATCCCTGGGTCTTGGCGCCCTCGAACGTGAGCATGGAGCCCTCCTGGTAGAGGTTCCCGAGGTCCGCCCGGTTGCTGTCGAAGGTCCGGTAGTAGTGCTCCACGAACGCCTTCGCCACCGCGTCCGGATCCATCTCCAACCCGCGCTTCGCCTTTGCTGCGGCGGCCGCCTTGGAAAACCCTAACCCTACAGGGGGGGGAGGGGAGGAAGCGCTGAGCTCCGCAGCAACAACAAGGGTGGACAAGGAAATGGAGGCGACGAGACTAATAAGTTTAAGTGGCATTTACGTTATTTTATTTTTTTTCTCTTTTTTCTAATAAGTTTAAGTGGCATTTACGTTATTTTATTTTTTCTCTTTTTTAATTTTTATACATTCAAAAGTCAAAATGTTTTGTATTTTTCTGCTCATACCCGGGAAACATTCTTATTTGGTCTACTCCGAGCAAAGGAAAGTCTACATTTTAGAAACGTACATTTAAACTTAGGAAAAGATTAGAATTATATTTTCGTCCCTCAACTAGGGATGTCAATCAGAGATTATCCGAGTAGTGGACTATTTGCTCTGTATTTGCTAAGAAAGGCATATCATCTGATCATTCACTAACCGTCAAGGGAGTACTTTATTTCCTGGATCGGAGACTACTGTAAATTACCAAACACCTGGGTTTGGGTTTCTCAATAGAAGATTACTATGAGGCTGACATTATATGGGTCTCGGCTCCACCCGGTGATGACCCCACCAAGGCCGCAGTCCCGTAGGAAGCCCGCCGCAATAAGCAACCCATGTCGCCGGTTGAGGAGGCACAAGATGAAGAAGTGTTCCTCTGGAACCCTCTCCACCGCAGGTGCATGGGAAAGATCTCACCCTCTTCTGAAGGGTCAACCCCAAGGGACCACATCATCAAGGTCCCCTTGCCCCCGTCCGTTGGCGAAGCAAGAAGCGGAGGTACGGGCCGTGCCCTAGATCCTCCCCGATCCGACCCCGTCGTGTTGGCTCTATGTCATGGGCAACAACAGGAGATCGAGATCTTGAAGGCACAACTGGCCGAATTAACTACACTGGTGGCCAACTTGATCCAAGGCTCTCTCCACCCATGGAGTGAAGACATAGCTTAGCCCCAGGGCACCAGTCCTAACACCTCTGTCCAGTCAAGGAGGGGAGAGAGGAATACGGTGAGCCCTTCAGCCAGACGGCCAGCTGGGCGAGGCCTTACATTGCAAGAGAAGTTGCAGAGGCCCTACTCTTTCCCAAGGGAAAAGACCAGAGGCATCTTTGACTGGGCCTGCCACTATGGCAAGGTTTCCCTCCCGAAGTCCAAGAGGCCTCAAGATGCCCAGAGAAGCGGTGACCCACTGTTCTGTCCTTATTACCAGATATTGGGTCACGCCATTGAAGATTGTTATGTCTTCAAAGACATTGCTCAAGACCTGATTGACAGAGATGAGCTTAGAATGGGAGATTATGTGGTGGCTTCGCCCCTCCCTCACGTGACGGGCAGCCCCAGAAGAGGAATCTACACAATATCAATTCAGTACCAGGCCCCTGAAGAAGTAGCGGGAAATGAACAACCCCGGCCGTTGGTGGCGAAACAACCCTGGGCACAGCTAGAAACCCTTTCGGCCCCTGTTGAAGTTATTTACGATGACTATCTGGAGGACCCTGGGGCGACCCTGTGTCTTTCCGTGCCAGGACACCCCTCGGGCCCACCGGTCGCGATCCAAGGGGAGAGCGAGGTGAATACGGCCTCTGTATCTGGTGGGGTAGAACAAGAAGAGACCTATGACACCCTCAAAGCCGAAGACGGCGAGGACCAAGATTTTGTCGACCTGCTATCGGTGCCGCCGAAAATTGAAGATGGCGGTCAGGCCACCGTCGATGAGCTGATCGAAATTAACCTCGGCACAGAAAGTAATCCCAGACTGACCTTTTTGAGTGCCCTTATACCTCTACAGAAGAGGGAACAATATGTAAAGTTGCTGCAGGAATTCTGGGACTGCTTCGCCTGAAACTAAAAGGAGATGCCCGGCCTCAGCCCCGAAGTGACCCAACACATATTGGCTGTTAATCCCAAGATGGAGCTAGTGAAGCAGCCTCCCCGGCGCATGTGGCTAGAATTGATAAATCAGATCTGAAAAGAAGTCGACAAGCTCATAGATGTCGATTTTGTAGTAGAGAACCAATACACCACCTGGCTGGCCAATGTCGTACTGGTGAAGAAGAATGGTGACGGTTTGTAGTATGATTACTGTCAAAATGACCATCGGGATGTTAGGATCCCGTACCCGCTAGTTTCATGTCGATCGGTCGTCATTCAGGGCCGATAGGAGTCCGGGAACCCCGGTGACTTGATTTGGGTTGATTCGTCAAAATCGCCTCGATCTCACATTTTGATGTGTGCATGTGGCGTTCGTAGCTCCCAGACATCTTCTGTGGTCGTGTGGCTTTGTTTCCCGTACACTTTGGCGTGAATGGGACGTGGAACGGGTCGATTTAGCCATTCCACTATTTTTCCCATCGTGATGGTGTAACGGTCGTTTCAGTGACCATCAAAGGTCTCTGATGACCCTACGATAGACCGCCATAGCTGTAATACCTCGGATCTCTAGCGGATCTTTATTGGGTTTTTGGATCCTTTTTGAAGAGTTTCAGACTGCCTTTGTAGCTCCCGAGTTGCGAATACTTCGTCCTGTTTATCCTTCAGTTCCTCGACTCGTGGACGTTGCAGTTGTATTGTACTCTTCTTTAGGATCATTTCGACTATTTTTGTGGATTTTTAGGCCTTGGTTAGACATTTAATTGAAATTGTTAAAGAATTATTGAAAGTTAATAGGTGTATACATAATTTTGAATTCTTGGGGGGTTAAAATGTAATTTGAGTAAAATTTTCAAAAAAAAAATAAAAAATAATGTTTTTTAACCCACGCCCTCCCTTCTCTCTCCTCACTCTCGATTTCTCTCTCTCTCTCCCTCAAATGCTCTCTCTCTTTCTCTCCCAATCTCACTCGATTTCGGTCAAAGCGACGTCAGACCGGGTCGTGAGAGGCACTGTTGGAACGGGCTCGACGCATAGGTCGAGGTGGTACTCTCTATTCAGCGGTTCGGGGAGCGTGGAGACGAGATGGGTCGAGAGGAGTCGCAATGCCCCGTCGTCTGATCTGCTTCGTTTAGCGGGCTTCATCGTGATCGAGGTAGGGGAATGGGTTCCTCATCTCGCCAGGAACATTTTGATGCCTCATGCGTCGCCAATGGCAGGCGTTTTCACCATTTTGCATGCTAAACCCTATTTTGGGGATTTTAGGCCTAATTTTAGGGTTTTTCTTCTCCATGCTCGGTTTTGGTCCAGACGGTCGCCGATCGAGGCGTGGAGGCGCTGTTGGGAAGGTCGTGTCGCGAGGATCGCGTGGGCGTCCTTCTTCCCTCGATCCACAGAGCGTGGAGGCACGTGGAGCTGAGAGGTCACCGTGGCCCTCATCGTCCGTTCGGCACCGGATCGGCTTCCTCGTCGTGTCAGAGGTAGGGGGATGAACTCTCTTCCTCGCTAGGAACCCACCGGTACCACATGCACCATGGTCCGATGCCAGTTACATCATTTTCTGTGCATTGTTCCCTATTTGTATAATTTTAGCCTAAAATTATGAAATAACTTCCATAGCCATCGTATTGTGATTTTAATGTCATGTTTAGTTGTAGAATGGATGTTTGGATGCATGGCTTGGCAGGTTAGTTTGTTTTCGTGCGTCCCCCGTCAATTTCGGTCGACCGGGAGGGAGTTCGATATGAAACTCGTCCAACTCGTAACCCAGTCGACATAATGTCGAACCGGGTTATCGGTTCGACCGTGGTTTCATCGGTTCAGGTGATTTTTTACCTTCAAATCGAACCGTCCCTCATCAAACCGATGTTTGAACCGATCGACGGTTGAACCGGTCGGTCTGACCCGATTTTAATAACACTGATTTAAACCCTCAACCCCCTCTCTCCTCCCTCATTTCTCTCAACCCTTTCTCTCTCTCGTTCTCTCTCGTCTCTCAGCTGTTCGACGTGGGGCGTGAGACCGTGTGGAGCTGGCCAAGGTGAGGACGCGATGGAGTGATCGGATCGTAGGATGGAGGGACGGTTTGAGCGTGGCGAGGTGCGATCCCTCGGTGGATTCTGAGAAGGCGGCGTTCGTGTTCCTGGCAGCTTTTAGCATGGATTAGTCACTTTGGAGCACGGTTTCTTCGGTGGAGGTAGGGAGACGGATTACCCACCTTTCCTGCACCTTCCCTCGCGATTTCACGCTAAATGGTGTGAGAACGAGCGAGTTCGGGCTCGTTGTAATTTTTCAGAGTTCGTAGGGTTCGCCAAAAAACGGCGACGGATTTTAGTTCAGTTAGTGTCAATGGACTCCCTGGGACGTTAGCGTTTCATAGTCACTGATTTTGCGTCGAATGGTGGTCATTCGGGGCCGGTAGGAGGCCAGGAACTCCGTTAACCCCATTTGGGTTGATTTTGAAAAATCACCCATTTCTCAGCCGATCTGTCTCCGGTTTGAGTCTATGTGTTATGTATGGTCATCACCATTGTATCCCCTTCGTTTCGGAACAAACGGGGCATGGAAAGGCCACGATCGGGCCGATCCCATGGTTTGCTCACCGTAACATTTGAATAGTCGTAACAGAGATCGTTCTGGTTATTGGGCGGCCCAATGTGTGACCGTTCAATGTATGTCGGTTCGGGTTTGAGCGGTCCTGCGATAGACCACGTTAGGGCTTGAGCGGCCTGTTGGGAGGCATTCAGTCACCTTGGGCAGTTGGTCTCCAGCCTGGCCAGTTTTCCCGTGGTGTTGAGCGGCCAGCTAGTGTCCGCTTAGCATGGTTGACCTCGGGTCAACAGTTTGTGGCAGTTCAAGGGGGTAGTTTGCCCCTAACCGTTCTATTCCCCTGAGCGGTTTAGTCAAAACCATTCTGACCGTTACTGTAGTAGGTTGGTTCTTCTGGGCGGTTCCCTTGGACTGTCTAGTCCCCTTGGGCGGCCTCTATTAGACCGTTCAGCCCCTTTTGAACGGCCTGGCCCTAGATCGTTCATGTCCCTGAGCGGCCCCTTTGTGACCGCGCTATGGGATGAGTCCGTAGTATTATTGGTTGACCCCGGTAGTTCAACCATTGTTCGTTTGTCTTAGGTCCGTGTCTTAGGATGGTCAGTCAGTCCGTGTCGCGTGTCTTCTATAGACCGCTTGGTGGTTGTTTGGACAGGTTAGCTGGAGTTGACTGATCCTAGTGGTCATATCCTTGATCGCTATAGTCGCCTCATAGACCTACCCCTGACTGCCAGTATCCTTGCCTCTGTGTATGTAGCGATTCTTTCCCTGACTGCTTACATTGTTAAGCAGCCGAGTGATTGATCGCTTATGCCCAGAGTGTCGTTTCTTGTTGTTTTGGTTCTCCGATGTCTTGGCTTGACCTTGTGGTTCGCCCGTGACCCGTGGATGTCTGTTGGCATCCTATGAGGGCTGTGACCATAATGAGATGGCCAAGAGTGCTTGTGTATGGTGTCGTGTCTGTGTGTCGTTGTCTGGTCCCGGTCAACCCGATGTGACCCAGTGGTTGACAGGCGACTTTGTGTGTGTCTCGACTATTCTGTCTAGCCTGAGACAGTGGTTCTAGATGCCTCGAGATATCATCTTACCTCGATTTGTGTGTCCAGGTGTGCTGAGGATTCTTGGTGTTCCCTCAAGTCTCCGTGAGTCATTTCCTCCGGTTGTGTCGTTTCCTCTGACTTAGGATTAGATCGATTGGCGGCGTGTCTTTGCCATTGTACAATGATCTTGTCTTCTAGTCGTGAGACTCAAGGATCGTTGTGTTAGTAGGTCTAGCTGTCGTGTCCTGAGTTTGTCAGTAATTTCTTGCACTGTCATTAGTGCTTCGTAGTACGTGCAATAGTGCTTCCTTACCTATCTGTACTCCGACACTTGTGTTTTGGAGTCTGTGTCTAGTGAGCCTCCACTAGTCGTAGCCTGGTGACACTCTTCAGTGTCGACCCATCTGGGAGTGGTGGCATGGCAGTTCTCGAGATATGATTTTTAAGCTAGTTCCGTGGGCCCTCGGTTCAACTGTAGCGTCCTGCGGAGGGGGCATACTAGCTAGAGGCCTGGCTTAGGCAGTGAGCCAGTGTGTGCACACGTGGTCAGGGGCTTGGACTGACGTCGACGGGCGTTAACCTGTCTAGTCACTCACGACTGTAGTTCCTATTCTGGTTCGGCGTGTACCTTGTTCTCCACCGTCGTAGGTGTCTGTAGAGAGGTACTTGTGGCACAGCATAAGACGTCAGTGGACGCAGCTGACCGTTCTTCTAGTGAGGGGGGTACTTCCGTCACATGACATGTGACTCTCGCGTTTCTTGCGTGTTGTGACCTTTCCGGGTTAGCCTTCCCTCGGCTTTGCCCGAGGTCAGTGTTGTGTCATGTGCACGACGTCCTAGTCGCGTGTGTGTGGTCGTGTCTAGAAGGGCATGCACGACAATCGAGTCGTGTATGCTTTAGGATCTATCTTTCCTATCTAGGGCTTTTACCCTTTTTTTTAGATAGGTCTTTGCCTGCTTGGTGTCTCATCGACGGATTGGTGACTCCTGACCTCGTCAGTTCAGAGTTTGCCCTCCCGTTGCCACCTGGAGTAGCCTAGGGAGCCGAGGTTAGTTCGGCAGTCATCCTTCTCTCGGTACGGCTTTTTTCCCCTTTTCTTTTAGCTCCTCTACTCCTTCCGTTTCTGGCTTTCTTTTACACCTTTGTAGTTTAGCTTTTCCTGCTTCACTACTCCTATTATTTTAGCTGTTGTTCCGTGTTACTGCGTTATTTTCCAGTGGGGATCCGCATGACCCCTACTGAGCCAGTGACACGAGGCTCACCCCTGCTTTTCAGGTGGGTGGCGTCGTTCTACTTCTGCGGTTCCTGATGTGCGAGTTCGTAGAGGCCAGCTGGTACATGCGTCGGGCTTCACCCGACCTCAGTGTACGTCTTTCCTTTCTGTCGACTATACTGTTAGACTTGTTGTCTTTCCTTTGGACTGGACTCTGGTACATAATTGTTAACTTAAACTGTTAATTAAAAAGTAATTTTATTTCTGCTACTTTAGCAAACCGATCTAATGAAGTTTAATTACTTACTGTCAAATCTCTGTGGCTTCAATGTACTACACGACAATCCCTTTTCCCTTCGGAGCTTTACTGCTCTTGGGAGGCCTCGCGGGTTCCAAATGGTATCGGATCTACTCGGTAGTCCTACTGGGTATATCCAGTATCTGAGATCCGGGTCATCACACGATCGCTCAACCACTCAGCCATAACGGTGCCCCCGACACCCGACTGCCAATCACTCTAGTCACATCGGGGCCCGCGACGCCCGACCACTCATCTACTTCAGTCACAACGGTGCCCCCGGCACCCGACTGTCGGCCACTCTAGTCACGTTGGGACCCGCGACATCCGATCGCTCAACCACTCAACCACAACGGTGCCCCCGGCACCCGACTGTCAGTCACTCCAGTCACATTAGGGCCCGCGGCGCCTGACCACTTAGCTCCTTCAGTCATAACGGTGCCCCCGGCACCCAACTGCCAGCCACTCCAGTTACATCGGGGTCCTCGGCACCCGATCGCTCAGCAACTCAGCCACAACGGTACCCCGGGCACCAGACTGCTAGCTACTCCAGTCACATCGGGGCCCGCAGCACCCGATCGCTCAGCTCCTTCAGTCACATCGGTGCCCCCGGTACCTGACTGCCAGCTACTCCCGTCACATCAGGACCTGCGGCACCCGATCACTCAACAATTCTAGTCACATCGGGGCCCGTGGCTCCCTGAATGGGGCGTGGAACGGGCCGATTGGACCTTTCCCCTACTTTGCTCACCGATTTTGTGTAACGGTCATTCCAGAGACCGTCACACTGTGTGACGGTCCCACGATAGACCATTATGTCTGTTGGTCATTTCACGTTCTTCGAGGCTGAGTTGGTGTGACGGACCAACATAGGACCGTCACATGGCTGTAACGCGCCTATGGTGGTGCATTATGTTCTGGGTGTGACGGACCAGCATGGGACCGTCACATGGCTGTAACGCACCTGGCTTGGTGTATTATGTGCTATTGTTTCTGAGGACTGTGGTTTTCAGTCCCTCGACGACCGTGTCTGCCTCGAAGACCAGGTCAATCGATTAGCCCTGACGGACCTCCCCTTGTGCCTCACGTTGTGTAATGCCACTAGCCTAGTGCGTTACATGGTTCGTGTTAGGCTTTTAGGCCCGTTGACCCTGACGCCCTTGTCCTGATGCGTCAAGTGGTGTAACGGGCCTTGGTTGGTGCGTTACATCATTTGAGTGTTGGTTTTAGGCTTGTTTACCCTGACGCCCCTACCCTGGTGCGTCAGAGCATGTAACACACCTATGGTGGTGCGTTACAGTCCTGTTGTTAGCCGTGATGGCCGTTGGTCTATTCTGTTCTATTCTGTGTGTTGGTCTGTCTTAGGTTTGTGTTTTAGGGCAATGTCTGTGTGTCGGTGGTTTCTGGATCGGTCGGTTTAGGTGACTGGGTATGATCTTTTCCTTGACTGCAATAGTTCCCTAATGACTTGATCTAGACTTGCCAGTGTCTTTGTCGCTGGTCTTGCAGCGGCTTTCCTTGACTGTCGGGTTCGCCTAGCAGTTGAGTGATAGTTTGCTCTACCTAGAGTGTAGTCGTTGTCCACCGCTCTGATTTCTGCTTGTCTTGGCTTGATCTCGTGGTTTTCCCGTGACCTGTGGGTGTCTGTTGACATACTATGTGGGCAGTGACCATGATGGGATGGCCAGGAGTGCTTGTGCATGCAGTGTGTGTATCTATGTGTGTCTGTGTGTATGTGCCGTGTTGGGTTTTGGTCAACTTGGCCAGACCAGGGGTTGACATGTGACCTTGTGTATGTCTCGACAGCTTTGTCCAATTCAAGACCGTGTTTCTAGATGCCTTGAGGTATCATTCTACCTCAGTTTGTGTATCCAGGTGTTTTGAGGGTTCTCTATGTTCCCCCGGGTCTCCGTGAGTTGTTTCCTATGGAGCGTTGTTTCCTCTGGCTTAGGTTTAGACCGATTCAACGGCTTGTTCCGCTGTTAGTGACGATCTTTCCTTCGAGTCGTCTGACTCAAGGATCGTTGCGTGAGTAGGTCTAGTTGCCTTATCCTGAGTTGTCGGCAGTGGCGGTGCTACCATTGGTGCTTCAAAGTACGTGTGACAGTGCTCTCTTGCCTGTCTGTACTTCCGCACTCATGATTTGAGTCTCTGTATCTTGTGAACCTCCACTAGTCATAGCCTTACGGCACGCTTCGGCGTGACGGCTCTTGTAGCGGGGCACTTTTCTGATTTATGGTTCTTAAGCTAGTTCCGTGGGCCCCCGGTCCAACCGTAGCATCCTTCGGAGGGGGAACTCACCTATAGCCACTCCTTTCCCTTTATCATCTCGCCTCGTAGGTGTAGCCGCAGTAGGGGCAAGGGCTGGGGGTGTCGGGCTGACACGGGGAATCAGCTGAGCCAGACCAACACGCGAGACATCCACCGTCGGGGCAAGTCGCGCAGGTGGGACAAGGGTCAAGTAGGAGGGGGAACTGAACTCAGAGAGGTTAGGGTCTCTAGAATCTCTCTATATCAAGGGCAATCTGGTAGGCATGCTCTAGTGTGGTCACCTCTCTCAGAAACAGCTCACGCTAGATGTCCTCACGCAACCTGGCTCTAAATCAAGACAAAGTCACGACGATATCCTCATGAGTGTCACATCTCAAAAGATAATTGTCGAATCGAGTGATGTACTCAGAGACGGGTCGGGCACCCTGAGACAATCTCTGCCATTGATCAAGAAGGCACTGATGATAAGAAGTGGAAAGATATTTCTCACACAGTTTTGTCTTCATCTCATCCCATGCCTCAATCATTTCCTGTCTTCGCACAGTGAGGAGACGCTCAACATTCAGCCAATAAGTCTTGGCCAGGCCCACCAATTTGATATTGACGAGCCAAATGTTCCGCCCCTCAGAGAAATCATACCACTTAAAGTAGTGATCCATACCAACCTCCCACTCAAGATAAACCCCAGGGTCAAGGAACCATCAAAAGTAGGAGCATCTATTTTCACAGTCCACATCAACTGATCTTCTAGCTCATGATGGTCACGACAAGGTCTCTCAAAGGGGACGCGATCGTGGTCACGCCTCGACTCTACTCGGTGGTCTCTATGACCATCTCGAACTCTAGGAGAATCACTGACACTCTCATACCCAGGATGCATCTAATCAAACTCAATGGCGACTACACGCTCTGATATCCCACACATAGTCCCCTCTAAGGTGTTAAGTTGTTAACCCTCTCAGCGGTTGACCTCATAGACTCATCCATACCCCCAAGTTGATGTCAAATCTGACCCAACTCAGCTATGATGTCATCTAGGCATTGTGTCATAGTGGGGTCCGTGTGAGGGCAGGAATGGGATTCTGGCAATGGTACTCCGTGCTGTGCAGCGTGGGCATGCAAAGCTAAGTGTGAGTGCAATAATAGATGCAAGCTACGCTAGATGACCGTTTGAACATGCTAATGCGGGCAGAAATGCTAAACATGGAAGTAAAAAACTAAGCTAAACTAACAGCAATTAGGTAAGCTAACTGACAAGTAACTAGCTGAAATGACACTCTAGCTCACCCTAGTCTCTAATACCAAAATTTGATGCGAGACGATATAGCAAGCGCGCCAAAGTCAATCGACTGCACATAAACGTTAAACAATGTTCAGCCAGGCCATGAGTTCAAGAAAGCAAATATATGCATCCGAAAATAAGCAAGCATGTATCGTCCCAACAAGACTCTAACAGCGGATCAACGATAGTTTAGGAACCAACGTGTGAGATAGGGCTATTCGATCTATCAAATATATCAGATAAAACAAGGACGGGTGAAAAGGGTTTCACATGTAATCAGTCACCACCAACAATTTTGCAACAATGATTAAAGTGGGATCAACCACTCACTCACCCGTGAAAAGACTAAGGCGACAGCTACTAAGGGTGACAAATAGTTAATATGTCTGACAAATAGCCGTTAAGGGTGAATAATAGTCTGGCAACGGTGAAAAATGACTAGCAACGTGAACAACTCAAGGAAATCAACTGGGTTCGACCAGAGATCATATGGCGTACAATCCCAGGACGCCTTGGCAAGTGATCCAAGGTATCTAACGTGGAGCCTGAAGAATGAAGGATCTGGTGGGACTAAATAAAAAGGCGGGAATCATTTTTCAGAGTCTTTTTAAAAAGACTTCGACTGCTCTATATAATGAAGCCTCTGGTCTTCGAAGCAGGTGGCTACGACTGAAGAGCTGCAAGAAATAGAGTGAGCTGCAGAAAGGGAGAGCGGTGAAGCTCGAAGAAGAATTTGAGAGGAAAAATCAGAGAGATCATCTAAGAGTCAGAGTCTGTGAGAAGAAGAAGAAGAAGAGAAGAGAGAGTTCGGAGAAGTAGCCAAGCTTGTGAAGAATTGAGTGCAGCCGGAGCCATACTTGAAGATCTGATTGTGCCTTGACTCATGGATCAAATCCAGAGTCGTTCTGCTCCTTGGAGCTATATCTCGTTTGTTTTCTTTCGTTTGTATTTTTGTTTGTTCTTTCTCATTTCTACTTTGTGTTTCCGATACCCTGTGGTGGGGTCGGGGAAGCTATGTGACAGCGGTTTGTTCCCTCTATGGCTTCAGAGGAATAGAGGATTGAATCCTCTCGGTTTTGTGAGCAGTGGCTTGTTGTTCACGGTTCCTTCTGTGTTTACAGAAGAAGGAAGGATTTGTTCCTTCAGTCACTACCAGTGGTAGTGGGTCTGGTCTTGCTGGGTGCGAGATCAGGGTGAGGGATTTGTTTCCCTCGGTTTCAAGCTGTTTGGCAGCGATTGTTGCAGACTGAATCTGCGGTCTTGCTTTTGCAAAGGAAGCCTCACTCGGCTTGAGTGAGGGGTGGACGTAGGTCTGTGGGTTACAGACCGAACCACCTAAAAAATCCTTGTCTACCGTGGTTTGGTTGTGTGCATACTCCTTATCTTCTACCCCACTTCACGGAGTGAGTTGTGTGCTAAGTGCTCGATATTGGTTTTGTGAGAATTGTTGATTGGTGTGTCTGAATTGGCTTACTGTTATTAAGAGTCTGCTAGTCTTTCATCTCTTGTCATATAGTGAGCCGTGCAAACTGCGATCTAATTTCCGGTCCGGACTGAATTCAGTGTGAGAAGTTTCTAACTTGTGATCTCATGGTGTGCTAAGTGTTCGAGAACTGTCTTGTGTGGGTTGATATAAATTCAGTGTAATTTGCTAGATGCTCTAATGTGTTGTACGCGAATCCTTAACCCGTTCAGCTTATTGCTTGGTCACTCAGTTTACAATTATAACTACAGGTTGCCTTAACTTGAAGATTACTGATGTGAGATGTCTTCGTTCATGGATTTGATCATCAGTAGATTGCTTAGGCTATAGTGTTAGCTTCCGTTGAATTTGAATTGGGTGTGATTTTATATTGAGCTTAATTTTTATAGAGGGATCTATTCACCCCTCCCCCTCTAGATCCCATATTGCACCTAACATCCTTTGCACAAAAGATGTAAAAACAACAACACCAGAAAGCTGAAATTAAAACATATAGAATATGACTCTCGCAGGAGCTGACTGGGTTGGATCTAATCCGAAGTCTAGTTTGAGCAGATCTTCAATCAGCTTCATGAACTCTCTCACTCTTTCTTACTCTTCTTTCTTCTTCTTCCTAGCTCTCTGCTACTCTCAATCTTCCTTTTTACTCTTCTCTGCTACTCTCTCTCTTTCTCTTTTCTCTCAGAATCACCACTCCTTTTCTCTTACGGATGTTTCTTTCTTTCTTTCTTGCTCTCTGCTTCTATCTCTATTCTTGTGTATTTCTTTCATCTGTATGACAGATGATGCAGGATGCTATGCGAGCTAGGACTCTATGTGAAGACGTGACTAAAGGGACGACTAAGACCAGCAACTCTACAATAGTTCGTATGGCGTCGGCTCATCACCTAACGCTCCCAAGAAGGAAATTACGCCAATCGATCGAAACTATAGCTCACAGGCATCCCAAGAGAGGGAAGCGCATCGATCCGCACAGTTGAGAAATCGGTGGGGTCTAGGGTAGTCATCTCCGCACTCGCGACTCGAATGAGTCACGAGACGATCTCACTCTCTCACCGTGACAGTGACGCACCAAATATAGAGCTAGGCGCCTAACATCTCACAAGCAGCCGCTTCGAGAGTTATACTAACTGAGCAAGTAACGCAAGGGAGGAGTAGACGCGTACCTCCACTCTCGGGGCATGGGGAAGAAGCCCAGCCAAGTCATACAACCACCCGGTACAAGCACAAAAAGGAGTACAACCCAAACAAATGCCCACTCCTCGTAGGGAGGTAAAAGGCTACAAGCGAGGCCCGGGGGTCGTGCAACGTGGGGTGACGGGCCATGAGTGGATGACGTGCGACAACTCCATGTATGCAAATAGGTATGGGCTGGAACCACCACTAGGATGACACGCCATGGGGGCCGAGGAAGACACCCATGTCCCTGGTAGCACACTGTCGTGGATGGATGGGTCACCTGGATGATGAGGAAGTTGTTGGTGCCGGCTGGGACCTCCGGAGCAGGCTCGGGAGGTGGGCAGACTGCAGGCTGGTCTGCACGCGGGCATGGAAACAGCAGGAAGATGAGCCCGATACGCTGCTTTCTTCACATACACTAGTCACGTAACTTGGCGTGGACGTTACTGGGGATGTCCCAGGGATTCCGGTGGAGTGGCGGCTGCAACGGGGTACCGTGGAAGGCTAAGTGAATTTTGGAGCCGTCCCCACGCAATCTAGACACTGTGCTGGCAGCAAGACAGGGGACAAAAGATTGGGCTGGAACCAGAGTTTCCTGGGGGAAAATGGGGTGGGGTTTTCTCTGGTGGATATCTGATAGGAGTAGGATGACTGGGCAGCAGAGGCACGGCAGCATGCAGTGGTGGTTTTTTGCGTAGGAGGCACTGGAATGCAGAGTTCAATCGGCAGGCTTGTGAAGACCAATAGGGAACCAGGACTGTAGGATGGTAGTGCGCAAGGCAAATGGGCTCTGATTGACTTAAAATTTTTATTGTGGAAGGCTTAGAATGTGGGGAGAATGTATACCAATTTTTATAGTTTTAATGACTTACATTCATCAAACATACATTCAATGCAAATCATATAGAGGATTCCAAAATGACTTCGTCACATAATGTCTTTGTCAAAGCAACCCGACCCACAACATAGCCTTTTTCTTAGACCGGTGTTGTAGTCTATAAGTGACCATGAATGTCGTGAACTGCTCGACCCTATGCTCGTTTGAGGCACAAACGAGCTGAATGTAGTTTGGTGGCAGGCATATGCTCTTGTCGATCGCTCGGCTAATAAGATTAGCCTCAAAATCAACTTTGCGCCTCTCAGGGCGATCTATGGTTGACTTGGCGCTAAGGCGTAGCCAGTGAAGCTTGGCCTTCTCTTCATCAACGGAGAAGAGGTCGTCCTCCTCTTCTTCTGAGAGCCAACTGCTGCTCTTGCTCTTAATCATGGGGAAGGGACTGGCTCCCTTGAAGTAGAGAGCTACATCGGCCAGGTTGCATTCTGCTGGAGTGAATGGAGACAGGTCTGCAAATACTGCACATTGTTCCCCATCTTTGATATATTTGATGCATTGGTGGAGGGTTAAGGGGACGACCCAGTTTTCATGGAGCCAGGGCCGGCCCAACAACACCTTGTAGGATGTGCTGGAGTCGATGATGTAGAAGGTCGCCTTGGAGGCGAAATCATCGAGTACCAAGTCAACATCCACTCGGCCAAGGACCTCCTCGATTTCCTAATTGAAGCCAAATATCTTGACTGTCTAAACCTTCTGGAGGTAGGGGGTCAGATATAGAGTCTTGAATGTTTTGAGGGGCATGATGTTGACCGCCACACCAGCATCTACCACGATCTGGTTTACTTCATACCCATTGATTTTCCCCTTCATATAGAGGGGTCGATTATGGTACGGAGGAGAGAGTAGAAAGTCTTTCTCCGTGAAAGTCACAGCGGTCGTGAAAGCCTCGTACGTGGTAGCTTTTATTTCTATCGCGTGTGCTTCATAGACTTCTGGCTCTTGGAGTATCTTGATATAGGTTTCCCTCAAATCTTTACTCCAAGCGATGGCTTCCCAGATCGTGATGCTGGCAGGAAGCGCTTCATCTGGTGGAGAACCTTTCGGTCAGTTCGAGCTCGAGCGTCCTCTTGTGACGGCAGTATGTCGGGCTGGATCTGCTATGGGCTGCTGTGTCACTCCTCGTCAGGGAGTTGCACCGCCTTGCCTTTGTTTCTGGGATTGGGCTGACTCTGGCCACCCGTAGACTCTTGGAAGAGAGAGGCCAATGACGGCTCTTCCGAGGAAGGCTGAAGGGCTGGCCCATCCTTGCCGGATGGCCCTGCTTGTTCTGCGAGACAGGTCAAAACTGGTGCCGAGGCTGGGGAGCTGGCGGTGATCTTTTCGGGGCCAGCAGGATCGAAAATGCTGGGTTCCCCCCAGATTTCCACTGGTGGGATCGGGGCAGGTTGTTCTCCTCGAAAGAGGATAACCCATTTTGGATCGAAGGCAGACGGGTGAAGAGGCAGCTCGGGAACTCTTTCGTGGCCTCTACCGCATCTGCGACCATGACCCCGGCCACAGCCGGTGTGTTCTGGGACTGGCTGTAGTCTGAGTGGAGTTGCAATATTTTATCGGGTTCTAGTGTGAGGACAAGTCTATGACCGCTCTGATACCACTTGATGTGGCACAGCCCTAAGATGATGTTGGATGCAATGACGACCCAAGGACCTAGACCAGCAAGCATATAAGGAAGACCACGGACTCACGCGTTTGGCTTGCTCTCACGGGGCACACGATCCCCGAAGATGACCGGGCGATGATGGCGAGGGTCCAAGGCGGAACCCAATCATTCTAAGGGTCGAGGCTAGCTTAGGCTAACCCCTAAGGGTCTGGGATTCCCAACTTGAGTGGGGGGCGGCATGTCGGGACGTGGGTTTGGGGTGGCACTCTCTCGCTTTCCATGGTGGGCACACTAGAAGTCGTGTGCAATTGCGGGCTCTCGGCTCACCGTCTGACGGGCATTCAAGATAATACGAAATTAGCAAAACGAGTAACCAGCCAAGGGGTAACAGTCGCTTACCTGATTGGTGTGGAAACACTGATCCCGCTCGGAGACGAGGGCGAGCGGGGAGGCGTGGGTACGCACCCGCACGCCACGGTGATGGCGCTTGACTTGAAAATGAAGGAAAGCTACAGCACTACACCTCACGCAGGAGGGGGGATCTTGGGGTGGGGGTTAAATGCTTACATCCAAAACTACCTCCCACAGGGAGGGGCCTTCAGCCGGCCAAGCGAGGGGAGGGGATGGAGCTAGAATCTTAAGGTGCCGGGCTCCTCATAGGTGCTGTCAGCTTATGAAATCACAGGATAGTCGGTCAAAGAGTACACCGCCACGGAAGCTCCCGAACTCTAAATGGACCATGACCAGAGCCAAAACACTCCGATCTAGCCCAGGAAGACGCTCGAATTTTCTAGATTAACCTTGAGATGATCGCTGGCTGGTGCAGATCTTGGAACAGGGCCAGACAGTACTGGTGCTAACTCCTCCTAGAGTGTTGCTGCTGGAAGATGGGACGCCACGGGCAGTCCTGACTGCGGATAGAGGCAGGGCAGGTACCGTGACGACCGCGGACAAGTCTTCTTTCAGATGGGACTGACGACAACCTCAGAGGATGTTGGGGTCGATCGTACTTGCCAGAAGAGTGGAGGTGGGTCCATTTAGGAACAGAGGAACCAACCTGGCGCGACTTTGGTAGAAAATTCATAACTTATGATGCCAGGGTCTGAACTTCATTCTACTTCTTGGGGATGACAGAGGACTGGTAGGAGTTGCTCTCAGCCAAGTTGCACTTCCAGATCTACCAGGGAGTGGTCGTGGTGGAAGCTTTTCTAGGGCTCTGGTTCCCAGCCTGAGAGTTCCTGTGCAGTTGAGGGAGAATCACTCTTGCAGATAGCTCGGAGCTTGGACGAAGATGAAACCACCACGCTTGGACAGCTCTCTGGACAACCTTTCCAGTGGTATATGGTTTGCCACTAGAAGAGTTGATGAAGGGCCAGAGAAGCCATGGTTTCCAGGACCCATGTTATCTGCCTGTGACCTGCCACAGGAGCTGCAGCCTTGTGTTGACCAATGAAGCAAGAAGGGTGGGGCTGTAATGCAAGGGAATGGTGGATGATGCTTATGGGAGTGGGAGGACGTGGTTGGGGTCCCTTGGAGGGCTGAGGGGGCAGTGGTGCGGGAAAGCTATGCATTGTCGAGAAACTACTTAGTTGGCTCAAGAAAGGCTTGGTCCCTAGACCGCCTTGCTATCCACCCATGGATCCCTCACTACAAGTAGTGCCCGTCAACTCCTTCCACACAACGTTCTAGTCTAGTCACCATATAGATACCTTGGAAGACCTTCTCCAAGGATTAGACTGGCAAATGAAGTTGACGTGTATGTTGGCCCAAGACTTCGACCAACCCAATAGTCGTAGCTTTACACATCCAACCTTAGGGTCCATTACCTCCGTGTGCACCGTGAGTCATGTCACCACGAAGGTTCTCTTAGTCCTCCCCATGTCAGCCGAGCCTAACTTCATTCCACTTATCCCGAGGGAGGAACCATATCTCCTACATAGGACCACCGTCTCACCTATCACAATGCATGAGGGTGATCATTTATATCTTCAAGAATTTTACACTTAGGATCGTGTCATGAGGGAATCCATATCGAGGGGTCACACATTCTTTTATCCCTTCGATCCCTTCCTTAGTGGGCTTCTTGACCTACAACCTCCATCCCGCCTTATCAGGGGAGTCCCCTATCACACCCCTCTCACACGGGCCAGTCCACTTACACTCAGCTAGGAGCCCGTTCATTGGCAGGAGCTACACACATATAGGGGTGACGAAAAAGGTTAATTCTGCTCTCCTGGCCTGCCCAAACCCCCCCAATCCAAAGGGCCATCCATGCATGACTAGTTCATACTAGGATGTCTAGGAGTCCCCCACTCTGTCAACCTCAAGTTATGTCAAATGCATGCAAGTCACATATTCGGATGTCCTGGTCCACCTTTGCATGAGTCTGCATAGCATTAGGACTGACTAGGATATGGGGTGTGCTATTTTTCCTTTATTTATACATTTTGTTCAGAGTCTACATGAATCGAGTGGAGTCAGTCGCAAGCTCACGGTGTCAGTCCCTTTTGAGTATGAGGCAAGTCGGATCTCATGCGTACGTTGAGGACTTGCTGGTGAATGATGGGATCAACTATTCTTTTAGTGTATCGGATCTAGTCACCTATAGGGACCCAGCGGTGATTCCTAGTGAGTCATTGAGCCGTCTCCCTTCTTTGAGAGTGACCCCACCCTAGAGTGTCCACCAATAGCCACATTCCCATAGCAGCGTGAGCATATTAAACATATACGGGATGAGCAGGTGACGATTACTAAGAGTGGAGCGTACCCATGCTACCTGGTACGGTGACGGATCCGCCAGAGCCACATGCACAGCTACACCCCTTACTCGATGGGGTCGAGTTCATCCCACCCGAGGAGAATTGATGAGAATCAACACCGGACACTAACATTTTATTTTTACATTTATATCCCTTTATTTACATTTATACCCTTGTGTTAAATGGGTTTACAATTGTATGGTAACTATAAGCCAAAGTGTTAGTCCTTAGAAGTCTTTGGGTTTCTTTGAAAAAAAGTCAGTAGGTCTAGCAGGGTCCCCCACCCTCTTTCCCATTGGTCCACCTAGGATCATGGGCCCCTATGGGCTGGTCTTTGGTCAATGGGAAGACTTAGACCAAGGGGACAAGATGGAAGAAAATTGAAGATTCAAGCCATAGCTTGGAGTAAAGATTTGAGGGAAACCCTTATCAAGATACTCCAAGAGCCAGAAGTCTATGAAGCGCACGTGGGGGAATTGAAAGCCGCCACGTACGAGGCATTCACGGCCACTGTCACATTCACGGAGAAAGACTTTCTGCTCTCTCCTCCGTGCCATAATCGACCCCTCTACATGAAGGATAAAATCAATGGGCATGAAGTAAACCAGATTCTAGTGGATGCCGGTGCGACTATCAGCATCATGCCCCTCAAAACATTCAAGACATTATATCTGACTCCCTACCTCCAGAAGGTCCAGGCGGTCAAGATATCCAGTTTCAATCAGAATATTGAGGAGGTCCTCGACCGGATGGATGTTGACTTGGCACTTGATGATTTCGCCTCTAAGGCGACCTTCTACATCATCGATTCCAGCACATCCTACAAAGTGTTGCTGGGCAGGCCCTGGCTCCACGAAAACTGGGTTGTCCCCTCAACCCTCCATCAATGCATCAAGTATATTAAGGATGGAGAGCAGTGTGTAGTCTTCGCAGACCTGTCTCCATTCACTCCAGCAGAATGCAACCTGGCTGATGCGGCTCTCTATTTCAAGGGAATCAACCCTTTCCCTGTGATTAAGAGCAAGAGCAACGGCTGGCTCTTAGAAGAAGAAGAGGACAACCTCTTCTCCGTTGATGAGGAAAAGGCAAAGCTTCACCGGCTACACCTTAGCGCCAAGTCAACCATAGACCGCCCTGAGAGGCGCAAAGTCGATTTCAAGGCCAACCTCATTAGTCGAGCGATCGACAAGAGCATATGCCTGCCACCGAACTGCATCCAGCTCATGTGTGCCTCAGACGAGCACAGGGTCGAGCAGCTCACGACATTTATCATCACTTACAAACTGCAACACCGGTCCAGGAAAAGGGCTAGAAGGGACAAGTCCATCATCTTTCACAAAGGAGACATGGTCCTCCGGCCCCACCAGAAGATGATTTCGACTGGTCCAGGCGAGTCAACAATGCCCCTGAAGCCATCCAGATTCTAGGCGACCTGTCACCTCGCATCCAGGAGATGTGCCTCAAGCAGCACATTCCCCTGTGGCAGAGCTCTGCACATCAGAGATACTTCCAGAATCTCTGGACACCCTCACGAGTCTGGGGGCAACCCCCGTTCTCCCGGAAAGACACCAGAGGTCTCGGCTATGATCAAGACCCAGACTTTTGTGTCTACATGCGGTCCACGTCGTGGGACCGATGCAACCAGCTGCTGACCCAGTTGTCGCCAACACCAAGTTTGACAGCTTGGGAGATAAGGGAGAGGAAATTGTAATTCCACTCCCAGCTAGGACTAGTATCCCAGTTCCAGCACCTGACGAGGCTCCCTCATCCGCCCACGAGGATCTTGAGAGGGACGAGACCCCCGCAGCCTCCTAGCCAATTGAAGAACTTAGTTCGCCGTACTCCCCCCATGAGGAGGGTCCCGAGAACGAAGACCACGAGGCATCAGCGGCGTTGGCAAACAACTCCGACCAAGCCTCCGAGATGCCAACCGACAGCTGCCAGTCTGACATGGACGGCCCAGGACAACCTCTGTCCGGACCCAGTAGCGATAGCCTTCCAGTCCCATCCGCTTCAACTGTTGGCTCCGTAGACCCACAGGTCTACGAAGCTGACACCGACAATGAAGACTTCATCGACTTTCAGCCTGTACCTCCTGAGCTGGAGGATGGTGGCCAGGCAACCATCGACGAACTTGTCGAAATCAATCTGGGCGAAGATGAAGCCCCTCAGCTGACATTTATCAGTGCTCTCCTCACTGAAGTAGAGAGGCAGGACTACAAGCAACTCCTACTCGAATATAAAGACTGCTTCGCTTGGACGTACAAAGAGATGCCGGGGTTAGATCCCTCCGTAGTGGAGCATGACCTAGCCGTATCTCCCTCAACCACACCAGTCAAACAACCCCAGCAGCGCATGCACCATGAGCTGAAACTCCAAGTTGTGGCCGAGGTCAATAAAATGGCAGAGGTCAACTTCATTGAGCCATGCATCTACCCAGTTTGGCTCACCAACATAGTCCCAGTCAAAAAGAAAAATGGTCAAGTCCGCATCTGCGTTGACTTTCGAGACCTCAACAAAGCCTGTCCAAAGGATAACTTCCCAGTTTCGATCACAGAAACAATGGTCGATATGACCACCGGACATGAAGCTCTGTCTTTCATGGACGGGTCATCGGGTTACAACCAGATCCGGATGTCCCTCCGAGACAAGGGTTAAACCGCCTTCAGATCTCCCAAAGGGATCTTTAACTACAAGCACATGCCCTTCGATTTAAAGAATGCCGGTGCTACCTACCAGAGGGCCATGATCAAAATCTTCGATGAGATGCTACACAATGTCATCGAATGCTATGTTGACGACCTTGTCATCAAAACTAGAAGGCGAGAAGACCACCTACGTGACCTGCGTCATGTCTTTGAGCACCTCCAGCAATATGGGCTCAAAATGAACCCCATGAAATGCACCTTCGGCGTGTCCAGTGGCAAGTTTCTCGGCTTTATTGTCCAATATCGAGGAATAGAGGTGGATCCCAACAAGATCAAAGCGATCCAGGAGCTCCCACCACCTAGCAACCTCACCGAACTCAGGTCACTCCAGGGTAGACTGACCTACATTCTGTAATTTATCTCCAACCTCTCCGGTCAATGTGCGCCTTTCAGTAAATTTATGAAGAAAGATGCCCCCTTCATCTGGAACTCAGAATGCCAGGCAGCTTTCGAGCAGATCAAGGAGTACCTTCTCACTCCTCCAGTCTTGGGAGCGCCTCTCAAGGGTAAGCCCCTCATACTCTACATTGCCGCCATGGATGCTTCGTTAGGAGCTCTACTGGCGCAAGTCAATGAAGCAGGTAAAGAACAGCCGCTCTACTACCTCATCCGAAAATTGATCAGTGTCGAGTGCTGTTACTCCCCCATGGAGAAAGTATGCTTGGCAATGGTCTTTGTCGCCAAGAAATTGCGGCACTACCTCCTGTCTCATTAGGTCGAGCTTATATCCACACACGACCCCCTGAAGTTTCTTCTCAAGCAACCCGTTCTCTCAGGACGACTGGGGAAATGGGCACTCCTGCTTATGGAGCATGACATCACCAATGTCCCTAGAAAAGTAATCAAGGGACAGGGCATGGCTGAATTCTTGGCAGCCCATCCAGTGCCAAAAGATTCTCCCTTCAACGTGGAGCTTCCAGATGAGGAGTCTCTTGCTTTTCAACAGCAACAATTGGCTAAACAGATTGGAGATGTCTAGCATTATTGGCAACAAGACGCCCTCACAGCCAGCCTACCTTGCTGGGAGTTGTACTTCGATGGAGCCTCTCGAGGTACTACCCAGAGCAACCTCAGCTCAGGCATTACGGCAGGTGCCAGAATTGTCTTCCTGACTCCTCAGGGCGGAGTTTTGTACAACTCATGCGCCCTCATGAAGGCTCTGACCAACAATGAAGCCAAATACGAAGCCCTGATCATTGGACTCTAGATGGCTCTCGACATGGGCGTCAAATGCCTCAAAGCCTATGTAGATTCTCAACTGATAGTCTGACAGGTCCTTGGCATCTACGACGTGTGAAAATCAGAGCTGGTCCCATACCACGCCGCCGTCACCCGACTAACCCAGAAGTTCTATTTCTTTGAAATAGACCACGTTCCCAGAAGTGGCAACGCCCAGGCGGACGCCCTGGCAAAGTTGGCTGCGACCATCAAGCTACCGCCTGAGGGTAAAGTCGACATCACAGTCAAATATAGAAGACTGATGCCTAGCTCACTTGAAAATAACTCTGGTCTCACTGTTTACGAGGTCCAAGACTTCAATCAGGACACTCCCCTAGAAGAAGAAGATTGGCGTGAGCCCATTGTCAAATTCAAGAGGGGGTGGCTCCCCCCTGATCGGGCTCAAAGGGTCCGACTACTCCGCCAGGCAACGTCCTATGAGTTGATTGGCGACTCCCTGTACCGACTTGTCCATGAGAAGGAAGGGAGCGACCGAGGTGCTCGAGCTCGAAGATGACATTCCAGACTTCGTTGACGTCTTGCCAGTGCCCCCGAAAATAGAAGACGGAGGCCAAGCCACAGTCGATGAGCTGATAGAAGTCAACCTAGGAACTGAAGATGATCCTAGGCTGACTTTTCTCAGTGTTCAACTATCATCTGAAGACCAGAAGCTATATATCCAGCTGCTACAAAAATACCGAGATTGCTTCGCCAAGACTTGCAGGGAGATGCCAGGACTCAGTCCTGTAGTTTCACAGTATAAGCTAGCCATAAATCCTGAGGTTGAGCAGGTAAAGTAGTCGTCACAACACATGAGGCCCGAACTCATCACTCAAATATGCAAAGAAGTGGACAAACTCATTGATGTGGGTTTTGTCAAAGAAAACCAATATACCACGTGGCTAGCTATCATTGTGCCCATGAAAAAGAAGAATGGACAGATCCGGATATGTGTAGACTTCCAAGATTTGAATAAAGCATGCCCCAAAGATGACTTTTCGGTGCCAATAATGGAAGTCATGGTTGATGCCACAACTGGCCATGAAGCTCTGTCGTTTATGGATGGGTCATCTGGATATAACCAAATATGGATCGCGGAGCATGACCAGGTCCATACTACTTTCCGAACCCCCAAGGGCATTTATCACTACAAGAGGATGCCATTCAAATTGAAGAACGCCAGCACAACTTACCAGCGGGTGATGACTAGAATATTTGATGAACTGCTCTACCACAAGGTCGAGTGCTACATAGATGATCTGTGGTCAAGACCAAGAAAAAGGAAGACTATCTACTGGACCTCCGAGTCATATTCCAGATGCTCAGGCAATATGACCTAAAGATGAACCCCATGAAGTGCGCGTTCGGAGTATCGAGTGGCAAATTCTTGGGCTTTATCGTCAGATATCAGGGAATTGAGATAGGCCCCACAAAGATCAAAGCGATCCAGGAGCTGCCTCCATCAAGGAACCTCTCCGAGTTGAGATCTCTACAAGGTCACTTGGCTTATATCCGGCAGTTCATATCCAACTTGTCAGGACGGTGTCACCCCTTTCATAAGTTGATGATGAAGGACGTTCCCTTCTATTGGGATGAAGAATGTCAGACAGTGCTTGACAAGCTGAAAGATTATCTAAAAACCCCTCCAGTGTTGGGGGGGGCAATAAAAGGATGGCCACTGATTTTGTGTATAGCAGCCACACACTACTCCCTGGGGACAATGCTTGCCCAGAATAATGAAGAAGGGAAAGAACAAGCCCTCTACTACCTCAGTTGAAGATTGGTCAGAACTGAGGAGAAATACACTTTCATTGAGAAAGTCTGCTTGGCGCTGGTCTTCACAGTCAAGAAGCTCCGACAGATAGGGCCGCGAGGACACTACAGTGGTCATAGAATGGACTGCGAGATGACTATAGCGGTTGCATAATAGGCTACTAGAGCTAGTCAACCCTCGAACTGACATACCCAGTCAGACCACCAAACGGTCTATAATAGACCCGTTATACGGATTTAGCGGTCTACATATGGGCCGCGAGAGACATCGACCCTAACCGACTTAAACTATTGACTTCGGTCAAAAGTGTTTTAAAAAAATAAAAAAATTGAAAATGTAACAATCGCATGACACCAATGTACAGTATCTTTTGGGCGCCCGATAGATTCTCATTTTTCTCCTATTTTTTCAAATCTCTCTTCATCGTCTCGACTTCCTTCGCCACGAAAACTCCATCCTCCTAACCTTCTTGAGCTGATCTCCGGTGAAAACTGTCTCGTCTCTCTCCTCTTCTCACTCCCCCACCCACTACTAACATCTTCTTCCCACAGTACCAGGAATGGCGGTCCCGGAGCTCACCACCGTGAAGCTGTTCCCCTTCTCTTTGTCTCTCTCTCTATCCCTCTCCTATACTCTTCCCCACCTCCTCACCTTGCCCACGTCGCCGGTGCCCATCGATGGCGGTCTCCTTGCTCCCCAAGAGGTCGAAGAACACCATATGTGTATTCTTCTGTGAGGAGACCCGCGCCCTTTCCGAGCGTGTTGCCTCTGAGAGCGACGCCATTGAGCTCCACATCGTCAACTAGAGGTTCACACTATCACGACGCTACTCAGATCTCTCTCTCTCTCTAGCTTGATCACTCTAGTTGGTAGGACTTTCGAGGATGGGTTCCCCAACCTGTTCATCTCGACGCGTAGGGGATCCGGGGGTAGCTGCTGCTGATCCCGGGGACACCCGCCATGTCGAGATCATTATCCTGGTCGAGGTGGGTTGGGTAAGATGCTACTACGTTCTACCGTTCTCGCATTGGGCTACTATTGATCCCGGGACCTCCAGCAGATCTACGTCATTGCCGTGGTCGAGGGTGGTGGATGCTGCGATGGGTTGTTCCCTGTTGTGTATAGAAGTGGCCGCTTACGGTCTCTACAAGGCTGCGTAGTGTGGATGGTGATCGAGTCACTTTCCTTCACCAAAGCCCTGTTCTTCTTCGTCTGATGACTGAGATTTGATTTTTTGTCTTTTCTTTTTTCTTTTTAATTGGATTGCATCCATGAGTGTGGTGATCGAGTGGGTAGAATGGGAACCTGGCTCCCCCACTTACTTCTTCCTCTTCTGCTGCTGTTTCGCTTCCGTATTCCTCCTCCCCTACTTCTCGAAGAGCTGCTCCAGCCTCGCCCCCGTGGCTGCCACCAGGGCCAGTACTCTTCGCTACTCGACATTGGCACCAGCGTGCCGATCCTTCGCTTCCAGAGAAGGTTCTTGCTCCTCTATTCTATCGCTTCAGGTTAGATTTCGTACTTCACTTTGAAAAGCTTTATGCTTTTCTTTCCTGTTGCTCTATTACTTTTCCTGGGTTTTCTTTGCGTCCGAGTGTATATATGGTTGGAGGAAAAAAATTGTGCTAAGTCTTCTTTTTTTGGGGTCCATTTCTATAATAATGTGGATTTTCTGAAGTGATTCCTTTGTTCTTCTTTAACCCGTTGCTTTGAATTGCATCTGTCAGTGATTGGTGGACTTGAGACGGTGTTCGGGGAGGACGAATACCAACGCTATGGTGCCAGCAGGGTATAGATGGTATTGTGCCTTTGTGTTGGAACCACTGCCTCTCTCTTCATTGGCTCTTTTCTAGGAGTACTCTATGACGTGATGTAAGTTTTTTCCTTTTTTTGAACTAATGGAATGATCAAAAGAGGGAGTGGGATACAAGAGGTAGTGGACAAAATAACGCTAAGGGACCCAAGAGTGGCTACGAAGCAGGGTGATCCGGAGTCCCCTCGTCATCTTCAGCATCAGAACCATCAGCAGCAGTAGGTGGAGGTGGAGGTGGAGGTGGAGGGATACGGGCCTCAATGTCCCGCAAAGGATGCTCAAGGTGAAGAAGGGAATGGGAGGTAGTTTGGTAAGCACGTGTAGTATCCTCGTAGTCTATAGCAAGAGAGGCTACATGGGCAGCAAGGGTGTCCAAGGTGTGGGAGAAAGTTTTCATACGACCATCCATTGTGTCCATGAAGGTATCAAGTCAAACAAGAGATGAGTCAATGCGAATTTCCATGCCTGAGAGATGCCTATATCAAGGGCCTCATAGTCCCCCCAAGTGGGCTGTCCAGCACCCTAAGCTGAGGACTCAGATGTGGGATGACATTGAGACGCTACTCGGACCCGTTACGACCTTGGACTCTATAGGACGATGCGACTAAAGAGACGACGCGACTAGCAACCACACTACAACGCGGCACCTACAGAGCTCCAGAAGTGGCAAACATGCCCCCAAACAAGAAGCGCTAACTCACAGTCATCCCTGGCGAGGGAAACGCGACGATCTGCACGATTGAGTAACCGACTTTGAGTCTCGGGTGGTCGACTCACTCTCGTGTTAGGAACGAGTCACGGGACGGGTCTCGCACTCATAACTCACAGCAGTGACATAGTACGAACTAGCTAGGAAAGTAACCTACTCACATGCAGCGGCATTTAGGGTGTATACTAGCTAAGTAAAATGACAAAAGAGGAGGCGAGTATACCTCCACGCTCAGGGCATGGGGAAGACGTCCCGGTCGAGATCCGTGACTCCCAGTACAGCAATAAATATTAATTACAGAGTTGATTTTACGGCCCACTCCACGCAGGGAGGTAATAGGCAACACGTGGGGTCCGGGAGCACCAATCTCGGGTTGGCGGGCAATAGTCGGTGATGCTCGGGCGGGCAGCGGGCAACGACTCCGGATCTGCGAACAGCTGGTCGGCAGGATAGCAAATGGAGACGTCCAAAGGGACACTGACCTCCGGAAGGCTTCTGATGACAGCAGATCACCGGGATGACGGCAGTGGGTCCCTGGTCGACCCCTGGGAGCGGCAATTGCTGAGTCACCTCTGGCATATTTTTTGAGGAATTCCTCTGGTCGCCCCTTCTAGCTGTCCAGGCTCTGGACAGAGTTGCGCGCTTCCATGAGAACGGCCGCCACGACCAGGGATGATGTCAGAAAGAGGCGGGACTGGCGCCGTTGCGACGCTCTCTTAGAGTTCTATGATACCAGACTATGAAAGGAATTTTCTGAGGGCAGGGCTTCTCGTCGGGGAATTTTAATCTGACTGGCTCACAGATCTAGAGTAGACTGGACAGAAAGTGGAGCCGCCTGAGAATTTGGGTTGACTGGAGGGGAGATGATGGATCTGGGTGATGAGATTTTTATAGCTGAGAGAGGGGTCTGTGAGGGATGTGCCAGAATTTTGTGGTAATTTTCTGGGTGGTTTTGGTGGGGGGATGGATTTTGCCCTTTTTTTGCATGATAAATGAATCATTCCACTTGACTTCGTCACGTGCATTTTATTGCATCTTATTTCGGCCTCAGACGGTTCTTTATCTCGATAATTAATCAAAGGATTTCCCCCTCGTGGGGATGTAATTATGTCATAGCCTTTATGGTATGGAGGACTGTTGGTCCCGACACGAATCTCACTCTCACCTACTACGGGTCAGATTGAGCACATAATAAACATGTCACTCATGTGACTGGCATGCCTGCGCGGTCAACTAGTCAATTGATTATTGGTTAATTGATTGATTGATTGACCTAAATAAATAAATAAAAAATAAAAAAAATAATGCGAAACAAGTCTGGCACGCCCAGTGGGACCGGTGTCTCCTTTCATCTCTTTGCCGAGATATTTGGGCCCCAAGGCCCTCTCAAAGATTGCTGATCATTTGCTTGTTCTATAATTGCACAAGAAGAATGCCGATCACTGCTGGATTCGTTGCACTGACGTTCGGCCCCGAGATCGTGGCCAGCCATGCTGCTACTAGGTACCTGGAGGTACCAACAACATTTGTTTCCTTTCCGCCGGTGGTCGGCTTCCCCAACTTCTTGGGGGTAGCCTTCACTGACGTGCTGGACGTCGAACTCCTGGAACCGATCAAGGGGGAGGCCAGAATGAAGACAAGGGCTCGCAACGCCCGTGGCTGCAGGAGTTTGGCGACGAGTCAAACTCAACTGATGAGTTGCATGGTGCACCATGTGACTTAAGGGGCTCGTCCCTCTTACCGCAGCAAGTCAGGGAATCCACTCCAGAGGAATTCTCGTAGAAGAGCTGCTATCCCTATGACCAGATGACTCTCAGTGTCCAGGAAATCTATTTTGATTGGGGGCATCTGGATCTACTGGACAGACGTTAAGCCCAAGCAATCCCAGGTCAGGTGGTCACTGCGGTGCCAACCCGCAATGCTTTCCAGGCCCTATCAGGGAGAAGGGCAGAAAAAGAAGAAGCCGCTCACCATGACCAGAAGAAGCTGGCCCCAAGGCCAAAGATCTTCAAACAAGTATGGGCTCCCAAGAGGACCCAATCTGCTTGCCGTGAGGCGCAAGTCCGCTACCACTCTAAGCCTGCTGAGGCGAAGGAGGAGAATGAAAGGGGCCTGGGCCTGAGAAAAGAAGAAGCGATCGTGGATCCTCCGCGTCGTCCAAGCTTCAGGGCGTGCGCCCGACAAGCTATTGTCCCCACACTGGGGAGAAGATTCGAGCACCCCACAGGATGAGCCCGACTGGCATACATCCCCCCGACAGGGGGTCGAGAGTTATCCCCCGTCCTACATTGGGAGCGGGGGCAAGAAGGGATGACCAACCTAGTCAGGAACTATTTCAGGGTTCTAGGCAACCCCTAAGTAGGCCAACAATGGCTGCTACAAGTAGCCATGGCAGAAGAAGAAGACTACCCACCAACGACAGTCGAAGAAGAAGAAGAAGAAAGAAGAATGGCGTCATCAGTCGATGACAATGAATATGAGAATGGCTTGGCGGTTGAAGCTGATGAAACCGCCCCTCGGCAGGAAGAGAGAAAAAGAATCTCCGTATTCGAGAGGTTGACCTTCCCCCCCCGCAAACACCCACTCGCCCACCTACTCATCAAGACTTCCGTATCTTTCTTACTTGAAACAAGAATCTACCGCCCCGCTGTCACCTTGTTATTTATGTTTTGCTTTTCCACGGGGATGCCCCGAAAGTGCCCCTTCGGTATTTTTTAGTGGACAAACCACTTGTACCATCTCTCCTCCCATCCAAAGAGGGCAAGGAGAGAGTGCCATCTTCCCACCCATACGAGAGAGAGAGAGAGAGAGAGAGAGAGATGCCTTCCACATTCACCTTGCCAATCGCCATCTTCCACGCTGTGTGTGTGTGTGTGGGTGTGTGTGACTTCTAGATGTGGAGGAGGTGGCTTCTATCCATCGCCTTAAATCCTCCACTCCCACCCCCGCTTCCCAGGCCACTGGACAATCCCATCTCTGTCTGTTCACTCACGCGCTATCTCCTCCTCGTTCTCTTCTTCTGCTTCTTCTTCTTCTCGCAGTGGGTGGCCATGGCCGGGGAGGAGGGTGCCAGCCTGAGGCGGCGGCTGCTGCTGCTGCTGGCGCTAGTACTCTTCTGCTGGGCGGGGGCGGCGCGGGCGGACTTCGCGAGCGACCAGGCGGAGTGCGCGGAGTCGCTGGTGGGGCTGTCGACGTGCCTGACGTACGTGGAGGGGAGCGCCAACTCGCCCACCCCGGACTGCTGCACGGGACTCAAGCAGGTAATCGGCAAGAGCGCCAAGTGCCTCTGCGTCCTCATCAAGGACCGCAACGAGCCCCAGCTCGGCTTCAAGATCGACGCCAACCGCGCCATGTCCCTCCCCTCCACCTGCAACTCCCCCGTCAACATCTCCCAGTGCATCGGTACGTACGTATAATTACCCATGTCGATCCCCGCACGCGGCCCGCAGGCAACACCTGCCTCCCCTCTGCTTTAATCTCTCTCTCTAGCTACCTGTCTTCTCTAATTAATTTAATTACCCACATGCATGCATCTAGCTAGCTGTCGTAATGCTAGCTAGCTCCCACGCATGGTGGTAGTTAATTAATTAATGGTGGGCTGTGGCGGTGGTGCAGACCTCCTGAAACTGGCGCCCAACTCCAAGGAAGCCGACATCTTCAAGCAATTCAGCAACACGACAAAGCCGGGGACCGCCGGCGGTACGTAACAGGCCTCACAACTCACCCCCTGCATGCCCCCTCCTGGTTTTTGCACGCCTGGTCTAACAAGCAAACACTTCATTGTTCCTCCTCCTCCTCCTCCTTCTTCGTGCATGGTGCCACAGCGAAAGCTACTCCAATTAGCGGCGGCGGCGGCAGCCCCGCGAGCATCGGCGGCGCAGCCGCCAGCAAGAGCAACAACAGCAGCGGCGCGGTGGGGCTCAGCCATCGCCTGCAGCGGTGGAGATGGGTTGGTGGGCTGTGGGCGCCCTGCATGCTGGTGGCCTCGTTCATGATCATTTCCGGCTAGCGGAACCTGACGGAAATCTTCTCCGTAACGCACTGCTTAATTAGCGTGGCCCCCCCCCCCCCCCCCCCCCCCCCCCCGCAGGGGGTGGAGGTGTGGGGGGGGGAGGGTGTATTGGGGGGCTGGTGGGGGTAAGAGAAAACAAAGGGTGTTATGCCTTTGCCTTGCTATATGATCATGCTACCATGTTTGCATAGTCACATGTTATTCATGATGTTCACTTGATTGACACATTATGTTATCACTTATACACATATGCTTGTTCATGTGACTTAGGGCGCTGCATTCCACATTTCTACACCCACAGTCTCCGGGGGAGCAGGAGGAGGAGGCACTGGAACTGGAGCTGACGGGTCTGCGCAGGGATGCCATTGAGCCGATGGGTTTGCAGGGCGAGGTCAGCAACTCCTCTTTGCCCGAATCTCGATTCAGGCACCTTCCGATTGTTGTAGTTGGAAGGTAGCGTTGATCGCCTGTTCGATGACTTCGAGTGGTAGTTCTTGGTAAGCAGGGGTGCTGAGACTGGCATCCGAAGATGTGGACGCAGGTTGATGCCTTAACCGCTGTGGCTGCGAGAGTTTACCAGGAACCGATTGACTTGTACTGGCGTCCAAAGACGTATGCGCGATTTGATGCCTTAACCGCGGTAGCGAGGGAGGCTTCTGCTGTTGAGCTGATGTACTGGTGCTGATATCTGGAGACATGTGCGCGATTTGATGCCTTAGCCGCGGTGGATGGGAAGACTTCTACTGAGGAGTGGTCTAGGGAGCATGACCAACGTCTTACTTCCTAGCCTGACCCCCGTAGTCTAGCTGAGGGCAGGGTCGAGTGACACCTGACGACACCCTGGGGCCTTGCTGCCCCTGTGGCTATCTTGGTCTCCCCTGGTGGCTATCTTGGTCTCACGCGCCAAATGGCCTTTGTAATGGCAGACCCGACTTGCGAGCTGTTGGGAGGACCTGGTCCAGTGGAGTTGAGGACTCGCTCAACTTTTGCTTCCCCTTCCTATCCTCGAGCATCGAAGACAGAGGTAGAATAGGGAGAGGATGAGAGGAGCTTGAAGAGTCTATTCTAGTCTCGCCCACCAAGACATCCTCTCGACCAAGAAGGACTCGGAGGAGTCCAGCAGTGTCTTCTCTGGAAAAGGGGAGAGACTCTAGCTCCTACCAGGGTCGCCACTGCGCGACTGGAGTGGAAGGGGCTGGTTGACCAGCCTGTAGTGTCAAGGAATCGGGAGAGACAGGAGGAGCAGGGGAGTGAATGACATTGGTGGAGAAGGTACTCGGTCCCGCCTCTTGGCTGGCATCTTGCTCCTTGCGTCTCCGTAGTCGCTCGAGAGCTTCCCGATTATCGGTCCGGAACTCGAGCCATTCTGGCGTGTGCTGGTAAGGCAGCCCGTGCCCATTTTCCTAGGGAGGATCAAGCTATTCTGGCGTATTTCTGGCAGTGCTCAGAGTTTCTTCGATAGCTTGTCACAGTCAAACAAGTGCCATGGAATTTCCCTCAGCATCAATCTGCTCCCACTGGATCTATTCCTGGATGAGGTACTGGACTTCCTCACAGGACTTGATCGCATGGCAGATTCGTGCATGGAAGGGACAGTACTAGGGATGACTGAAGTCCCACTGAGTGTAGTCTGTCGGTGGGTCGCGGGGCAAGATTTGCACCTTCTTGATGAGAATGTCAAAGAGCCACCGGGTTCTTTCCCTGGGGAAGGAGAGGGGTCTGCGATCGTGCCAGGGCCTCCAGAATGGGTGTGATTAAATGGGGTAGTTATTATTCCTAGGGAGGTGAAGAGGTGGGATGAGGTGGCAAGAGATGAGTGTATGAGTTGGAGATGAGGTGGAGGAGAGAACAGAGAGGAGGAGGTGGTCTAGAGAGAGAGGGCTAGAGAGAGAAAGGGGCACCTCTTTTGAGAGAGAGGAGAGAGAGAGGAAATCCACCCTAGAGAGAGAGAGAGGAGTTGCACTAAAATGCTAATTTTTCATTCAACTTTCAGTACCCAAAATGGAGAGAGTGGGGTCCTATTTACAGGGATCCCACAATTTACAATAAGTCCCTGGAATAAGTGCTAATGATAGAAAATCAAAAAGGGTGGGGAAGGGGGAGGGCGCCCCTGGGCCAGGCCCACTTAATTGGGCCTAACTGACTTCATTAACCACTCTAATGCCAATTAACCTTGGGACTTGACTCAAATAAAAGAAAAAATTACATAATATGAAAATAAAAACTACATCATATGACTCAGAATAAAGTGGCGATCAAGATGTAGCACTGCTGGCGATCATCTGGAGCCTCAAAAATGTGGAGTGGTCGGGGATGTCCCCATCACCGGGTCCCCCGACATTTATCACCACTTTGTATGATAAGTTCACCTATGGATGCCCTAGCCCACCTTGGTCCACCAAAGCTTACATGGCAGCATTGCATGATAGGTCCACGTATGGTTGCCCCGGTGCACCTTTGCATACCACACACTTCCCACCCGCACCGCACCGTAGCTCATGGCATAAGCATTCAAGCAAGCATCTAGCAACAAACGGTGAGGTTCTTAATGAGCGGGCAAAAGCTCGTGAGTGCCACTTGGGATTCCAAGTAGGCAACCATGTGATGGTGACATTGGAGTGGTTTTACCTTAGGGTCACCTCCGAGCCGAGGAAATGAGGACTTGGACCTTCCCAAGTTTCGAGTAGCTTTGGCGAACCAGCTTATGGGTTAGACTTCCCGATGGGTTCTGGGATACACCCCACTTTCCGCGTGGCGGATCCGGCACCCTCTATGGGCACCACGGTGGAACCTAGTGAGCACCTTGAGCCTACCCCCACCATTGTGAGTGATACCCTCGGAGAGCCTCTACATACCAGCCAGAGAGTGCGACATGTGCACACAGAGGCAATACTAGGCAAGAAGGGTACCATCGCCAGCAAGAGGGTGTGCCTGAGCCACCATGAGTGGATGAAGAGCTGTCCCCCGACTAAGGATGCGAGGATGAGATTGGAGGCCGTGACTCGCCGGGAGTTGCATTAGAGGACCACTTCCCTGGCGGATCCATACTCGACGGAGCCGAGTTCTTTACACCCCGAGGGTATGATGGGGTCATCTCTCGCCCTTCACATTTTTTCACAGCTCTGATTGCTCACCGGCATGGCTCCATTGTGTCTGCCATTTATTCTGAGTCGAGTCATGTAATTTTCATATTTTTCTTAAGTCATAATTATGTAATTTTTCTTTTATTTGAGTCCAGTACCTATGTTAGGCTATCATCCACCTAAGTTATGTGTCATTAGGTTGTTTAAGTTGGTTATTGGGCCCATTTCAGTGGGCTTGGCCCAGGGGCGCCCCCCAAACCCACTCTCTTTGAGAGTCTCTCTCTAATAAACTCTCTTTGTCTTGGGTTGGGTTCTAAGACAAGGGAGAGGAGCCTCCTATTTATAAGAAGGAGAAGTCATTTTGAATCTCTCGTGATTGAATGGCTCTCATTGCATGGAAATAGGAGACCATTTTCCACCTCCCAAAAATTGCATAAGACAATCCTTTTTTTTCTTTTTATAGTGGTTGAAGGTGAGCCACTAACCCACAAATTCTTCTCTTGGCTCATCTTCACAAGCCACATCCAGTGCCAAGCTCCACCACAATCGTCATAATCACCAATGCCCCCGTCGAGGCCACCTTATGTCTTTTGTAAGCCGACCAAGTCCAGGCAGTACTGCCTGAACTTCTCCGAAGGAATAGACTTCGTCACCATATTTGCTGGGTTCTCGGCTGTAGAAATCTTTTGAACAACTACTGTACCCTGCAACATGATGTCACGAACAAAGTGATACCTGACATCGATGTGTTTAGTTCTTTCATGATACATCTGATTTTTGGTCAGATGTATGGCGCTCTGACTATCACAATACACGGGAGTCCTCTCCTGCACATTACTCAGATCGCCGATCAAACCTCTCAACCACAATACTTCTTTCACTCCTTCTGCCACTACCATATACTCAGTCTCTATCGTAGACAAAGCCACGGTAGATTGCAAAACAACCTTCCAACTAATAGCATAGGCTGAGAAGGTAAAAACATAACTGGTTAAGGATCTCCTCTTATCTAGATCACCAGCGTAATCTGAATCAACATAGCCAACCAGTTGACTACCATCATTATTTCCTCTCTGAAATACTAGGCTCACATCAGAGGCACCTTTGAGGTATCGAACAATCCACTTCACAACCTCCCAGTGGACCTCCCCAAGATTTCCCATGTACCTGCTAACTACACTAACAGCATGAGAAATATCAGGTCAAGTACGTACATACCAATACTACCAACTGCACTCGCATATGGAACTTCAGCCATCAATTCCATTTCCTTCTCCGTCTTTGGTGAACCTTTTGCAGACAATTTGAAGTGGGCTGCCAATGATGTACTCACTGCTTAGCAATATTTCATGACAACTGCTCTAGCACCTTCTCACGTACTTTTTTTGTGATAAGTACAACCTTCTAGTGTCACGGTCTCTGTGAATCTCCATGCCCAAAATCTTCTTTGCCGCTCCAAGATCTTTCATCTCGAATTCACCATTCAACTGAGACTTTAAATAATTAATTTCTGACATGTTCTTGGCAGCTATTAACATGTCATCTACATACAACAGCAAGTAAATAAAAGAACCATCTGGAAGCGTTTTATGATACACACAGCTATCATAATCACTTCTTGAGTAACTATGACTTAGCATAAAAGTATCAAATCTTTTGTACCACTGTTTAGGTGATTGCTTTAAGCCATATAAAGACCTTTTTAACAAGAACACATGATCTTCCTTACCAGAAACTACAAACCCTTCTAGCAGGTGCATGTAGATTTTCTCCTCCAGCTCACCATATAAGAATGTTGTCTTAACATCCAATTTCTCTAGCTCCAAATCATGCAAAGAAACTATGGCCTAACTTGATATTTCAGCCATTCATGAGATAACCTACCTTTGAATTGTTCACTAGACTTCAAATTTCTGACTGGAAGAGGGTGCGGATTCTTGCGCGTCCTCCGTAGAAATAGTAATTTTCTGGCCTTTTACCTCCTTAACCTCTTGACCTAAATTCGCGAAAGTTGGAGGGAAGTAAGAAGACATGAAGGGGAACGAATAACTGTAAAGACTTTACTTGAAAACACCTCTGATAATGCCCCTAACCCTCGAGTCTTTGCTAGATGGACACGCTTGTTCCTGTGTAGTTTGTAGAGAAATAGCAAGTTATAGGTCCTCTAACTCCTCAACGCCTTACACTCCTAATATGAAATTTGGAGAGGAGTTAGTTAATACTAAAGGGAACAAATAGTTCAAAAGAACTAACATGAAATAACACCATCTTACCATTGAACCAAGCGAGCCAAAATGAGGGTTCGTGTAAGTCAATCTGGGTCTTATTTATAGAGTTGGCCTAGGGTTTAAGGGATTAGATCAAACTAGGAGTCCTAATTTGGAGTAGGATCAATCCCCCAAGAGTCCTAGACTAAGTTCCTATGCCAGATAGCATCGAACCATGAGGATTGGGATGGGGAAAAATCTAATTTTCCTATGTTTCTCACACTTCCGTTCACAGAACCTAGTAGCAGTCTCCATGGAACCGCTATCATGAGAACGCGGTCGCATGATAGACTATTGTAGAGGCAGAAATTTGGTTTATATGTCACGTATCACCTTCTCTATTTATTTATCGAGAAAGTGTTTTGGCACCCGTGGAAGCCTGCACACACCAGAAGCCAAAGAGACATCAGAAGAAGCCTTGGGCATTACCCCAGGGGACAACTCTCTGATGCTTAAGTCAGCAATGATTTAAGTAAAGGACAGAGAAGAGCAGAGGGGAGAGAGGAGGATGGAGGTTGCTATAGTGGATCTGAGAGACGAGTAGGCCCTCCGTACGAGTGCTCACCGTTCCAAGTGGGCACTCGGATAGTGCTCATTGGGTGATAAGGTCGTGCAGAAGGGGATATCTCTCTCAAGGAATGTGGGCGTAGTTGACCTCTCTATCGCAGTAGCAGGGTGAGTGGCTCTATTCTCTATGTGAGACTTTTGGCAGAAGTTCCACCGTGTCCCTCTCTTCCCTGTCGATGTCCCTTTTATAGGGGGTTGTCTTGGAGTTGGAGGCCTATCCCTTAATAGGGAAGGGCGTAAGTAGTGGAGTAACGGATCCCGCAATTGTGGCGGGAGTTTCCCATTGAGGGGCGAGTACCCCGGAGTCGGTCAATTCCTGGGTGAGTTTTACAGCACTCGTGGGGCATGCTTGCCTCTTATGGGGTAGGAGACAATATCGTGGGGGGTAACAGTTGGTTGTCGGAGGGTCCTCCGATGGTCATTGTGCCTAGGTTGCAGCCTCCTTAGCGCTGTCGAATCCGATGTCAAGTTGTATTGGGCCATGTTCCATGGGCCGTAGTGGTTGCGAACCCTTATGCACGTTGGCAGGGCTTGGGCCAACTTGGGCTTTCGGTAGGTGTGTTGGGATCAGTGCTACGAATTCAGAGGGGGGGTGAATGAATTGCCCAAAGATGAAAAGGCCGAATAAACCCCATACCTCTTCCAAACAAGACAAACACATGCCTGGTGCTCTACCACCCAATAAGGAAGTCCCTCAAGCAGAAGAGACGACCTTAGCTCCCCAATTGGCGGTGCTGAAGGCCGAATCAGGAAAAACCTGGGTAGTCAGACACGGGTTCAGCACGGGTCGAAAATCACTCAAAGTCCTAAACCGGGACTCGGAGGCTTCAAAAGAACACCCCAGAGGCGGTGTATTAAAGCTAAAGTAGTACGGGAGGGCAAGCGTCCGTTCAAATCATCGCGAATCCAGGGTGAAACCCCTTGATGCTAAATCGGCGTGGTCCTATCTCCCTTGCCCTTAAATCGGCGCAGCCATGGGGACCTTGAACCGACACGCCCCCTCTTTTGATGCTAAACCTACGTGCCCTCTGGTGCAATGAAGCCAGCATGCCTAACTGCTTGGGGTTTAAATCGGCATGCCCCCTGGCTGCACCGGTTTAACTCAAATCCATCCCATCCAACTTGCGACACTCTGTTTCACTTCAGTCTCGGGCGTAGAGTTGAAGCAATAGAACATTCAATGTGGTGAAGCCTAGTCTCCACCTCCATTCGATAGCACAACGGTAGCAATGGCAAAAGAAGACAGCGGCGGTGGCAGTAGCAGTAAATCTCCCAATAAATTTGTGAACATCCCGTCCGCGGATGAATGCCAGCATACCTCGCGAACCAACGGAAGCCAATGTAGTAGGTCAACTCTCGATGCCACTACAAATGAGGCGGAGGGGGCGGGAACTCTCCTCCACTGGCCATTCTATAAAATGGCAAGCCGAAGACAATGGGGGGAGTGGGTAGAGGAGAGAAGCTAGCCCCCCGGATCCCTCCCGACCCGAAGTTGGAGTTCCCTGAACTCTCGGGCATCCGAAGAGAGAAGGAAGCTCCGTCGACTTGTGCCTATGAGGTGAAGAAAAAGGGAGAGAGTGAGAGAGAAGAGAGGTGAGCTTGGGGAAGGGGCTTGGGCTCTGCTCTCCTCCCACCGGTGTATCTTTCCTTCTTCACTTCTGCTTTACTTTGTTATGGGATAGTCTCCCTTCATGTACTCCATCCCCCTTCACTTACGAATTAATAAGGAAAAGAAAGACTTTTGCAATACATAGTGTTCGACTTCATTTGTCTCCTTCCCTCTCTCCCTTCCTCTAATCACCTAGGGTCCTCAGAAGCCTGCTTCTCTGTGGCATGGCCTTTGAGCGAACCCATTTCAAGGGTTCATATTCATAGCCTTTCATGGCGAATATTCATCCTTGCGGAACTCCTATGGAGCTATGGCCCATGAGTTGCTATAACCCCTTGAAGGCTGGTCCTTGGGCTTCTACACTCACCTCTGGGTCATCAGACAACCGTCTTTGGCTCCTTTGAATTTTGGGGGTCATCCCAGAATACTCCGTTTGACGATTCCCTATTTCACCTCGAAAACCCCAGTCCGGGGGAGGTGCTACCCAATTCTCGCCAGGAATACGATCAATAAGAGCAAGGAACAAACATACATGAAGAGGATTGAACAAAAGAGCTCTCTAAAGATGTGTTTGAACCACTGTGAGCTTAAACAGCAAATGCACAAACAAACATGCACGAAGTAGCCTTTTCAAGCAGGAGATGTGCTCGAGAAGGATTCCTTAGAAAAATACACGTAGTAGACACAATAGTGCAGGCAGTGTGATAGAGGAGAAGTCAGCACGGAGTATGGAGCTGGAAGATCTGCACGAAGGATGCTGACCTCAGGAAGAAATGCACGAAGTGTGACAGAAACTTTGTGCAAGGGGTATAACAGGGCCAGCAAGACTCGAGGTATGATATTAGAAAGAAAAACACCACGAGGTAAGAAACGACGCGAGGTGTGGCCTATGCAGGACGATGTTTTCTCTGCTCCGTTGTTTTCCTGAGTTTTCAACCCCATCGTGGGACACCGCTTGGCACTCTCATCCCATTCCGTGGATGAGGTCCCTGATCCGTTTTACACCATGTATCCTCAACTCTCCGGGATGATTGAGCTCTCCGTTGGACATTCCGTTTCTTCGGACTAGCAATTTCATCTTAGAGACCTCCAGAAGTCTCTGCTAGTCTTGGATTCCCTCAAGGTAGCCGAATAAGTTGTACCCTAAAAAGCCATTACACCGTGTCATAGTCATGTCCCTCTGAAGAAACATGGTAAACTAGCCCTCAATTAATGTCGTTTCTGGCATTTTTGAGCCATTATTACTTTTTGGTAATCTGCGCCCATGGTAGCAGATGCCATTTGTTAATAGCGCCCATATTGTTGGGTGCTATTTACTTTGTGCCTAATTATCTTTTCCAGAATGAGCACCCATGTCCATGGACGCAAATTCTTTTTTGTGGCTTCCCTGGTGGACACCAATTACCCAGTTTCATGATTGTCTCAGATTTTTACCTAAGTCATCTCTACACGTGATATCTGTCTTGAATTCCAAACTCCATGAATCCACCTTATCATCCTACAATGATAAATTTCCTTGGAATTCAATTGGCTACTAGAAACTATAGTGGATGTCAAATTACATGACCAATGCCTGTGCATATAGGGCCCAATCTGATCTTGAGAGGAGCATCTGAAAGTACTTATGCGCATGGGAGTTAAATGATTACGGTGTGGCATTGCACTGGAGTGCATGACTAGCTTGATTGAGACATTCCACATTCTCTCGTGCTTGACTTGACTTGCGTGGCCCAGAATGGACAAGGTGCTTGAATAAATAAGTAGCCATTCTTACGTGACATGACTAGATACGTTACATGCTTGGTCCCCTTGTTAAACTTTACTTGATACACCTGAAATCTAGCTAGCTCGTTCTTGACAATTATTGCCATTACACTCTCGTTATTTACTTGCTTTCTCTCATGTATGAACATGCCAGCTGCATAATGTATTAATCACTTAAAGTTAGTCTGGGTCTAGAGATATAATTCCTACTGAGGGTTCGCTCATCCAGTGTTTTTCCCAATATTTTTCAGGTAACTCAGACTCTGACTCGTAACCTGACGGGGATGATCAAGAGTGATGAGCGTAGAGTTCGTGCTGTCATGCCAAGTCCTGCCGCGTCATGTCTTTCCTTCAAAGTCATCATTATTTTCCTTATTCAAATGTGTCGTGTTGTAAGAGGCTTATGTCCTCAGGATATTATTACGCCGTTTCAACCCACGCTGTTTCAAGTGTTTGAAGGAGGATGGCCCCTTCAAGAAGAGCGCGCCGGATAACCAAAGAGGAGCGCGCCGTTTCAATGCAATGGAAGGGGAGGGGCGCGCCGATTTGGGGCATGCTGGTTAAGGACCTTATCACGTCGTTTTAATGCCTCTTCATGCCATTTTAGTGCCGAACGGATTCCTTTCGAAGGCGCGGCCATTTATTCTGCTTGAGGGGCTTCCTTATCGGGTGGTGGGCCACCAGGTGAGCTCTCAACCTGATTGGACGAGGTGTGAAGTTTATTCGATATTTTCATCTTCAACTCCCTCTCAAGCGTCGAGACGTGAGCACCGTAAAATCATCATCGTCATTTTTTGACGTCCACGGATATGCCTCGAAATGAGGGATCATGATTCTGTCGTCAAAACTAGTAATGACAGCCTTCAGACCCTTCTCTAGTGCGGCATTTCAAACCATCTGCAGAAACATCCTCCCCTATCTTTTTCTTTTCTTTAAGGATTGGAAGCATCCTGGCGCGAGGACGCGTTCTATTCTTTGATTTCAAATTTAAACTGCTGAGAGCCACAGGGCAACCCTCCTCCTTCTTCATTTCACCCGCAACTGACTCCTCTTTTTGCCCAAAGATTTGATCATCATTTTTTTATGCATCTTTGATCCATGGAACACGGTGGCCCGCGTCGTGGTGGGGGGAGAATGGGGCGAGTAGTTCCTCGCTTAAGGAGGATCGAGCAAGAGTACTACGAGGCGTCCGTAGAGGAGGTAGACGTGCCTTCATTGGCCATTGAGGGGCCCGAGAGGCCCAACGGTGCTAGGGGGAGTGGGCACGACCTGGTAGGCCCCTCGATCTTCCATTCTTCTTTGTTTTGCTCAGTCCAGGTGAGAAGGGGAGAAGGTTCGGTGAGTGCGGTATTTGAATGATGAACGTGTCTTCAACAGGCGACACATTTTTTTTTGGTGCCCCTTTTCTCTCTCTCTCTCTCTTTTTAAACTGATGTGCATCCCCCCTTTTGTGATGTGTAGGGTGTGTGTGATAAGGCCCCTGGGCTTGGTCGACGAGTGGGTGAGTGTGTCCGATCCGGGCCGCATCGGACGAGAGGCTCGAGGCAAGACGAAGCTTCTAGACTGGCACACATGCTTCCCTGCCCACTGGCAGCAGGGTGGCGCATCTGAGGTACCTTACGCACCGGATAGTGCATGGCATCTCCAGATTGTAAGACCAGTAGAGGTAAGCATAAAATGGACGTTTGTATGTGTGCGTGTGTGCGTGCGTGTGTGTGTGTGTGTGTGTGTGTGTGTGTGTGTGTGTGTGTGTGTGTGTGTGTGTGTGTGTGTTATGTTATGTACACATATCCTGATGGATGTAGGATGCCTGTGACGCCATCATTATCGGCCTGCGGGCCTAGTTGGTAGACGCTAGGTAGCAACTGGCTGTTACTCATCAAGAGCTGGACATCCTGGTGAGTTTATGCAATGCACTCTCTTTTCTTCTCTTCTTCTTCTTCTTCTTCTTCTTCTTCTTCTTCTTCTTCTTCTTCTTCGTCTTCTTCTTCTTCTTCTTCTTCTTCTTCTTCTTCTTCTGCCCCCTCAGCCCCCCAAGAGACCCCAGCCATGTCCTCCCCACTCCCATAACCATTAGCCATCATCCCCTTGCTGTGCAGCCCCCCCTTCTACTCCATTGGCCATCACAAGGTTGCAGCTCCAGTGGCAAGTCATAGGCAGACAACAAGGGTCCTGGAAACAGCATCTTCTCCGGAACTTCCCCAACTTATCTGGTGGCAAATCATATATCTTTGGAAATGTCATCCAGAGAGACTTCCAGGAGAGGTGGTCTCGTTATCGTCCGCACTCTGAGCTGCCTACGAGAGCGATTCTTCCCCGACTGCGCAAGAACTCTCAGGCAGCAAACCAGAGCCCTAGAAAAGGTTCCACCACACCACTCCCTTGCAGATCTAGGCGTGACACTTAGCTGAGGGCACCTTCTACCAGTCCTCTGTCATCTCCAAGAAGCGGAGTGAAGTTTGGACCCTGGCATCAAGAGTTCCAAATTTTCTTCCAAAGTTGTGCCAGGTCAGTTCCCCTGTTCCTGAACAGACCCACCCCCACGATTCTGGCCAGTACGATCAGCCCCGACATCTGCTGATAGCGCCGTTAGTCTCGTCTGAAAGAGGGCTTGACCACGATCACAACAGTGCCAGCCCCGCTCCCAATAAAGTACGGGACTGTTCGTGAAGCCTCTCTCTTCTAGTCGTACCACCCTTGGAGCAACCAGAACTAGAGTTTTCCAGCACTGTTCCAAGCCCTACCGCAGTCGGCAACATTATCAGTGTAAATCAACAAAATTCAGGCATCTTACTGGTCCAAGTCAGAAGATTTTAGCACTAGTTTTAGCTCATTTGGAGTTCGTTAGTGATCATGGTGGTGCCATCTTCAACCGCCTATCCAGTGGTTCCAGAAGTTGGCAGCATCGACGGGGGCTCGGCACAACAATTTTCTAGCTTCGTCCCCTCCCCTCGCTCGGCCAGTTGAAGGCCCCTCCTGGCGTGGAGGTAGTTTTTGTTGTAAACACTTAACCCCCACCCCATGAACCCCCTCCTGCGTGAGGTGTAGTGCTGTAACTATTTTATTTTCAAGTCAAGCGCCACTGACGCAGCGTGTGGGTGCGTACCCACGCTTCCTTGCTCGCCCTCGTCTCAAATCAGGATCGGTGTTTTCACACCGGTCAGGTGAGCGACTGGTACCCTTGGCTGGTTACATTCTTTGCTAGTTTAGTATCGTCTTTGAATGCCCATCGGATGGTGATCCGAGAGCCTGGACTTGCACACCACTTCTAGTGTGCCCACCGTAGAATGTGAGTGAGTGCCACCCAAATCCACGCCCCCAGCGTGCTGGCCTCCTACGAAGTTGAGAATACGAGGCCCTTAGGGGTCAGCCTAAGCTAGCCAAGTCTCTTAGAACGTTTAGGTTCCACCTTGGACCCCGTCATCATCGCCCGGTCACCATCAGGAGGTCATGTGCGCCGTGAGAGTGAGCTGTACACGTGAGTCTGTGCTCTTCCTTGTATGCTTGCGGGTCTAAGTCCTTGGTTCATCAATTCATCCAATATCATCTTAGGGTTGTGCCACATCAAGTGGTATCAGAGCGGTCATAGACTTGTCCTCACAAGTCTAGTGGATGGGTCTTAGTGTAGTTTGGGTGCCCCTATCCACGGGTTGGGACTCTCCCGGAGAGTCCCGCTTGGATTTAGAAGAGTTTTCACCCTTGCGATCTATCGGGCGACTGCTAGGATCATCTAGCGGCTGTTAGACGACCGTTTGTTCCCCTTATTCACCACCTTCTTTCTCTCTCCCTGACACTCTCACCTCGACCGTTTTAGCCCCATTAGCGATCTCATGTAGACTGTTTGCCTACTCTTCTCAGGTTTTAATCATCACCTCTTTGCGGCCTTTGGCAGGACCATCACCCAAGGGTAGCGGCCCTTCCAGGACCATTTGCTCGCCTGACCCTCACGTTCTCCCATGTTCTCTCTCTCTCTCTACCTTTCGTGCCTAAAATTTTCTCTCTCTCTCTCTCCCTCTCTTTATCAGTCTTAGGGGTTGTCGTAGTTAGTAAGAGTCGGTGTCAGCGTCCACGCATTTGCATCCTAGAAGTCAAATGGTCATATTTTTCATTAAGTTAATAGTCATGTACATGCATGTGCCCAATAAAGGGGAGTAAACAAGAACAAAAAGAGTACATCAAGAAGGTCCCTCTCCTGGACCCTAGCTGTCCCCAGTGCCCTCGTGGCGCTTCGCCGGCGGGTCCATGGCAGTGCTCCCCTCCTCGCAGCATCGCCATCGCTTCTCCTCCTCGTTCCTGTAGTAGCCGACGGAGCTAGGGAAGTGCCCTTGGTACGCACTGCTGTGTGTGCCACTCTAGCTCCTGCTGGGCTCTGACTTCCTGCCCAAAAGTCAGAGGGCTTCCCTCAGTCCCGCCATCACACCCTTCTGCACAAAGACATGCAATCGGTACCACTCTGCCTCTCCCGCCCTAGCTCTCAGGCGCTCCACCTCAGCACGAAGGTGGGCCACCTCCGCTGCCTCTACCCAACATCGCTCTGCCTCCTCCGTCTATCGAGTGGCCTCCCTCACTACTCTCTCTATATCCCTTGCCTGTGCATGCATTCATTATAGTAAGTCAATTGCATGATCATCAAATAAAGTCAGGAAGGGAAGTTCGGTTGGTTTGCTTACCCTCTCTGCGAGAGTGGCCTCGGCCTCCTCTACCCGAGCAACCACCCATGTAAAGTTGGCATCCCGCTCAACCCTGTCCGTTGGTTGCTGGGAGGAAGAAGATGGAGCATCAGGTCCCTGTCGCTGCGCTCCCTCGGCCCGTTGCATTTAGAAGTCAAGTCAGTCAGTCAAGTTCAAGCATTTGCATATTAAGTCTAACGTTAAGTTAAACTCACCAGAATCTCCAGCGAGCGCTGGAACTCATTCCCCTACTGGATGGTAGAGTGGAGAAGACCTGTAGACACACTAAAATTGACACTAGAATTAGTAAATCTCATGTTACAATGTAGTGCCCCAAAGTGGATTTTACTTTTGAGCTGAATAAGAGGGTTTTTCTATTTCTTAGAAGATTTCTGTAAATGACGTCAGATAGTGTGGATGCTAATTTGTATTGGTGACTTCCACGAGCGATGCTCATTCTCAGGATATTTATCCACTTAATACTGATTTTCGAGAAATGGCGACTTCTATACCAGACGCTAATTCTTTTAAATAGTTCCTGTAATCTCTAAACATCTGTGTGTGTGTTGGATCTACCCAGATCCGTGTGTGTGTGTGTGGCTCTTCTCCCTCATACCCTTGTGTGTTTCGGTACATCTGCATCTTCGTGGGAGTTCCAAACTCTCCACGAGTGTGCGTATGTGTTTTGATCTTGTAATCCTTTACAAGATAGTGTGCGAATCCTCACAGATCGTGAGGGGTGGATGTAGGTTGCCGTTGTTGCATCTGAACCACCTAAAAAATCATTGTCTCTTGTGTAGTTCGATCCTTTTCTCCTATCTCCATTCTGTGCAAGCACACACTTAGATTAAGTTGTTTGTATCTCTTGAGTTAGATTTAGCATAACTTATCATTTTCACATTAGATCTCTGGTATATTAAAAGGTGAGTTTGGATTGACAAGGCAAACCTTGTCAGGAAGATAACACTTTGCGTGAGTAGAATCTTCAGATTTACACCTCCTTTACAGTACCAAAGATCTGCTATGTATGATAAGTTTTGACAGATCCATTTGTTAAACAACAGATCTAAGTTTCTAAAGGGCGATTCTACTATATTTGTTTAAATCAGTAAAATTTTTTCATAATCTGTAATCACCCAATTCACCCCCTCTTGGGTGTCATTAATCGCGGGACTTCATAGCTGGGAGAGACTCCAGAGGTCTAATGACGTTTCTCCTTCTGAAGTGTAAAAGGTGTTGTACTCTAGACAGAACACCTCAATCACACCACAACATAGACCCTTGGAAATGGGGTAGCAATACCTCGATGCATGCACACTGTGGTACACGTCGACCTTAATCAAGATGGGAGCATAATGCTGCAAGACATAGTTAGTGAATTCCACTGCTTCGGCTCGAAGGCATGGGCGTCGGTAGCTTTCACGTCAGCAAACTAGCCCACAAAAATCTAGTGCTTGAAGCGCACTGCTAAGCAATCCAACAAGAATGGCTCCTCTCTGTACCCCCATTTCAGCGGGGTTAAGAATAAGTCGAAAGATGGTTTCTCCTGGTCAACATGGCCTGCAGCTTCGTTCCATCTGGCCGGGATAAATTCAGGGGCTCGGGTCAATAGCCCATCCTGTGGAGTTAGCTCCTAGAGTCCAAGCACGACACTCCACTTCCTGGGCTCACCCGACAAATTTATGGGTCTTCCCCACATAACAAAGTCTGTTAAGCTATCTCGTTTGGCAAGTAGCGCCTGCTCAACCTTCCGAATGAGGAACAGGTCCTACTTCCCCTGAAGATTGAATTGCCTCAGAAAGGACATCAAATGCTTGTCTTTGGGGTAGTCCATTCTGTAGCCGTCGTGGCGATCATACTTGAAGGAGTCACTCCCGATGATTAACAGAAGGCCGGTGTCTACCATGTCGGTGTCAGAATTAGAGGACTCCGCAATTGTAGCCAGCTTATCACGGCCTCTGTCCAAAGAATCAACATCCCCCCAAGTCACCATAGTACGGGAAGAGGAAGGAGAACCAGATGTCATGGTATCTGCATCAAAGGAGACATAAAAGAAAATAAACAAGGTCAGAAAAGGATTATTGGAAACAAAATTCTGATAAAATTTCGACAGAGTCTCCCCTAGCCGCTGATTGAGATGTGATAAATAATAATTCACCTAATTGATTCTTTTCTATCAGGCTCATGATTTATTGAGGGTTTAGTCATTAATTACCTATTTAGGGGAGGTTATTAAACCCTTGGTGGGGGGTAGTAATTGGCCCAAAAATCAAAACGAGGTGGATTTGGGGGTTAATAGGGGTTAAAAGGGAGCTTGAAGGGCGATTCGATGAGAGGGTAGCACAGGAAGGCGTGAGTCGGTGGCGTCGCCACCAAATCACTCAAAGCATGTTATGGGGAAAGGTCGACGCTAGTAGCAAGGTCGACGCAGGGGCGAAGGTCTGTGCAGGCCTAAGGAGGTCGTCACACATTGCGAGGTAGGGTCCGCACATGCTGGGCAAGGTCGGAGTAGGATGCGGCTGGGGGTCGGTGCAGGCCTACGGGAGTTGATGCACATGCGGGCCAGGGTCTACGCATGCATGAAGGTCGAGGCAATCCCGAGGCTCAAAGGTCGATGCATGCATGGACAAGGTCGATGCAGGTGGATTGAAGGTCGGAGCAAGTGGGATGGAGGGTCAGTGCATACGGAATATAGGTCGATGCATGTAGGGTGGAAGGCAGAGCATATAGGAAGGGAGTCGGTGGATGTAGAGTGGAGGTGAATCAGCGAGAGGGTGATTCGGTGGCGTCACCACCGAATCTAGTGTGGCAGCAGGGGAGTCGATGGTAGTGCCACCGAAACGCTGGGGTATACGTCGATTGGGCTTCCTAATGCATTTTCGGGGAGAGATTTTATGGGTTTAAGACTCTTAAGGACATGACTGCCCAGTTATTAAGAGAAATTTTATTATCTTGATTCATTTGTTCATTTCTAGTCCATTAGTGTGAGGTTCATACTCTAGCACCGTTGCGCAATGCCTGAATTCACCAATTAAAGATGTAAGAAGACTTCCCTATGATCGTGAAGTTCTGAAAACAAATGGGCAGCATCTCTGCTTAATAGAGGATGCTCCATTTATCAAATGGATCAACACACGGAAAGAGAACCGGTGTTAAACCATGAATCAGTGAGAAGTCCTAGATGGACTATCTCAGAACCTGAGATCAGCACATTCATGAATCCTGAGGGCCAGCCTACTATGGATCCATGCAGATCTGGGAGAGGATGCTGAAGGGTCAATGTGTAATCAAGTAGGTAACGTTTTATATGTCATCTGTGTAAGGGGCTTCCATGGGAACATGTCATCAAATGACAGACCCCCTGGAACCCATGACGAGTACAGATTCATGGAATCGAAATATCAGACAAGCCGATTGTATCTTCCCGTGGGGGTTAATCTGTGCATACAGACCGAGATCGTTGAAGCGGGCCAACCTCCTTGCACCCTTTTTGAGCTATGATGGACAGTCCTGGCCCATGGATTTGGGCTTGTGTCCACTTCAAAGAGGAACCAGAGGGTCAGACCAACAATAATCGAAGAAATGAAATCCTTGACGGCCTTCGGTCAAACAGCTCCGATGCAAGGCATTGTTGGCATTTGAGATGAATAGCAGTGAAGCCGAAACGTATGTGGGGATTCACCAATGCCCCTACAACTCATCGGAGAGAAGAATGAAAGGGCGTCTTGAACATGTTATAATGAAATAATGATGGTTAGGAATGTTTTGACAGTCATTCTACTCCGGTAGAATTGACTGATCGCCATCACTTGTTTTTCGCTGTTTTCTAGCCTTCATTTCTTGTAATGGTTGGGACTCTCCGCTGGATGCTCCTTCCGTTGGACTAGAACCTCCATTATGAGACCTCCGTAAGTCCCCGCGAGCCTAGGATTCCCACTAGGATGTCGGGCAGGTTGTACCACAAGTCCTGTACCAATTTGACTCGATTGAACCGCATGAAATACCCCGGTTTAAGTCACATGTCACATTGGACTGTCCTAGTTATTATGCGGCTAGAAATGGATCGTGTAACACTCGGGACGGCCCAATATGAACCGTGCAATTCAGGCAGAATGCCCTATCTTGATTGATCGATTGCCCTTGTTCTATCTTCGACCTAGATATGTTTGGTCGACCCAAAACGGATAGTGGGATGGACCCTGGTTCAGTTCCACCCCGCCTATGGCAGCCTAGGAGCCCATTTGGGTGTACTTTCCCTCGACAAGTTAGGCCCAGCGTTGAACGGACGGAATAGGCCCGTCCCGTTATTGGAGCGCATCTACTAGGACCGTTCAGTTCCTGCGCGGCCCAGTCTGGCCTGCTTACCTTCATTTTTGGGCTTCAATCTTTCCTGTCATGAACGACCCAAGGTGGACCGTTTAGATATACTGAAGGTCCCAATTTTGACCATCCTACTTGTAGAGCGGCCCATAACGGACCGTTCATCCTTGGCTTTTGTAGGCTATTTTTCAGCCCAGTCCCTTTTAGCGCGGTCTAGTAAGAAATCGTTCATCTTCTAAGTGGCCCAATTTGGACCGTGTATATTCCAGAAATGATTTTCGTGGCTTGTGATGTTGAATAACAAGGACCTGTTGGTTCTTGATAAACTTGAACTTTCTAGACATGATGTCTACTTCAACTTACCCTTGGAATTTCCCGAGGTAAGTTCTATACCTTGTAATTTGGCCATTTGACATGATTAATGTCTAGACATAACTTGGGATCTTGGATCCACTAAATCAATGCCAACACATCATAAGGGCCCGGTCTGATCCTGGGAGGAGCCCCCGAAAAGTACTAGTGTCCCGAGGAGTTGTAATGACATGGTGAGGCATTACACCGAGTGCATGACTAGCGTGATGTCTACGACATATTCCTTTACATGATTCCTTCTCATTTTTACATGACTTGGTTATTTCATGCTTGATTGGCCATTTCCAGTTATACTATGTTCATGTTCTCTTACCTTCTTTATTCTGTCATTTATCATATCGTCATTTATTTTCTTTCTCGTACAACATAAATGTAATTGGTTAATTACTTAAACTTGCCTGTTATTACCTACTGAGCGTTCGCTCACCCAGTTGTTCTCCCCTTTTCAGGTAGCTCAGGTGAGGACTCTCAGACTGATGGGGATGGGCAAGAGTGAAGACCCTGGAGCGAGCCAGCTAGAGAACCTTGCTGAGATGTTTCTAGAGAACCTAGTCAAGATAGTTGCTTTATCTTTTACTTTAGAGTTGTATGTTGATGAGTTATATTTTGTCAGTGTCAGTGGTTGCCCCCCCCCCAAACTTCTCCTCCCACTTTTCCTTCCCTCAACCCCACTTCACACTCCCTAGCCTCCCATGCAAATCAGACTATAGTAGTAGCAGAGGATCCACCTGGTTGCAAAGCCTCCCCCATCATCCCTGCAAAGCTTCTGGTGGCACACCTGGTACTTGTGGATTCTTCATCAAGACAGCTTCGCAACGGTAGCTCAAGCATCCACATCCAATGTTGGAGCTGCCCAGGGGAGTAGTTCTTCGACTGACTACGCGAGGTGATCTGATCGACGACCTAAGGCGGAGTGCAAAGGCCCCCACTACCTCCACACTAGGCTTCTGGTTACTCCCTTCAATTGCAGTGTTTCCCGGCAAGTTCTCTTCCAGCACTAGAAAGAAGGGACCCAATCGACCAACGGAGCACCCCCGAATGACTGATTTCCCCATTATGCACAGGCTGCTCACCCTTTTCAGGTTGGTCTCGTCTCCGGTGAACCTATCTCCGCTGCCACTTCTCTCCCCCTTCTCTGCGCCTGGCTGCCTCCCCGAGTTTGAGGGGGCTTCTGGAGTTCCTCAGAAGCTTCCACACTCGCCAGAAGTTCCCGCTGCATTGGCGTTCCTTCCCCGGAGGCTGGCTAGTCATCAACTACATTGTTGTCCCCTACTGCATCGCTACTGTGCTCCTAGACAGCATAACGATCAGAGCAACGGCTACAACTCCGTCAATTCTCAGCAGACCTGGCCTCCCACCTGCATGTCGCCATCTCGTCCACAGACATTTCTGCATTGGTCCCACCTCCCATTACAATTAGAGCTGCCCATAGTACCTCTGACACTGGCCTGCTATCGGTCTGGTCCCGCTAGGATAGTACTAGACCAGTCTGTGACTTTCGATCCGCAGCGGTCCTGACAGGACCCCGGATGACCTAAAACCTGTACTGCGGGCTCCAGCCTCATCCCCAGATAGCTTGGCACCAGCCCCGCCTCCTACAACGCCAAGAGAGTCGACGGCTTCCTCGACATCGGCTTGTTGTCCTGCAGGCTCAGTCCGGACAGAACCAGCACTCCACACATCCCTGCCCCATGCCTGGCCGGCTAAAAGCACCTCCCTACGAGGAGGTAGATTTTGGCTGTATCATTTCATTTTCCCACCCCAGAGCCAACCCTCTTGCATGAGGTGTAGTGGTGTAATAGAGTTTTAAAGTGAAGAGGCATCGACACAGCGTGCGGGTTGCAAGTCCACGCTTTCCCGCTCGCCCACATCTTCGACTAAGGTTGGTTTCTTCAAACCGATCAGGTAAGCTCTCAGCCCTTTCTCCCTATACTCTTGTTCATCTAATATTCATCATTTGCTCTGTCACTGAGGGAGAGAGTGTCCGACCCCGAGGTTCACCCTTGCCGAGAGGCCACCACGGAGTGTGAGCAGAGCGTTACCCATGCCCACTCGGCGTGAGGTCTGCCCTATTGAACTGGGCATCCATACCCCTACGAGGTTGACCTAAGCCCTGCTACCCCACTACTAGTGTAGCAACTCAAAATTTTATATACACATTTCTATGTGAAAAGAAATGATTAAAGATGAAAATAAAATAAATTATAAATATTTTTTCAGGGCTTTAAGGTTATTATCTCATTGCCTCATTGCATGTGTTGACTGTCGCACACACTTTGACATTTATCTGGCTTCTCACGCCTGTCAGAATCTTCAGAAGGTCGGTCTCATCAGTTAGTTGACTGGACAGTGGTTGGTGTGGTTTAATCAACAATATCGTCCGGGTGACGACAATGTCGGACAGTAGCCTGACCATAGAGGGGTTTCAGCTAGATATGGTGTTGGTAGCAACGGCTCTTCCTCAGTTCTAACCTTGTAAGAGCGCCTAGAATATTCATTTCTGGCTTAATCTTTTGTTCGGCCTCATCTTGCTCTTGCTCACATTTTATTTGTCAACACTAACACTTTGGCTTATAATTGCCATACAATTACTAACCCAATAACTAAAGGATATAAATGCAAACAAAAGGACACATGCAAACTGAAGCAAACTAAAAAACATGTTAGTGCCTGGTGTTGATTCCCATCAATTCTCCCGGGGTGGGAAGAACTTGACCCCGTCGAGTAAGGGGTGCGGCTGCTCGTGTGGCTCCTGCGGATCCGTCACTGTATCAGGTAGTGCGGGTACGCTCCACTCCTAGTAATCGTTTCCTGCACATCCCGTATATGTTCTATATGCTCACGCTGCTGTGAGAATGAGGCTAATGGTGGACACTCCAGGGTAGGGTCACTCTCAAAGGAAGGACACAGCTTAATGACTCACTAGAAATCACCACTAGGTCCCTATAGGTGACTAGATCTGATACACTGATGGAGGAGCTGATCGCATAATTCGCTAGCAAGTCCACAACGTATGCATTAGATCTGACTTGCGTCACACTTGATAGGGACTAGCACCATGAGCTTGCATGAGACCAACTCAACTTGAGTCATACAGACTCTGACCAAACTGTACAAATAATGGAAAAGGCACACTCTATATCTTAGTCAGTCCTAATGCTATGTAGACCCATGCAATGGTGGACCAGGACATCCGAATGTGTGACTAGCATACATTTGGCATAACCGGAGGTTGGAGGGATGGGGGACTCCTAGACATCCCAATATGTACCACTCATGCGTTGACGGCCCTTTGGATTTGGGAGGTTTGGGAGATTTGGGTGGGCTAGGAGAGCCGAATTCACTTGCTTCATTACCCCAATGAATGGCCTCTTTGCGATATGTTGGATGACTAACCCATGGGGTAGGGGTGGGATAGTGTACTTCCTTGACAGAGTGGAATAGACAAGGTGGGTCATAAGGTTCACTAGGGAAGGGTTCTAAGGGATCAAAGAATGTATGACCCCTTGAGATGGGCTCCTTCACTACACAGTCCCATGTTCGAAATTCATTAAGGTGTGGGTGGTCACCTTCATTCATTATGGTCGATGGGACAGGGATCGCATGTACGATATAAGGTTCCTCCCTCAAGATAAATGGAATGCAGTTAGGCTCGGTCGGCATGGGGAGGAACAAAAGAACCTCCGTGGTGACATGACCCACAGTGCACACGGAGGTAATGGACCCCAACGTAGGATGCGTGAAGCTATGACTCATGGATTGGTCGAATCCTGGGGCCAACATGTGCATCAACTTCCATTGCCAGTCTAATCCCTTGATAAGGTCTACCAAGATATCTATATGGTGACTAGACCAAAACATTGTGTGGAAGGAGTTGACGGGCACTACTTGTAGTGCAGGGTCCATGGATGGGTAGCAAGGTGTCCTAGGGACCAAGCTTTTCTTGAGCCAGCTAAGTAGTGGCTCGTCTATGAGTAGCCTCCCCGTTAGAAGTACGAGTGGCTCTAGCTGAGGTGGCTCCGAATAAAGATCGGAGGGTGAAGGATGTGGTGAAACATCTCCCTCTGATGGAGAGAGGATGTCCTCCATGATGGGGAGAGGACTTGGGGACTCCGTAGATGATGCCGGGTTAAGACTACTGGCTACGACCTCCTTAGGCTCGGGTATGGCTTCATCCTGTCTCAGAGGTGGGCAAGGGGGAATTAGAGACTCAAGATAAGAACACCTCCTATCCAACTGATCCGAAAACATTTGCAAGAGTTCGGCAAAAGTGGGGCTTGTAGTTGGGGAATCATGGTGGTGTTGCTTATACTCAACCGGCCTAGGTTTGGGTCGAGGCTCATATAAGTGTGGGACTCTTTGCCTCCAACTATGACCCACGTGGTGGGAGGTGACTGGGTGGGGAAGGTTGGAGGTGACTGGGTGGGATTGGTTGGATGGGACCGAGTGGTGAAGGTAGACCCTTCTAAGCTCCTTCTTCATGTCCCACCATGACTCGATTGGCCATTGCCTCCTAACTTCCCTCAAGCATTTAATGTTTCTCCACTTCTCAGCAGCTTCGTGAAGAAGCCTCCCCTTGGCAAAAGAGAATTGCATGGCCTCGGACATGGGGTAGAAATCAAAATACTTATCCATGGTGGCTTCCCATTGGAGGTAGTCGCTCGGGACTTTGGAGCCATCAAAGGTCCTTGCTTTGGGCCTGTGGAAGTGGAAAGGATGGTTGCCAAGCCCAAGGGTGTTATGCAACCAGTGATATCACCTGGGTGTTTGGGAACCCATGGGAGACTGGGGACCGGAAGTCGCCTTTCCAAGTGCCGAGTTCGCTTGCTGTCCAATGAGTTGGAACAGAATCGAGTCAGACTAGCAGACCAAAGGAGACAAGACAAGCTGACTCTCTAATGGACTAGGCACAATCCTAGGACAACAATACAAAGTTGGAATGTTGACTCGAATACCAACCTAGACTCTAACCAAGCTCTAGTACATGGTGGAGATGGGGATCCAAAGATCCTCTCACACAAGTGGGCTACCTTCCCAATAGGCGTAACCTATCATTCCAGTAACACCTTTTGATATACCGTGTATTAGGATGAAATGCAAGCCAAGACACTTTTTTTAAAAAACAATGACTACCCTAGACTCAACTTGCTCTGATACCAAATTTGATGTGGGATGGGATGCAGACTCGATGCCAATTTGAATGCGATCCTGAGACTCTAGGAAAACTCGCGACTCGTCCCCAGCTAGTGAAGCATGCAGATGTACGCGGTTGAGAAATCGACAATGAGTCAAGGGTATTTGGCTCTTCCATGCTCGGATCGAGTCACAAGACGGTCACGCTCACTCACTCACAGCGGTGATTGAAATATGTTAATGAGCAAGATATCCTAACACTCAAGCAGTGGCATACGAATATATACAAAATAAGTAAAATGTCGAGAGAGTTAAGGCAATACCTCCACGCTCTAGGCGTGGGGAAGATGATCTCGGCCAAGCCTCGTACTCCCGGTATAATAGAATTATCAATAATTACAAAAATATATTTTATTGCCCACTACATGCAGGGAGAAAAAGGGCTACAGTGGGACCCGAGAGTAGCGAACTCGGGTTAACTGGCAGCAAGCCAGAAGGGTTTCTGGACTGGCGATGGGCTGCTAGTCCGGTTCGATTCTGCTGGGCCCACAGGACAGCAAGCGAGTCTGGCTACTGGAACGGCGGCGTCCAGGCCTCTCCTTGTTGCGGCGGCTGGCTGGGACGCTATTGGGTGGTTGCTAGTCCATCCCCAGGAGCGGCGGTGGCTGAATCTACACCGACATATTTGTGGAGGATTTAATTGGGATCCTCCTTCTGCTAGAATGTCTCAAGACAGACCTGCGCGACTCGATGAAAACCCCTGCTGTGACCAGATCTGATGTCAAATCGATGTGAGACCATCTCCGTTGCAAAGCTATCTTGATGATTTATGACCGCATGGTGTTACAAGGATTTTATGGGAGATGGATTTCCTGTGGGAGAATATTGAACAGATTGGCTCATAGATCTAGAACAGACAGGACAAAAAATGGATCTGCTTGAGAATGAAGTTTGACTGAAATGAAAATAGTGGATCTGGAAGATGGGCATTTTGTGGATGAGAGAGGGGGATGTGAGGGACGTGCACAATTTTTCTTGTAAATTTTTGAGGTGGTTTTCAGGGGGAATGGATTTTATGGTAGAAAGGGGTCGAATCAAGACTACGCCTTGAGCCAGGCCTCTAGCTAGTTTTCCCTCCCAGTAGGACGCTACTGACTATGCGAGAGGGCCCACGAAAACTACCCTACAAACCATATAACGGGAATGTCCCGCCACCTCTCCCGGGTGGGCCGACACGGAAGTTGTCAGGCTACGACTAGTGGCTTCATCACAAGGAAAGAGAAAGCTGCTCATATGGGATATAGAAGAATGCCACAATGTATAAAATAATTTAAACATGGCGTACATGTAACATGGATTGTATAGAAATTATACATGCAAGCTTTTGAAATCTCCAGGTATATAACAGACTGGCACTGCCCCGTTACATACCATAACGGACCAGAGAAGGACCACTATGCTTCACAGAACAGAGGAAATCCACAGAAAACCCAGACTATAATGCACCTCAACAGGGGCGCTATAGGACTATAACGCACTAGCACAAGAGCGTTAAAGTCAACACGCATGGGACACACAGCACAAGTGGTATAACGGACCACAGAGGGGGCGTTATGGTGAACATAGCGCACCTCTCCTAAGCTGTTATGCCTTCCAGAATGACTAGACTCCACAGAAACCACGGAATATAACGCACTTATAGAAGGGCGTCATACAATGCACGACGCACAGGGACAACGCCGTTAAAGGCAATGGACCTTTAACTCAAAACGAAGGACTATTACGCACTGCCTGAGGTGCTTTAAAGCCACCCGAACATCAGAATTCACAGAAAACTCATAACACTATTCACATAACGCACCACTAAGGACACGTTAAAGAGACATAATGCACCGGGGGAGGCGCGTTATATCACCTGGGTTTTATAACTCCAGAATTTAGAATCGAAAACCCCGCACGGTCGATAGAAATCGACGGAGGACACGACGGATTACAAAACCTGTTGAACTAACCAACCCATACCATCCATACAAGCCTAAGCATGCTACTAGAAATTAAATACCATGCCCAATGGAATTGATTTACCAATTAAATGATAAATTCTAAAATAAAAATATTGAAATGTATTAAATAGAAAGATGCACTAAATACGATGCAACGGGCGTCGGATCACGGCGTAAGTGATACCAGCGGTGTCCTAGCGCAATAGAGAATCCATCCCCCTACCTGGAGGATGGTGAACATGACGATACGACCACGAACCGGCGCGAGGGAGAAACGATGCCTCCTGACCTGACTCGAATCCACGTTACACAAATCGAGGAACAGAGGACGTCAGTGCGATCCTCGCGACGTGACCATTCCAACGGTACCTCTCCGGCCTCGATCAGTAGTCGTCTGGACCAAGAAACGAGAGAGGCACGTAAATTGAGAATAAAACTTTAAATTCTCCAAAAAGAAGAATTACACAGAAAATGAGAAAAATGGCAATGGATGGCGACACAGAGGGCGTCAATGGATTCCTGGCGAGATGAGGAGTCCGATCCCCTATCTTTTGCGTGGCGAAGACTGCGAATCGGTGCCGAACGGGTAACGGGGGCCACACTATCTTCTAGCTCGCACGTATCTCCACGCTCCACGATCCGAGGAAAGAAGGGTACCGGCACGATCCTCGCGTCGAGCCCTTTTCGTCGGTACCTAAGGTAGACCTTGGGGGAGAGTGAGGTAGACCTCGAGGGCAAGTGAGGTAGACCTGGGGGAAGTGAGGTAGACCTTGAGGGCAAGTAAGGTGGACCTTGGGCAAATGAGGCAGACTTGGGGGAGAGTGAGGTAGACCTCAAGGGCAAGTGAGGTAGACTTGGGGCAAATGTGGTAGACCTGGGGGAGAGTGAGGCCGATTTGGCTGGATCGGCGGAGTGAAGTGCTGGGACGGCAGGGAGGCTGGCTCGACGAGGAGGCATGCTAGGTCGACAGGGAGGTTGGGTCGGCACTTGTTGAGGTGTAGGAGCGGAGCGGGCCGGTGTGGGTGGTGCCAACTCAAGGTAGTTCGGCCCAGATGATTGCCGACCCAGGGTGATTCGGGGCCCTCAAAGGGGTGCCGAAGGATTTTGCAAGTGGGTCGATATGGATGGTGCCGAATCAAGGGTTTTAAGGGGATGCAATTTCTAGGTGGGGAACAGGTCCAGGTGAGGTCTGGGACTGATTCAAGGTATGTTTGACCTGGATGGGAATCGCAGGGAAATTGACTTGTGGGGATTGAATACAGTGAAGGCTCCAGAAAACACCGTTATCTTTAAGTTTTTTTTTGAATATTTTGCCCGAACGTGAAAGGATGAACGAGTTTAGCGACTTCTTTGGTATTCATTTCGTTCAAATCCATCATGGTCCATGGCCTCTCGTGCGAGGTTAATACTCGAGCACGTGCGCAGAATTTTTAGAGATCGATCTATAGACATGGCGCTTCCACCCCCCGACTTGGTTCGCACACATGTCAAATACATTTGGTTAAATCAGCTAGTCGTAGGTCCATAAAATAAATCCTAGATAAATTTGGCCAGCATCTCCCCTTGTTTTAGAGTCTGTGGGGGATAAAAACACGGTTCATACATGGACAAATTTCCATAATGAAACCACTAAAATACAGAGAGGCCAGGTGTGACACTCTCATAGCCCATATTGGACCTGGAAACCCTGAGGACTGGCCTGCTAAGGGCTCCATTGATCCAGGACGAAGCTCCAAGTCCAGGGTTGTCATTCAAGTGACATTCATTATACACCCTTAGGGAAGAGGTCTCAAGAAGGCTGTGCCATTGAAGGGCACGCTCCAGAGTGTTAGAGTGATGTAAAATTCCGCATGAGAAATGTCGAATTGGGAATGCATCCCCTCCCCGGTGGCAAATAGACGAGTCTATTGGGGGATAGTCAAAACCATCAAATGAATCTTGGCCTTTGTTTTGGACAGAGGGGAGCTCAGGACATGCTATCAAAGGCAGTAGACCTGTGGCTCCCCCGTGACCTGAGGTGCATAAACCACCAATGTAATAGCTGACTTTAAAAAAACTTGGTCCACGCACAAGGGAAAACAAAATTAAGAGGTCACAATGAGTTGCATAGGTAGTCGCCATGAGTGAACAGTCAACCGTTCAAAGGAGAAAGTGAGCCCACGATGGCTGCCATCTAGGGGGGGAGCGAAAATCCCTCAGTGGCAATTTGGCGAACACACGGGGCTCTCACATCACCACCTTCGAAGATAACATAGAGCAAACGAAATAAATATTGCCAACAGTGAGGCCGATTTCTAATTCTCACAAACAGATTTCTATCCTGATCCGGTATCGGTTAACGTTCCACAGAGTTTGGTGCCCACGTCTCGAGACTCGAGAATGGATCGCGGTGGTGTAGGAACCACCAAGTAGATAGGGTAGCTCGACTCTCAATACCAACTGGCACACTCGAGTGGGAAAATTAAACTCTCTCTCTCTCTCTCTCTTCAACATCATGATATAATGAAATCCTAATTATGGCTCACACGTCGACGCGCATGAGACAAAAGCATACTAAAAGAACAACATGATCAAATTTAAATCAAGGGTGATCAAACGTATACCTGAGCACGATGTCGAGGCCACCCGAACCCCTCCAAATTACAACCAAAGGCTCACCCCACGCATGAGGTATCGTGCAAATAAGAATGGAGGGAGGAAAGGGTGGGGTCAAGGACCGACTGCCAAAATGTACGGATGGCGTTGTCCAAGATGTCGTCGGCGGGGTCAGGATGTAGCGCCGGACAGGGGTGGTGATGCTAGCGACAGCAGCTGCTTGCTGCTACTGGGATCCTACTGCTTAAGTGCTAAGGAGGGAGGGCGAGCGGTGGCCATTCGCAGCATGACCGCAGGAACCAGTAGAGAACAATGCCGTGGTGACTACCGAGCTGGAGGGAACTCACAGCGGTCAAGACGTGGACGGTGCTGACAGACGACTCAGGCGCAGGGTGGCTGCAGTCTGCGGAGGAGACGGTGGACTAGAGCGGCGGTGGTGTAGAGGTGTAGGGCAGGACATCTGCTATGGTGGATGGCGATTGGGGGGTGGAGGGCGTAGCCGTCGGTGGGGAACTGTGCCCAGAGGCGGCCTGGCCTATTGACGGAACGGTGGCGGGAGGAAGGGAGAGGGAGGGAGAGGAAGAGGGAGGCCGCTGGTGGGAGCAGTGTGGTCTGGTGGTGTCGCAGGTGGCTGGTGCTTGGAGAGGGAGGAAGGTGGCGGTGGGATGGTTTGTAGACGACGAGGGCGGTGGAGATGGGCTGTGGATGCTGGCGGAGGTGGAGAGCGGCAGCTGGGGATAGGCGTTGTCGGCGATGGAGCAGTAGGGTGGTGGGGACAGTGGTGGTTGGAGGCGGCTGGCTTGCTGGACAGGGGCAGTGCAGGGCAGATGGAAGAAGAAGATGGCGGTGGTCGACGGCGCTGTAGATTGCGAGTATAGTGGAGTTTGCGCGAACGGCGGTGGGGTGGCACTTCTGGATGTTCTGGGTCAAATGAGGGCACAGAAAGGAGTAGGAGGAGGTGTGGGGTTTTGGGTGCGTAGGGACCTGGGTCACCGGCACGATGGTTTGATGTACGAAGAAGGGGTAGGGGAAAAGGGAGGGAGGGAATGTTGGAAGTGGGGGTGAAAAAGAAGAAAAGTGGGAGGGGGTCTGTGGGCTTGTCAGAATGCTCAGAGGGGGAGAGTGGGTGTTACGTGTGTGAGGGAGGAAGTGAAGGGGGAGTTGGTTTCGTGCTGTAAGGTGGCAAACAAGAGGGGATGGGCAGTGGGTTTGCAGGGGATTAAAACAAAGAAGAGAAAGGAGGGCGTCCCACCACTTCAAAGAGAATTCTCCATCCCAGAGAAACTTAATTTAAACCCCCCTCACCCTTTCTCTCTCTCCCCATCTCTCATTTTCTCCCCCTCTCCCTCTCTCTTCTCTCATGTTCTCTCCTCTCCCCCTCTCATCTTTGGGCAGCTGACATAGGTGGACGAGGGCGAGGCGGCGAGCTTTGTGGGGCAAGGAACGGCGAGCGCAGGGTGATAATCGAGGTGGCGGAGGCGCGGCGTTCGTCGGGTGCGAGTTCGTAAACCGACGAGGGTTTCGTGGGCGTTTTGGGTGGAAACAGTGTCCATGGTGTGCGTAATCTTCGGTGGAGGTAGGGGGATGGTTCCCTAACCCATGTATTCATTTCTCACAGATTTGGTAGGCCGAGGTGAGTCAAGAGTGGGTTTATTTCATGTCGGGATTAAAATGCATGTTTTAGGGCGTGCGACCAATTTGTCGGATCGAGCGAGGTTTCCTCGCTTATTTTCCTTCCATTTTGTGGTTTGGGACCTGGGGAATGGTCCCCGTTGTAAACCCCATTGATTAAGATCGATTGGGGCATGGAATCGAACCCCTATGTGGGGCTCCGAGGGTTCTCTGCTATTTTCGATCGGCCGACTCGGACAATTCGGTAGACCGATTAGGCATTCGCCAAGGGATGGGGGTCTGCCCCAATTAGGTCGACCGACCAGGGCAGAGCGCCCCCTGCTGTGGGCTGATCGACCGCCCAGGTAGGGCCGGTCGATTAATCCCTGTTGGTCGACTGACCCAAGAGGATTGGTACACCAACCAGCAGCCCTTTGGCCCGTTTGGTTCCCGGTCGACTCAGTTGAGACCCATTGGTCGACCCTTGACCCCATGGTTGTCCTGGACATCCCATGGGGACCGTGACCGTGTTTTTGGATGTCCGGAGGTATTGAGTTGCATCGATTAGCATGCCTGTGGGTTTTAAGGGTTTGGGTGACTCTTTTGTGTTAAGGGCTATCGTGTTACGCTTAATCAAGTCCCTGTGCATCGGCTGGAGTGCGGAGGGTCATTCCCACACGCCGATAGCTTTCCCGAAAAGTGATTTGTACATGGGCCATGCGTATGGCCTATGGACTATGAATTCAATCACCCAACCTAGGGCTGGAGGGTTTCTTAGCTTCCCTTTGGAAAGGGACTAGATTTGATAGTCGTGCGCCGCCCTAGCAATTATTTTACCTTGGTTTCTGACCTAGGGATAGGCCAAATTGACAGCATGGAGCTGTCCTATGCGACGGCCTTGACCTGAGTCTTGTGACTCAATGACCGTTAGATTTAATAGGTCTAGTGGACTGCCCAAAGTCCGATGGCATCGTGCCACCCATTTTCTGAGCTAATTATGACGGGCTTGTAAGTAGTGTGTCCGTATTTCTGTGGTTTCCGTCGAGAGTCATCTGCTTAGTGACCCCCACTAGTTGTAGCGGACTGGGCACGCGTGTGCCGACCCACCTGGGAGTAGGTGGAGTGCTACACCTGAGAGAGACGATTTTTAGGCTAGTTACCATAGGGCCTCTCGTCTTTACAGCCTGAGTCTGGGCTGGGGGGAAAACCAGCTAGATGACCCGACTTAGAGCACATAGTCTGTGTGTGCACACGTGACTGGGGCCTACAGATCAATTAAATAAATTTTTTGTTATGACCGATGAATAACAGAAGGTGAAGAAGTTCATGATGGGCCTTCGGCTATCCTTAAGAACCAGATTGGTGGCATTCAATCATCGGTTGATGGATAAAGCTCTTAGTGCGGCATGTCGACAAGAATACGAATTGGAACAACATCAAGAAGAGAAGAAAGCAATGATGAAGAGGCCATCATCGTCTTTCCAGTGACAAGACGGCAAGAAGAAGTCTTTCTCTCGACCGTCGGAGTCTACACCAGTAAAGTCAGTTTCACCTTAAGTCGGTGGATTGCGAGGATCGTCAGGAGACAAGACAGAATGCAGGCATTGTAGGAAATGGCATGGGGGTAAAGAGTATTGGATGGTGATTGGAAGGTGTCTGAGATGTGGAAGCCCTGATCACAAGATTAAGGATTGTCTGAAGGCATAGTTGTCTACGCCCACTAAAGCCCCGACGATAGCAGTCATAGTGCCTGCAGTAGCAAAACCAGCTGGGAAGTCCCAAGTGCCAGCACGAGTGTTTGCTTTAGCTAAGGAGGATGCCGAGCAAGTGGACCATGTGACTGAAAGTACACTTTTGATATCCGGCTTGTATGCTAGAGTCTTATTTGACACTGGTGCTACTCATTTATTCGTGTCTGATCAGTTTTCAAAAATGTTGCATGATGAGTTGGGTTTGGTTGCAAAGGACTTAGATGTGCCCCTTCTAGTGCACACGCCATCCAGAGCAATGCTCACTACAAAGAGTTATCCTTCCTTGCCCGTGAATGTTGAAGGGTGGGAATTGTCGAGTCACTTCTATCTTTTGAAGATGAAGGACTACGACGCTATTCTCAGTCTTGATTGGCTGGAGGAACATTATGTTCTCATTGATTGCTGAAAGAAGTGGGTTATTTTTCACATTCCTGGCGAAGGAGTTTTTCCTCCTTTTACCTAGGATTAGGTCAGGGAAGTTTTTGGTCTCAGCCATGAAGGCAACCAGATCATTGTGCAAGGGCTACAGTGCATTCCAACCTTGTGTAGTCACCACAGCTGAGGTCAAGGAAGCGCTATCACTGGAGAGGATTGGAGTGGTTTGAGACTTCTCAGATGTCTTTCCGGAGGATTTGCCAGGGTTGTTGTCTATCTAGGATATCAAATTCTCTATTGATCTTTTACCCAGTACGACACCGATATCTAAAGCACCTTATCGGATGGCACCAATAGAGATGGCAGAGTTGAGGAAGCAATTGTAAGAATTGTTGGACAAGGGTTTCATTCGATAAAGTGTTTCACCATGGGGAGTCCTAGTCCTGTTTGTGAAAAAGAAGGATGGGTCACTTCGACTCCATATTGACTATCGGAAGCTCAATTAGGTAACTGTGAAGAACCGCTATCCTTTACCACGCATAGATGATCTCTTCGATCAGTTACAAGGTGCTACTATGTTCTGGAAGATTGATTTGCATTCAGGATATCATCAGTTATGGATCAAAGAGGAGGATACTTCGAAGACAGCTTTTCGAACCAGATATGGGAACTATGAATTTCTGGTTTTACCTTTTGGTCTAACGAATGCTCCTGCAACATTTATGGACCTAATGAACTGCAAGGTCGTCAATCATGATTAATGATATTCTAAAAAATGATTAAAACTTAAATTTGACGCCTCTCGTTAATGGCGCTATTTAAATGACGCCCCTCCAATTGGCGTGATTATGCTTCAATTCTTAAAAAATATTTCCTGTATTTTCCTTTATTCACGCCTCTTCTTACGTTGCCAATTATAATTCATCATTACAGTCGTCAAAATCAATCAATCTGTCATTTATTACATTCTGACGATAGTTCAAATCCCCAGACAATGTGAAAATGATGCCTTTCAGTGTGTCATCAAATATCCAAATGACGCATTGTGGAAGGGGCGTCAATCAATAAAATCACGACTTTCATAAGGGCACTATTTCATTTCAAAACACTCGAAACGCAACCCCGGCCTTGCCCTCTTCCCTGCACTCAAGCCATTCAACTTTTCCTTCCCCCCTTTCTCCTTCGTGCAAACCCCCCAAACCACAACCCTAGCCGTATTCACTTCCCCGATCCCAATCATCCAATGGCGGGTCCTCACAAACGGCAACATGTGACAGGCCCGGAGGTCGTGGACCTCACCGGTGATGAGGGAGTGAACACGGAGGAGCTACTCGCCGTAGTCGAAGAAGAAATCCCCGCGGCGGCGGTGCCCGATGAGGAAGAACGGGACATAGGTGGCGCCGGCAATGGAGAAGAAGAAGAAGATGATGATGATGATGAAGATGAAGAAGGTGACGAGGAAGGAGGAGAAGACAATGAGGAAGAAGAAGGAGAGGGCGAGGAAGAACCCCTCCCTCGACAGCCAATGCGAGGTGGAGGAATTGCCCCTGAACGGAGCAAGGTAGGTACCCCTAAAAACCCTTCTTCTGCATTTTTGTTATTTTTATAATTTTTTATGTTATTTTCCATAGCCCTCGGGTTAAGGTTCTGTGAACCAGTCGAATGACGCCCCCAAGAGGGGCGTGATTTAAACAACTGACGACCCGTGGGTGGGCGTCAATTCAAAACAACCCAGAAACTCAGAAACGACGCCCCCCAATGGGGCGTGAATTCAAAATGGGACGACATGAGGCATGTCGTCAATTAACCATTCTTTTGAAAACACTCAAAAAACTCCGAAACAACGCCCCCCAAAGGGGTGTGAATTAAGAATGGGACGACATGAGGCATGTCGTCAATTAATCATTTTCTTCAAAACACAGTCCTTACTTAGAGAACCAACGCCCTGTGAAGGGGCATTAATTAATGAAATAATGACCAGGGTTTGGTCGTCAATTAATCCAGAATAATTAATAAGACCTGAATATCCAGAGAAAATAACGCCCTTCCCTGAGGCGTTAATTGGACAAAACACAGCAAAGAAATAACGCCCAGAGGGGGGGCGTCAATTAATAGAGTAACGACTTGATGAAGGTCGTTAATTGCCATGATTTCCCTAAAATTGCCTTGTTCAAACCTGAATTTTCTGAGAAATAACACCCTATCTTGGGGCATCAATTTACTAGATAACGACCAAGGTTGGGTCGTCAATTAAGAAAATGCCCATTTGACACAAATTTGTTTGCTTTCTATGTTTTGATGTTTGACAGGGACTGATGAGGACTCGGATCTCCCTCCCCATCGAATCTCTCTCTCCCTCACTCGTTCTCTCTCTCACCCTCTCTCCCTCTCACGATCTCACATTGTCCCTCTCTCTCAATTTCGGTCCAGACAAGTCCTGATCAAGGCATGGGAGGTACCGACGGGACGGGCTCGACGTGAGGATCGCGTGGGCGTAAGCTTCGTCTCGATCCGCGGAACGTGGAGGCGTGAGCGGACATGAGGATGGCGTGGCTCTCGACGGTGGTTCAGCTCTGGATCGAAGTCCTCGTCGCGCAATAGGTAGGGGGGTGGAATCCTCTCCTCGCTAGGAACCCGCCGGTACCACATGCGCCGTGGTCCGACGCCATTTTTCTCATTTTCTGTGCATGTTTCCATGTTAGTATAATTTTACCCTATTTTTTGAAAATCAATTCCATGGCCATCGTTTTACGTTTTAATAGCATGTATGGGTGTAGAATGATGGTATAAGTATGGCGGGTTAGGTTAAAATTTTAATTCCCCTCGTTTTGGGCTGACCGAGAGGGGTTTTGGCCCAGGCCAAACCTGACTCGTCGTCACGATACCATTACGGCCAGCAGGTGACCGTTTAACCTTGTGGGGTCCACTCTAGACCACCTATCCCCTATAAGTGGTTCAATCGTCGTCACGAGACCATGTGTGGTATACTCTCTACTGTTCATTTCCCTTGAACAGTAAGGCAGTGACACTAGAACGGCCCAGCCCCGACCGTTCATGCCAGGTGAACGGCTTATCGACTGACTGCCCATAAGACTCGTCATCTTGACAAGCGGCCGACCCTAGACCACCCAAGCCTTGTGCAGCACATCCCCAGCCGCCTAACCCTTAGGAATCTTGTAGATGAGCAGGCACTCTCTAGCCGCTCATCCCTTGAGCGGCCGTGCCATAGCCGTTTATATCCTGTATACCAATTTCAGTATATTGCATGAGCGGCTATGATCTAGCCGCGTATCCCTGATGAGCGGCTGACCCCTAGACCGCCCATCCTTTGAGCGGCCAGTGTCCAACTGCCCATCCCTATAGATTATAGTTTTAGCATCTTTAATCTAATTACGCATTTAATTATTGTATTTCGTCATGTTTAAGGTATTTTATAAACTGTGGCATTATTTTACATCCCCGATAGAGTGACTTTCACTTTCCTTGTGATGGAACCACTAGTCGTAGTCCGGCGACCTTTAGTGTCGGCCCACCGAGGAGAGGTGGCGGGGTAGTCCCAGTTTATGGTTCTTAAGCTAGTTTTTGTGGGCCCCCATGCTTTGCAGTAGTGTCCTACTAGGGGGGGAAACTAGTTAGAGGCCTAGCTCAAGGCAATGAGTCAGTGTGTGCACAGGTGGTCAGAGGCTTGGACTGACACTAACGAGTGTTACTCTGACTAGTTCTTATTTTTGGTATTGTTACGCCTCTTGCTTGCCACGAGCCAGACTTGTGAGTTGCTTGAGATGCAGTGTAAGCCGTCGGTGGATGCATCTGGTCTCTACTTTCTGGTGGTCTTCCTTCTCCCTGTCAGTTGGTGAGTTGAGATTTATTCTATTGGTAGATTTAGCTCCTGACGCTTATATTTAATGTAAATTGGCATATAGTTAGCCCCCCCCCCCCCCCCCCCCCCCCCCCCCCCCCCCCCCCCCCCCCCCCCCCCCCCCCCCCCCCCGACCGGGGCGGCCGAGGGGCGGGGGCGGGGAGGACGGGGGGGACTTGAACCGAGTCGCATGCGACTCAGGCGTACCGTACCGGATCATGGCGATCCCAATCCGGTACGGATCACCGAGTCGGCGAACCATGGTGCCACCGTGCAAAATGCCAATTGCGTCTGTCGTCCGACGTCACGAGTCTCACTCCACATCATCTCTTCTCTCCTTCGCGCCCAACACCCCCCGGGACAAAGCCGAGATCCGATATGGCAAATATTTCTCCCTCGGGACTTGGAGCATGGGACTGTCATGCAGACTCTGGTAGCCTGCATCATCGCCATTACACAAGGTACACCCCATGGACACTCTCGGTGCAGCGTTGTTTATTTATTTTTGTTCGTCAGAGATGATCTTCTTTCTGGATTTTTTTTAAGTCTGCAATCTCATAGTACGGAAATAACTCCACAGGTCCTCCTTGATGATAACTTCATCTGGAAATCCAGCAACTATGAGAACTTTATCTGGAAATCCAGCAACTGACCAAATATCTGCCACACCCTCTGGCAACCCACAAAGCCATCACATAAATAAAAGAGACTTTGCTCACCCCACAATGACACTTGATGGTTACTGGTTTAATTCTCTGGTTCACTTCCTCTTGTTATAAGGAAAGGACGATCACAATCTACAAGTCCCTTGTCAATTCCTTATGGCCCCCTTTCTTCCTCTGAGGGTTCTCTATGTTCTATAATATGGGGGCATTGTTCAGAACAAAGCTGCTTCCAACGTCTTGTATATTGACCAACTTTGTGCTTGATATTAATAAGAATATTATATCTTAATATCTTCTAATCAACTCCTACTTTTAGCACTGATCAACAATCTTTATTGCCCCATTAGATAATGGTTTGATCAAAAAACGATAATCTGCCATCACTTTCTTCTCTTTGTAACACAAGACTCTTGGCTACCTGTGGATGACTGCTGCATTGGGGTTGGGCACCTCGAGGCTAAGGTGTACCTTTAGAGGTCTGACTTACTAATGGTTCAAAACAGAGAGGTCCCTTTGAAAATTCCCTGTTTGCTGGATCATTCTAAGGGGAATTAGAGATGGCTGAGCCCAGCTGAGTGGCCCCTGCACCAACAAGGAGATAGTAAATGGGGTCGTGGAATGGCATCCTGGATCTGAATTAAAAGGGATCTGACCGACAATATAACCCCACCCTTGATACCCCTCAAATGGGTGTTTGGCATTAATTCCCACTTATTGGCCACTGGCCAGTAACCTTATCATTAATCACCACAACTTGGAGGATGCTACGGTGCTGCCTCACCTGCAGAGATAACACTGATGAGGGTGTTTGAGTGGATCCTGACTCCTGAGGGTGGAGGAAAAGGAAAGTGGATACATGGTTCGCCGTATCGGATCTCGGCTTCGTCTCGTATCGGATCTCGGCTTCGTCTCGGGGGGGTTGGAGAGAAGAGATTTCGGAGAGATCTCGAAAAAATCTCGGGAGATCGGGTTCGGTGAAATAAACTCGGAAAAAGATTACTTCCACGAGTAGCATAAATAAATGCAGCTAAGAATGTCAAAGTTAATAATTCATTGAGATGATAGTAAGCAAGGCATGAACGTACCGATTTCATTGAAAAAGAGGTCAAGAATGATTTAAAGTAATGTTGTGCTACGGAAGGAATCTGACAGCATGATGGCATATTCTTACTTTCATAGTTCTTTACTGACTTGTTAGACATAATTTCAAATTTCAGATAATCAGAGGATCATCTGGGAATATAAATAGAGCATAATCAACCCTCCTTGGGTCAAACCCAAGGGTTGAACAAGTCTGAAAGAATGTGGTTGTCAGGGGACCGCGATAACTAGAACGCAGTTCAGTAGCGATCCGCGATCAGGAGTGCATCGACTCAGCACAGAAATTAGGTCGACTCAACAACATGGCTGAACAAGAACGCGGTCAGGTAGTCAGCCGCGATCAGTAGAGCACAGTTAGTTGCTAGGCAGCGATCAGGTCAGAACACAGGAAATCATGAAGTACTTTTCTAGACTTTGGACTTTTAGGGCACAATCAGCTCGGCGTCCTAGTGAAAATCTTAGGCTCGCAGAGACTTACAGAGGTCTTGAAACATAAATTCCTAGTCTGATAGAAGGAATATCCAGTGGAGAGACATTCAATGTCCAAGAAAGTTTTTCTATCAAGTGCATGTGACTAATAGGAACGTACCGGAGTACTGGCTATGAATAGGTAACTATGAAAGAAAGAGAATGATAGTGAACGTGGCAAAACATAGACCGAAGTGTAAAAGCTCCATCAAAAGAATTGGAAGTCCTTTAGTACAAAGTTATAGAGATTTATGATGAAATTAGCATAGGATGAAAATAACCTTTTAAACATGATATGGCATAACACATGAACTTGTTGAAACCTGATATAGCAGGAAACTAAAACAACATGAAATTTGGTATAGATACTACTATCCATAATAGTAAAATGTGAAGCTTGATTTGATCCTTGTTTGGGGTAAATAGAAGTCAGATCGCGGTTCTCCCACGACCACCACCTTAAAATCGCGATTGATCGGACGATCGCTACATGAAGTCATGGTTTCTGTGAGACCGCGATTACTCTATCATTAGATAGAAGCAACTCCGACCACGCGAGGGCCTTTTCTAAGGCCAATAACGATGCATACTATATAAAACTGAGAGATAAAGCATGATAGCATGTAACTAATGCATGAAAAGGTATGAATTCAACCAAAGTTATTATTTTTTCCATTAGAGTTTGATGGATTGCATGAACTAGAGAACCTACTGCGCAGTCATGCTAAAACATGAAATACATCGTGTAGCATGCATGAAAACGCGAGAGATCAGAGGGCTTTTAATCCTATCTTGATGTTTAAGTCAGTCATGAGACAACCTACCTCTGGGATAGTCCCTAGACTTGGAATTTCTTGTCGGAAGAAATCTCTCATTACTACGCATCCTGCGTGGAACCAACAACTTTCGTGCTTTCTAACTCTTTGACTGCTTGATCTCCTAACACAAAATTTGGAGGGACGTTAGAAGATACTAAAGAGAATAAAAATTTCTAAAGAAAGAACTTAAAACAACAACATCTTTACCTGTACCTCCCTGGTCTTGGGTGAGGGAAGGAGGTACACCCGGAGCGTATCCCCATCGCGAGATGGTGGGGTGGTAGCTCGAGACATGGGATCGGTCCGGCGCCGAGTGCGGGCGATCCAGGACGATATAGACACATTCCCCTACGACTCGGTAAATTCTAAGCTTGGACTTCCTATATACACTTAAATGCTTCACTAAATGCTTATCTAAATGCTGACATTTGACTTGATTGCCCTTTCACGTGCGCTGGATACCCTATCGTGATGAGGGTCACGAGGGGCAGCCCTGGGTGGAGGTGGCCCAGGCGTACGCCAGATGGGAGATCTGGATACACTACCTAAACATCATCGAGCCTCTGCATCATCGACTGATCATGAGGATGAGGGGAGTGCACAGCCGGAGGTGGAGTTCCCCACTCGAGACGACGAGCGCTTCAGGCGGTCCTCGAAGGGACTCAGTGGCGACATCGACTGGGCTACTCGAGTGCTTGACCAGATTCGAGATTGGACCCGGAGAGGTCGGGAGGTAAAGGCTCGAGTGACTAGCGACGAGGCCTACCTGAAGGCCTATGCCCAAAGGTATGGCGATCAGGTGTTCCGTGGCATCCGTCAACCGGTATGAATCCTAAACTCATGCCTTTTCAATTAACTTAAATTATTCCTAATGCACTGACCTAGTGACTTGCTACATGCAGCTAGACCCCTAGGGTAGGATAGCGGAGCTCCAGGGACTCCTCCACGCCACTGTACAGTAGAGGGACGACCTCCAGCACGCGTTGGACCTTCTGGTGAGCTTCCCTGAACCTCAGACTTAATTTATGCTTATGCTATGCAACTAACCTTAACTCTCTAAATGCAGCGAGCTGAGGGGGCGCAGCGACAGGCACCGGACGCGCCGTCTTCCTCGTCACAGCCTGCTGGAGGCAGAGCTAAGCGAGACGTTGACTTCGCTCGGGTGGTTGCTCAGGCTGAAGAGGCCGAGGCTACTCTCGCGGTGAGGGTAAGCAAAACTAAACCAAGTTCCTTAGACTTGAATGCCTTATAATGATGCCTAACTATGCTTATGCAGGCGAGAGAGCTGACCACAGTACTGGCAGAGGCAGAGCGGTGGCGAGCAGAGGCGGCCGAGGTGACCTGTCTCCGTGAGGAGGTGGCTCGACTGAGAGCAGACGCTGTATGGGTGAGGAGCGAGCGAGAGTAGTCTCGAGTGCAGGTCATCGAGATGAGGGGAGTGATAGCGGGCTTGAAGGATGCTCTCCGACTTTTGTGGAAGAGGTCGGAGTCTAACAGGACTCAGAGTGCCGCACCGAGCAACGGATATCGATGCTATGTCACTGGTTCCTCCGACTACCGGAGGAATGAGGAGGAGGAGTGATGGCACCATCGCGAAGAGGAGAGTTCTGCCATGGAGCCGCTAGTGAAGCGGCATGAGGGCTCAGGCGACAGCGGTGGCCCAGGGTAGGGACTGGCTGAGTGATTTGTACTCCTCCTTTCTTTTTTGGAAACACTTGTATATGACTTTTTGTTAGTGGAATGAAATCTTTTTTATGTTTTTACTTAAGATGCAAGTGTGTATGAATGTAAGATTGCTTATGATAAAAAAGAGGATGGTAGGAGGCATCCTCCAAAGAGTCAAAGAAAAAGAGATTGGTTGAAGAACAAAAGAAAAAAAAAAGAGAGAGGGAAAGAATGGCGCCGAGCAGAGGAGGCAAAGAAGGGCACTAGAAGAGCCACCCCCCACTGATGGGATTGACGGCAGAAAGGAAGAAAAAAATGGGGTTGGAGAGGAAGCTTTAAGAGCTACCCCCCGAGGCGACGAGATGGAAGGCGGAAAGGGGAGGGGAGGAGGAAGGGCGAGAACAGGACAAGGGAGCACTGCCTGATGCCCCCATTCGTCTGCTTCTACCTTCCTCCAAAGATAGTGTCGGCGGTCCAAAAGATGGTAGAGGACGTGCCACCACATGTCGAGCCCTCTTTCAAACCGTCCGCCAACCGTCGAGTGCTCTTTCGAACCGAAGCAGTGGAAATCTCCCCCCTACTACCGTTTGCATCTTCATCCTCTAAAACACCTTCCATGCCTCACTAAGACTAACAGCACAACACTTTGTGGAGAGGAGAAACTGCAGGGGATGGCCTTAAGTGATGAAAAGAGGAGGAAACGTCCTTTGTGGCCTTTTATAGGCCGAAGGGGAGCTGTTACCTTAAATGATTTTCCCCCTTGAAGAAGCACGAAAGGCGGACCCCTTTCCCTAAGGCGGTTACCTCATTTTCCACCAATACCCCCTCGATGGAAACACGTGAAGCGGTAATTCATTTAAAACTGGGGAAGGCAGACAGGCGCCAGCGCCACGCCAGTTGCTTAACCAATCAACACGCAAGATATCCGTAGGAAGAATTACCGCCTTCCCAACAACTACAAGTACATTGGTCAAATTACGCCAAAGGCAGTAAGGGACAATCAATTCAGCATTACTATTACCGCCTTCGTATACCCAAGGAAAAGTTTTTACATGGCTATACTAAAGAAAGGAAAGGGAAAAGGTAAAAAACCTACATCAGGCCTTGGGCCCACCACGAAGCTCGGTGAATGAAGGATCCTCGACACCAGACAACCCGCCCCCAGCACCCTCGGTGACGGCCGGTCTAGACACTGACCCCACCTGTGTGGGAACTGTCTCGATCGCTTGCTCTCCCGAGGCTGCTGGAGTTGGCGGTCGCTCAGACAAAACGGAGGCACCCCGACTTCTGCCCTCGCTCGACGACGGGAAGGAAGAATCCGTAGTATCCTCATCCGAGTCACAGCATTGCCCGAAAGAAAAATTGAGCTCTCCGTGTGCCTATTCATAGGCCAGAGAGGTCGCTTGGTGGTAGCCTTGGGAAAACCCCTTCCGCAGGCCCCGGCGGTAACCCGGCTCGTAGTAAGTAAAGGCAGCCTACTGGAGTACCGCATGATAACCCTCCGAGCATTTGTATTGCTCGAGTGCCTCCAATCTAGCCAGCGCCACCTTCTCCTCGAGCTCGGCCACCCTCTGCTCTATCTCGGACTGCCGCTTCTCAGCTTTGGCTCGCGCGCCCTTAACTTTCGCCCGCTGTCACTCGGCCTCTGAACCTGGCCCTCGAGCGCCTCACGCTCGGCCTTCCACTACTCGGCACGTTCGACCTGCACTTTACGCTCCGCGTCCAGGACCCTATCTTTCAGCTCAACCATATAACAGGCCTAAACCAGTTGCTCGGTCGACTCCCGAGCCACTTTTTGACTCGACTTCGCTTGCGCCCTAAGCGAGGCCACCTCCCATTGAAGGTCTTCAAGGTCGAGGGTCAGGCGCTCGATCTTCCAGTCGGATGCACCACAGGCCCAGGCCAGGGACTCCCTCTCCGAGTTGACCCGAGCAAACAAATCAGTCATTTCGGCCCCCAGTTGGGCCACGATCAAGCCACCCTCCATGACTCGCTCGAGGATCATAGAAGGAGGACTACACCCGAGACCTCCCCGGATTTCCTTTGAGGTCACAGAGCGACACCTATGGTACAAGGAGGCTCGGATGGCAAAGGTGCCTGCCGTGGGAGAAGCGACCCTCTCTGGAATAGTCGAGATCAGAGAATCCCCCCCGGTACTCTCACTCCCAGAGGATCATAGAAGGAGGACTACGCCCGAGACCTCCCCGGATTTCCTTTGAGGTCACAGAGCGGCACCTGCGGTACAAGGAGGCTCGGATGGCAAAGGTGCCTGCAGCGGGAGAAGCGGCCCTCTCTGGAATAGTCGGGATCAGAGAATCCCCCCCGGTACTCTCGCTCCCAGAGGCCCACCAGCTGGCTCGGGCTGGGTCGCTTCCACCTGCGCCTCCGCAGCCTTGGTCGACTGGGATTGGGTCGCCTCACCTTGCGACCCCTCGGCCTCGATCGACTCGAATCAGGTCCCATCGCCCTGTGCCTCGTCGACCTTGATAGGCGACTGACCACCAGCTACCTTTGCTCGGGACGCATCCACCTCGGCCACGACTCCTCCGATGGTGGTGGCCCCCTCTGATTCACCAGACGGGAGAGCTAGCCGTGCACCCCCCTCAACCGAGTGAGCAGACTCTGCCCTCCTCGCCCTTTTCCTCTCAGCAGTCACGGCCTTCATTGAGGATCGGAGCATCTTCTCCACGGGATCCTTGTGCTTGGCCCCGCGACGCTCGAAAGCTCCATCCCGAGCAAGCCACTTGCCCTTGTCCCGAGCACAAAAAGAACTCCCGAACACTTGAAGTCTGCCAGGGGCAGGTGCCTCCTCCTCGTCGAGGATCACCACCTCGGCCAGTGACACTCCTTCATCAGCCACTCACCTCGAATCTGAGCAAACAAAAAAGTACCATCAGAAAGAAACTTGCTAATTCGACCCAACATCAATACAAGACCCTAAAGCCCTTACCTAGAGGCATCACTGTCCGAGAGGGATACTCCTCAATGTTGGCCTCAGTCATCAACTCGGTGGTGGATCGGCGATTCTCCTGAAGAAGGATAGCCTTCTTCTCCACCTCCGGGGAAATCACAACTGGCTTTGGAGCAATGTTTGGGTGAAAATTGGGCACCAATGAGAAGTTCCAGGACCCACTGTCCAAGGCTGCACCCACCCAGAAATACTGGGTCTTCTAGCCCTTGTGGGAAGAATCCCTGGGAGAGAGGATCACGCAGCTCCTTCCCCTCTTCGTCGGGAGGAAGAAAAAGCCTTTGCCCGCGTGGGCATGCTCCTTCAACTCAAAGAAGACGTGGAAGAGATCCAGCGAAGGCTCGACCCCACACAAATGGCACAGGAAGATGAAGGAGAATATGAAAGTATAAGAATTGGAGACCAACTAGACTGGAGCCAGTTGGTAGAACTGAAGTAATTCGGCAACAAAGTAATGAAGAGGAAGGCGGAGCCCGCACTTCCAGGCCAGGAGGAAGGAACAAAAGAGGTCAGAGCGAGTGTCCAGACTGGACTCATGGGGATCTGTGGGAGAAAAATGATACTTCCAAGGCAGCCCATATTGACCCTCCAGTGGCTTCACCTCATCCATAGTCTGCTCACTACGTAGAGGTTCCATCGGCGTCGTAAAAGCCCTAGGAGGCCGCTCAACTTCTTGCATCTCAGCCTCGGGATGTTGGTCCTCCATGGAGCAATTAGGAGAGCTGGAAGAGGAAGAAGAGGACACTGTGCTAGATGACTCAGGGGGGAGTGGAAGTTGGCGAATCACTACCGCTGTAACCTCGGCAAGCTCTGCGAAGGCCGCCACAACTCTCTGCTCCTCTGAGTTGCCCTCGCGGCACATGAGCCTCTCGCAAAAGCAAAGATGGTGGAAGGAAAAGCCCTAGGTGATGGAAGTTAGGAGTGACAGCACGCGCTATGCTTATAAATCCCCTAGGGGAAGCGGCATGATGTTCCAGTCTTCAAAAAGGGGGCTCCACACATCAATTCATAAGAATTATCATCATGACGGGTGGTATCTCCAAGACAGCCGCATCAAGTGGCCCCTGTGAGAGAAAATCTCCACTCACCTCGAACCACATACACCTACCCCAAATGCTACTCGACCGAGCCTAATCTTGGCTCGGGAGTAGGAGGGGGACAAGTGGAGAGGGAGAATTTTACCATGTTTCTTTCGGGGTTGAGATAATTAAATTATCTCCCACTTTTATTTTATAATCTTGGCCTGAAAAAGCTTGATTATCCCCAATTTCGAGCTAAGACTCTGGGTGCTCTATAAATAGATGCTAGAGGCTCAGCTTGAAAGGGGGGAGAGATCGAGGATCGATAGTGAAGCTCTGTCGAATTGTCAAGTGATCCTAGCACAGGGGGGGAGGCCTTCTATGTCCCTACAGGCCTCCGGTTCGAGGGAGGAGTCCATTTGTCGCGTCGTTTGTCATCGGTCCTATTAGTCCATTTGTCATTGCATGCACGTTTTCTCATCACCGTCATTTGCTTCTTTTCATTCTCATTATCATTTTTACACACCCACCCACATTTTGGTGCCCCTAGGGGTTTAAAAACCTCCTGGTGAACCCCCCATCCATGTTAGTTAGTTTATGTTCTGTCATTTCTAGCATATACTACACCGCGTGGAGCTAATCTGGGATTTCTTTTGTTAGTCACACATTGCCTTGTAGGTCAGCAGCTATCTAGCACGAGGCCAACTCTTTTTGGCCGGCCGGAGAGAGTGGACGTTGAAGTCCTACGACTTGGAGGAAGGTGGAGTGGAGTGGTCGATCGTCATCCATCCAAGACGTTGGGCGGCTATCTAGCGGCCGTTCATCTTCGTCTTGCGGCTGCCCCGGAACCGTACCACCACCGGCGTGCTTCATCCCACGTTTCATTCCAGCGCTGGTAGGTAGCCTACAGAGAGCCGCACAACTTTCAGGCGGTCCTTCATCGGCCGCTCATCCTGCCAGCGCTAGGCAAAGGCGAGTGTCTCTCCTCATTTTCCAAGACACGGCGTGTCCATCACGTCTGGGGTCTTGAGTGGCAATCACACAGGTTCTGTCTTCACCCCACCCTTTCGGTTTCATTCATTTTGTCATGCTTCTCTAGCCGTAAGGAGTAAAAGGGTAATCTCATTTCATTGCCGGCATTTTAAAAGGGAAAAGCTATTTTTCTGATCAACAGTCTTTCTGGCGATCACGGTGGGATGCCTAGTGCCCATCGTGTTGGTGTTTGCTGACCCCCCTCCATTCTTTTGCATTTGTTAGTCTCTGTTCTTGTCGAGTTGTCACAGGTCGCTGGCTGGCATTTCACAGCTCTGTTCCCTGGCGGTTGTGCGGTCCCTTAAGGGCCGCCTGATTGTTAGTGCGGATCGAGATCGACCGCCCTTCATCATCCCCAGCTGCGTTCACTCTGCGACCCTGCTGCCTCCTGCGGCCAACCCGCGCCCGCTCTTCCCTTCTGCGGCCACCAGTCGGCTGCCTGTCTTCCTGACACAGGTACGTACCCCTGCTTGCATTGTTCTATCTGCGGTTATGTCAAGGTCGCTCCAGGACTTGCCCGGCTTGTGACAAGTTGCCCACCCAGGTATGTTCACCAGTGGCTCAGTTATTTATTTAGTATTGCCAGCTCGTTTCGTCTTTGTTCTGCACTTATTGTCACCCCTTGCTGTTGGACGGTTCACCGTGAGCCACCTATCCCCCTTGGGCGGTCTTCATAAGACCGCATATCTGTGCTACAGTGCACCCGAGCCTTGCTTAGATTGCCATGAACTATTGGTTCTCGGTCCTCTTTAATGGAGCGTCTACTGGGTTCTTAAAATCCACGTGGGGATTGAGACAAGGAGACCCTTTGGCCCCGGCTCTGTTCATTATTATGCAAGAGGTGCTCAGTAGAGGCCTTTCTCGCATGCTCCACACTGGCGCCCTCTGTCCTTTTTCTAGACGGAGATCTTGCCCCCAATATCTCACATTTAGTATATGCCAATGTCACCCTTGTGTTTGCTAACGGTGGCACTCGTAACATCTAGACTCTCATGTAGTTTCTGGATTCAGATTCTCGTAGCTCTGGACAGAAGATCAATGTCTCCAAGAGTTCTTTCATGGTTGCTGATACGGCACCTGATCATCTTGCTAACAATATTAAATGCCTCACTGGTTTCTAGTGACAACTTGGGGCTATCAACTACCTTGGAGTACTGCTCAGGCCGGGGAGAGTAATTATCTCTGATTTTAAGCTTCTTATTGATAAAATTAATACCAAAATGCTTTCCTGGAAGTCAAATTTTCTGTCCCAGGCAGGTAGAGTAACCCTCATCAACTCGGTGCTGAATTCTATCCCCCTATACCTCGCGGCAGCTGCCTCTATTCCAAAGACAATCATCAAATAGATTAAGCGAACCATGGCCTCCGTTTTCTAGAGTGGCATGGATGGCGTTCGACGTCGACACTGGGTCTCCTGGGCTGATGTTCAACGTCCCCTTGCAAAGGGGGGCCTTAGCGTGTGGAGCCTGACACACGTCCAACTCTCTCTTGCTGCTAAGCTGATTTGGTCGGTTCATCACGGCCAATCCCTTTGGGCTAGATATGCACGTGCCAGATATAAGGTGGGGACATCTGATTCTCCAATTCCCTTCCCTCGTGGTATCTCCAAGGACATTTTCATAAGGGCTTTTAGTGTCTTCAGAGACAATTCACATTGGATTGTTGGCTCGGGCTCTACAGTGGATTTCCTTGATGACATCTGGCTGGGTAATGCACCCTTGCATGCAATTCTTATGGTGCCTTACCATGGTCCAACAGCTACGGTGCAGTAGGTCCTTCACTCATAGAATCATCCCCTCAGACAACTCTTTCCCTCTAACTTTGTCCTAGAGGCCATACACCTCAATGATGCCCAGGACCTCCGGGTTTGGACAGTAACCTCGTCTGGGGACTTCTCTGCCAGATCGGCATATGACATTGTCAGGACAAGGGGCATTCGACGTCCTTCCGTGCAACGGCTTTGGCACTCTTCCTTTCATAGGAGAGCTATGATTTTTGGGTGGAAAATCCTTCACAGGGCGGTGCCTGTGGATGATCGGATTACTGAGTGCGGTGTTCATATGGTGTCCAGGTGCGAATGTTGCAACAACCCTCATATTGAAGATATGGACCATCTCTTCATCTCTAGTGAGATTGCCTCGCAGCTTTGGTGGTGGATCCTACCTCTTGTTGATTCTAACATCACACTTCATTCTCACATCACTACTAGACTATGGTCCTTCTTGGAGAATTGCAACATTTCTTTGCCTTATGGCTTTACATCTCTTTATAGCATGCTTCTCATGCTCTGGGAAATCTGGAAAGCAAGATGCCTGATGCGCCATTACACAACTACATAGTCCACAAGACAATAACAAATTAAACAATAGTAGTCCACAACTAGTACTGAGACAGAAAGAAAAGTACAGCTACATGGGGCATATCCGGGCTCTGACCTCTGGCAACTAACGTTGGACACCTGAACCACGTTGAGCCTCAGATGCACTCCTCTGAAGTCCCACCTCACCAGAAACACGATAAAAATACGCAGGGATTGAGTCTCGGAACGAAGACTCAGTAGGGATCACTCGAACCCTAGCTCGCAAAATGAGAAACCGCTACTCTAGCAGCTAAGCGAGTACTACGAAAGTAGAGAATGGGAAAAACCATGCAACTACCTACACCGGTCTCACGACATGAAAACTGACATGCACGCCACGGTGAAACAACCGAAACCCAAGGTCAACGCGACCAAAACCCGAAGTTCGAAGTGACTGAAACAGACAGTCACTCCCTAACTCGATAGAAGTACGTCCCACTAGAAGCAAGACCAGATGCGTCCCCCGACGTCTTACACCGCACCGCAAGTGCCCGCCTGTCATGACGCCCCTGGCGGAGGCAAGGACACCACAAAAGTAACCACTGAACAAGTACTAGCTGGGGTCACGCTCGTCAGCACGTGTCCAACTACCCCCAGCCACGTGTGCACACACAGACCATGCATCCTAGGTCTAGCCTCTAACTGGTTTTTACCTCAGCCAGACTTTGGCTACAAGACGTGGGGCCCGACGATAACCAGTCTAAAAACTGTCTCTCAAGGTAGCCTCTCTACCACTCCCTGGTGGGACCACACGCGTGTAAGCAGGCTACAACTAGTGGAGGGTCAATGAAGGAGTAGACTCTCAAGTCAACGGAAAACAACGTCCGAACTGGACCAAGTACAAGGATCACTCCTCGTACCGACGCCGTCTCACGATGACCACGGTCGGAGAAGAAATGGGACTGCGAACAAGTCGGTGTAGTCCAGAGCCTGGAGGTCCAACACAGGTGCACCGCAGGCTCTGGCAGTCTAGCTCTAGGCCGCCATAGCAATCTCACGGTCCAACTCAGGTGCGTCAGATGACAGAGTGAAACTGGCTGTGACGCACCAACCCGGGTGTCAGAGTCTCTAACGGACCAAACCAGGTGCGTTAGAAGACAGAATGAAACAGGCTGTGACGCACACACCTCGGGGCGTCACAGCCTCTAACGGACCACAACTGGTGCGTTAGAAGACGGAACGCATCAACTTTGACGCTCCCACCTAAGGGCGTCACAAAGCTCTGACGGTCCACCCTTGGTGCGTCAGAGCATCGTGACCCCAATGGTCAGAGACCAACGGTCAGAGACCAACTGTCAAATCGCCCCTCTGGCGGTCTAACTTGAGAGTGTCACACTCTCTGGCAGTTTATCGTGAGGCCGTCAGGCCCACGGACGCCCTATTAATAAAACAGTGCCCTGTGACGTACCCTTCTCGGCGTGTCACGGAGCCTGACGCACCCACCTTGGGGCGTCAGAGGCTGTGGCGGTCACTGGAAGGACCGCCACACCAGCCCAACGGCGGGTCGACGGGAACCATCCCAAAAATCTAACAACGCTCCCAAACCTCCAGGGAAGAACTCCCCACCTCGATGATCGTACGCCACCTTAGTATCACCTCGTTAAGCGTGCCCTCAGTGCTGTTACCCAGACAATGGGCATACTTCACAAGTCCCGACAGAAGATGAAGTGTCAGGCCCCTGTCTCTTTCAAAGGGCCCTGAGCATGACCATCGAGGTCTCACGGCACCCATCTCCTTCAGTCACAATGGTGCCTCTGGCACTCGACTGCCAGCTCCTCCAGTTACATCGGGGCCCGCGGTGCTCGACCACTCAACAATCTCAGTCACAATGGTGCCCCCGGCACCCGACCATCAGAGTCAAGTCGGAGCCCGCGGCGCCCGACCACTCGACAACCTCAGTCACAACGGTGCCCTCGGCACCTAACTGCCAACTACTCCAGTCATGTCGGGACCTGCGGTGCCTGACCACTCAATAACCTCAGTCACAATGGTGCCCTCGGCACCCAATTGCCAGCTACTCCGGGCACGTCGGGGCCCGCGGCACCCTACTACCCAGCTCCTTCAGTCACAATGGTGCCCTTGGCACCCGACTGCCAGCTACTCTAGTCATGTTAGAGCCTGCGACGCCCGACCACTCAACAACCTCAGTCACAACGGTGCCCTCGGCACTCAACTTTCAACTACTCCAGTCACGTTGGGGCCCGCGATGCCCGACCACTCAACAACCTCAGTCACAACGGTGCCCCCGGCACTCGACTGCCAGCTACCCCAGTCACGTCAGGGCCTACAACGCCTGACCACTCAACAACCTCCATCACAACGAAGCTCCGTGGCACCCGATCGCCCAACTACTCCAGTCACCGCTATGCCAACGGCACCAAACTACTCCAGTCAAAGTGAGGCCTACGACCTCAATGGCTCTGGTCCCACCAGTGCCCACGGTGCCCGACAACTCCGAGCTCAATGGCTCTTGGTCACCCCAATCATGGCGATGCTCACGCCCCTCGACTGCTCTTGTCGCAACAATGCTTGGCCGCCTCTGCCTCAACAGCACCGATCGCTCAAGTCACAAGTGGTGCCTACGCCATTCGGTCGCCTCGGTCTTGGTGACGCCCAACTGCTCCAACACAGTGGTGCCCACAGCACCCCTACTATCCTGACCTTGACATTGTTTCATGTCGGGAATACACTGTGACGCCCCTCAGGCGACATTCTGCTAAGCCTCAGATCCTTTGACGGACGCTATGTAGAAATGCAGAACTACCCACACAATAATGCGATGACCCAGGGGCCATCACGAATGACGAAATTATCTCGCGGCTTGTAAGCACTTGTAATTGGGCTTTCATGCCCCCATATAAATACCTTTCATGGCATATAAGTCATGTAATCCATTTGGGGAGCAGATCCCCCTCCTCGTCGGAACCAGTCTCTCTGCCCCCAGTTATCCCTGTTGTGTTGTTGTTGCCCTGTCGCTGTTGCACGGATGAAGCCCTCCCAATGTCACGGCTCCCAAGGTCCCTGACTCTTTCTTCGGCAGTAGAAACAAAAGTGTTCGGGCTCCACCCGATGTAAAATAAACATCGATCATTTACAGTCGGTGGGGAAGACGTCCAGTACACGAGCCCCCACAATCGTCTACACTCGTACGCAACAGACCGTTGCAGGTCTCACTCAAGCATTACAAACTATGACCCAAGTTGGTGCTAGGGCAGGCAATGGAGATTTACATCGTAATTTTTGAAGCTTAAACCCTCAACGATTCTATGGTTCTTCGAATCCAGACGAAGTTGAGAACTGGATTGACGAGATGAACCGTATATTTGAGATCATGCAATGTGCTGACCAAGAAAAGGTTCGTTTAGCTACATTTCAGCCAAATAAAGATGTCTGTACCTGGTGGAAGTCGGTTCCGGCACCGCCAGTTGATGCACCACACACATGGGAAGGCTTTCTTACACTATTCCGTGCTAAATATTTCTCCGAGCATGTCAAGGAGCGGAAGGTTATGAAATTCGCTTCTTTGCGCTAGGGTATGATGACCGTGGCAGAATATGAACTTCAATTTTCCAAACTGACACCCTATGCTCCTCACTTGATTAACACTGACTTATTGAAGGCTAATCGATTTATGGATGGGTTAAGACCCGATTTTATTCAGCAGCTCGGGACTCAAAATATCTGTACTTATGCGGAGATGGTCCAACGGGCATATTTGTATGAAAGGACCTTGGAGAAGGTTGAAAAATTGAAGGGAAAAGGGGAAGAGTCAAGCTGAGGGTTTGATCGGCATAACAAGAAAGAAAAGTTTAGCATCACGGAGCCCTACAAATCCCACGATAGCAGGAAGAGATCTAGCAACGAGAGTGGTAGGAGTTCCTAGAAGAACAAGAAGGCTAAGGAAGAGGATAAGCAAGTCATGGCAGCTTGCTCCTTTTATGGGAAGTTCGGCCATTCAGCCGAAGAATGCTAGAAGCACCTCGACGCTTGTTTACGTTGTGACAGTCAGGAGCATCGTATGCCAGACTGTCCTCTTATGAAGGATCAACCTTCTGGTGGTGGACGTAAGAGACAGGCTCGTCTCAATGTTGTTTTAGACAATGAGGAAACACCCAGGGATGATGGGCTTATGGAAGGTACCGTTCACATTTGTTCCCATCCTACATTTGTACTATTTGATACTGGTGCTTCTCATTCCTTTATATCTACTATTTTTACAAAAACCTTGCCAGTTTCATTAGTTCCTTTACCTTCGGACCGTACTATTACTACACCCTTAGGCCCCGGAACAAAACTTACCAATTACTACCCTATTTGTGAGGTAATGGCAGAAGGTCACAATCTCCCTGAAAACCTTGTATGCCTCGATATGGAAGGCTATGATGCTATTTTAGGCGTGGATTGGCTAGCAGACCATGATGCCCACATCAATTGCCAGAATAGGATAATATCCTTTCGTAAACTAGGTCTTCCAAGGTTTTCCTTCCTTGGTATCAAATATAGAAAATATCCTACCATCATTTCCTCCCTTCATGCTTGCAAACTTATATCCCAAGGTTGTGAAGCTTTCCTTGCTTCCGTAACTATCACCAAGTCTAAGGAGATCATCTTAGAAGACATCCCCATCATGAATGAATTTCCAGATGTGTTCCCATCAGATTTACCCGGTTTACCACCTGAAAGGGAAGTAAACTTCTCCATTGAACTTGTCCCCGGAGCAGCACCTGTTTCAATAGCTCCTTACTTGATTAATTCTTATAAACTTTTATTTATTAATAAATCTTGTAAGTTTTTATTTATTACTAAATCGATAAGTAAATCAGGGTATTACACATATCCTATTTTAAATTATGCCTGCTACAAACCAAAAATAGTCTCCGTGAGACCGCCATATTCATGTAGCAGCCTTGCAATACATCGCTACTACTAGAAATGATCCTCCCGAGATCACTTTAGTTTTTCTGTCTTCTGCATTCTATTAACCTGAAACAAATTACAAACTATTAATTATATGCTAAGCCTAGATAATTAAGTTTTATTCCTGTTAGGATACTATTAGGATACTGTATTCATAAATTTGGTTATGTAAGCTCTCCATCTTGATGGATTCATGTTCTTTATGTGTTTTAAACTTATCTTTAGCTTATGCTATTTTCATGCCAAAACGTATATTCTTATAGTAATGACCATATTTTTACATGTTTCATGGAGTATTTTAGTGATGTTTTGATCGTTGTTTTACCGCGATCCCTTCTCATCTATAGTCTTTTCTTAAATACATGGTGCACACCCCGGTGCATGGCCATTAGTTACACTTTGCACTTATAGACACACATCTTGAACTTGTGATCCTCTCCGTTGGATATTCCTTCCACCGGAGTAGGTGATCATGTTTCATGGTCTCCGTAAGTCTCCGTGAGTCTGGGATTCCCACTAGGATGCCGAGCTGGTTGTACCATCAAAACCCATTTGTCTAGAAAGCACTTCTACTACTGGCATTTTTTTCTGAGTTTTGGCTAGAAGCGGCTATCAAACGACCGCTATTGTTTAGTAGCGGTCAGACCGTGACCGCATCTATCTAGAAGTAGTCCAGATAATGACCACGTCTGTCTCTGCGTCGAGCCTTTTGGTTCTGGTGTCGACCCTATCAAGAAACGGTCCTGACCTGATCGCATATATGTAATAGTGGTCCTGTCTTGACCGCTTGTCCAGAAATGGTCCAGGTAAGATCACTTTTTTCCAGATCTTGTCTAACCCGAGGTTTACCCCAGGGGTTGATTTTCCTAAGTTCTTAAATGGCCTACTAATTGTCTAGAACCTAACACTCTTCTAATAAGCTATTAATAACTTATGGAAAGTAAAGAATGTACCATTATGCTGTCAGATTCTTTCCGTAGCATGACCTTGACTTAAATCCTTCTTTGAACTATCACGATCTTACTTCGATGCGTTCTTTACCTTGGTTACATTATCATGAAAATTATTATTGAAATTGAACATTATTGGCTGAAACTTTATTGTAATCTCATGGAAGTAGCTTGATCTGTAACTTGAAGATGCAAGAGCGGGCACGGACAGTGTCCAAGGGATCCATGCTAGCCCCCTCGACAGAGAGCCAGAAACGTGCTGAAAACTATGGGGTACGATGAATACTGGCGTCGCATTGTGCCGGGAGTACTTTTTTTATAAACGGGTGGAAACCATGAGGCAATCTTATGAAAATTTACATGCTTGCTAGTAATTTCTTGTTCATGACATTCTATGATGGGGACATCACTTACCCCCTCCACGTTTTGAAGCCCGGATGGATCGTCATCAAGTGCCATCATGATCTTCCAATCATACAAATATAAGTAACAAAGTTAAATTTAAATGAAAAATATTAAATCCCTACAATTCAAGTTCAAATGGAAATAATATGGTGCCTATATATTTAGAGTTTACTAGCATCCGGTGAGATACATCAATTTCATACATATTCGGCTAGGATCCCAGGACAAGGGATGCTTTTTCCATTGACAGAAAAGTGAAGTTTGAAACGGGATATCATGTTTCAGGCAAACTTCCAAAAGTGACCACTTATTTGGGAGGCCTTGCATGGAAGACTATAACAGAAGTCTAAACTCTTCTCAAGCAGTCTTGTAAATAACAAGAAAACTGAACCACCATTGAAGGTCATGCATCTGGAAACTTCATGATTATGAATATGGTCTTGATTTTCTTGATAAGTAGAAGCACTGGAGCATCAGGAAATTGGATACTCCCAAGTTTCCGCAGCCAACATTGAACACACCATTGTTTAGAAAAGGCGACGCCTCAAGGCACTAAGATTTAAGCCTCAAGATAAGGCACTAGAAAAATTCCTTGAGGCATGCGCCTTAAGCCCTTTACTTGAGGATTACACCTTCTGTTAATAGTGATAGTAGTAGTACGCCTCAAGGCGTTCATCGCCTCAATATGTTACTTGAGACTTATAAATCAATTGAGAAAGCGACGCAGCGAGATGTTGTCAGGTGGACCCAAAGCTTATGCTTCTTTTTTGATGGGGACATCAGACGACGCACTCGGACAGAGGGTCCAGCAGCATACCAACAGATGATCCAGCTCAGCCAACATTTGTTTTTACATTAATCCAGTGTCTGTTCAGTCAAAACAGTTTAAATTAAGTCCATTTGAGTCCGATAAGCCTTAATGAGCTAGCTAAATAAGGCCCAAATGGCCATTGTTGAGACTAGCTCGGTTATAGGTCACTAGTAGCTTATATTCACCCCTCAGGATAGCGGAGTCAATTGTAATGGCCATTTGTGGACTTTTCCACCCCTGGTCTCTCCCTATAAATAGGGCCAAGGGATCATTTGTGAAGGAGTTAACGAAGAATTTACAAATTTGAGTTGAAAGAAATTGTGTGAGCTCCCTCCCCCTCTCTCTTTCTCTTGCGCCCTCTCTCTCCCTCTTCCTCTCTCTCTCTCTCTCTCTCTCGGGAACGCAACCCCCTCTCTCTCCTCCCTCTCTCTTGGTCGCGGCCAGCACAATCTTTCCCCCCTTCCCCCTTGCCACATCAGCCTCCCATATTCTCTCCTTCCTAGAATCTCTCCTTCCTCCTACTTTCCCTCCCCAATCCTAGGAAAGCTAGCGCACCCCCCTTCCCTTCTCTCTTATCACCTTCCTAATCCCTCCCCAAATCCAATCCTAGCCCTCCCTATCTTCCCTAATATCCCTCTAGAGATATTAACCCCCCTAGAATCTCTCCTCCATATCAAAAAAATTACCTAAACACAACTAATTTTTCCCTCCACCACATTGGCCGCCCCCTCCCATCTCCTTCCCACAAACCAGCGCACCCCCATAGCCCTAACCCTAGCCGCCCCCTCTCCAGCCCCCTCATGCCCCAGCCCTCTTCCAGCCACCTCCCACTGTGTTCCACACCTCCAGGGCTAAGACAAGTTTAATATCTGAGATGAAGAAATCTGGTTAAACCTGACATTTGATATTATTTCGATCGCATATCAACCATTTCATATTCAGATGAACATTTGGGCCAAAAACATTGAAAGATCGTATACTTCAAACAAATCCCAGTTAAGAAGGTTAAAATCAATAGGTTATCAGCCTGGTGCAAGGTCAGGCCATGACCATAATGGGGATGACCCCTGAGTCAAAGCATGACCTATGTTGGGCCAGACTAGATGGCGGACAAGAAGGGGGGTTGAATTGTCCCCCAGTCGAGATGGCAGATTTAAAAAAATAATCTTAACTATCTAAACTAATTACAGTGGAATTGAAATTAACTACGTTAAAAAGCCTAAATAGACGTGAGATACAATTGATCTCTCAAACTTACCGATCTCACACAGATTATCAATGTAAGGAACAATTAAAGTTAATCCTAACACGGATAGTAGATGAAGCTATGTGCGATGATGCAGTGAATAAAAACCTATTTAATTGACCTATGAACGGAGATAGAAGAGATGGACAATCACACATGCAATCACAATGGACACATAGATTTTAGGTGGTTCGGGAGCACGACAGGCTCCCTACGTCCACCCCTCACCAAAACCCGGTGAGGCTTCACTAAACACTACTTATGTAGCAACACGAGGATGAACCCCAACATCATACATGCTGCTTCTGCAGCAATGCATACACAGGGCCTAGCCCCAAAACGCTGCCACTGTAGCACTTACACATACAACGTTGGGGAACATACCCCGCACACAAATCCCACACAGAGACGCAACTCTGTATACCACACACAGAAATTCTGATGTTCAGGAAAATAAAAGGATGTACAATATACGCCCACAGTAGTATGTAGATGAAGATAAACTATGTAACACTCATAGAAATAAACATGGAAAGGTTGTAGAAATATGTCCTTGGCTCTCCAATAGCAATAAGTAGATCTTTCTTGAAGCTTAGGTTGGAGAGAGTTGAATCCGCAGGAAGTCGGAGCAGACGATCTTCCTTCTTGAAGATCAAATGTGTATTCCTTCATATCTGAGCTCCTATCATACCTGCAAACACCAAGAACAGATTAATCGATATGCTCAACACTATGTTTTAGTTAAAAGGGGCATGACAAATAAATGAGTAGAATTTATATAACATTTCCCCCTTTGAATATCCCATGAATCCCTTCAAAAGAAGGTAGGGTGCGTTGGAAATGATGAATCACAGAGTGGAAGCAGCCAGCCTTGAGATTGAAACACCCAAACACGCAGACCGTGGAGAGCAATAGTAGTGGCTTCTAGATCGAGGCTCAGGCTCATGGATAGCGATCTCTGCGGCTTCTTCTTCCTCCTCCAGGTAGTGGCATCACCCTCCTCTATGTTCTTCTTCTCCTGCAAGAAAGGATACAGCAAATAAGCCCCAAGGGATAACCTCTGAACTAAAAATCATAGGTTGATATAGCAAGGGGAAACCAGCAGCAAAAGACTACAGAACCCCTCTTAAAAACCCTTCAAAACACACCCAATAGATGGGAGAAACCCTAAGGGTATTAGGATAAAAAGCCCAAGCATTGCCCATATCATCGCATGCTGGGTCACCCAATTGAAGATTGCTATGTCTTCAAGACTCAGGCGTAGAAGCTGATCCTAGACGGTCTTATAGCCACATATGTGGTCCAACACTTTTGGTTCACTACTCAGCTAACATGATCCACATGATGGCTGCGTTCTCTCTCTCTGACATCGAAGCAGAGGAGGCCAGTACCAACCAGGGTGAGAACTCGCTCTGGTATCCGGGGTGGAGGCCCTGGCATGATCACAGACCTCTCTCCTTTCCCAAGGAGAGGACCCGACGACTCTTCGATGTTCTTGTCAAGAGGGGCCAAATACTACCCCGTGACCCGCCGACAGACTACACTCACTGGGACTTTAGTCACCCCCAGTACTGCCCTTTCTATGCCAGAATCTGCTACGCGATCAAGTCTTGTGAGGAAGTTCAGTACCTCATCCAGGAACAGATCCAATGGGAGTAGATAGATGCTGAGCGGAACTCCATGGCACTCGTGAGACTTCGACAAGTTATCGAAGAAACCCTGAGCATCGCCAGAGACACACCAGAGCAGAAAAATCCTCCTCAAGAAGATGGGCACGGGCTGCCTTACCAGCATACTCCAGAATGGCTCGAATTTTAGACCAACAACTGAGAAGCTCACGAGCGGTTGTGAAGGCGTATGGAATAGGATGCCAGTCAAGAGATGGGTCTTAGCAACTTCTTAGTCAACGTTATCTATCCTCCTACCACCCCAACCTCTCCTGACTCCCTGACATCACCAGTCAGCCAGCCGGCCCTTGCCACTTCGGCCCTGGCAAGAGCTGGAGTCTCTTCCTTTCTCCAGAGAAGACATTGCCAAGCTTCTTCGAGTCCTTCTCGGTCGAGAGAATGTCCTAGTGGGTAAGACGACGATGGGCTCCCCAAGTTCCTCTCACTCTCTCCCTACCTTACCTCCGTCTTCGGCATCCGGGGATAGGAAGGGAAAGCAGAAGCAGAGCGAGGTCTCAGCCCGACCATGTCAAGTTCTCTCAGCCAGCGAGCCATCGGGTCCTCCTTGCCTATCCTGCAACCCAGCCCAGATGGCAAGAAAGCCATCTTCGGTGGCTTCAGTTATGCCAGTTCACAACTCGGGACCACCGCCACAAGGCCCGCCTGACACTTAGAACCAAGGAAGCTACCAGGGGCAGTAATGCCCTAGGACGTCATCGATCTTCGCTCGACCCTACTCCCAGCTAGACCGAAAAGGCAAGGTTAAGGAGCAAGATGTAAAGCATGCTCCCCCGGCCACTTCTCAACAAAAAGCTCTGCCACCGTGGGTAAGGCATCAAACTATGCATGTGTCTACAGACGTCGGCCCCAGTACACCATCTCAGCGGGAAATACCTCCCTTGCCATCGCGACTAAGGCATCAAACCGTGCACACATCTTCAGACACTAGCACAAGTCTACTACTCTCTCGTAGACCCCCGTCACCATCGCGGGTAAGGCATCAAACCACGATGTGTCTTTGGATGCCAGTCTCAGTATCCTAGCATACCAGGAGCTACCACCCAAAGTCATCGAGCAGGCTATCAACGCCACCTTCTAAATACAACAAGCGGAAGGGGCCTGGAAGGGATGAGCTTCTCCCCTCAACCAGGGAATGTCTTCATAGAGGTGGGACTGGTCCTTGATGAATCCAACCTAGATATTGCCTTCGACATTGAGGACTTGATTGCTCCTGTCGACGACTACACGCCGGTGACTGCTGCCTCTCCCTTGCTTGATGTGGAGAGGGTTTTTGCCGCTCAGGCTTTAGGTAGATCCTCTTTGTATACCTCCCCCCTTTTTTGTACGAGAGGGGCTACACTTTTTTACTAATGCAAAATTTCTTGTAGGAGATCCTTGAGTCCTCCTCAGTCCTATTATCAGTGAAGGTGACAACTCCTCGTCTGGCAAGGGAGGCTCTCCAACGTCTAATTCTTCTAGTGGGGAGAGTTCAGGCACTTCATTGAGTACAGAGGCTTCTAGTTCCTCATTTGGTGAAGACCCTTCCTCCTCCCCGATGAGTTCCCCTGAGAGTGGGGAATTGAGGACCATCCCAAGAAGCAGGAGTCGATTTTGTCGCCTTCATTTATGCTTCATTGCTCGTCTTTTTTACTTGGTCACAAATTATGCAGCTGTTGAGGTGGCCGCATCTATAGGGATGTTCTCACAACTTGTCGAGTCTAGTCCATATACAAATCTCCCAAACTACCATGATGACCTGAGCTGTAGAGTCTGGGATGATGGCTGGTACAGACCTCCCAGAGTCGAGGACTTCTGATAGTGTAGCACTGCCTTTCGCCCCAGGGCTTTTGGCATGCACCGCCAGCTTGGTTGAGACCAGTGGGATGGATCCCTTGGGTATGAACTCTGCCTCTGTATTTGCTTTGTTCACACTTTTTGTTAGCACTCACTGTTTTACCGATTCGAACCGTTCTTGGTCAAACTGAGGAGGGATCTGTACCTCAGCTCGATGAGACCGTTATTGTGGGGGTGACACATCAGGCTCCTATGGAGGAGTAGGACGGTCCTAGCGGTGTTGCTGTGCCCACTGAGCTTTTAGCTCCAAGTATTGTTTTAACGGAGATCTATATTGTAGGTCAACTAGTGGATACCTCTCTCATGATGTTGACCATTTTTTTGTGTCTTTGCAGCAGTTCCTCTCTCTCATAGAGCTGATAGTGGAGACTTCTGGGGCGGCAATGACTCATGATGAGGAAAATATGCCCCCTTATGTGTAACTCATCCTATCCGCTACAACATAAGAAAGAGGCGCTTTGGGGACAAGTATGTCTTGTCATGCTCTCATTCTCAGCACTTTATAATTGAGTTGTTCTGAGTTATACATGGATTTATTCCACATGTAGAGAGCATAGCTGCTGATACACAACCTATTGGATCAGCAGTGGCGCTTGCTAGTGCCCCTCTTCCAGATTCTCAAGAGGAGCCTCTTCCTGTGGATGCAGATGAGCACAATACCACCCTATGTAGGGGCATGGTAGCTTGTGCATCAAAATTCTGAACATGATTTTTTTATCGTAAAAGGGCACTCATCAGCTTCTGTCTTTGTTTCACACGTCGAAGTTTGGATATCCATTTCGTTGGATAAATATGCGTATATTTTGACATATTTGTTAATTCCGCGCTTTTGTGTTTATCATACGATTTAGGATTCGTGTATTGAAGTCCGTGCACATTTTGACTCCACTTCACAAAGCCCATGCACACTGTGCATCTGTGCTTACATGAAGTCCGTGCATCCTTTGCCATCATGCATATTTGCTTTAATTCTAATCCAAAGTCTGTGCAGTCTTTCGAGTCCATGCATGTTTCACCAAAGCATTCTGCGTCTGTGCACATTCCACCAAGTCCGTGGACATCTCCTTATCAACGTCCATGCATATTTTAAGTCCAAGCAAAGTCTGTGCATAGGTTGGTTTATGCTCGACCAAGGTCCGTGCATATACCTTGGTTGTTTGAAAACGAAGTTTGTGCTATTCTAACGTAAACTAATCAACTTAATAATTAATTAAGAACTCACGTGCATGGTGGAGAGGTCTTCATATTATTTGTATAATTAATTAGGCTATGGGCATGACTGCATCAAATGACATGCAGAGATGTAGCTAGGTTGTCAGCTTTTACACAAAGAATTAATAATCACTCATGTTGGGCTGAGCCAGTTTAAAAACGATGGATTAACAGGTGAGCCTCCCCCCACCCTGATCGGCCGGTGATCCCGAGTATCCACTGCCACTGCTTCTAGTTTTCTTCATTAATAGGGTTAGAAGCTAGCGCGGATCTTCACGATTCCGAATTTCCGACCACTGCCGGCTTCGAGACCTCTTTCAATTCACCACGCCGGCATGTCCGGTGACGGCTGCATATATACATGCATGCTGACAGTAGAAGATGATCAATTGGAGCTGCAGGATTCCTTAATCAACAGCAGGGCCGCAAGGATATATGCACAGTCGCATGCACGCGCATGCCCGTGCACTACCAGCTAGCGCCTCGCCCTGGAAGACCTTTCCTTCGAACGCCTTTCCATTGTCGAGCCTCCCTTCTGCAACACCCATCGAATTCCCTCCTGCTCTCCCTCAAACCATATATCCTCGATCTTGTGTGTGTGCGTGTGTGCATGCGTGTGTGTCTGCAGTCCAGGTGCTCGCGTTTGTGTCTGCCTCCTGTATGGTCTTCCTAAAAACCCACATATATCAGGTGACTCTAGGATAAGCATTTCGGTGCGTGATCGATGTCTTTTATATATTGGCTGCAATTAACTGAAAGCGTATGCCTAACTGGCATACCTGACGTACGTTCGGACATACATTTCTCTGAGTTGCATGGCCGGGGTCGACAATCGGAGGACATGGCCATCTCCCACACTCCAATCAATCCAACCCCCTTCTAGATATATAGGGAGGGACTGCGCCACAGACAGGAGGAGAACGAGTCCAAGAGAGGTGTTCGACGCCCTACCTAACCCCCACAACTCAACGTGGATTCGTTTGTATGGCTGTTAAACCAGCGCCCCGCGCGCGACCACATGCTTGCTGTAAACGCCTCCCCATTGTGCATGGCACTAAAACCGTATCACAACTTGCCGACTGTACATGCTCTTCTTTAATTAGCACTCACATAATATTCCACCGTCAATATAGTTGGTGGTCTCTAATCCACGGTTCCCGATCGAGTGTGTGTGTGTGTGACGTGAAAGAGTGGAAGTATCTTTTATCTTTTAGGTCCTCTTTGACAATCGAACTGTAGACTGTCTGTCGGATGGAGGGCGTGACGAATCCATCCTCCTCACACACAATGATTTATTCGACCCTGTTCGACCCTAGAGAGTCGAACAACTTATCCTGTCTAATTTTCAAATACCAACTGAAGGTATAATATTGACAACTTCGGAACTTGGTACGAGTCGACGAGTATGTCTGTACGTGACATATATGGCTCCAAAAATGGCAGTAGGCACATGAGGTACTGATGTATGTTTGTGACTACGTCCTGTGCACACAATTAACTGAGAATATATATGGGTTTACACGACACTCCGTATGAGGCGATAAAATTAATGATGCCGACAAGATCGAAGGAAGTTCGGCGTCAGCCTTTTGGCGCATGTGTAACATAAACTGACATCAGCCATCTCCACTTCCCACCAATGGGATTTGGAATGTCGTCCAACATGATTCTTACGTACACAGCTCGTCTCATCTCCCACCTTGTAGTCGCTTCTGGGCAGCCGTTTCCAGGGTTCCGACGTCAGAATCTTTTGTCCTCGTCCTTGGTGGTTCGATGGTACTGGTCGTCGGATCATCGAGATGTCACCTTCTGCTGTTTTAGTCTTAACGCGCAGTTCTCAGCTAGCCATCCTACAGTTATTCACGTCCCAGACAAAAATGCTTTGATAATAAGGCTCAGATAAGGTAGTTTATCCGTCTTATGCGGGCTTATCCGCCTTGGGTTGCATTGTGTGGGTAGGATAATTATTCGGGGTCGGGGAGGCTAAGTGATCATGGTTAAGAGCGGATATATAGTTTATTTCACCAAAATGGCCGAATAAGTTACCAGGGTTGGGTCTGATAGGGTAAGATTTTCTGAGTTTCTTAATTATGTTACTTTGTAACTATTTTATTTATTTTATTTCTTATTCTAAATTAGATATGATAAATTAAACTGTCTAACTCTATTAGACTTAACCATCTAATATCTTACCCAGACTTATCCTAACCCGCTTAACCCTATTCCATTGTCAAATTAGCGGCCCTTGAATGACCACACAGACGCACAACACTTCGGAGATAAGCTATTGGGGTTCTAACGATGAAGGATGGAATTAGAGAGAGAGAGAGAATACTCCAAATGTGGGGAGATTAGCACAAGGAAATTAAATTTATCAAAATTTGAAGACTCAGTCAAATAGCTTAGTGATATATCTTAGCTCTATATATAATATTCTTCATTCATGGATATAACTAATGTAATATCCTGACACTTAAATCCAAAGGTTTATTTGATTAGAAGGGCAAAACTAAAAGGTAGGAGTTGATAATTAATCCCAACCACCAGTTGTCACCACGGCATGCGTGGGTAATGACGTTGATAGATCATCTGATGACTAGTAGTTGATCATGTTGAGAAGATACCATTATTTTTTTTCTTCGTTAATTAAGAGCTAATCCATGTAACATCTCTTTCATAGAAAAAAATTTTTCCGTTTAATTATGGGCGATGTTTAGCCACAAGCTGTTGGGCAGTCCCTCTTAAACGAAATGGTACTTGAGTGTATATACACAGTGATTGCAACCTAATGCGGGCAAGAATTTGCAGGCTTGGAAGATTGTCCCCATGGCGAATCGGTAGCACAACTCTTGCCTTTAATCTCTCGGAATCCCTGAAGTCAAGTTAATTAGAAGACTCACACCGCGAAAGCTAGCTCCATATATGGTAAAGGGGATCACGAAGCCGGTAAGGCACAAGAACTCTTCTCTAATACAAATGCATGTGCCTCACGAAGTTACCCACTATATACCCCCTTCTCTCTCGCCCTCATGTGTATGGGACAAATGATCTGTCTCATATCTGCTCTCCGGTTAGTCCACTATTTGTTCGGCAAAGCCACCCACCTCTTCTGTTCACCAATGCTCCCCCTCTCTCTCTCTCTCTCTCTCTCTCTCTCTCAATCCACATGTAGAACCAGTGAACCACTATGACCTAGAATCTAGATCTCCAATTTTCCCTCACTGCTACATGCATGGTACTTTCTTAAAAGTCTTCATTAAAATGGCGTATCACGCTTTCTCTTTGAGAAAAATTTCTTTCCTTGGAAAGGTGGAATTTAATTATCAAAAGTACGCATATATACATACGCACAGAGGCATGCGCGGGGGTGTCTCCAGCACAACCCAACGCCATGGGGGACGCCAGGAACAGGCAACCGGGGACCAACGAAGAAGCGACCGCCCAAGAAGGAGAGGGACGCCGGCGGCAGCAACTTCAGGAGGAGGTAACCTTTTTCTCTCTGTTCTCTCGGTTCTGAACTCCCGAGAGGGAGCTGGAGAGAGACTCAGGAACAGAAACTTCAATTAATTAGTTTGCTGCTTGATTTGGTTTCTTGGTTGATCAGAAGATTGCCGAATGGAAGGGTGATATTTCATGAAATGGATGTTGCTGGACGATTGTTTCCATTTATCAGAAGTGCTGTCATAGTGAGGCCTTTGTCCTGTGTCTGCTTAAGTGTGGACTGTGTTAGTTCTGAACCTGACTTACTATTTGTTCGACGGTTGTTTGGCTTTAGACCCAATTTTGTATTAGGAGCCATTGTGCACCGTGTTCATCGTGCCATGTCTGGCGTCTGATGTGTTATGAAGGTTCAGTAATTATTTCAGGACATAAGGATAAGCTGAGATTTTCATTTCTTTGTGCTTTGTGATGAAGCTGGTACTCTCTTTGGTTTGCACTTAGGCGACTTGTGATCGGTTGTTAGCAAGATCAGTACTCGAGGCATGTTATATTACAGTTTCGTGAATTGCGATAGTGCCGAGTGTGTGCTGAGATGCGAATACTGAGGTATTTCTGATGCCTGTGTGCATTGTATGAGTGCGCAGCGGAAGCGTGTGGGCTGACAACCCACAGGTCAAGGATCGTTGGTTGGAAGATTCTGGCCGATCGAGAGAATTATTTCCTCGATGTGACTTCGTCTTGGCCATGCATGCCTTGATGTTGTTGATTATCATGCCATTGTTGAAGGCATTATGGTGTTGGCACTGGCATTTCTCAGAGTTGGGGAATATGTCGGCATATATGCTGGTTGAGTACTCTCTGCTCCTCTGTAACTTTTTCTTGGGTATTGTGTTCTCGGGATGTGATCGTGGTCCTTGAGATGCGTTTCCCAAGATTATTGTTATTGTTGTTGTGGGTCCTTAATGGTAAGTTGCTCACTGCATGACTAGTACATTGCAGTCGTGTGTTCAGCTATTATTGTGCCTTGATGTGACCCAACTTGCAGTTGTGTTCCGTGGTTCTGTGTTGAGTACAGAGCCAGGATTCTACAAGTGTTGTCGCTATTGATGTTGTTGTTGTCTGTTGGCAGTTGTGTTCAGCTTGGGAGGAATCCCTTGTGAATCTGATTTAGCACTGTGTGGACCGAGGTCTTGTCAGTTAGCTTTGTTGTACTCTTCTATTATGGTATAGTTGGCATGCGACTCGTATCAGATGTAATGTCTGAGTGAGGACTGACTTGACTGTGGTTGTGGTCCAATGTTGTCGTTGGTGTCCTGTGTACCAGGTTTCGTTGTTGTTTCTAGCGCTGAAGTCGATGATGTGGAGCTATCAACTGAGAGGACTATGCTTCCTTGTTTAAGCTGATATTTGTTGTATCTACCGTCTGTTTTATCGGTAGCTATTTTCGTGGCATGGGTCGTGTCTCCTTTCCTGTGAGACGTAAATGATGCTGTCCTGTTTCGGAGGTGTCAGACTTATGTTCACTTGTGTGCCATGCTCGTTCTGTGGATCAATTTGCCTTGAGATCCAAAGCGTGTGTTTGTGATTGTGGTCTTGCGATGTTCCTCTGAATTATGTTTTTCGAGATTTGTGTTGTTAAGTTGTAAGTGTTGGTGTTGGCTGGAGTTTGATGATCATTACCAACGTTCTGGGTTTGTTCTTCCCTACTTCTTCTTGTTAGCTCCTTAAATTTCGAGGATAAAATTTTGTAAAGGAGGGAATGATGTAATACCCTACATTCTTTCGGATCTATTCGGAGAGCTTTCGGATCGCTTTTGTGGGTTCGTTGTGTCTGTGTGTCGGTAGTTTCTGGATCGTTCAGTTCAGGTGGCTGGGTGTGGTCTTTTCCTTGACTACGATAGTTCCCTAATGACTTGATCTAGACCTGCTAGTGTCTTTATCTCTGGTCTTGTAGTGGCTTTCCTTGACTGCCGAGTTCGCCTAGCAGTTGAGTGATAATTCGCTCTGCCCAGAGTGTAGTCGTTGTCCACCGCTCCAATTTCTACTTGTCTAGGCTTGATCTCGTGGTTTGCCCATGACCCGTGGGTGTCTGTTGACGTCCTATGAGGATAGTGACCATGATGGGATGGCCAGGAGTGCTTGTGCATGCTGTATGTGTGTCTGTAAGTGTCTGTGTGCATGTGTCGTGTCAAGTTTCGGTCAACCCGGTGAGACCAGGGGTTGACATGTGACCTTGTGTGTGTCTCGGTGACTTTGTCCAATTCGAGATCGTGTTTCTGGATGCCTCGAGGTATCATTCTATCTCGGTTTGCATATCCAGATGTGTTGAGGGTTCTCGGTGTTTCCTCAGGTCTCTGTGAGTCGTTTCCTACAGAGCGTTGTTTCCTCTGGCCTAGGTTTAGACCGATTGGCGGCTTGTTCCGTTGGCTGTGACGATCTCGCCTCTGAGTCATCTGACTCAAAGGATCGTTACGTGAGTAGGTCTAGCTGCCTTGTCTTGAGTGGTCAGTAGTTTCTTGTGCTGCCATTGGTGCTTTAAAGTACGTACGATAGTGCTTTCTTGCCTGTCTGTACTTCTGCACTCGTGTTTTGAGTCTCTATGTCTTGTGAGCCTCCACTAGTCGTAGTCTTATGGCACGCTTTGGCATGACGACTCTTGTAGCGGGACACTTTCTCGGCTTACGGTTCTTAAGCTAGTTCTGTGGGCCCCCGGTCCAAGCGTAGCATCCTTTGGAGGGGGAATACTAGCTAGAGGCCTAGCTTAGGCAGTGGGCCAGTGTGTGCACACGTGGTCAAGGACTTTAGACTTGCGTCGTCAGACGTGACCTTGACTAGTCACTCGCATTATGGTACTATTCTGGTTCTAGCAGTGCCTTTGTCTCGGCCTAGTCCTTGCGATAGGTGACGTGGACAAGACGCTAGTAGGCGTAGCATAAGACATCAGTGGACGCAGCTAGCTGTTCTTCTGGTGGTGAGGCACTTTAGTCACATGGCACGTGACTCTCAGCGTTTCTTGTGTGTCTTAACCTTTCTGGGCTAGCCTTCTCTTGGCTTTTCTCGAGGTCAGTGTCTGTCACCTACACAACTTTTCGATCGTGTATGGGGCAGTGTGCACGACGTTCTATTCGTGTCGTCTGGCTCTGCATCTGTCTAGGTTTTCTTAGGTTTTCTTATTGTTCTTGTAGGTCTTCGCTTTAGGCCTAGCGTCTTGTCGGCGGATCGGTAATTCCTGACTTCGTCAGATCAGAGTCTACCCTTCTGTCATTGCTTGGAGTAGTTTGGGAGCCGCAGTTAGTTCGACAGTCTCGCCTGTTCGGTACGGCTCTTTCCATTTCCTTTTGAGCTCCCCCAGCTCTTAGCTTGCTCCCTACTCCTGCATCCCTTTTCTTTACAGCTTTGTAGTTTAGTTTTCTTGCTTCTTATACCACCCAAGTAGTTCCTTAAATTAAGGATTGTTTCCAGTGGGGGGTGATATCAAATACTTAACTGCGCAAGTGGCGTAAGAATGTAGATATCGGCAGACACTTTCTAAAGAAAGCACTGCAAGATGGATGTATAACAAACAGACAGATTTTGCCGTTTGATTCTTGTGTATTTTAACCCCCAGTGTATATAACTCTTTAGAACATATAAACAAATAGATAGGGTACCTCATTGAAGCACCCAGCATGCCGCAAACGACTGTTACTCCCGAGTTTTGGCACAGATTTGATAGTTCATGGGGCAATTAGCTTATTGAAGTCTCGAGGAATTCAAGGATGAGTGTCGTTTGGCTCATGGATTTTCATTCCTTAGATACGACATCTTATCAAAACAGGTTAAGGGCAAGGTGTGAAATCACCTCTTCTTCCTAGAGAATAACAACTAAAGTACGGCGGCGGGGCAAAAAGCAAAAAAGTTGTGGATGTCTGTCAGACAACCTCAAGACCACCCCAAGTCCCCCGTTGGGACCCGAGAACGATCCTCTACAGCCTGAGATCTTCCGAGAGGAGACACTCCGAGCCGTTAATCACGCTCTAGCCTTGAGGTCGTGATTCATCCACCAGACATGATGGGCTGTCTCCTTAACACTTATGGACACAGTTGCACGAGCCTATAGAACAGATCCTGTTCAAGTAAGGTCGTGCCCAACGACTCCGGAGTTTCATTTATATACAATGTTCTGCTTTTATAACTTTCAATATGGGACTAAACTGAAAGGCGAGGACCCAGGCAGGACTGCCAAATCACAAGGAAAGAACATGGTAGGAGCAGGATTTGTATGCTGGAGAGATGAGGAGCCATGTTACCATGTCCGTCTCAAGCATTTTCGATGCTTAAAACTTAAACAAGAGATCACAGAGGGGACGCGAGGAGGAGATGCACTAAAAAAAAAAGAGGGAGAGTTCTGAGCTTGGATTGTCCGATCCCATCTTCGGGTGCTGCGGCAGTCAACACTGAAAGCGAGATGCCACCCGATTGGATAGATTGGACAGTCCCTGCTGATCACAGTTGTGCCATCAGCAGGTGAATCGTTTTGACAGCAACCCGTTTCGAAGGTTTTGCCTTGCCCGGCCATGTTCAAGTTTTATTTGAGAGTCGACACGAGCTGCGGTAGGCACACTACCCACTATTGATATATTATTTATAATTCTATAAAATATAATAAAAAATTCGAAATCAAGTGGCCAAAGTCAATGCCGTGTGCATAGGCCTGACATATGTAACCAAATCTTGGAATGGAAGGGAAATATGCCGCGTCTGTAAGAATCACTTGCTCGATACTTGATAGTAGTCGATACCTTCCTTCTTTATGAACCCAAAGATTTCATGAAATCTTAACTTCCAAGGGCATTGTGAGTGCGTGTCTTTCTTAGGCCCCGTTTGATTAACACTAGTAAGTTAGGTAGGTTTTTGAAATCCCATTTCCGTGCAAAAATGTGCAGCGGGTCATAGATGGAAGGGTCATAGATTATCCATCATTCGGAATCCCGAGAAGCTGGGTGCAACTCGCTTATGCAAATTTAAGAGTTCTATCATTGGCCTTGCCAATAGCTAGCTTTATTTTTTTTGTGCATTTTGTCAACTTTAACAAGTGTTGACAACATATACCCACAGCGGGTGGCAATTTCTTCATCTTTGGGTTTCTATCTTCTTTTGGTTTCCGTATCTACCCCCGAGAGGGAGCACAATTTGCATCTTGCACATTTTATGTGTGCCATAATCCAAGGGGCTTCAAACGCCCTTCAGAGCACGCTGTTCTTCAGCTGGCGTGGTGGGACCATGCTAGCTGCCTCCTTGAAGCTGGGCATCTGATGAGAGCGCGGTGCATCCACCTTGTACTCACCTATCTGTATTTCATCCTTCTGGACCAGGCTATCAATATTGTCCTCGACTACATAGCAATCTTCAGTGAAATGCCCCCTCTGTTGATGATAAGGGCAGAATTGAGGGTCATCTTTCCATTTAACATCTTTTGGCCTTTTGGGTTCTGGGAGGACAATCTTGTCATATTCGCGGGCCCATTCGAATAGCATTTGGGTTTCTGCCTTCAGGAAGGAGTGTGGCTTCATCATCTTGCTTCTCAACAAGGGCTTTTGCTCGGCGGGCCTGGCCGAAGAAGAGCCAGCTGCCACTTTCAACTCCTCCCTTTGCTTCTTGAAGGCTTTAAAATCAGTGGCATGAATTTTTCTTTGCATCGGCCACTCATTGATTGGCCCAATCTCTTGATTCGCAGTAGCCGTAGTCGGGCAGTATCTTGCCAGAATGGCCTCAGCATCAGCTGCTAGCTTATTTAGCTACTCAAAGGTTTTGACTTCAATACCCATCACCCTTTCTAGGATTTCATCTGTTAATTTTTTTTTCACTTCTTTGAATGATGTCCTTGTAGCTCGTAGGGCTCCTCCATCTTTCAAGGGGGTTTCCCCCTCTTCTTATATAGTCCGAAGCGGGCTCATCATCTTCTTCGATCTTATGCAAATCTACCTTGGTGATTGCTCCCTCGGCCAACTTCGTTTCAACTGTTCGCTTCAGTTTTGGCTTATTTATTGCTATCGTAGCTAGCAGATTTGGGTGCGGGCCTGCTAGGTCTAGGCCCATTTCGCCCGATTCTCTTTCCATCATTTCAATTTCTTGCATCTTCTGGCATAGACCTGTCATCAGAGCAAGGCCAGGTTGGGAGGAGCCAGGAATGCCATCTCCCATCTTGATTTCAGGTGGGGCCAGCGTCATCTTGTCATCTTGATCGTATGCATCCAGTCCTTCAGAGGTTGATACTCTTGCCCCCATATCTCCATAAGAGGGAGTATGATTGCATATATCTTCATCAGGCAGTGGAGAGTGCCCCCGTGCCTCCCGAGACTTATCATCACGACAGGGGGTAGAAGCTTCGGTTTGATCTGCCTTTGTAGGCATAAAGCATATTTCCCCATTTTTATCTTCATTAGGTTGGCTCGTGTCGGGCGAGATCGACAGTGTATTGCAAGAGAGGATGATGCCCCTTTCTTTATGCTTTGACTTCTTTTTCTTCTTTCCCTCTGTGGCTGGCAGCTGCCCTCACAGCGGGTCATCTGGTGCACTTGGCACTTCCGATTTCTTTTCTGTATTTTGTATCAGGTCAATGGATTCTCTCAGAGCGTCCAGCTCTGTTGTGCCCAAAAGTATGTTTCGGACATCTTCCATGTTTGGGTCGGTGCGATTCGGATCTGTTTTGGAGGCCCGAAGGCGTTCCGCAACTTTTTTCGCGTGTTTTCTGATTTCCGCACATGTGTTTCGACAAATCTTGCAGAACCTCATTATTGGTGAACCGGGTCGTTCACCCGAGCGAGTGTGGTATTTTTGCGATCAGTGTATTTCGAGGATCGCGGAAACATGATTTTCTATTTTATGATACTTTTTAAAATTTTCACATTTTCTATAAATATCCCAAACCATTTTCCTTTTTCCACCTTTTCTTCTTCCTCCTCTTTCCTTCTTCCTCCCCATTGTGAGTGCCCCCCTTTCTCTCTCTCTTCGGCCAATGACAATCACGGTGTGCTCCCCTCCGATTACAGATGACTGTGGGTGACGACGTGATAGCGTAGGCGGTGGCGAGACGATCCCGGTGGCGTACGACGTTCGTGGGAAGCATGAGGAGGAATGAGGGTTTCAAGCGTTCTTCGTGGTTTGTGGATGATCCGACGTGCCTTGAGGTGAGATCGAGGTAGGGTGACATTCCCTCGCTCCCCACGTTTCATTCTCATGATTTCTAGCCCGGTGCGAGGCCGAGAGATGGGTTTTCAAGCCGGGTTGGGTTTTTCCATGATTTGGGGAGAGTTTGCCCGATCTATGGATTTAAGCCGCAATTCCGCGTTTTAATGGCTTAGAAGCATGCTAGGGGTCCCAGGAGAGCTTCCCCCTTATTTCCCCCCTCTCCCATGGAGGTATGGAGGCATGGTTGGTGTTTTGGGTCGTTTCCCACCGGTTCACTATCGGAACGGTGTGACGGTGCCTCTAGAGATCGTCACAGCCTGTGACGCCCCAGGCTAGGTGCGTCACAGCCTATGACGCCCCACGGCTGGTGCGTCACATGATGATGTTTTGCCAATAGGGTGGTATGTGGGCTTGACAGTGCCACGATAGACTGCCAGGGCGTGTGACGTGGCTAGGCTGGACCGTTAGAGTGACGATCCAACCGTTGGCATCCGATCGTTGTGGCTTCCAACCATTGGGGTTTTTTACCATTGGGGTCAAGACCATTGACGCACCTAGGGTGGGGCATCAGAGCTTTGTGATGCCCCTGCGAGGGACCATCAGAGCTGACGTGTCCCAAACTTCTAACGTGCCTGGGTAGGGTTGTTAGAGGTTGTGACACCCCGAGGGGTGTGCGTCATAGCCAGCTTCATTCTGCATTCTGATGCACCAGCGGTGGTCTATCCGAGGCTGTGACACTCCGAGCGGTGTGCATTATAGTTGGCTTCTTCTCGTCTTCTAACGCACTGGGCTGGGCGTGTCAGAGACTATGATGCACCAGGGTTGGCGAGTCACAGTCGATTTTTCATCGAGTGTTTGACGCACCTGAGTTGGGTCATCAGACTACTGTGACGACCCAAAGATAGACTGTTAGAGCCTATGGCACTCTTGTGTTGGACCGTCAGGCTCTACACTGCACCGAGTGATTCGCAATTGTAATGCATGTGTCTTAGTGGATCCTTAGTGGTCCAGATCTAGAATTTATCACGTGCTTTTTCTTTTTCTTTTTCCCTTTCTTCTTCTTTTCCTTTTCTCTTCTCTCCTGTGAGAGCTCCCCCCTCCCGACCGTTGCAAGCTTCCTCTCCCCCATCCGAGAGCATGCGGCATCCTCTTCCTCACCTGCTACAAACGGCGAGCTAAGGGAAGGCCACGACGGCGACAACGGTGAGGTGATCGTGGTGGTGGCATTTTTTTGGTGAGGGTGTGGAGATCGTGGTTTGAACTTAGATTCGAGATCGGCGGCGATCCGGTGGTTTTCGAGCCTCTTTGAACTAGGGGGAGGGATCCTTGCCTTCTTTTCCACATTTCCCGTGATTTCTAGGCCGAGGAGAGGTCGAGAGGGGTTTTTTTTGTGCCGGGGTGGGAAAATGCATGATTTGGGGTTTGATCACCGGATCTTGTGTTTCTTGAGATTTTTGACAGATCTATAGGCATGGATTGATACTAGGGGGGTTGGGGAAGAGTTCCCCTTTGTATTCCCTTTCACATGGGGGTGAATGGGGCGTGGATCGTGCTTTCCCAGTGGGTGTATGCCGTTTTTGACTCGATTTTATATCGCAGTGGTAACATGGGTTGCGTTCTTGAGGAACGCGATGTGCTGTGTGGTTGCGTTCATCGGGGAAGATGAATAGTGTGACGGTGGAGATCGCGCACGGGCGACGGGTCACATTTTTGATTATCGCACCCATCGATTTGGGTGCATTTTGATCAGAACACACCGCCCATAGAGGGTGCGTTCTATTAATGCGACTCCCCTGGGGGTCGCGTTCCGACCGTATCACGCCGCCGGGGGAGGTCACGTTCCCATGGGATCGCGACGCCTCTAGGAGGCACGTTCCTGGTCGCGCTGCCTCTGAGTGACGCATTCAACTTTTTTGTTCCGCAGTGTCTTGAGACAGGTTGTGCGTCAGTCCATTTCAGGGGTTGTTGGACCCTATTATTGTTTCGACTTTTGTGCTCCGTTGGTCTGCGCCACCGAGAGGCGGTGTGGTGTGGTAGGCTATTCTCGCTCCTCGTCAGCGTGACGAGTGGTGGTTTCCGTGAGTCTGAGTCTTACCTCCAGTGACCCGTCCACTAGACGTAGCTTTCCTATGCATGCGTGTGGGGACCCACTTGGGAGTGATGGAGAGCGTGACCCAGAGAGAGACGATTTTTAGGCTGGTTACCGTAGGACCCCTCATCTTTGCAGCCTGCGTCTGGGCTGTGGGAAAAACTAGCTAGAGGGCCTGACCTAGAGCACATGGTCTGTGTGTGCATACGTGGTTGGGGGCATTGGACCTGCACTGACGAGCACGACCCCACCTAGTCCTTATTCGTGGTGGCAAAATAAGTAGAGATAAAAGAATGAGAAGCACCAGTATCAAATAGCACAAATGTAGAACAAGAGTAAATTTGAAGTGTACCTTCCATGAGTCCACCATCCCTAGGCACTTCTTCCTCTTCTTCTAGAACCACATTGAGGTGAGCCTGCCTCTTGTGTCCACTATTAAATGATTGATCCTTCATACGAGGGCAATCTAGCATATGATGCTCCCTACTTCCACAACGCAAACAAGCACTGAGGCGCTTCCAACATTCTTCCGTCGCACACGTGGTTGGGGGCAGTTGGAAACGCATCGACAGGCACGACCCTAGCTAGTCACTCGCTTTGTGGTTACTTGTATGTGTCTGAGTCTCGCGCCTGAAGCGTAGTAGCTAGACACTTGTGACGCGGTGTAAGACGTCAGTGGACGCATCCGGTCGTTCTTCTAGTGGGAGGTACATCTGATCTAGACAGGGAGTGGCAGACTGTCAGTCTCAGTTACTTCGACCTTCAGGTTTGGGTCGTGTTGACCGGTGAGTTTCGGTCGTTTCATCGTGGCGTGCGTGTGTGGGTTTCACGCTGTGAGACTGGTACTTGTGGTGCAAGGCTTCTACTTCTGAGGTACTCTCGCTTAGCTACTAGCATTGCAGTTTTCTATTTTGCGAGGTAGGGTTTAGGTGATCCCTACTGAGTCTTATTTTGAGACTCATTCCCTGCGTGTTTTTACCGTGTTTCAGGCGAGGGGCGACTTCAGGGAAGTGCGTCTGAGGCTCAGCGTGGTTCGGGTGCCCAGCGTTAGTGCCAGAGGTCAGAGACGGGGTATGCCCCGTGTAGCTGCCATCTATTCAGCAATTTCTGAATCTGTAGGGTGCCTTCTGAGATGATTGAAGCAGCCACCTTCACCCTTGGCCATATAATCAATAATTTTACTTCTGTCCACGGCTATATCTTTCTGCTTTGTGCAGAAAGTTTACAAGAACACCATTGATCCTCCCAAAACCAAAAAGTTTTACCATTATCTACCTGGTTGGCTGTCTTAAAAATCTTTCTCGAAATGGGAGAGATGATACTATATCTGCTAGGAGTAATGGGCCATCTTCGACCTTTTTGAAGTACTCGAGTCCTTGCAATGTTAATCCAAATGGCATTATTTTCTGAGCCCAACCCCCATAACCATTTAGCTACTGTACCTCTGTTGAGAAGCTCCAAATAAAGACCTCTCTTGTCATTTCTTGCACCTGCCCAAAAAAATGAGGTTCTAATAGTTTCAATAACTTTGACCATTGTTCCTGGAATCTGAAAAATAGAAGGTTGTTGATTTGCTCAAGAAGATAACGAAGAGATGATTCACCGGTCTCCAGCTGATAGAAGCTCAGCTTTCCAGCCATCAAGTCTCTAGTCAAATTTTTTAATGACTTGATCCAAATGTCTTGCCCTAATGACTCCACCTGTGAGTGGCAAACTGAAGTATTTAATGTGGTAGGAGGATCTTTTGCAACCAAGAATGTCAACAATATCTTCTCATAATTAATTTTATGTATGAACAGACTCAACATAAGTAACTTTTGAACATCCTTCACTTTTACTCTCTGTCCAGAACTAAACGGAAGGGTATCATCTGCAAATTGCGAATGTGAGTAGGAAATTACATCTTCCTATCAAAGCACCATTCACCAAAACAACCTCTGCTGCCCTATTTCAAATGGATCTGTGATGTGGGATGAGGATGACGGTACGTGCCGAATCAGACCTTCTTCTTGAGCGCTACTGGGTCTTCATGGGGCGTTGTGAACCGGATGAGGGGGGAAGGAGACAGGAGGAGGGGGTGGGGTGTTGGAGTGGCACGGCGGCAGTGGGGGTGGTTCGCAGGGGTGGGTTCAAACCACTCCAGCAGAAGCACCCCCTTCTCTAATGGACTGCCCTCAGATTTCACCATTACTTCTACTCTCTTTCTCTGTCCTCTGAATTCTACGTGCCTCTTCTTCTACACAGGTAAGCTCTTTCTTCTTCGAAGGTAGCAACTCTTCATTCGCAAGCCCCTTGGGCGATATATGTATAAAGCAGAGCTTTAGAAAATTTTCTAGATAAACTCGAGAAAATGAGTTATTCTCCTACTGGTCCATGTGTCAGGAGAGAATATTGTGTCCCAGGAATGTTCCAGACTCCAAGACACGTCCTAGGATCACCTGCCAATCATTGGAATATGAATCCATGTGGTCTTCATAGGTTGCTCACGTGTTGCCCGTTCAAACAGAAGTTTTGGCCATCGAGTCGACTCATAGTCCCATTGAGTCGACTCATAGCACAGCTATTGCGTTGACACATGAGCTTCTCATTGCATTGCATCGACTCCACTTTACACTGCATCGACTCCACTATATCACCTTCTTAAGTTTGAGTGACATCTTGTAGAAGATATTTTGTTGCGTCGACTCCACTTCAACACAGCGTCGACTCCACTACATGGCTTGTTGACTTATTTGCCTTGTTGTTGCATTGACTCACTTGCACCACTGTGTCGACTCGACTTTGTGGATGTCAAAAAATGATGACGAGGATCCCACGACGCCTGCGACTACGCGTTCAAGTGCAAGTCGAAGACGGGAAGGCTGAACAAACCCATACCTCGCCCGGCTAGGACGAGAACCCGCTCGACAGTCCACTACACATTAAGGGAGCCCCCGAGTAGAAGATCTCTACGATCGGCCGTGCCGAGAGGTGAATCAAAGAAAAGTCGGGGGATTTCGGCATAGTCTCGGCACATGTCGGAAGTCACGCAAAGTCCTGGGCTGAGCCCCAGAAGCGGCGAATGAAACATCATGGATGTCGTGCGTCGCAACTAAAGCATTCGGGGAGTGCCAACACTTGTATAAATAGTTGTGACTTTGAAATGAATCTGTTCGGTGCTTAAAATGGCATGAAAAGGGCTTAAAACGATGCAATAAGGCCTTAAATCGGTGCCACCTTACCTGGCACCACCCTACCCGGTGCACTCACCTTTGGAGAATGCCCCCCCTTATGCTCATTAAAACAGCACCACCCCTTTGCAAGGTTTTAATCCGACGCACCCCTGGGGCGCGCCGTTTTAACAAAGTGGCCTTTTATTTTCAAGCATTTGTATGAGTGGCCCGTTAGCAACCTTGATACGGCGCGCCTATTTGCCAAACTCTAAATTCAACTCTTTCAAGTGTTAAAACGGCACTGCGAACAAGCCATCCCGTCATCAATGCCATCAGCCGCCCGCCCATGCTCTGCAAGTGATGGCCGCAATGGCGTGGTGAATGTGGAAGCTCGACAGTAAATCGGCGCGACGTGGGCATTAATTCGGCGCGCTCACCTTCCGACAAAGGAATTCGGGTGCCTCACCTGCATATATAAGAAGCATTTGTCAAGACCTCACCCCTCCCCGGTTGAAGGGCTCTCCGGCGCGCAAGGAGAGGAGAAAAGGAAGGGATCTCCGGCGTGCAAGGATCTGAGGATTGCGAAAATGTATTTTTTTTATTTTTTTCATATTTTTGATTTTTAAGATTTTTTATAAATACCCTATTTCTTTTCCTTTTTTTATTCATCTTCTTTCTTTTTCTTCCTTCTTCCTCTTCTCTTCCCTCCCATGGAGAACCGGCGCCCCCTCTTTCCCCCTTTCCCATTAGACGACGCGGCAGCCTCCCCTTCGGCTACAGACGACGACAAGGTGACGGTGCGGCGGTGGCGGCATGGCGATCGCGGCGGCGTGCGTGGCTCGTGGGAAGCTCGGGAAGAACGAGGGTTTCAAGTGGTGTTTTGAAGATCGGCGACGATCCATCACGTTTCGGGTGACCCCGAGGTAGGGTGATGGATCCCTAGCTCCGTAGTTTCCTTCCCCGCGATTTCTAGGCCGATGGGAGGTCGAGAGGGGTTCATTTGAGCTCGAGGTGAGAAATCCATGACTTTGGGATCGAGGGCCGATCTAGCGTTTTACCGCGTTGTTTGGAGGTTTGAGGGCACCATTGGATGCCTAGGACTTTGGGGACAAGCTTCCCCCTTGTTTCCCCATCACCCGGAGGTGTTTGGGCAGTGGAATGGTGATTTCCGGCGAGGATCGCCGTTCTCGGGTTACCGGGATAGAAACGTTCCTAACAGAAACCGTTTCTACCCCTGCGCGGCCCAGCGATGGACCGTCTACCGACCCAGGAGTGTCGGTAGGGTACGCGGTCCATCATTCGACCGTTTCACTTTTGGACGGCCCTTGTGCCGACCGTTTACCCCGTGGAGTCAGCGTGACTCCCGAGGCACTTGTGACCGTTGGGATTTAACCATTACACAGTTTTAGGGCTACGCGGTCATGAGATGGCCGTTTGGTCCCTTTGCGCGGCGGTCTCAGGTTGGACCGTTTGGGTTTTCAATGGTCATATGAGGACAGTTTAACTTTTGTGCCGTTGGGTGACTAGGAGGCCCCAAGGGGGACCGCTCAGATCCTCAAGCTGCCTATCGTTGGACCGTTTAGGTCCTGAACGGTCTGAGAGGATGATCGTGTGGTTTCTCGTTCAGTCCAGAAGTTGGACGGTCCCATGGGAGACTGTTCATTGTCTGAGGCGGTCCAAACAGGGACCGTGTATATCTTACACTGTCCAAGGTGGACCGTTTATATCTGTTGATAGGCGGTTAGTAGGTGATCATTCCAGGTGGTCAAACGATCTGTGGAGAACCGTGTGAGTCCTGAGGCGGTCCATCGACCAACCGTTTACCCAGGGATGGCCCAGGGTGGACCGTTTACTGTGTTTTGTCCAACTGGTGGTTCTTTCCGTGCCGATTTGAGTCCCGGGTGAGTGGACCTTGATCCACGTGCTAACCCGTAGTCTGACTGATGCTGGACATCATGTGGAGGCCATGTGTTAGGGTGTCGCGGGGTCCCGGGAGGTGGTGTTCTCGGCGTGTCACCGTGAGTCGGTGTAGGTACGAGGAGTAGTCCTCGTACTTGTCCAGTTCAGGCGTTATTTTTTCATTAGCTAGAGAGTCTACTCCTTCAGGTACCCTCCACTAGTCGTAGCCTTCTGACACGCGTGTGGTCCCACCAGGGAGTGGTGACCCATGGTACATGGTCCCTCACTAACAGGGGTGTCAGCTGGGGTTGTTCATACTCATCAAATCCATTGATGTAGTCTTGTAAGCATCGTACCTCGGGACTCATTTCTTTGTGAGTGGGCAGCGGAGTTTGTCTGCTCCGATTGAGAGTGGGGATTTGGGTGACTGCTGGCGATTCTGTCATGTGCCAAATAGGAGTCACCGAGGATGGAGTGGGTTGTGTAGTGACGCCCCGAACATAAGCACTTGTAGTTCCACGAACTGGCGGTCTTCTTCTTGTTTTTGCAGGCACGGATTGCCATCCTGCTTGTTCTGCTATAGGTGTGAGGAAACAGGCCTCATAGGTATGCTGAGTGCTAGTCTCAGACACTTCTCTGGTAACTGTTGGTACAGTGACACCATATTAACAGCTTGCAAAAGCACTGGAGGTTCATGAGGGCATGGCGGGTCAACTTGGTGCTCGCCCATTTCTACTTCTCCTTTCTTTATCATTCCTTCTATTACGTCTTTGAACACGTAACAGTCCTCTATGGCATGTCCCAGTATCCGATGGTACAGATAGAACAAGGGGTCATCTTATCTTTTAACACCAGTGGGCCTCTTTGGGTCGAGCAGTGTTATTTTATTGTACTTATAAGCCCATTCAAATAAGACCTGAGTTTTATCTTTTGGGAATGAATATAACTTTTTCATCTTGTCCCTTAGTGAGGGACCTTCTTTCTTATCAACAGGCTTGGTCGGTGGAGGAGTGGCTGCTGCTTTAGTCTTTTCCTTCTGTCGCTCAAAGGTTTTGAAATCAACAATGTTCGCTTCTTTCAGGGCTGGTCGTCGATCAATAGCTTTCCCCTTCTGAGCTACAGGGATGCCGGTTGAAGAGTGCTTTACAAGAAATGACTCAACCTCTGCCACAACACTGTTAAGACGGTCAAATGATCTGATGTCGATGCCAATCATCTTTTCCAGCACTTCTCTTCTCAGATTTTGTTTATAGATCTGAATTGCATCTTCTTGGTGGGGAGGTCGTTTGTATTTCATGTTGAGATTCCTCCACCTCTTGACATACTCCAGGGTGGTTTCATCTTGCTTCTGCCTAGTGGACTATAATTCTACCACAGTGACTTCTCTCTCAGTAACATGGAATCTTTCACAGAACTTCTGCTGCATATCAGGCCAGTCTAGGATTGATCCTATTGGCAATCCTGAGTACTATTCAAAAGCCAACCCAGTAAGAGATGACCCAAAGAATTTCAGCAAATAAGCTTCATCTGCTACCAAATCGCCCATCACTGTCATGTAATAGGCTATGTGTTCCCTGGGGGAGCCTTGCCCGTTATACTTGTCAAACTTGGGTGACTTGTTAATACTTGACGCCAACCTTTTTGCAGCATACTGTGGTGGATAAGGCACTCGGTATGCATCGAAGCTACTGAAATCGCCATCTGCTCTTTTCGATAGGTTCATCTCAATCATTCTTTCCACCATTAGTTTGTTCACCATAGTAGGGTCCACAGGCACTGAGTAGAAATGTGCAGGCTGGTGTGTAAAAGGAGTTTGTATAGCGGTGACATGTGGCCCGAACTGTGTCACTAGTGGCATCTCTCACTAAATGTGAACACTAAAAACCACACACGCATCCATTGCGATTAACACGAAGTAACAGGTGGCTCGCGGCCACCAGACTCTGGATAGCCCACTAGACCTAATAACCCAATGGTCTTTGAGTTACGAGACTCGGATCAAGATCATTGCATGTGACGGCACGGCGCCATCAATCCGGCCTAATCATTAGGTCTGAAACCATGGTGATACGATTCTCAAGGTAGCTCACAAGCCATCGAGCGGATCTCGCAACCATGGGACACACGAAAAACTTTCAGCCCTAGGCTAGTTAACTGGACTCACAGTCCAAGGCCATACACACATGGCCCACTTGGAAACCACATTCCGCAGAAACTCACACCGCACGGGGAAGACCCTCCGTACTCATGCTGACTCACAGCGACTCTATTTAACGCAATCATGAAAGCTCAGAACACAAGAGGGTTTCCTGGACCCTTAAACCCACGAGCGTACTAATCGAGTAAATACGATATCTCCGGACACCCAAAAGCATGGTCACGATCCCCACGAGACATCTGGTACACTCACGAGGTCATAGGTCGATCATTGGGTCTCAACCGGACTGATTGGAGACCAACACAACACAAAATGGACATGGCAACATGAAAACCCACCTAGCTATCCTCTCTGGACCGCTAGGGAGCCTGGCGGTCTCCTCCAGACAGCAAGGCCCGGCCTAGCAGTTCAGCCAGAACCGCAAGGGTCGGAGACAAACCAAACCCCTAGCGGTCACTCTCGGACCGCCAAGCAGAGTGGCGGTCCTCTGCTTGACCGCTAGGCATAGCCTAGCGGTCAGTCGCAAGGCCGCTATCCCACTGACCTCAAACGATCAAAACGTAGGAAAATGATCATGCCTTGACTGCTAAGCCACACCTGGCGGTCTTCATCTGACCGCTAAGTCCTCCTGGCGGTCCATCGCATGACCGCAATGCTCGAAGTGACATAGGGGACCACTAGTGGTCTCCACATAACCGCCTCATACCCTAAAGGTCCATGGAAGGACCGCTAGGCCGTCCCGAGCGTGAAATCGGTGAACATTGCGAAAAACTCCATTCCACATCCCGTTCACACCCATGTGAAGGAGAAAATAAGGGAATACTAGTCCCCTACCTCTCAGCATCGAGAGGACCCATTTAAACCCCAAAAATACAATCAAAACTCTAGATCCAGCTCACATCCCAAAACATGCTCTTTCCCCCAAAACGCTTAAATAAGTCTGCTCGGCTCACCACGGCCTACCAAAATCACAAGAATAGATGTACAAAGGTTAAGGATCCATTCCCCTACCTCCATCAAAGATTTCACGCGCCGAGGATGTCGATCCATCGCAAAACGCTACTAGAAACCATGTCGGTGCCCCACGCTTGCGTACTGGCTCACCACGCGTCACTACCTCATCCCTCGTCCTGTCCCCGTCATCCCTCACCCCACAAACCTTGCCGCCTCACCCCGTCCACCTCCATCGGCCGCTAGAGAAGAGAGGGAGAGAAAGGGAGAGCGTGAGAAGAGAGAGAATGAGGAAGAGAGAATGAGAGAAAGAGAGAGGGGTGGGAGGTTATTTATAGAAATTTTATCATCTTCAGGCAGATCCCTGTCTGTCCTGATTGTCTGTCACCAGTTTCAGAAATAAAATCCCAATCCGCAGAACTTTTCATTTCCAATCCGCTCACTGGATTGAATTGAAAAAAATATATGTTGTAGCCCTTGGAGTTTTATTTCAAACAGCACTAGTCTCGCCTTGATCCACCTCCGGATCTGATCGTAGAAATTCCTGTCGCCGAGGAGCGCAGATCTGTTCTCTGTGTAGGTCTGATTTTACGGTCTGGGAAAAATTCACTTATAAATACCAAAGGTCAACTTCAGCGACCGCCCCTCCCAGGAGTCGACCAAGGACATCCCACCGATGATCCAGCCAAGCGGCACCTTCAGAAGAGCTCAGGAAAGTGACGTCCCTTTGGAAGTTGCAACTTGCTATCTACCGAGTCAGAACCGAGTCGGCGCAGGGCCAAGTTGGTGCAGGACCGAGTCGGACAAGCAGGCCGAGTTCGACCTGTACACACCTCCAAATTACTATCCGTCAACCCAGGGTCGGTCCTTTTGGGCCCCACTGTAGCCCTTTACCTCCCTGCATAGAGTGGGCAAAGAAATTATCTTTTGTAACTATTTTAAAATTATTTTAACCGGGAGTTATCGTAACTGGCCGGGGTCATCTTCCCCACGCCCGGAGCGTGGAGGTATCATCTCCGCTCCTCTCTTTAACATTTGCTTTACTCGTATATTTTCTATATGCCACTGCATGTGGTAGGATAATAGCTCATTTTACATTCAATCACCACTGCGAAGAGAGAGAGAGAGGCCCATCCTGTGACTCAATCTGAGTATAAGCACGGAAGAGCAGACTATCCGACTCATTGCTGGTTCGTCAACCGTGCACGGTCCCATGCATCCCTCACTGGGGACGCCCGTGAGCTAGAGTCTCAGGTCGCGTGTTTGTCCCGCATCACCGAAAGGGTGCATGGCCAAAAGCAAGTGGGGGCCTGATGTGATACGACCTAGGGATGAGTTGGGACTGACCAAATAACTCTCGAACCTAGATTTGTAAGCAAATGTAACAGACCGACAACTTCACTAGAGTGGACTCAGCCGCTAAGCGCACTCTCGTGCCCGTAGGTTACCCGGTGATGGTGGTGAGGGTCCAGGGTGGGACCTCACTGCTCCGGGGGTTGGCTAGCTCATGGTGGATCCCCTAAGGGTCATGGGATGCCCAACTTCGCGGGTGGCCAGCACGCCGAAGGTATGGGGTGTAATGGCTCTCTCACAACTCGCCTGCGGTAGTCACTCAAATATTAGCAATTTGTGATTAGGCACTCAACTCACCGTTCGATGGCACTAGAGGCGATACTAAACCAGCAAATGAAAGAAACCAACAAGGGGGGTAACCGAGGCTCACCTAACCGGTGTGAAGACACTGATCCCGACTGGAGACGAGGGCGAGCGAGGAAGCGTGGGCTAACCCACACACCGCGCTGATGAAGCTTCAGCTGAAGACCTGCTAGTAGATGCACTACTCCCTCGTAGATGGGTTGGATTAGGGGTGGGAAAGTCCAATTACAACCAAAAGGTACCTCCACGTAGGGAGGGGCTGTGAGACAGCCAGGCGGGGTAGGGCTGAATATAAATGTCGACTCTAAGAGTCGACATTTTTATCCAAGCCTTCGGAACTGAGCAGGCAGCCATAAATAGAACACAGAGGAAAAAAGTGTCGACTCTGAGAGTTGACACTTTTGCCTAGGGTTCCAAATTCAATAAATGAAGGCTTCAAAAAGTTAGAGAAGGGTTCTAAAGGTTCAAAAGGTTCTAAATCATGCTTACCCATACACCAACAACTGGTCATCATACAGATTTTAATTCTTACCATTTGTCTTGACACGATCAAAGGGATTGAAATTCCTTCCTTTCTTGTACAAGGAATTCAAATCATTGATGGAGAGTCTTATGAAAACTCTAAAAGCAGCTGACAGCAGATTAAGCAAGATCTGTTTCTTGAAACCCATCTCTATGAACATCTTCAATTGTGTGGCAGCAAACATTATCAATAACGTCTAAGTTCTCACCATGTGCACACTTCAAATTTCAAAGAGAGTTCCTTAACTCCATGTAATTCTGCACATGTATCCCTGCTTTACATATATCAAAGATGAAACATGTTAGCCATGTGAATCAACAACATTTTATGAGAAGAGGTCCTATATATATATATGAATTATATTCCATCTTTCCTTAACTTTGTCCTGCACAAGTAGCCATCGCCAAGTTAGTTCTTTCAGTGAAGAGCCATTGAGTGAAGGGATGCCATTCGTGTATGAACAAAGATAAGTCTATGTGCATCAATCAACAATTCAAAAACCAATGCCAAAAACCACAATCAACTCATTCACCTTTTTATAATTCTCACCTTTTATTTAACTACTTTAAGTCAAACACACTCATATTTACATGAAACATCGTCACATTGTATTTGGTCATCATCAAAATTCCTTAAAGCAAAGTTATGCACGGGGTTAACCAAGCCAGACTCAGGTTGCAAAGGCAAGCGGCCCTACGATAACCAGCCTTCAAATTCTCTCTCCGAGTCACGCTCTCCACCACTCCAAAGTGGGTCCGCACCCACGTGCGTAAGAAAGCTACGATTAGTGGATAGGTCACTGGAGATAAGACCCAACTCACGGAAACCACCGATCGAAAGGAAATGGAGTGGTGGTCCACCCGGGACTACCCTCAGCCTAGCGGTCCTCCCTGGATCGAAAAATAGGCCTAGCGGTCTCCCTGAGGTTGCCAGGCTCAAGCAAGTAGTCAAACCACAGCCGGAAGCAGGCGAGCCATAGAGGGCCTAGCGGTCTATCGCCAGGCTGCTAGCCCAGCCAAACGGTCCTCAGAGGGCCACAATGCACCAGGAAAATAGTCATGCTCTGACCCCTACCTGACACGTGGCTCCCAATGATCGGAAACACACACACCGAGGGTACTCAAACCAAGAGGGATAATCGGTCGGCATCTGACCGTTAACCCAAGGGTAGCGGTCTATCGTGGGACCACAAACATGGCCTAGCGGTCCTAGGCAGACCACCAAGCCCAACCAACGATCAAACATGGCCTAGCGGTCCCTGGAAGGACCCCAACCCGAACCCGAGCGCGAAACAGCGGGAAGAGTCCCAAAACCAGCTTGTTGGTTCTATCGTACTCCTGTTAGCTAGAGTAGCAGAGCCGCCGTGCAGACGCCGTCACGTCCAGACAGGAGCAGATCTGGATGCGCCACTTGGACAGGTTGATCTGTGTCCAGTCCTCTGCACGTTCTAACAGACGGCACTCCGATCCGACTCTGGATCTAGTCGTATCGCCCCCTGCAAGCAGACTGCGTAGGCTTACCATAGCGGGCAGAGCTGACCAGTCGGGAACTGAGCCTCACCCCCTCGCCTTCACGTTGCCATCTAGTGCTGCCCGTCAGCCCGTGTTCCAGCAGCCCCGAATTGAGTGTTTGTTGCCTGTTATATCCCTGCGAGGAGTGGGCATCATTATTATCTGGGTTGTAATAACACTTTGTTGATGTGTATCGGGGTTGTCGGACTTGGTCGGGGTTTCTTCCCCACGTGCTAGTCGTGGAGGTACGTGCGACGTTCCTTTTTCCCAGCATTTGCTTATTTAGTATGCTGTTATATATGCCGTGCTTGTGCGAATAAGGCGCCTAGCCCATTACGAATCACCGCGGTTGAGAGAGTGGGCATTCATTCCATAGTCCCAGTCGAGCACCGAGCCCGAACTGGATCACCCTAGGCGATAGTGGTTCCTTAACCGCTGCGATCCCACGTTTCCCTCGCAGGGATAAACGTTGGGCTAGAGAGAGTTTCTTGTTGAGGGACGCCTCCACCCGGAGGAACGCCACGGTGTTCAGCCGCCCGGCTTACCTTTAGCGTGCAAGTGCTGGCCGCATTTCGAGTTGGTCATAGGTCCTAGCCCATTCGCGTCCCGTCCCGCATTAATATAGGGGTGCAGGGGGGTGGACGTGAAGGGCCTCCATTGCACTATCGGATGGGGCCTAAATTTTTGTTGGATGGAGCCCTAGGCGCTGCCGAACGAGGTGTTGTCGTTCTGTTGGATGGCATGCTTGGGCGCTGTCGGATGGGCATTCAATGCGCCAAGGGAGCTACCGTTTCTGCGGTTTGAGCGCTGCTGGATGGGGCAGTGGGATTCTGTCGGATGGGGCAACTCGAATGTTTCCGAATAAGCCCCAAGGGGGCTGCCGTTTACGGCCCAAGAGGGCTGCAAGATAAGGCAGCTCGAGTGCTTCCAGATAAGCCCCTAAGGGGCTACCGGATGGGGGCAGTGAGTGCCACCGGATGAGCCCCCTCCAATCTTCTTCTTTTTTCTTTCTTTTTTCTTTTGTTTGTTTCTTTGCTGCTGATACAACCCATTTTTCCTCGTTTTCTTCTTTTTCTTTCTGATGCTTGGGCTTCCACAATCTGGTCTATGATATCATATCTTTAAGAGTGCCTTGGCCTCCTTTGATTCTGAATTTAATTCATCCCTCGGGACGCGAGTTCATGCTGTTTCAACACTACTTGAACATTATAGTAGTGCGGTTGATCTCTTCTGAAGCTCGGGTGTCTCGTGCCCGTCCTTGTGCTTTTCGCCGCTAAGTCCTCACAGTGGAGTCCGCAACAGTGTATTGTTCAGGAACGCCTCGGCTTCCTACAGTTTTAATTCTTTCGTTGGGACGCAAGTTAATGTCACATGAGGGGTATCCTTGAGGTCTGGCCATCTGGGCCCTCTTCTTGTATTTCTTCGTTGCCGGGTCATAAAGAGGGCTGCATTGCGAAAAGAGGGGCAGATCTATTCACCCCTCCCCTCTAGATCCGTCATCCACTACTCAACAACTTTTTCTTGTACACACATGCTTTTTGAATAAGCGAGGCTTGACGCCCATTTTGTAATGCTTCTACATATGTGAAAAGTTACTTATTTCAAGGCTCATCTCAACATTTGATGGTTTGTGAGTTTACCAAGTGTGTTACTCATGTGAGCTTAGGGCAGCGGAGGGTAGAGATCATCAGGGTGAAGGCCGTGGATTGGCTGAGCCCAAAGACATACTTTGGAAAAGAGTCATGGTTGAAACCATTACTAGGTCAGGTCCATAGGTAGAATACGAAGAAGGGGGCTAAGCCCATCAATCAGCCAGGCCCAAAATCGTGTATAGGGTAAGTAGTTAAGACTAAGGCCAATGATCGGGCATGCCAACAGGGGAACTGTAGCTAAGGCCATCACTCGGCCGTTCTTAGAGTGACGTATAGAATAGCGATGGGGATAAGGCTATCGCTTGGCCGTTCCCATAGTTATGAACTAACTAATGGAAAGGGGTAAGGCCATCAATCAACCATGCCTAAGGCTCAAAGGAGAGCATCGATTGGGGCTAAGGCCATCACTTTGGCCACACTTAAAAGAATATTAGTAGAGCTAAGGCCGTTGATCGACCGCGCCTAAAGTCCTAGAAAGGGGGTGATAACTAGGCTAAGGCCATCGACCGGCCGTGCCTGAGGTCATAAAGGGACAATGCTAATCGATGCTAAGGATGTTGATTAACTATATTTAAGGTCAGAGAAAGGATGATCGAGCTAAGGCCTACGATTGGTCGTGCCTGAGGTCATTGAGAGACATGATGATCGGGGCTTAGGTTGATGATTGGCAGTGCCGGAGGTCACAAGGAGGTAACTGGGCTATGGTCACTTAACGACAAGGCTGAAAGTTACATGGTGATGGGTATTTGGGTTAAAAGTTATACAATCCATTGAGAGGAAATCACCCTATGTTAGTCAGTCAGCTAGGCCAATAGCCAATCGTCGACCCTAGCCCATATCAGCCCTAGCCCAGTTGGCACTCTCCAACCTTTGACCTAGCTGACTGATCGCCATCTCCTGGTTTCCTCTCAGTGGATTGGACAACATTTGCCTAGCCAATCGTCAGTCTTAGCCTAGTTATCCCTCAGCATGTAACCTTTGGTCTAGCCATTAAGAGATTACAGCCCGATTACCCCAATTAATAGGCACAGTAAATCATCGGCCTTAGCCTCAGTCATATCGCTCCATGGCCTCAGGCATGACCAATCACATGCCTCAGCTCTATCATTCTTTCTATGACCATAGGCATGGCCAATCAGTAGCTGTGGGGGATGGAAAATATTTTCCTTTAGATAAGAAGAAGGCGTGCCACTCACCGGAGTGACGAATTTATTGTGCGCTCGATCTGACCTGATCAGTCGATTGTGAAGTTCGGGTTGGGACCAAAAGTCTACCATACCATAAATGTTATGGCATTAATTACATCCTCCAAGAAAGAGAAAAACCCTTGATTAATTGCTAGATAGGAAGCCGCCGGGGCTTGCGCGAATACGAACAAGGTTAGCCATCAATGAATAATAATGATTTAAACAAGGCATAATCTTTCAATCAATGATTGAAACATAAGCCAACCATGACATTAACAGACTCTAACAGGTGCGCCATACTAGCATAACGGACTGGGTAAAATCGGTTAAAGTCCACCAATTCAAATTCTTCAATAATAAATGACCCAGTTACTTGGCGGACTAGGTACCATATGTTAAAGTTCCTGGGTGTCCAAAAAAAAATAAACGAGCCCTAATTTTCCTCATTTGTTTAAAACATGCCGTAATCACCCCAAAACCTCTCCGCCCAAAACCCCTCTCAAACCCTCTCCGGTGACAAGCTCTGGCGACGACCCCCTCTGGCCATGATGACGCGCGAGAAAGGGAAGAAAAGGAAGGCAATCCGGCAAATGAAGGCTAGAGTAGAATGGGAAGTGGTTTCCCCACCGGCGAGCTCATTGGAGGAAGAGGAGACGACGGCGGCGGCGACCCAAACGACGGAGGAACAAGCTCCCACGGCCCAGGAAGGAGCAGAGGAAGCAGAGGAAGGAGCTGGGGAAGCTATTGGCGTCGAGGAAGGGGCCATTACACCGGAGAAGAAGAAGAGAGGCCAAGACCCGGAGGTAGGCTGATCTTGCCCTAAAAATTTGATTTTGAATTTAAAATCTTGATGCGTGCGTGATTGGAGGGGAGGAAATGAGTCTAGGGACTCATTGGGATGAGTTGTAGGCCTTATTGGCCATACCCACGAGCTTGAGGAACGAAGATAACCACGCCAGTTGTAGAGAAGCATAATGGCCCTTCCAGTAGCCGTTATGCCCTTAACGCGCCTGAGCCAGTGTGTTAAGTGCACCAGAACCAGAAACTAAAATTTTGGGGTTTTTGTGTTCTAATTTTTTTTTGTTTTGGTTATTATAAATGCAATACAACTAGTTCTTATGACTCCAATGACTGACCCTATGACCTAAATCTACAGGGGAAAAGAAGAACAAGGATTACATGGGTCTAAGTACGGGGCGATCTACCTAGCACTGTCAGAGTATCAAAGAGAGAGGCTAGCTGCTATGGGATTCGGGGAAGTCCTCAGTATTAAGGTGGCGAGAGTGGATACGGCCATCTTATTCACATTGCATGAGAGATGGGATCCAGTCAGCTGGGCATTCATATTCCCATGGGGACACATGATACCGACGTTAGAAGACATGGCCCGAATCAGTGGCTTAAGAGTGCATGGCATGGCGGTGACCGGATGGGCTTATGTTGACTACCGAGAGCTAGCCTAGGAGTTGCTAGGGCTGGACTTGATGAGGCCGGGGCATCCATCATCCCAATTATCATGATCAGTGCTGCAAGAGAGCTTGGGACTTCGGGGGGCGACAATAGCAGTCGGAGAACTACCTGAGTAGCATATCGACCGGGTGACCGAGCAGGTGCACCCGAGCGTGGCGACAGAGGTAGGATCAGAGGGAGATAGAGTACTGTGCCGCTTCCTAATGCTATTGTTTGGGAAGCTCTTGTTCACAACCCGAGCTGATTTAATCAGCTGCAGGCTCCTACCATTGCTAGAAGATCTGAGCAAAGTGGGCAGATACGCATGGGGAGCGGCTAGTGGGAACTACCCCTCCACCTTTCCCAAGTGGGCCGACACTTCGGTCGCTGGACTACGACTAGTGGCTCCATCACAAGGAAAGAGAATGCTACTCTATTGGGATCTAAAATAATGCCATAATTTCATAAAATAGCTTAAACATGGCGTACATGCACAATGGAATGCATTAGGAACTAAGTTTATATCTTTTAAAGTGCCAGGGAACATAACGGACTAAGATCACCTCGTTACAAGGTGTGACGGATCAGGGTAGGGGCATTACCTTGCTTGTGACGTGCCTCCCTCAGTCTGTTACACTCACCCAAATAATTTACAGAAAACACAGCGACAGTCAGATAGACTGTAACGTACCAAGCATGCAGTGTTACACTCATGTAATGCGCCTCCTAGGGGCCGTTACACTTACCAGAACGCCAGGAAATCCACAGGTTTATACATAAAATGTAACGCACCAGGGCAGGTGCGCTACACGACTCTAACGCACAGGGTCAGGCCCATTAAGGGCACCCGAACACCTAAAATCCATAATTTTTAAACAAGACATAACGCACCAAGGATGGCGCGTTACATGACTACGACGGGCAAAGGCTGGGCCGTCAGACTAACTGCCTATGTCAGTCAACGGTCAAAGGAACGGTCAATGGTCAAGTAACGGATCAGGGGTGGCCCGTTACAATTCAGGTAATGCACCAGTGACGGTGCGTCATGGGACTATAATGCCCCAAGGGTGGTGGGCTACACCGTCTGGGTCGCGAACTTGCGGAGTTCGAAACCAAACCCCCTTCCGGCCGATCGAAATCGACGGAAATCACCGGGAAACTGATTTTTCTAACAAACCACCCTGCCATACCAACATTCCATAACTAAATATGCCATTCAAACTTAAGAACGATGGCCATGGGGCAATTTTATGAATTTAAGGTTAATTAACACAAGCATAGAAGATTACACAAAAATTGAGAAAACTAGCGTTGGACCATGGCGCATGTGGTACCAGCGGGTTCCTAGCAAGGAGAAGATTCCATCCCCCTACCTCTTACTCGATGGGAGCGGCGTTCAAGGCACGAATGGACGAAGGGTCACCGTGGCACCACTCGGCCCGACCCGCCTCCACGCTCCTCGAATCGAGGGAAGAAGGGCATCATCGCGACCTACGCGACACGACCTTTCTAACGGTACCTCCCTTGCCTTGATCAGTGACCTTCTAGACCAAAATCGGGAGAGAAGAATGATTTTCAAGAAATTAGCTTAAAATTTCACAAAATGAGATTTACATGAAAATCGATGAAAATGACGACGGATGGCGACGCATGTGGAGTCAATGGGTTCTTGTCGAGATGGGGAATCCATCCCCCTACCTATTGTGCGGCGAAGATTGTGAATCGGTGCAGATCGAGTGATGGGAGCCACGCCATCCTCTCGTTCCCACACGCCTCCACGCTCTACGATCCGAGGGAAGGAGGGTACCAGTGCGATCCTCACGTCGAGCCCGTCCAGTCGGTACCTCCCACGTGTCGATCGGGGTCCGTTTGGACCAAAACCGAGTGAGAGGGGGAGAGAAAGAGAGAGAACGTGTGAGGGAGAGAGAGAAAGAGATCATTGGATAGCCCAACACTGGAATGGTTCTATGCCTTAGAGCCAAGTGAGGTTGAGAATTTTGATGTGTTCTAAAGGAAATTCTTACAAAAATATCGAGAACGGGTCGGCCCATCCCTTTCCATTACTGACCTAGTGGCTGAGAAGATGAAGACGGATGAGGATTTCATCCAATATGCTGATAGATGGAGGTCTCTAGCGAAGAGAGTAAGGGATACCCTCTCAGAGCGGAAGCAAGTTAAAATGATCATGTCTAATGTCACTCCTCAATTTAGATACATCTTGGATATGAATAAGCTCACTACAATGGAAGTATGAGAGGGCCCGATATATTCAAACCCATTTAAAGGATTCCCCTCTCCTGCACATGTTTGAGCAGCCAAAGCCAAGGGTTGTCAGAAAGATGAACGCTAGTGTTCAGGACAGGGTGACGGAAGGGGTCGTCACAAATGAGCAAGTGAGTGCAGTTGGCAGTCCCAATCAGTTAGCCAACCCAAGGACTCCACAAACACCACAACATCCCTTCCAACAAAATCAGCAAGGTCCACAGCCCTACCATCCTCCATCTCAAAACAACCTACCCCAAAACAACATGCCTCAACCCTTCTATCCCTAGCAACAACAACAACCTCCTACGTACCACCAAGTTCCACCCCCTGAAAATTACGGCCCTCCTCAACATCGAAGGAGACCGATAGGCCCCAAGAGAGCTCACTACCCACCATTGTCGGAAACAATATCGGACGTATTGAATGCTCTTATGGCTGCCAATGCACTCACTCTGCCTAGGGAGAGACACGTATGGCCCCAGAACGTCGACACTTCCAGATACTATCTTTCATAGACAGCCGAGTCATACAGTGGAAACATGCTTTCAGTTCAAGGACTACATTTCTGATATGATTGACCAAGGTGGAATTGACTGGGATGAAATAAGGCAATACATTGCCACCCTAAAAGCCAGGAGACCTCCTCCTTGACCCCAGTTTCAACAACAACAGACAACAGTAACAGCAGCAATAGCCAGAGCCATAGCAACAACCTCAGCAAGCCCAGCAGCAACCAAATATGGGCATCATTCAGAACCCACTCCCAGAGCATCAATAGCCTAACCAACAGGTCAACCCTATCTCTTTCTTCCAGGAAGTGGGAACATGGCAAGGTTGGCATACGGAAAGCACCTTCATTCTCACCACCAACCACATTCCTAGCCAACCCCCTTGCCTTATCCGGCCAACAACTATCTCTTCCCGACCCATATCACAACCTACAACTAGGCCCACCTCATTCCCATAGCCGTTGCGCCCTCATCCGCACCCCTACCATTAATTCACCCTTGATCCACCAACAGAAACCCTTCACCATGCCCCCCATGCCCTCAAAACCTCTCATCATCCATCATCCGTCTGAGGCCCTATCTACCTCCACTATACCTCCGCCCTTACCCTCAAGGCCTCTCATCATCCCCCATCCCTCCACTTCGCCATCCACTTCCACTCCGCCTTCACCAAAAAAACCCCTCATCATTCATCATCCATCCGAGGCCCCATCCGCTTTCGTTCCACCTCCACAAAACAAACCCCTCATCAATTAGCCCAGCAGAACTCATTCAAATATCAAGGCCTTTATACCTCATTCTTTGGATGCATTTTGGAATTAGTTTTGACCTCTTTTATGCATTGATAAATCTTGAAAATCATAGATCATTTTGAGAGTTTTGTCATTACACATAATGATCTTAAGCATGCTTAACCGCACTCAATTCTCACTCTAGATTTCACTGACATGGCTTTGAGGTAGAAACTAAGTCTAGGGTTTTGTTATCGTCAAAACCCAATCAAAGAGACTTAACAATCTTCCCCTTTTTGATGATGACAAAACTCTAAGATATTTAGTTTCATCGTATAAAATCCATTGAATTATAACGCATGTCTTGAAGTGATTATTTGAAATGGGTGTTTGAAAAACATTCAACACATCAATGTTTGAAGGCCATTCAGCATGTCTTTTAACATTTCATTTGAAATCCATTCAACACAATTTCAACATTTCAAACATCACAAGCCATTCAACACTATGTTTGCCAAATTGAGAAGAATTGAAATACAAATAACAGAATTATGTCCAATACAAAGTGCACTTCATTTCATTTCTCATACATAGTCATTACATTGACTCACATAATGCAAACAAAATGTAAGGATTGACTCACAATGCAAGGATTGACTCACAATGCAAGCATTGACTCACAAAATGGATTGACTCACAAAATGCAAACAAAATGCAATGACGACTCGTGATGATCATTCATATGAGCAAGATAACATGCATGCATAGGCTATGTATAGCACCTGCCATAACTACTTCTCCCCCTTTGACATCATCAAAATGGGGATAGGATAGCCTAGAAAGGAACCCAAAATACTTAAGACCTAAGGACAATAGACTGAAGGGATGAAGCAGGAGAACGTCCTCAGGGAGCATCTATAGGAGGCTGGTCTTCTGGAGGAGGAGGAGGAGGCACTTGACCATGCCGCTGATGCATCTCTTAAAGGAGAGGAGGAGGTACATAACCAAGGGGCTGCCGAATGTCTTGAAGGAGATGCGTGTTGTGCTCTAAGTATTGCCGTAGCTGGATAAGGTCACGATCCCTTTCATAGTCACGACGCAGCATGTTCTGGATGGCGCAGTTCATAGCACTAAGATCCTCACGTGAATTTGCATGGCTTTGGGTGAGGGTGTTCAACTTGGTGGAGAGTGTGGCCATCTGGGTGGGGAGAGTGTCCAGGATTGTGGAGTAAGAAGTAGTGCTGCTATGCATATCAGCAACCATATTGCCCATAGTCTCCATATGCCCCCCAAAAGTGGTGAGTTGATCCCCAAAAGAATCCACACGAGTTTCTAACCCAAAGATATACCTATCAAAAGCTTCATAGCCCCCCAGGAGGTTTGCCCAGCACCTTGAGCAGAGGATTCCCCATGATAAAACTGTGAAGGCGATGGCATATCCGTATCAATATGTGGGGGAGAAGGAGGCTGCCCCTCAGGCTGAGCTGGAGGTGGAGGTGGTACTTGAGCTTCTAGTTGTGGGGGCTCTTCGGCTTCTTCATCTTCAGTTTCTTCTCCATACGTCCTGACATGTCTTCTTAGTTCTCCATCTGGACCCCAATAATATCCAAAATCCCGTTAGGGCTTGGAGCAGCGTCCGGGGCAGTCAACGCCTTCGCCACCGTCTGCGCCAGCTCCAAAGCTCCCTTTTGGTTCGGATGGACCCGATCGTCTCCCAGGACACTCACGTCACCACCATAGGCTTGGTCCATCGGAATGACGCTCAGTCCCATTTCCTTCGCCAGCGCATCGACACGCTGATCGATCTCCAAGCTGACTGTCTCGCTGATCTTGTATTTGTTGGGCTCAACCACCGTAGGAACGTGACAAAGATAAATCCGAGGCTTGCTGTCGAGGGCCTGAAAAAGCTTCACCATGTCGCGATAGTCCGGGATGAAATCGCTTTCATGGGCCCAGTTTCCCGGTTTTGAATCGTTGGTTCCAAGCATGATAACCACGACATTGGGCTTGAAATCCTGGGCGTCCTGCAGCGACTTCTCTCTCCAATAGGGCATGTTTCCCTTTCTCAACATCGTGCGTCCACTACGGCCAAAATTCCTGACATTCCAACCGCTGCCGAGAATCCCCTGCAACTGGGCGGGATACGAGGAGCCCTTCGGCGCACCCGCGCCCGCCGTGATGCTGTCGCCGATACAGGCCAGGCGGATGGGCGTCGCGCCTGCGTCGGCAGCCAACCCGATTCCCGGCAAGGCGTTGAGCAGGAGCAGGGCGAAGACGAAAGCGGGGCAAAGGCGCATAGGCATGAATTCTGAAATCTCGCGACGATCAGGGCAGAAAAACCAGCAACTTATACCAAGGGCCGGGTTATTGACAATGCATAAAGAACTGAATAAACATGACATCCCTGCCCTTTTGGCGGGGATTTTAATCCTCGCCATGAAATCGCTCTGCTTCCTTCTCTCCCTCCTGCTTCTTAGCTCGGTCGTATCGCGGCTGCAGGCCGCTCCGAACGGCGTTGAGACCCTTGGCTCCGCCCGTTTCACCGTCATCACGCCGCAGCTCATCCGCATGGAATATGCGGCGGACGGCAAGTTCATCGATGCGGCCTCCTGGTTCGCCCGCAATCGTGATGTGCGGGACACCAACTATCAGGCCCATCAGGACGGTAAAACCCTGACCATCGATACCGGCGTCATTCATCTCGTCTACACCAACGATGGCAAAAGTTTCGACGCGGACAACCTGCATGCCGACATCAAGACAGGCGACGCGTCCTTCTCCTGGAAGGCCGGCCAGGAGCAAGCCGCCAACCTGGGCGGGGCCTATCGGGGTCTCGACCGCCAAAGGGCCGCGTTTCAGCTCGATCCGGGTCTCATCTCCCGCGATGGCTGGTACCTTCTCGATGATTCCGCTTCCGTGCTGGCCACCGCCGACTGGTTCCAGGAAAGACCCGCCGGCCACGGCATCGATTGGTATTTCTTCGGCTACGGCCTCGACTACAAGAACGCGCTCAAGAGCCTCACCACCGTCAGCGGAAAAATTCCCCTGCCGCGCAAGACGGTGCTCGGCGCCTGGTATTCGCGCAACCACCGCTACACGCAGGACGAGTTCAAGGAGATCGTCCAGGAATACCATGATAACGATTTCCCCCTCGACAACATCGTCATGGACTACGGCTGGCACATCAACGGATGGACCGGCTACACGTGGAATAAAGAGCTGATTCCCGACCCGGACGGCCTGCTGAAATTCTATCACGATCAGGGCCTCGCGGTGACCGTCAACGATCACCCGGACATGGGCGTGCAGCCGCAGGAATCGATGTATGCCGATTTCATGAAGGCGATGGGGCAGGATCCCGCCTCGCAGAAGATCATCCCCTTCGATGCCGGCGACAAAAAATACTTCGATACCTGGTGGCAGTACACCCACACCCCGATCATGAAGCAGGGCGTCGACTGGTGGTGGCTCGATTGGGGCAAACCCAAGATTCCCAGCCTGCCGTCGCTGGACGGCCTTACCATGCTCAACGACTACTATTTCAAGGCGACGGACACGGACGGCAAACGCGGGCAATCGTTCAGCCGCTGGGGCGGCTGGGGCGACCAGCGCAATCCGATTCATTTTTCCGGCGACGCCGATAGTGGATGGAAGATGCTGGCCTTCGAGGTGCCCTTCACCAGCACGTCGGGCAACGTCGGCTGTTTCTTTTGGTCCCACGATACCGGCGGCTACCGTGGCGGCCGCAATGAGGAGTCTTACACGCGCTGGGCCCAGTTCAGCGCCCTTTCCGCCACGCTGCGCGCCCATTCCGCCGGCGAGGACGACATGGATCGCCGCCCGTGGAAATATCCGGCGTGGGCCCTCGACTCCATGCGCAAGTCCTTTCACCTTCGCGCCAATCTGATTCCCTACGTTTACACCAGCATGGCGCAGGCGGTGCAGGACAGCGTCCCCTTCGTGCGCCCCATGTACATCGATCATCCCGAGCAGGAAGAGGCTTACCACAATGGCCAGGAGTACTACTTCGGCGACAACATGCTCGTCGCGCCGATTGTGACGCCGGGTGCCGGGGCGAATCATCTGGGACGGCAGCACGTCTGGTTTCCCGGCGGCATCTGGTATCAGTATTTTTCCGGCGAAAAGTACACCGGGCCGGCCAGCGTGCTCGCCGCGGCGGACATCAATGAGTTTCCTCTCTTCGTCCGGGCCGGCGTGCCGCTGCCCGAGCAGCCGTACAACGAGCGTCCCACTTCCGTTCCGCTGAAGAATCTCGTGCTTCGCTGCTTCCCGGGCGCCGACGGCGTCACGGCCACGTCCCATCTCTACGAAGACGACGGTATTTCCGACGACTATAAGGAGAACGGCTCAGCCACGACGGACCTTTCCTACGCCCGGCAGGGAAACGACATCACCATCCGCGTTGCGCCAACCCAGGGTGCCTACCACGGCCAGGTCACCGCCCGGGCCTACACGATCCTCCTGCCCGCTACCCAGCAGGGCACAATGCTGTCGCCGTCGAACGCCAAGCTCACCTATGACGCCGCCACGGGAACCAACCGTATCGACGTACCCGAGACGCCCATCGGCCAGGAAACCATCGTCAAGGTCACGGCAGCGGACCTTGATCCCGCCCAAGTCCACCAGCAGGCCATGACGCGGCGGCTCGATGGATTGCTGGGCAAGCCCTACGCGCAATGGACCGATGCCGATCGCGCTGCTTTGACACCCGCACTCTCCGACGCCGTCCAGGCCATTCACGGCGTTGGCCTGCTCGCGCTGAACCAAAATCCTTACCTGTACGGCAACGACGTGAAATTCTTTTACTTCGATCCGAGCGCCACCAAGCCGGTAAGCGCCACCCTCTCCTACAAGTCGTGGAGCGAGCCCGTCACCGTCGCCGACGGCCAGCCGTTCGATTTCTCGGCCGCGGTGAATGCCCTGTCGCCCGAGGACACCATCAGCGTGCCCGGCGTCGAGACCCGCGTTTTTCTCAAGGTGAATGGCAGCGCGGTCAGTTCGAGCTACGACATGTCCGAGATGGCCTATAGCCTCAGCGATCTGGCTCTCGGCGCCATGCCCAAAGCCAACAAAGGCCGGGGTGAAAACGCGATCGACGGCGTGGCGGATGGCGCCCCCGGCCTGCCCAATAACGAATGGACCACGGACAAAGGCGACAACACAGGCTGGATCAAGCTCACATGGCCGAATCCCATCAAGGCCAAGCGCGTCCTGCTCTACGATAAGCCCAACCCCAATGACCAGGTCCTGGCCGGCAAGCTGACGTTCAGCGACGGCTCAAGCCTTCCCGTTGGTGAATTGCCGAACGATGGAAAAACTCCCGTCGACATCACCTTTCCGGAAAAGCAACTGACCTGGGTGCGTTTCGACGTCACCAAAACCAGCCCCACGACCAAGCATACCGGCTTGGCGGAATTCGGCGTCTTCGACCGATAACATCCCCTCTTCAAAACCGATTAGAGGTCCTGCAGATGGTCTTCCTTTTTCTTGGTCTTGACCACCAGATCATCTATGTAGCATTCGACCTTGTGGTAGAACAATTCGTCAAATATTCTGGTCATCGCCCACTGATAAGTTACGCCAGTGTTCTTTAATCCGAATGGCATCCTTTTGTAGTGATAAATGCTCTTGGGGGTTCGGAAGGCAGTATGGACCCGGTCATGTTCCGCAATCCATATTTGGTTATATCCGGATGACCCGTCCATAAGTGATAGAGTCTCATGGCCGGTTGTGGCATCGACCATGACTTCCATGATTGGCACCGAAAAGTCATCTTTGGGGCATGTTTTATTCAGATCTTGGAAGTCTACACATATCTGGATCTGCCCATTCTTCTTTCTCACGGGCACAATATTAGCCAGCCACATGGTATATTAATTTTCGTCGACGAAACCCACATCAATGAGCTTGTCTACTTCTTTGGATATCTGAGTGATGAGTTCTGGTCTCATGCGTTGTGACGACTACTTCACCGGCTCAGCCTCAGGGTTTATTGCCAGCTCATGTTGTGAAACTGCGGGGTTAAGTACTGACATCTCCTTGTAGGTCCAAGCAAAGCAATCCTGGTATTCTTGTAGCAGTTGGACATATAGCTTCTATTCTTCAATAGATAGCTGGGCACTGAGGATGGTCGACCTAGGATCATCTTCAGTTCCCAAGTTGACTTCTATCAGTTCATCGACCATGGCTTGACCTCCGTCTTCTATTTTTAGAGGTGCTGGCTATATGTCGACAAAGTCTGGAATATCATCTTCAAGTTCAAGCATGTCGGGCCCTTCATCTTGTTTTTCCCAGACTCTGCCAAGGGTTTCTGATTTAGCTGATGGTGGCTGTATGGATTGTTCCATGAGCAGGTCCACTGTGGCTACAACCTTACCGGATGAGCTGGCGACTTCAACCTCTCCTGATGTGCTGGCAACCTCAAAGGACTGACAATTATTTCTTGCTGAGCTGGAGGAACAGCAATGCAATTTTATGGCACATGAAGACAACTCTGTCCCATCGCCCTCTTGAATCATCCCGCCTTCAATGAGGATGGCCTATTCTTTTACAGCAACGGGTACTTCTCGATCGATTTCAGTAGAAACTTCCTTGATCGGTATTAAAGATGGTGATATTTCACCCCAGGGAGAGCTAGAGGAAAAGGATAGGGATACCCCCACTTCCTCGATATCTTCAGCTTCACTGCTGCTAGCTGTCTCAAATTTGGCTTGGAGAGCCATTTCTTCAGGGTAGACCTACTCCCAGCATCTGCAAGGAGGTATGGCATCTAATTTCGAGCCTCTTGGTCAAGCCAGTCTAGTATGTTTAGCTTTCGTCGGGTATTCATCAAAGGTTGCCCCCGGTGAGCTGTCTTCTATTGGGTAGAAAGTGGAGATGGTGTCCACTTCATAATGCCCACTGTAATAATATTCTTCGAGGGTGAAGCCCAATCCTGGATGTTGAGAAACACGTCTTAGCTCTTTGTCCATGTCGGCAGGATACCAAATCCTTTGGAATGCTTCCTTTTCTTTACAAGGCTGGCCGAAGGGAATATGCTGCCTTCGGAACATCTTAGCCATTCGATTTGTTGTGAACGTCAACCCTTGAACGGGCACTGGCGGATTCTCTATATCTTCAAGGAGATGACAATCGACGTCTTCCTATGTAGGGTGCTCTTCAGCCGTGTAGAACAAACTGCTAGGGCCTTCAGACTGCACCACCTCCCATGCTTTGAATGCCTGAACAATGATAGTATCGAGGCTGAATATTTGCTTGGTAAGACCCTCAGGGATTTCAATGAGGCTATGGTCCTGGTCGACCTTGGCTTCATTAGCTTCAGGGTAGGTGGCGGGAGGCGCTGCTCTGCTCACGTCTCCTAACCTTGCAATCTGTGAGACTGTCTTGGGGTTGACATATCCTGGTAGTGGCAGTGGAAACCAATCGTCGTCAGAGGTGCCTTTTGATGCCCTGGTAGGGGTTTTGGCTTCAGAAGTCTTTGGTGATGGCTCCGCATATAGAGAAGCATCGAGTAGGTGGCACTAGAACACTTAGAATGGGTGGAGGTCATTAAATATCCTCTCCTCCTTCCCCTCTTGGTTGTATTTGATGCAGTGATGTAGCGTGGAAGGCACCACCATAGTTTCATGTAGCCAGGGATGACCGAGCAGTACCTTGTATGAGGTACTGGAGTTGATGACATGAAACTGCACCCTGGTAGTGAACTGTACCACAGTGAGCGTGAACTCTGCCACTCCCAGCGGCACTTCAAACTTCTGATTGAAGCCGACGATGCACATATCTCTGACTTTGTCGAGGTGCAAATTGAAGTAGTACCTCTGATATATTCTGTATGGCAAACTGTTGACGGCTGCTCTGGGATCCACCAGAATTCTATTCAGCTCCCGACCATTCAACTGTCCCTTCATGTACAGCGGTCTGTTGTGCCTGGCCGTAGGGAGTAGCATATCCTCCTTAGTGAAGGTCACATTGTCCTCCGACAGTGCTTCAGCCAGACAGGTCTCAAATTGGGTAGGCGTCTGCAAAGCAGTGATGATTGCCTGCCAGGTTTCTTTGCTTAGGGAGAGGATCTCCCAAATGGTGAACCTTGCCGGAAGCTTCTTAAGTAGTTTCATTATCCTGCTTCTAGCTCAGACATTAGACAGCTTCATTTCCTCTGCCCACTTGGGCTTGGAAGATCCTTGAACTGCGGCCTCTGACCGACCTACTTCATCGGACTCTAAGTCTGCACCTTTCTGCTAGGTGTCATCCACTTGCTGTCCCTTATTACCTGCCGCCGGGTGGGTCTTGTCTTCATATGGAGTACCAAAAGGTTGCTGAAGCTACGGGTGAGTGCCCTCGGCTGCAGGGTTGGCCTCTTGACACGACTGCTTGCCCTTTGACATCTTTAGGAATTCGAGGAAGGAAGGGACTGTGGTGCTTCCCCAACTCTGAGTGTATAGGCCCGAAGGAGGAGGGATTTGGACTCCCTTGACCTCCGGAGGAGGAATTTTATAGGGCTGATCTCCCCTGAAGATAATATTGTGGTTGGCGGGTGGCTAGCGCCCCCATTTTCAGCCTGACCGTGTTACATGTGTAGCAGTCGCGGCTTTGGCCTGGCATGACCCAGTAGCAGGTGTAAAGCATATTTCCTCTTAAACTTCCTCACTAGGCAAATTAAAGAGAGCAGAGAGGGTATTGTAGGAGAGCACTATCTTCATCTTGGCCATGCCGGCTCTTCTTTTTTTTTTTTACTTCTTTTTCTTATCTTCGGTTGGCGCTTTCCCCAGAACAAGTTGTCATCTTTTTCTGATGCTTTGTCAGTCTCCCCTTGTTGTTCCAGTGAGAGCTGCGTCAATTCATGGCATGGGATATGGTCCCGTATCAGCAAAGGTTTCAACTCGGGCTGTTCATATTCATCTAGCCCATTTATGTAGTCCTACAGCCATCGGGCCTCTGTACTAATCTCTTTAGTCATTGGCAGCGGAGTCTGTCTCCTTCGGTTGTGCATGTGTACTCTGATGACTGCTGGTAGGCTGATCCAGACGAGTGTTGTCACCGGAGGAACGGGTCTGTAGACATGCTAAATTTGATGCTATGTTGGCTAAATCTCATGTTACTTTGTGACAATCAGATTGGACTTCAATATTTCCATAATATGAAGTTTTTCTGCATTTTTTATTAATGCCTTAATCAAAGGCGTCATTTTTTGAAATAACGACACTCTCACGGTCGTCTTTTAATTAATTAACGCCTTTCAGAAGAGGCATCATTCCCTGATATTTCTTGAATTTATAAATTCATTTGGATAATGCTTTGAATTAACGCCCTTCATAGAGGTGTTGTTTCATAAATAGCACCTGTTTAAAAGTCGTTATTTTTTATTTTTAAAAAATAGAAAGTTTCTAGAAAATCAGGAATGACGGTTCTCTAAATGGCGTCATTTTGAATAGCGACCCTGTGAATGTCGTCATTTCAGTTCCATGCCCATTTCAACCGCACCCTCCATTAGCCAGCTGGCTAAAGACTCTCCAATGACCAGTTCACCCTCAGAAGGTAAGAATGTCTCTATATGAGCCATCCCCAGAGAGTGTTGTGGACTCTTCCAGAAATGAGAGGTAAAGCGTGGGTCTCGGTCGGATACGATCGACACAGGGACTCCATGCAATCTAGCAATCTCCTTAGTATATAAGGGAGCAAGGACATCAACTGACCATCGGCTGTTGATAGGCAAGAAATGAGCCGATTTAGTTAGGCGATCGATGATTACCCAAATTCTATCATGTCTGCCCCTAGACTTAGGCAAGACCATGATGAAGTCCATGCCGATGTCTTCCCACTTCCACTTAGGAATATCTAGTGGATGCAACTTTTCGACGGGTTTCTGATGCTCTGCCTTCACTTGTTGACATGTCAGGTAGTGAGATACGAAGTCCGCTACCTCCCTTTTCATATTAGGCCACCAGAAAGTTCGTTTCAAGTCTCGGTACATTTTCGTAGCTCCCGGGTGAATTGTGTACAGTGATCGGTGAGCTTCTTCCAGAATCTTCTTCTTTAACTCAGGACAGTCCAGTACACATGTCTTCTCATGGAATAGCAGTCTTCCATCAGATGCCAACTTGAAGTCAGGCTGATCCTCTAGCTTGTCCTTTACCTCTACCAACATAGGGTCTTCTTCTTGTAGCTTCTTAATCTCAGGTAGTAAATCTAGATGCAAACTCATATGTGATAGAGTAATACACCTTTTCTTCTTGTTTGTGCTTATGTTAAGTTCAGAGAATTTCTCCAACAACTTTCATTCTTGAATCATACAATTGGCCAATATTGCTCTCGACTTTCGACTAAGGACATCAGCTATGGAATTACCCATACCAGGATGGTATTGTATAGTGAAGTTGAAATCCATGAGGTATTCAAGCCAACGCCTTTGTCTCATGTTTAGTTCCTTCTGGGAGAATAAGTACTTAAGGTTCTTATGATCTGAGTACACGGTGAATTGTTCTCTGTAGAGATAGTGTCTCCATATCTTTAAAGCAAACACTACCGCGACCAGCTCTAAGTCATGCACCGGGTACTTTTCCTCGTGGTTTTTCAATTGTCGGGAAGAGTATGCAATAACTCTTCCTTGTTGCATTAGTACACACTCGAGGCCAATACCAGAAGCGTCTGTATATACTTCATACTTCTCTCCTTCAATTAGTAGTGCTCAGACTGGAGCAGTTGTTAGGTGATCCTTTAAAGCTTGGAAACTCGTCTCGCAGTATTCATTCCACTCATAAGGTACTTCCTTGCGAGTCACCCTAGTGAGAGGGACCGCACTTTTGGAGAAGTCCTTAATGAAACGCCAGTAGTATCCAGCTAGACCTAGGAAACTTTGAATCTCTGTTGCATTTGTTAGCCGTTCCCAATTCTTCATAGCCTCGACCTTCGAAGGGTCCACAGAAATCTCATTCTTTGAGATTACATGGCCTAAGAAAGATACTTCCTCATGTCAGAACTCACATTTGCTAAACTTGGCATGTAGTTGGTTCTCTCTCAAGATTTGCCATGCCTTCCTCAAATGCACTTCATGGTCTTCCTCTAATTTTGAATATTTTAAACTCCAAGGAGGGAAGTTGGAGCCCATCCTCTATATATTGTCATGTATTCCCCCCCTTGAGGGATTTTAATGAATGAATGAATGAAACCTTTGGAGAATCCAAGAGTTGCCATGGGCACCCCCCCTCTCTCTCTTTAGTTCTTCATCTTCTTCCTCCTTGATCCAAGGTGTGAGGCACTTCTTTGGGAGTGATTCTCAATTCTATCTCTTCCTCTGGATACCGGATCATCACCGCTGCCGCCGCCGCCGTTCGTGCCGCTGACGAGCCACCACAAGTAATCTCCCGAGCTACTATCCAGATCTGCTATTTTGTTGGATAGAGGCTTGAAGCGGGATTTTTCTCTCTCCCACCTTGGATCTGTTGCGGCTGAAATTTGGAGGATAGGTTCCCTACATAATCCCCCATCTACAGAAAAAAGTCCACGATTTTAGACATTCATTTTATTTTCTTTTCCACTTAAGTTCCTAGACCTACATAGATCTACCCCTATGTAGATCTATGTTCCAGTAACCTAGTTCTTCCCCATTTTGGCCCCCCTTCCCCATTTCAGAATGAGCTTAAAATTGGTCTGGGACTTCTTCCCATCCAATCCCACCGCCACAATTTTTCCCTCGAATTTTAGCCCTTATTTACCCCTCCTTAAAATTAGTTCTCAGGTTAGATCTAGTTCTGCCCCTGCAGATCAGATCCGACCCCCTCCCCACCATAAAATCCATCCCCCCACAAAAAACACCCCAGAAAATTACCATAAAATTCTGGCATGACCCTCACAAACCCCTCTCTTAGCCACAAAAATCCCATCTCCTAGAACCATCGTCTCCCCTTTGGTCAACCCTCATTCTCAGGCAGATCCACTTTCTGCTTGGTCAGATCTGGGTCTGTGAACTAGCATGTTCAAAATTCAGCCACGGCTAGTACAGAGAGACTAAAATTCCTGCCATAGCTTGAGGACGTAGATCTCTAAGAGAGCTTTCCAACGGCGCTAGTCTCACATCTATCTGACGTCGGACCTGATCACAGCAGCCATTCTCGCCGGACCGCGCAAGCCTGTGCTGAAACAGGGCAGCAGAAAAGGGAGTCAAAGATAAATCTTCCAGAAATACGCCGGTGCCGGATCATTGACCGCCACTTCCAGAGATCAACCAGGGACTTGCTGACTTCATCCCGGTGGAGCACCACCTTCAGAAGCCTTCCAGAGGATGACGTCCCTTTGGATGTCCAAGTTCGCTATCCTGCCGGCCAGCACGTCACAGGATCGGAACTGCCGCCGGCAACCGCTCGGGATCCAACAACTTGCTGCCCACCAACCCAAGTTTGGTGCTTCTGGAGTCCTTGTGTAGCCCTTTACCTCCCTGCGTAGAGTGGGCAAAAGAAATCACTGCTATAATTAATTATTATCACTATACCGGGAGTTACAGTCTTGGCCGGGACGTCTTCCCCACGTCCCGAGCGTAGAGATATGCATCCGCTTCCTTGCTTGGTTAGCTTGCTTATTTAGTATTTACTCTTGAGGTCGCTGCTTGTGTGCGTATTAGGTTCCTAGCCAGTTCTTTATATATATACTTCATTGCTACGGTGAGAGAGTGTGCCATTTTCATGGATATGTCTCGGGATCCTTTTGCTCATCCGAGCTCCTCTGGGCGGCTCCCTAATTTTCTTTGACTTCCCCTTCGGTCGATTTTAAGGTTCTCGAGCTAGCCGAGTGATCTGAGCTATCCAAGCAATCTGAGCTACCTGAGCTAGCCAACATACCTGAGCTACTCAACATGGCCGATCTACCCAACATACCCAAGCGATCTGAGCTACCCGAGCTACTCGACCTGGCCGATCGATCTAACACACCTAAGCCACCCGACCTAGCCGATCTACCCAACCCATCCGAGGTATCTGAGCCAGTCGACCTAGCTGATCTACCCAACATACTCGAGCTACCTGAGTTAGCTGAATCATCCGAGATATCTGAGACACTCGACTTGGCCGATCTACCTAACACACCCGATCGAGCCACCCGGCATGGCCAATCTACCCAACATACCCGGGCCATCCGAGCTTACCCGGGCCATCCGAGCTATCTGAGCCACTCGACCTGCCCAATCTACCCAACCTACCCGAGCTATTCGACCTATGCGTCCAAGCTCGCCCCTCCCCTGCTCCCTTCGAGATAGGGTAATCCTTCCTCGATTGCAGATTATGATAATTACATAATGATAACGCTACCAGCTCAGGGCTTACTTACCTCTATGAATGTGGCTTCGGGTTGCCAACCACCGGTGGAATATCAAGTTTTTCTCTCGTCTCGTTTTAAAACAATCGTGTTTCCCCCCTCACAACCCTACTTTGGGATTTGGACTAGCCTAATGGCCATGATGCCGAAGGGGTGAGGTATATGGGACTTAATCCCAAATCGACTGTATCTTGTACGGACTCCGATATCTGGGTTTTGACCACTCATGGACTCTCGGAGGCCTACTTCTTTATAGTGTGGACCCTGAGTGGTTCCTATAGAAGAGTGGATATCGATAGCCATAGCATGTGGCGATAGTTTAAACTCGTATCTAAGCAACGAGACCGTGGCAGCCCGTGGGTCATCGGGATCCCTCGTCGGCTCGACCTCGAGACTTCCATGCCCAAATCAGGTCTTAGGGTGTTGACATTTCTGAATGCACCCTTTTGTGTCAGGCCCATTTCGGAGTGCTCTCCGTGAATGCGTACCCAATTAACACCCCCTGAAGTCTTGGGTCTAAGGGGAATGCTGTCAAATTTTTGCCAAAAAACTTGATGACTGATAAACCGAGCTCCATCGTTAACATGTCATTAAACACAAAAGAATTCAATACGAATTTATGCATGATAGGTGTAAAACCTGAAGCACATGATTTCATCACCGTGTGTGCATGTCTGCATGAATATTTCACCTCGCACTTGAGTGCTTGCATGCCATTGCTCCCTCAGGTATATCAAATGGTGTGTGGAAGAAGCTCGGAGCATGTCCGAGTAGAAACCCTCACTATGCGTGAGTCAAGATCTCCACCATGTACTGAGGGTGTTACTCTTCATAATACACTTCATGTAATAGTAGGAATGAACTAAGGGCACCAAACTATAGAAAATGATGAAAGATAATAATGATAAAGATAACAATAAAAAAGAAGTGATAAAATGCATGCATATAGTTTGGCTAGAAAGTTACCTTGTTGTTATGGCAATCAATAGTTACCTGGTATTTAGATAGCCAATCGGTTCCTAATATAACATCATAGTCTTTCATGCCTAGACATATTTAGTCGACAAGTAGATTCTCCCCTTTCACCATGACTTCACAATTTAGATAATGGTGTGTAATTTTGGATTCATTCCCGAGAGGGGTTGAAATAACTAGATCTATCCATTCCTGTTCCATAGGTAATGGATCTGCAAACTTCTTGGGAACAAAAGAATGTGATGCACTGGCATCAAATAAGACATGAGCAGACTTGGAACAGATTTCTAGTGTACCTTCTACTAGTCCACCTTCATCTTGTTCCACCTCTTGAAGAGCCTGGAGATGTGCATTCTTCTTCACCAGGCGCTTTTCATCCCCGGCTTGATCATTGAGTAGTGGGCAGTCGGGGATCTGATGATCATGGCTCCCGCAACGGAGACAAGCTCCTAGTCTTCTCCAACATTCTTCGACCTTATGGCTGGCCTTGTCGTAGTGTTTGCACACCTCCTTGGAAGGTGTAGCAGTAATAAAGAAGGGTTTTGCATTCTTTTTAAACTTATTCTCCTGAGAGGAATCTCCTCCAATGCTAAGCCTCTTCTTGTTGAAGGTGGGATTGAAAGTTCTGGAGCTGGTGACTTGCTCCTTCTTATCCCTCCCATGGATCTTGTTTGACAACTCCGTGGCATCTTCTAATAACTGGGCTTGCCGTACTATCTCTGAGTAGACTTGTATGTCCATCGGCGCCAGCTGTGTAATATATTCAGGCCTAAGCCCATTTAGGAATCTTCTAGCCTTGATCTTCTCGGTACCTACTAAGTGCTTAGCGTACCATGACAATTGAGAGAATTGAGCCTCGTACTCTGCCACTGATAATGTTCGTTGTTTCAGTGTGGTGAACACTTGTATTCAGTCAGAAAAATACTTATTATTAAAATATTCATTGAATTCTGCCCAAGTTACTTGACCTTGGTCTCTAGTAGCTTCTACAGATTCCCACCAGAAATGGGCGTCCCTTTCTAACTGGAATGTGGCAAGTAAAATCTTCTCTTAGTCCGTGCACTACATGACACAAAAAATCTATTCAATCTCCCTTATCCAGTGCTCGGCATCGTCAGGGTCGGTCGAGCCTATGAACTTGGGAGCGTTCATATTGCGAAAACTCTGGTGGAGTTCTCCCGCTCCACGATTAGCACCTCCTTGCGCTACTTGTTGTAGCGCTTGAGTAAGACCTTGTATGGTCCTTTGCATATCACGCCACTGAGCATGTTCTGCGACCATAATCCTACAATTATTAAAATAACTCTATCAATATGTGATTATTCCAAAAGTTTGAGTTCCTAAGTAAACTTAACCCTTGGCTCTACCCAATCTCACTGGGTAAGGTTTAAACCTATCCTTGGACTTGGATTTCCGAGGAATTGAACATCTTAGGCTCTGATACCACAAAAATTGTCATGCCCCGAGCATGGAAGGAATCCGGAGACGTGACGAGTTATATTCGATCATGTCAATCATAGCGTAAGTGTATTTGACACACATAGACAGAGTGCGCACAAGTAACGATAACCAAGTCCAATGGATAGTTCTAAATTATAATCTTTTTCCAATAGACTAATCCCACTTGCTAGGGTCACTGTTCCACCTCACCCCCCTTTTCCCCCAAGACAACCACCTCTCTCAGCAGTCTCTGTAATTATCTTTCCTTCTAACATCTGATTATGATAACTGATTGGCTTGTACCGTAAGAAATTAGACTGCATTCATCATGCCTCAGATCATGAATTGGTCCACCTTTGTTGTTCCGTCATTATCAACTTGATTATGCCCTCTCCAAACTTCTCTATGTATAACATCCGTTTGGCACTTGTCATACCATTCATTGCCAATCCTCCTATCCCCTATATGTTGAAGATTGAATGAAAAATTGATGATGCCAATACATTGCAGTTGTATGTGTGGGACCATGCAAAACATATTACTCTTCTTGTCAAGAACAAAGCTGCAGAAATGCTTTTCGGAAATATCACTGCAGAAGATGCCTATAAATGTCATGACGCAGCACGAATGGATAATTTCTATGACCGAGATCCATCATCGCCTATTGGAGGTGCTCATATCCCTGGCGGCGAGAAAACTACTGAGAAAAGCCGGCAACTAGAGTGGAAAAGTGTAGCCAAACATGCTGATGTTAAACAGAAACCTGATTTTTACAGTATTTGGTTACTGCTACTTAAATTGCTACTGCACAATGAGAACAGTGCCTTCCAGTTTGAAGTCTCTGCGGACCTCAAGAAGGATCAGGAAAATGGTAGGTTTGAGTTAATTTCATTGAGAATGCCATGCCATACTGCTGTTGGGACTTGAACTAGTCTAGCATTCAGCATTCATCTATTGGTTAGCATTATTGTCTCCTAGTGTTCTAACCTGATTGAAATATATTCCACGGATGGCTCTAAGAAAGACATCCTATGTTTGTACTAGTGATTTGTGCTTTATTTTACTTGGTTATTTAGCTAGACGTATTCTACTGGTGATCTGCATGTGCATAGCAAAATTTGGGAATCTCGCTTATGTAACTCCATTGAGGAAAGAAGGAAAACAATTCGAGTACATGCACCCGTATGGGAACCTTGATTGATCATAGAGCAGCCATTTCGACCAGAAATAAGAGAGAGAGAGAGAGATCTTAAAGGGTACCCACAAGACGACCTGCCAAAAGCTGAAGATCTGTGGATACGCTCATCCCAGAAAACATTTTGGAACCCCAATGACCTTGCAAGTACTCAAAAAGCCCAGAGACAACCGCAACTCTGCCGATTTATCCATCGTTTAGATATTCTTTACTAGATGCTCCCCCCAAGGCCAGAAAGAGAATCTGGTAAGTTTGTCAGGTAGATTCCTTGACTACAACTTTGGACACGAAATGTCTTTTTTGATTGATCCTCCTCTTTTAGCAGGTCCTTCAGACCGATGTGCGCAATCAATTGCTTAACAAAGCCGAGTTGTCCGATATGGGATTAAAAGTTTCTCTGTGAGGTGACAGTGGGGGCAGGCACTCGGCGAGCACGGGCGGGGCGGGCAGCCACGTCCACACACACACACACACACTCTGACACTGTGCTGGTTCTGTAGGGAGGGGGAGGGGAACAACACACTGACACTGCACACAGAGCAAATGGAGTTTGCCCAGTGAGAGTACGGACAGAGATGCGATAAGCCCATAGAGCTTCTATCAATTTGTCGTCCCAATCAGTAAATTTGTGCGACTCGCATGTTTTCTTGAATAATTTTAAGAAGGGTTTTGTTCGTGGCCTCTGCTTGGCCGTTGCCTTGGGGGTAGCATGGTGATGAATGATGCAAAGATATGTTGAATTTCTTACAGAGGTCCTGGAGTTCTTGTGATACAAACTGAGGTCCATTGTTAGTGACGATGTCGCTTGGCACTCTAAACCGCACAATGATGTTCTTCATGATAAAGCGGCATACTGTGGTAGTTTTGATCTCTGCGTACGCTTCAGCTTCCGCCCACTTGGTGAAGTACTCTGTTGCGATAAGGATGAAGGATTTCTGCTTAGTCTGAGCATTAGGGTCACCAAGCGGGCCAACAATATCGAAAGCCCACATGGAGAATGGCCATGGAGCGGAAAGAGGATGGAGGGATGACGCAGGAGCATGGACCTTGTCAGCATGGAGCTGGCATTGAAGACACCTACGGACATAGGTGGAACAATCTTCTTCTAGGGTTGGCTAGTAATAGCCCTGCCTAAGAATCTTCTTCGCCAAACCCTGACCATGAACGTGCCCTCCACATTCGCTAGTGTGGGTTGCTTCAACAACTTTCCAAGCCTCATCATCGTCAAGACATCTCATAAAAGTTTCGTTGAGAGCACGCCTATACAACTCTCCTGCAATAATCATGTATCATGATGTGACTCTTCTGATGGCCTTGCGCTGCTCTGCGTTGGCCGCTTTCGGGAATGAACCATCCCTACAATACTGCTCAATCTCGTGATACCACGACAATTCCTCCTCTTCCAAAATTTCCTCAAGCTCTTCCTTCTCAGCCTTCTTCTCTACGGACTTCCTAAGGTTATCAAGCCATGGGTCCTGAAGGGAAGGGGTGTCTAACCGCTGGATCACAATGGTCTTAGTGGAGCGACTGAGGGGAAAGAGAGGGAAGAAGCCAAAGATGCAAGTGCATCGACAAGATTATTCTGAGAATGAGGGGTATGAATATAGATCAACTTACGGAATTACTTAGTCAAGAGCGTGACCAGATATTGATAGGGTTTGAGTTTAGGGTCACGGGTGCGATAAGTAGAAAGAACTTGACGTAGCACCAACTAAGAATCTCCTATGATGTTCAGGTATCGTGCACCCAAGATGTAAGCGTGCTTCAGTCCGGCAAGGAGAGCCTCATACTCGGCTGTGTTATTCATGGCGAGAAAAGAGAGCTGATAAGTAAGGGGAATGGTTACTCCCTCCGGAGTGAGGAGAACGACGCCGATCCCACGGCCCTGAGAATTTAACGCACCATCGAAGTGCAATGACCAGAAGGGGTGATGAGTAAGTACATCAAGGTGTTCATCAGGAAACTCATCTTGGATTGAATCATTACAAGGGATAGGAGAGTGAGCGAGGTGTTCAGCAATAGCATATCCCTTGATTGCTTTCTGAACGACAAAGGTAATATCAAATTGGGAGAGAAAGCTCTGCCAGTGAGCTAATCTGCTAGAAAGGATGAGTTTTTCTAAAAGATAACGTGGGGAAGGTTTTATATTACAACAATATGGCAGGGCTTAATTCTAGGTGGTAGTACATTTAATGCATTGCCTATTGCTATTTCTAACAATCCCCCACATAATATAAAATCTTCAAATATTGTAAAACAAACTTAATAAATAAAGATTGCTGAGTACCTTCTACTATGCAGTGACTGAAAATACCTTTCGATTTGAATTTTCACCTAGTGATGTTTGGTGTTGCCCGTGAGAACGCTTGGTGGAATAGATCTTGAACCAGGTCTCATAATTCAGACTCTCAAATTCACATATAGTACAGCTAGATTGAGATTCCGGGCAAGTTGCGCTATTAATAATTTTACATAGATATCTCATATGCGTTTCAGAAGATAGCCCCGATCTCATAGTCGTGGCTGTAGATGCCTAACTTTGGACATCTCGCCGACCTCCAGTTAGACCTCATATAAGTGATGCTGTTGATTTCCCGAATTGATTGATGTTCTGTGCTTAAAGTCCAACCCACCTGACCATATTAGGCTTTAATCAAAGTAAACAAGGGTTGAAGGCCCATGGGCTAGGTGGCCAAGTCGATGGCCAGTTAGGTTGGCTAGGCAGCCAAGGCCTTGGCCATCTAGGGTTGGCAGACGGCCAGACATCAAGCCACCTTCTCTTTGAGAACGGCCCGTACCCTGGTCGCCTACTGGCAACTGACAGTCAACACCTTACGTCCTACATTCTTGTTTCACACTTTGAACACCCCCCTGTTCGACCTCCACTTCTAGCCTCGTTGCTCACGTTCCGGAGGCACGTAGCTAGAAGCTCCTAGAAGCCCAAACAAGAGACAAAAAAACACTCGAGGGGGAGAGGAGTTTGGGGGGGGGGGACCAGTGGGGGAGATTCTGAGGATTGGCAATGAGTTCTCCCGTGATCCTTTGGAGAGAGAGAGAATAGGGAGGGATCATCTTCGGCGAGTCCCTAGAGCTAGGGAGAGTTCCTCGATGTAAGAGAGGGCCTTCTCTATCGCTCACAAGTGTTCTCGGTCGTTTCTATGTCTGCGTTTCCCAGAGAGGCGGATGACCATCGATTGTGTTGTATCCCCTGGTTTTGATGATGACATACTATGGACCATTAAGGTTGAACTGATTGATCATATCCTAAATTTGATACATGTGTTTTAACAGAAAATATTAAAGCATAGATAACTTCAGGTCTTGAACACATCAGGTCGATGCATCAAAGAAAGAGTGTTGGCCCAGAGAGATGGCGGACAAGAAGGGGGGTTGAATTGTCTCCTTACCTAGATGGCGGAGTTTAAAAATCTTTCTTACTTAAGCACAACGGAATTAAACTTAGCAACATTGATTAGCCTAAGCAGACATGAGATCTAGAGGGTCTCTCAAGCTTTCCGATCTCACACGAGTTAACAATGTAACTAATCGAACAATTAAGCTTGGCACAATTAGATTTATGTTCAACACGGATAACGGAGGTAGCAATGTGTGACTTGGCAGTGAAATAAAAACCTATGTAATGAACTTGTGAATGAAGATAGAAGATAAGGACAATCACACAGGCAATCACACAAGACACAAGATTTTTAAGGTGGTTCGGGACTTGCAGCCCGTTTGAAAGTGTTTAGGTGTGTATCTTTCATCTTTGCCATGATCGGGGGAGCAATTTTTTGACCGAGATTGGGAAAACAAGCTTTGGGGGCCAAAATAGAAAGTAGACCGTGAGAGCCGAAATCAAGAAAGTAGGCTGCAGGAGCCAATTTTGGGGAGTAGGCTGTGAGAGCCAGGATTTGAAGAGCAAGCTGCAAGTGCTAAAATTTAGAAAAATAGGTTGCGAAAGCTGAGATTTGGAGAGAAGACTTTGAAGGCCGAAATCAAGAAAGTCAGCTACGGGGGCCAACATTTTGGAGAGTAGACTGCGAGAGCCGACTTTAAGAGAGCAGGCTTTAAGAGCTAAGATTAGGAAAGTAGGCTTTAAGAGCCAAAATTTAGATATTAGGAGAGTAAGCTACGAGAGTCGAAATCGGGAGAGAAAGTTGCGGGAACCCCTTTCGGAAGAGTTAGCTTTAAGGGAAGTTAGGAGAGAAGACTTTAAGAGCCAAAATTCAGGGGCTAGGGTAGCAGGCTGCCAGAGCCGAAATCGGGAGAGCAGGTCATGAGAACCCATGTTAGGAGAGTTGGCTCTTAGGTCCGAAGTCGAGAGATTAGAGGAGCAGGCTGCAAGGGCTGAAATCGGGAGAGCAAGTCACGAGAACCTATTTTGGGAGAGCATGCTACGATAGCCAAAGTTGAGAGATTAGAGGAGCAGGCTGTGAGAGCCAAAAGATAGAGGGCATGCAAGCTACGAGAGCTGAAATCATCTATAAAGCAGGTTACCAGAACCAACATTAGGGAAGCAGGCCAAATAGACTGAAGGACAATAAGAAAGCGGGCTGCAAAAGCCAACATTAGGAAAGCAGGGCAAGTAGGCCAAAGAATAGCTGAAAAGCAGGCTGTAAAATTTGACATTAGGAAATTAGGCCGAGTAGGTCAAAGGGAAGCAGGAAAGTAGGCTGTAAAAGCTAACATTAGGGGAGCAGGCTGTGAGAGTCGAGAGATAGCAGAAAAGTAGGCAAAGAGCCAAAAGAAAGTGGGAAAGCAGGCCACAAGAGTCAGAATCAGGGAAGGAGGCTGTGAGAGCCAAAAGATAGCAGGAAAGCAAGCAAAGAGCCAAGAGATAGTAGGAAACTAGGCCGCGAGAGCTGATGGATAGCGGGATAGTAGGCCGAGGGCCGAAGGATAGCGGGAGAGCGGGCCGTGAGAGTCGATGGATAGTGAGAAAGTAGGTCGAGGGCCAAAGGATAGCAGGAGAGTAGGCTGCGAGAGCCAATAGATAGCTAGAAAGCATGGCACAATCTCCAGAGCATAGCGGGAGAGCAGGCTGTGAGAGCCAATGGATGGCGAGAAAGCGGGCACAAAGGCCAGAGTATGGTGGGGGAGTAGGCTGCGAAGGCCAGTGGGTAGCAGAAGAGTGGGCTGTGAGAGCCAAAATCGAGAAAGTGGTTGCGAGAGCCAAAATCTAGATTTTGGAAATTAGGCTGTGAGAAACGAAATCTGGGAGGTTTTCATTCATTCATTCTATTTTGATTCGTTTATTATATTCTTTTCATTCAAGCATACAAGCATCCATTCGCAACAAGCACACAAAAGTATATATACTCCCATGGACCAAAGACCAGCCACTGTGGGCCTTAGAACTTGGGTGGACTAATGGGAGAGAGGCGGATCAGAGATCCAATTTCCCCATCATGGAGGACGTCCTCTCCCCTTTAAATTTTGAGAATCCAAAGATTGGGCTGTGTCTTGTTGCTGGGCAAATCTGCACGACTCGGCGAAAAGAATTGTTGCGCCCAGATCCAAGGTCAGATCGGAGTGAAATTGGTGCCATTGGAAAGAGAACTCAAAGGGCTACAACATAGATTAATTTCAAGACCATCCAGCAATCGGATTGGAAATGAAAAACTCTGTGGGTTGTAGTTGTTTCTGGCTCAGAATCCAGATCAAATAGGACAGAATAGGATCTACCTGAAAACAAATTTTAACCCAAAGAAAAATGGTGGATCTAGACTCTGAGAATTTTATGGATGAAAGGGGGGAATGAGAGGGTGACACAAATATTTTGGGATTTTTCTAACATGGTTTAGGGGGTGGGGAAAATAAAAGAAGAGGAAACTATCCCACAGATCAGCAAACTGGCAGACTGTCAAGGGTGGAACTAAATGACTGGAAAAAATAGCAAACGTAGGTTCATTGGCCTGAGAATTTAACTAGAGGTGGGGGACGACAGGGGGAACCAACCCTCAAAATTTGAGGTCGATTAGACAATTGGATTGGGAGAACCAACCTAATCTTTGAACTTCTATTCTGCAGGTCGTAGGTTTGGGTAGTAGATCAAAGATGGGACTGTGGAGGCTCGACAGCGGCATGAACGAAGGCGGCAACGGTGGTGGCTGGAAGTCGCATCCAGCGGAGGTGATAACCCTTGGAATCCACCAAGGTTTAGGGCATCCACCCTAGAAATTCATAGCAATCCAGCTGCAAGGGGGGGAAGGAGAGATAGGGGCGCCCTTGGGCTAGGAGTAGCAAATACTGATTTTCTTTTCATTAATTCTCAAAATATGGAAATACATGAGTTTTATAACTCTAACCAAAAGACCTAATTGCCCTCAGATCTAGAGTTAGAGAGGGGCAAATAAGGGATAGGAGAATTTTCTCCCATGTGGTCAATTACAACAATAAAAAAACTATAAAAGGGGGGGATTATTTAATTCCCCACATGGGGACAAGAGAGGGGGCGCCCTCCCCTTGGGGGTCAAAGAAGGGGGCTTTGTCAAATATGCTATCTTGGACCATGGACCATCCCTATGGACCCTAGAGAAGTTAGGTGGCCCAATGGGAGAGAGGGTGGGGGTCTAACCAGGCCAACATGGCCTTTATGTAAAGAAACCCACTAATTCCCAAGGACTAACACATTGGCTTATAATTGCCATACAATTGACTCAATGATATAAATGTAAATAAAAATAAAAAAATTAGTGGTCTTGCTTTGATGTCCCCATCAGTGCCCTTCGCTCACCTTGAGCTAGCCACTGACCGCTCTGACCACTGATTCGAGCTAACCGAACCCTGGCCCGGAAGTAACATTCCCAAGATTGAACTCGATTCCCCAACATGGAGATGCTCGCCTCTCAGGACCCGTGCCTGACTACTCATTCCGAGCCGCATCCGGCTCTCCTCCAGGCATCAGTCAGTATCTCCCCCTGCCATCCACTCTAGTCCTCCCTCGGTGAATTAGGCACATCCTGCGCCTCGCAGAGAGCCTTTGTAAAAACACACGGATGTCTGCCTTGTTATGCACTGACCTGGGGACCGACCCACGCGTCGGAATTGTCCCACGGCTTGCACCAGTTGTAATTTGGCCTCCTCGGCCCATTTGTAAAGCCCACGTGGCTCTCATAATGTATGAAACCAGCTGAACACATGCACTCGTATCCTGGTCTTAGCTCTCCTCTGCACTACTCCGTGTGTGTCCAATATCTCCCCAGTAAATCGAACCTCCCAGTCAAATGCGCCCGTATAGCTGCAGGATGCCCTCGGCCCTCTATCCATGGCTTCTAACATATACAAACTTCTCTCCAGCACGGAACAAAGGTGTTCGGATTGAATCTGATATAATTAAACACCAACTGCTTGCGACCAGTGGAGAAAGACATCCAATACACGATTCCCCACAATCGCCTGTGCACTCGCACCCATGGAATCTCCCCTCTCTCCACGTGTTTCCCGATCTCCCAAGCCCATGTGTCGCATCCTAGCGATGCTCCCCAGTCAACCTTCGGTTCCAAAGGTGATTGTCGAGAAATTGACTAGCATGCTGGCACCCCGGTTTAGTTACCTTAACCCTGAAAACCTCTCATGTCATTCGATTCCCCCTCGACCTTCTGTAAAAGGTGAGTGCCCGGTACTGCCTTGAGGAGAATACGGCTACAAAGGGGGATACCCGAGATATATCAAACTCTAGTGTTTCCCTTTATCGCTTTGTTCCTCCCCTCATCTTGGTCACTGGATCCCTGACGAGTCAACAAAAAAGATGGCACGCCCGATGGGACATCTCCCACCTTTCTTCTTTTTGTTGAATATAAGTCTGTGCCAGCCCTAAAGTCGTTGTGCCCTTTTTGCAATCCTTGAAAGAGAGGTAGAGGGGGCTACAGGTGCGCATTTCCCGATAGCTCCCAATTCACGTTCCGATCGCCAGACTGTGCCCGGTGATCATCTTCGACTGTTGCCCCGACTCACCATCCAGCGCTCCAGCAACCATGGCAGCCGTTAGTTATGGCCCCTTCGTCATCGCCACCCATACGGGGGTGGGCTATTTGGCAACGTTGATCACTTTCGACAGCTTCGCCCCCGTTGTCAGATCACCCTACTTCTTGGCTATGGTCCCCGCGGCTGCTCCATAGTCGCTCCCCATATCTGGGCTTGTTCGTGCGGTCAGCGCACCGCTTTGGTCTCCATCATCGATAGCCCATCCGAGCGTCAGACTCGGGGCTTCCATTGTCAGCCCCCGAAGGGGTCCCACATCAGCTCCTGCCAGGGCAAGCTTCATCCCCCGAGTCCAGCACCGGCCTATCTCCAACGTGGGCCTTGTGCCTGGGGGCTCGGCCACCACCACGACATTTTGCTCGGGTCTCCAACCCCCAATTCCAGCTAAGCTGGCACCTGACATTGGCTCCTTGCCTCGGGTCCCCGGCTTCCCAGTATCTCACTTAGGTTCTCAGCCCCGAGTCCCAGTTGAGCTGGCTCTCCACGCGGGCCTCCCATCCCGAGGCCACAACTCCTCAGCTTCTTACTTGGGTCCCCAGTCGTGAGCCCCAGCCAAGCCAGCACATGACTCAGGCTCTCAGCCTGGAGCCTTAGCCAAGCCTACCATCAGCACGGGTTTCCCACCCCCGGGTCAAGGCTCCTCAGCACTCTGCTCAGGTCTTTCGACCTGAACTTTGAAAGAGTTGTCACTCGGTGTGGGTTCCCAACCCCGAGTTCGAGGCTCCCTAGTATCTGACCCGGGCCCACAACCCTAGGTCTTACTAGGGTCGATCCCCGGTGTGGATTATCTGCATCGAGTCTCCGGCCTCCCAGCCCTACCACGGGGTCTTTCCCCGTATCATCCAGCAACGCCAACTCCCAGCACAGGTCTTCCTCTTTGGGACGCAGCAGCCTCAGTGCCCGCTGTGGGCCCTCTGCCTCACACTCCAGCTATGCCAATGCTCGACAAAGGTTCACAACCCTGGGTTGCTGGTGCCCCATTACCTTCTGCCGCATTGGTTCTCGGTGCAAGAGCGCTATCTCAACCATCGGCAACACTTTTATCGGCTCGGGCAAGAGCTTACACCCGAATCACCCAGCCGCTGACTCTCCATACGGACTTCATGTCCCGGGGGCCGATCCCAGTACTTTCAGCTGACTACCTTGTGCTGCCAACAATGACAGATCGGGTCTTCTTGGTGTGTCATCTTGGAGCAAGATCTTCTTCCGCTCCCCAGAAGAGGCATCGCCACAGCCATAAAGGTAGGTGAGTCACCGCTGCAACCAGTAATTCCGACAATACCATTCTTGTTGGTGACTAGAGGATTCATCTCAACTGGGGCGAGCCAATCGTACCTCGAGAGTGGACCGTCCCTTTTATAAATATCTCTCCCCACTCTCTCTCTCTCCTCACTCTCTCGACACACTCTCTCTCTCCATCTCGAATCTCTCACTCTCCCTCACACGTTCTCTCTCCTCCACCCCCCATTCTCTCGGTTCACGGTCCAATGGACCCCAGTCGATGCGTGGGAGGTACCAACTGGATGGGCTCAATGCGAAGATCACGTCAGTACCCTCTATCCCTCGGATCGTAGAGCATGGAGACGCGTGCAAGCGGAAGGACGATATGGCCCCCGTCGCTTGATCTACACCGATTCGTGGTCTTCGCCGCGCAAGAGGTAGAGGAACGGACTCCTCATCTCGCCAGGAATCCGTTGACACCTTTTGCGTCGCCATCCATCACCATCTTCCTCATTTTTTATGTAATTCCTTTTTTGGGAGATTTTGGGGTTAATTTCTCATTTTACGTGCCTCTCTCGATTTCTGGTCCAGACGGCCGCTGATAGAAGCCGGAGAGGTACCGTTAGATTAGTCACGTCGTGAGGATCGCGTTGACACTCACCATTCCTCAATCTGCAGAGCGTGGAGTCGAGCCGGGCTGGGAGGCGCCGCGTCATCCTCTCGCCGAATCAGCACCGAATCGCCGTTTTCATTGTCATCCAGGTAGGGGGATGGATTCCTTACCTTGTTAGGACGTCGCCGGTACCACTTGCATCGTGGTTTGACACCCTTTGTCTCGTATTTTATGCATGTTCCTATTTAGTTAATTTTTAATCTTTTAATGCCTAAAATTATCCTAATTGCTTGAAATTATATCTATGGGCATCGTATTTTAATTCTAGACATGCGTAGGCTTGGAATGTCAGTATGGGGTAGTAGGTTCATTTGGTTTTGTGTTTCGCTGCGTCCCCCATCGATTTCGATCAGTCAGGAGGGGGTTTCGATTCCGAACTTTGGAGTCACGAAACCCAGTTGACATAACGCGCCACCCCCAGTGTGTTATAGTCATTTGACGCACCCCTATAGGTGCGTTATATTGTCCGTGAACTGAGTTTCCTGGGGATTTTCATGTTCGGGTGACTTTAACGTGCCTGTCCTGGTGCATTATGTTCCCTGTGTGTTGAGTTAAAGGTCTGTTGCCTTTAACGCCCCTATCCCTGTGCGTTAAATTCGTATAACGTCCCCCTCTTGGTGCGTTATATCCCATATTTTTCTGTGGATTCTGATCGTTCTGGTGGGCATAACGGCCCATGGGAGGTGAGTCATATTCCTATAACGCCCCACCCTTGGTGCGTTATAGCCTTTGTTCATCGTCTTGTGTGCCTGTTGACTTTAACGCCCCTGCTCCTGTGCGTTATAGTCCTATAGCGCTCCTGCCCTGGTGCGTTATAGTCCCGATTAACTGTGGATTTTATAAGTTCTGTTGAGCATAGCGGTCCTACTTTGGTCCGTTATGGTATGTAATGGGGTGGTCCTAGTCCGTTATATACCTGGAGATTTCAAAAGCATGCATATGTAATCTCCAATGCATTTCATGTTTCATATGCACCATGTTTAAAATATTTTATACACTGTGGCATTATTTTACATCCCAAAAGAGTAGCTTTCTCTTTCCTTGTGATGGAACCCTGAAAATTCATTCACGATGGGGATGTCTTCTAAGATGATCTCCTTAGACTCTGTAATAATTTTAGAGGCAAGAAAAGCTTCACAATCTTGGGATATAAGTTTACAAGCATGAAGGAAGGAAATGATGGTAGGATGTTTCCTATATTTGATACCAAGGAAAGAAAACCTTCTCATGTATGTGGTGCATCAGCTGGCGGTGCCGGAACCGACTTCCACCAAGTACGGACATCTTTATTGAGTTGAAATGTAGCAAAACGAACCTTTTCTTGGTCAGCACATTGCATGACCTCAAATATACGGTTCATCTCATCAATCCAGCTCTCAGCTTCGTCTGGATTTCAAGAACCATAGAATCGCAGAGGATTTAAACTCTAAAAGTTGTGATGTAAATCTCCCTTGCCTACCCTAGCACCAGCTGGGGCCATAGTTTGTAGTACTTGTGTGAGACCGGTAATAGTTTGTTGCATACCATCCCAGTCGACACGATGAGCCATGGAGAAAATAGTGCACCTGAGAGAAATAACAAATCGTTAACTCCCATGGAATTGAAAGGGTTTATCTAGAGCTAATTTACTATCTTATTCCGAGCTCTACACAATTCTCACATAGGTGGGGAAATTCCTTCCTTAGTTCATAGGTATGAGTCCCTAAGCCTTGGACTTAACCTAAGACCTGACATATTTTTTCCTAGGACTTCTAGGCCTAGACTCTGATACAAACTTAACTGTCGCGCCCCGAGATTATGCAGCGGAAACAATCGGGAACGCGAACATCCAACATGGTAAGCCTCGAGTGAGCAATATAATCAGAGCACAAGAACAATCATGCAAAGTAATTACATAATAATTTAATCAACCTTCACTTCCATTTCATATTCAATATTCATAATCCAAATACACAAGTATTCGACTCTCTTTAAACTTCTATACTCAACAAAAGAAAATTACATATAATGACGTGATCTAGACATATTTCGACAATTCTAGGTCTTCACTCGATTCCATAAGACATTCAATTGCTCTCGAACCCGCTGTTGGAGTAATCTGAATCCGACTCACTGGTACTTCCTGAAAAGATTGGAAAGTAGGTAAAGAGCACACTTGCCCAGTAGGATTCTTCGCATCAACATGAAGGCAATGTTAAAGTAATTAATATTTTAGATCTAAAGAAATAAGGTAAAATCATGCAGATACGATCAACCATGTGCATAAAACCAAAGTAACAAGATAGATTTAGAACATGATTGAGCAAATATGATCACGTAAGAATATAATTATGCCCTTTCATGAACAAGAATGTAACAAGAATGTACTTTTCATAATCACGAAGTCTATGCACTAGAAAGTCATGTAACAAGCAAGTAGGTGCTTTTTGCTAAATAGCAAGTACTTCATGTATCAAGTCTGTGTGATCCATGAATTTTCACTTATTTATAAAGAAAGTACTCCCAGCGTAATGCAACGTCAGTAGCATCACACCCCATGGTTTACAGTATATTTTCGACAATCAGTCGAAGGGACTAGCATAGAGCCCTTGAACACAATCAGTGCTCGATTCGCATCTTCAAGTATAAATCAAGTTACTTCCATGTATGACCATATTTGTGGATCAGCAGAGTTAGTGTATTATTTTTTATATTTATTCATGGTATTTATTTATTTGGGTACGTTCAATTTAGTCTCCAAATTCACATGATTTTCTTTCCATAGCAGTGAGGTACAATGACCATATCCACAACACATATGCTAGCTAGATCATTCATAACAGGCTAAGTGCTAAGATCACAATATCTGATTTATGTAATTATGGATGAGATAGGTTTATAGAGTTACCTTCTAATGCTTGCGACGCTTTTTCCTTTAAGAGTGGGCAATTGGTGATCTTATGATCTTCACTTCCACAACGGATGCACTTTCCAAGTTTATACCAACACTCGTCTGGGTTGTGCCTCTCTTTCTTACAATGCTCACATTTCTCTTTGACCGGAACAATTTGTCGTTCATCATTCCAGAGTTTCTTACCCTTGCGGAAACCGTTACCTCCATTGGATCTCTTCTTGCCGTTCACAGTTTTCTTGTTCTTGGATCCATTTGGTAAATCTTTCTTGGCAATCTTTTCTTTGATTCGTTCCATCATATCCATAGCATCTTCCAAGAGTTGTACTTTTCAGACCATCTCTGTATAAGTTTGAATCTCCAGCGGAGCCAATTGAGGAATAAGCTCCACTTTCAATCCGTTCATGAATCTCCTCGCTCTCATTTTCTCCATACAAAGTAAGTGTGGTGCATATCGAGCTAATCTGGAAAATCTTGTCTCATAATCCGCTACGGATAAGCTATGTTGTTTCAATGCCGTGAACTCCATAGCCTTCTTCTCGCGGATTCTTTCTAAGAAATATTTCTCGTTAAAATGTTCTAAGAACTCGTCCCATCTAACTTGCTCGTTGGGCAAGATTGCTTCTACGGATCCCCACCATACCCGAGCATCCTTTTCTAATTGATAGGTTCCCAATAGTACCTTCTCTTCGTTTGTACATTGCATTACCTTAGAGGTTCTCTCTATTTCTTGCACCCAATCTTCCGCTTTGTCTGGGTCAGTAGACCGACTAAACTTAAGGGGATTCATCTTTTCGAATTTTCGATGCAAATTTTCGACACCATGTCATGCTCCTCCTTGTGCAACTTGTTGTAAAGCTTGTGTTAATCTTTGTACGATGTGTTGCATCTCTCTCCATTGAGCTCGCTCGACAGCCATTAATAGCCTACAAGGTAAGTTTTAAATTAATGATTACTCATATCTTGATATTAACCTAACGTAGATGAAACATATTTTATTAGTTAGCCCATAGCTCTACCCAAATCTCACGGGATTCCAATAGGATAACCGACAAGGACGACTCAAACTACAACTTGGACTTAATGACCTAGGGATTTAGGAAGCCTAGGCTCTGATAACACCTTCTATCACGCCCCGAACCGATAGCAGCAGAACGCGTCATTGGTCGGTACGTGGTAGTTAAATAGTCAAGTCAATCAGAGTATAACCATAAGACGAGATATAATTTGACAAAATAATATTTCATCTCAAATAGAAGTTGATTACAAATTGGACCCAATAAAAGAAAAAGACTCAATTAAGGAAAATTACAAGAGACTTATGAATAGACTAATCTTGACATGGACACAAGGAAACAAGCTGCAAGTGTAGTAAAAACACGGTCTCAAACTAGAGCACCAGACACACACTGAAGACTGATTCAAGGATTACAAAAGTTAAAGCACAAAACAGATAGAAGTAAGGAAAATGTAGCTTTAGAAGATATTCATGAAGCCATTTCTTTGGCACAGAACTCCTTGCTTTCAGGCTTTCTCCTTCCTTCACTACTCTGGACTGGGTCGGACTAGAGTTGAGGCTACAGGCTCTCTTCTCTTTTCTTATCAAATATTTTTCAATGAATGCTCAGGGCTGCTCACTCTACTTTCCTACTCTCTTCTCTTTTTCTTCCTTCACTTCTTGGGACGAGCTAACATATTTCTCACTGAATGCACTGCTCGACCAACTCCTTCATTATGGCCATTGCTTCATATTTATAGAGGGAAGTTTGGAATCAGCACCTTTGATCTTGACAGAAGTAATCTGGGCCATTGGATTACAAATCTTGAGCTTGTGTGATTTTGCAGATTTTGATACATGCTGTGGATGCTTCCCATTGGCTTGGAATACAAAATGCTTCTATGAAGTAGCCTTCTTCTCAGATTGGTCCAGCATATGTGGAAGAGATCAAGATCAAAATAATTTACCCAGACTGTAATATGATTGGTCCAGAAAAAAAAATCAGTTCTGTCTGGAGCACCTTCTAGATCTTCATTTGATTGGCCCTCATGGCAATAGAAAGGTTTGACTGAAGTCTCATTGGTTGTTACCAAAAGCTAGAGTATAGAGACAACAGACCTTTCCTAAATCTATCTACTGACAGATCTCCTTTAAAAAAGGTTGTCCTTGAGTCTCTTGATGAAGAAGGATAGTTGACTATCCTAGGATCATTTTCCACTCCTTAAAAATCATATTTTTGGAGGTTTACAGTTATTATTTTTGGCTCCTAGAAGGCCTAGCGTGTTTGGTAGAAAAAGGCTCAAAATGCTTCTGGGAATATCATGAGGTCAACCTCCTATCAGGGTGAGGTCGACGCAGCCTTGGAGAACTGCATTTACAATAGTTTCTGGGAGGAACCTAGGGTCGACCTCCTGTGAAAGTGAGGTTGATGTAGCTCACGTTGATCGCCTGTCAGATTGCTGGTTGAGGGTTGTGAGGTTGACGCATCATGATGATGAGGTCGATGCAACCCTTGTGACATGCTTCTACAACGCTTCCTGTGAGGGCTTAAGGTCGACGTCGCGAGAGCCTGATGTCGATGCATCTAGCGCTGTCTGCCTGTCGGATTACAGTAGGAGCTTGATGAGGTCAACACATCTGATGACGAGGTCAAGGCAGCCAAGAAGAATTGCAAGTATAACGCTCTCTGTGAGGGTCTGAGGTCGACACTATGAGAACCTGAGGTCGATGCAGCCTTGAAGAGTCGTGCTTATAACGACTTCTGGAAGCAGCCTGAGGTTGACCTCCTGTGAAGATATGGTCATCGCACTAGAGTAGCTTGGGCTTTTCTTCCTTTTGCGAAGGCCTGAGGTGGACAGTTGAAAGCCTGAGGTCGACCTATCTTTTAAGTTCTATTCAACCTTTTCACACCTGGCCAATTAAAGGATAAATTATGAGTTTCTAAATCAGACGTGAGTCCTAAGCCCCTGACCCTACGTGCACACACTGGTTGTAGACCATTAAGCCAGGCCTCAAACTAGTATTCTCCCTCGCGGACGCTACAATAAGGTCGAGAGCCCATGGAACTAGCTTAAAAACTATATCTCGGGAAAAGTGTTCCGCTACAAGAGCCGTCACGCCAAAGCATGTCGTAAGGCACCAACCAAAGAGGAGCAACAAAACTCGGAGACTTCAAAACACAAGTGTCGAAGTACAGACAGGACGAAATGCCCTGCAACACGTACTTTGAAGCACTGAAGGCAACATAGGAGACTACCGACAACCTCAGGGGAAGGCAACTAGACCTACAACTACAACGGTCCCTGAGTCCTACGACTCTGAGTCAGGATCGTCGTACACAGTGAAACAAAATCGCCAATCGGTCTAATCCTAAGCCAAGGAAAAATAACGCTCCGTGAGAACCAAAACACGGAGACCTGAGGGGACACTGAGAACTCTTAGCACACTTTGACACGTAAATTGAGGTAAAATGGTACCTTGAGGCATCCAGAACCAATGCCTCAAATTGGAGAAAGCCATCGAGACACAGACAAGGTCACCTATCAACTGCTGGGTGACCCCGAGTTGACCAGAACCAGACACTACACCGACACACTCACTGCATGCACAAGCACTTCTGGCCGTCCCATCATGGTTACTGCCCGCATAGGATGTCAACAGACAACCACGGGTCATGGGCAAATCACGAGATCAAGCCAAGACAAACAGAAAGAAGAGTGGTGGACAACGACAACACTCTGGGCAAAGTGAACCATCACTCGACCACTAGACGAAACCGGCAGTCAAGGCATAGCCGCTACGTAACCAGAGACAAGGACAATGTTAGCTTCTAGATTGAGTCATTAGGGTACTGCCGTGGTCTAGGAAAAGACCACAGCTAGTCACCTAAACTGACCAATCTAGACAACCGCCGATAGATAGACACCACCCTGAACAAGGACCTAAGACAGACGGACACACAACACAGAATCAACCGACGGTCATCACCTCAAACAGGACTATAACGCACCAGCATAGGGCCGTTATACCAACATAACGCTCCAAGGGAGGGGCATTATGCCAACCAGACTTGAAACTACATGCAAATGATATAACGCACCAAGATAGGGGTGTTATATCAACATAACGCACCCTCATAGGGGCATTATGTCCAATAGACCAAAACACTAAGAAAATCAAGTATAACAGACCACAATAGGCACATTATACTAGTATAACACGTAAGGGTAGGTGCGTTATACCCAACAGACTCCAAAACGCCAACAAGGACAAGAAGCATATAATGGACCAAGGCTAGTCCGCCATAGCAACAAAACGCACAGGGTGAGGCACGTTATATCAACCGCCATACCCAGTCAACCATCGGTCAACAGACCATAACAGATCTGCACCAGGGCGTTATATTGACCATAACGCACGGGGAGGAGTCCATTATGCTAACCGACTGACACGATCTTCTAGGTGAACACGATCGTCGAGGGACTGACAATAGCAGTCAGCCTTGAAAACAACCCGACCATAACGCGCTTAGACAGGGGCGTTATGCTCCACATAACGGACCAGTCTTGGTCCATTATGCTCCAAGACCTCAGACGATAAAAAATCGATGAACGGTGCATAACGGTCTATTGGGTGGCCGTTATGTACATAACGGCCTCTAGTAGGACCGTTATGCCAATCTAACGATGAAAATGGTGAAACGGTCGAATCGGCCCGTTCCACGCCCCATGCACGCCGTAGCGCAGGGGAAACAATGCCAAACGATGGGAAATGACCTTAGGGGGTCAAAAACATTACATGCATCCATCAAAACGCATTAAAGCACGAGATCAGGGTGATTCCAACGAATCGACCCTAAATGAGTCACCGGGGTTTCCGGACTCCTACCGGCCCCAAATGACAACTGATCGACACGAAAACTATGTGAATGGGATCCAGACATCCAAGTGGTCAGTTTGACACTAATTACGAGGAGAATGGTCGTCGTTTACCGGCGAACCCTACAAACTCCAAAAATTACGTTTTACGCTAAACTGGCCTGATCTCCCCCGATCGGACACCAAACTACACAAAACTACGGGAAAAATGTGCAGAACGCGGAGGGGATCCATCTCCCTACCTCCACCGACGAAACTGAGTGCCATGGGCCACTAATCCGCGCTAGAATGCTATCACAAATTGAACCGCCGACTTCGAATCCACCGTTTGGGATCGCGCCCAAACCACGCCATTTCTCGCTCCACCACGTGTCTCAACAAGTCCCACGTGTCGTCACCTCACCCGCGGACCGCTCTATCTGCAGCCAAGCGCCCGTAGGAGAGAGAACGAGGGAGAGACAGAGTGAGAGCGTGAGAGTGAGTGGGGGGTGGGTGGGTTAAGGTTTATAAAAAAAAGAAAAGGAAATAAAATGTTTCCTTAAATTCTAAAATCTCGTAAAATGTGCCAAAAATGTATTAATTTAAAAATTTATGTAAAAATAGTCGAAACGATCCTCGCAAAGTGTACATCGCTATTGTAGCGAGTCGAGGAACTGAGAAACAAACTCACCGTAGGGTTATGTAGATTATACGGAAGAAAAATCCACATGAAAAATAAAACTCAACTCGAGAGCCACAAAAGTGAACCGAAACTCTCCCAAAAGGATCTGAACAACCTAATAAAGATCGGCCAAGAACCAATAAAGATCCGACAAAGATCCGGGGTGTTACATGTGACGTCCCTTCATATATAAGCTGGAGCTTCTCCCACATTTCCTACGCAGATGAACATAAGGATATGCGTGCATATTCGTTAGGATGTACTGCGCATTGAAGAATATTCATAGCTTTATAATTAGCACATGTTTTTTTATTATGTTCTTCTTCCCATTCATCCTCATTTTAAGGCACAGTATATGGACCATTACTTATGACCCTCCAAGAGTAAAAATCCTGAGCACGCATAAACACAATCATCTTATTTTTCCAATAGGGATAATTGGTGCCATCAAAGAATGGGGGCCTATGAATAGAGTGTCCCTCGGGGAGCATTCCCCTATTTGCCATAGCAAAGGATCTTTCCTCTACAACCGCGATGTTGACAAAAGATCAGAGACCCGCTCTGATACCAGATTGTTGGCCCTTAGTGTGTGCTAGGACAAGAAGGGGGGTTGAATTGTCCTCTTTTTGACAGATGTGAAAATCTTAAAGCTATTGAAATTATTCAGAGTAAAGCAATGGATAGATTTTAGTAATGAGAGATGAGTTAACCACATGCAGAATTTCTACTCTCAAACTCACCATCTCACATGATCAATTGAAGGAATAAGCAAGCAATCCATAAATGGACAATGCAAGAGAGATTTTAGGTGGTTCGGGACCTCATAGGCTCCCTACATCCACCCCTCACCAATCGGTGAGGCTTCACTTGCTTCAACGCGAAGCACACAGAGTTGACGCTCCAAGAACACCGAGACTACGTCTCCAACACGATCCACCAATGGATCTCGACCACATGGATGCTGCACACCCCACAGCTCCGTCCACACTCACACCCGTCCGTAGACAGTTCTCAACAAATGTATATTCAGAGTTTGGAAATGCAAGATGTGATCAATACACCCTCAAGAACCAGAAGCAAATGACTGAGATAAATCTAAATAAGATGTGGAAGCAAATCCCCATGAGAAGAAACGAAGAGTAAGTGATTTTATGGGTTGGAGGGTAGCCAGATGCCGACGTTGAGGACATCCACGCACTCCTCTTCTCGATCCGCACCTTTCTTTCTTCAGTCAAGATCTCCAAAAATGACTGGAAACAGATGAATCCCTTGAATCTTCTCAGCTCCTCTCTTTCCTTCAGTTCGTTCTCCTCCTACAAGCAGATAAACACATTAGAAGACCAACAACCTGCTTCCGTCAAATGAATTCGCATGATATATATTCAGCCCCAAAAGAGTGAACAAAAGACCATTGGACCCATGCTAAAACTACTGTTACCACCTCCAAAGTAAAATTTCGTGTCATTCTGCCACTGTTTGCTATTTTTCCCAATTATTTAGTTCCACCCCTGACAGTCTGTCAATCAGCAGATCTGCGGGATAGTACCATGTTCTCTTATTTTTCCCACCCCTAATCCACCTCAGAAAAATCTCAAAAAATTCATGCACGTCTCTCACATCCCCCTCTCTCACCCATAAAAATCCCACCCTCCAGATCCGCCAACTTCCCTTCGGTCAAACCCCATTCTCAAGCAGATCCATGCCAGTCTTGTCTCTCCTATAACCATAGCCAGAAAAACACAGTGTTTGCAAAGTTTCTCTTTCCCAATCCTATTGTTGGATGGTTTTGGTACAAATATATGTTGTAGCCCTTTGAGTCTACTTTCCAACGGCACCCGTTTCAGTCCGATCCGCCTTCAGATCTGGTCACAAAAATTATTATCATGGAGACACGCAGATCTGTTCTGTGAACAGGCCAGCAGAGCAGTCTGTCGGTTAAATCTTGCAAAAATACACCGGCTCAGATTCGGCCGCCTCTGACCTCAAGGATTGAAGAGGGATCTTTCGCCAACGTCCCAGCCAACTGCCATGGCAATAAGGTGACCGGAAGCTGTCATTCCAAGTGCCGAGTTCACTTGCTGTCCAGCGAGTTGGAACAGTACCGAGTCAGGCCAGCAGCCCACCTCCGGCCTGAAAGCCCTTCCAGCATGCTATCCGTCAACTCCAGCTCGATACTCTCAGGTCCCACGTGTAGCCCTTTACCTCCCTGTGTGGAGTGGGTAATAAAATCGTTTCTTTAACGATTGGTTATTTACTGTACTTAGAGTACGAGTCTCGACCGGGGTCATCTTCCCCACGCCCGGAGCGTGGAGGTATCGTTTCCGCTCTTGTACTCGACATTTGCTTTATTTCAATATGTTTTTATATGCCACTGCTCGCATGTGTTAGGGCCATTAGCTCGATATATACTTAGTTCACCACTGCGAGAGAGAGTGAAACCTGTCCCGTGACCCAATCCGGGCACGAGAGAGAGTTGACTACCCGACTCATAGTCGATTTCTCAACTGCGCAGGTCCCACGCTTCCCTCACCAGGGACGTCCGCGAGCTAGAGTCTCAGGTTTGCATCATCATCACGCATCAATTTGGTATCAGAGCATGGTTGAGTCTAGGGTAGTCATTATTTTCAAACAAAATGAAAAAAAGAGTGTTTTGGTTTGCATCCCAATACCCAGTATATCAAAAGACGTTATTGGAAGGTTAGGCTACGCCTTTCCGGAAGGTAGTCCCTTGCGTGAGGTTCACCTCCACCACGTACTGGAAATTGGGTTAAAGGTGTGTAGTCGTGTCTACATTCCAACATTGTCTAGTCCATTAGAGCATCAGTTTGGTATGTCTCGTTGTGTCAGCATGTCCACTGTCTAGTCCCCAAGTGTCCAATAGGCTCCAAGTCACCCAAGTCATACAATTGGCTGCATAGCACCCATGGGCTTGGCAACCATCCCCTGCACTTTCATAGGCCCGAAGCCTCAAATTTTTATGGGTCCAAGGTCCCGAGCGACTACCTACGTTGGGAAGCCGCTATCAGTTGAGTGGCATCTCAAACTCCACATGCGATTAAAAATAAAAAAGGAATACACTACCTGTGAACCCATTTGTAGGTCTACATGGAACGTAATCCTCACCACGAATCGTCAAAATTGCAGCCACCTGGCGGACCAATTAGACACAGCCAGGATACTAGGAGATCTACAGCAGAACATGATCTCATAGACCTATTCATTTCAGATGGAAACAACACGAGCAACCGCTGCCTGGAACATGGAGCGCACCCCACAAGTAATGACCCACTAAGGACTCACCTTGTGCATATGAGAAATCTAAATCGGAAGTAATTCAAAAGAACCGACAGTAATATAAATCACAGGAAAGTGAGCAGCTTGCCAGCTTCAAAGAGTTTTTTGTTAATATCGCCAAGGTAGTGAGTGCGACCAGAAGCGTTAACGGCTAGAGTTTGATCGGCGTTCTAAGAAACCACCAACCCCAGTGGAGACATACAGAAAACACAGCCCGCAACCACTCAAATGTTCTAAGCATAGAAACAGAAACATGCAACATAAAGCACTTAAAACAAGCAGAAACTTTTTAGCAACAAAGAAACATAGAAAACTCGAACAAAGCACCGAGAGAGAGAGAGAGAGAGAGAGAGAGAGAGAGCATCTACAGCAGACTGACCTCGTGGATGCGGAAGATGGTGGCCGCCCGGGCAATCTGACCGGCCAGCTGACGGGGGAAGGGCGGGAACAAGCGAAACAGACGAATACATAAGCCCCACCAAAACCCACGGCAGGAGAACATCTCAGCGGAAGCGAATGGTAAAAGACGGAAGGCGGAGGGCCACGGATTACCAGGGTGGCCAGCTCGAGGGACTGCGCGTTGTCGATGATGGAGCCCGCCACGGCGATGCTCACGGTCACGGCGGAGGACGCCGCCGCCCCCTCCCCCGCCTTGCTTTCCTCCGCGTCCTGTTTCCCCTCCCCCTTCGCAATCTTCCACTTCTTATTCTTCTTCTCCTCCTCCTTGCCGCCACCTCGCTTCCCCATCCTCGTGCTCTGCTCCTGCCGCCGATGCTGTCCCTGGGCGCCTTCCCCGCCGTAAACTGCTGGGCCTCCCCTTCTTCCACCTTCCATGCCTCGTTGCTGTTGGTGGCCTTGCCTGCCCGCTCGTCTGCTCCTCGCCGCCCTCCTTCTACAGTGGTGTTCCCTGCGCGGGTTTTGGTTGTCTGTCCGCGCTGCGGCACCGCGCTCGAGGGGGCGTTTGGAGAGGTGGAAAAGCGATTTCGGAATGGATTTTGGCAAGTTCTCTTTCCGCTCCAGAATCTCAAATCTTGTTTGGGTAAGTTTCCGCGTGCAACAGATGTCGGGGTTTTCGGGTCTCATCGTAGCCCAAGAGAGGGAAAGGGAGAGGGTGTGTAGGGGAAAAAGGGCTTCCCCTCGGCCAGTAGGAAGTTGCGAATCCGATTGGTTGACAAAATAGGTTTAACCTTGATTTAGGATTTAGATAGGTGTGGGTCGACATAAATTAGGGGCAAAAACCATGAGTACAATTATGTTGAGGTAAGTTCGACTGGAATTTTTTATTTAAATCTATTTTTTAATAATCAAATTAGATCGGGTCATATTCATGATACATCATTCTTTCAATAACTTCAAATACCTGATCATGGAATTTAGATTACATTCAATTTCGCATTCGCACGAGATCGGATATTGCGTAATGCCTTCACATAAGCTCGGTACTCCTCTTCATTCTCTATCACCTCCACCTGCAAGGTTCGGACTCGGCTAATCCCCCACATGGTCAGAGCGCTCCGAACTGCCTGCTCATCCTCCTCGGTTCTGATCTTCCTTGCTTGAAGGGGAGGGTAGTGTGAGAGTGCTAGAACTATAGTGCGGGAAAGTCCAACTTGTAAGTAGCACCGGTGAGGGTTGTAGAGTGCCAAGGTTGTGTTCCCCACTAGTTAGAGGTCTAGGCCCAGTTGCCAAGATAATATGAGAGTAATGCCTTGAAGAGCCTGTGGTCGCATCTCAAATTTGTCAAGTGGCAAGGTGTTGAGGAAGAGGCACCAATCGTCCCTTGTCTTCTTGTCTGCGGTCCAGCATTCACCCTGTTTAGAAAACCCAGATGCACCTCCAAGGAAGAAGAGTGGGTGGCTCACGAATATGCAGCTAGCTGTTGGCACATTCTCCTTGGGTAGAAATTTCAATCTAGTCCCCATCCAACACTCAAGGACAATCATAGACCCGAAGAGGGGACCTCCTAGAAAAGCTGGACCAAGGCCCTCGTAAAGGTAAGAAAGAATGGCTTGGGAGATGGATAAACCCTGCCACAACCCGCTAATGATGCCGAGGTTTGGAATATCTAAAAGGTGGTCGGTGGTAGGGAAGAGCAAAACCCCGTACAAGAAAATAGAAGTAGCTTTGGCTATGGCTTCATACCTCTCACTCTCATTTTTGCAATAGGCGGTGATCCATTGAGGTAAGGGAATCAAGTGAATATGGCAGGAGCTAATCATGGTCCTAACATCCTTTGGATTGTGTATGAAATCTCCCAAGATGAGTGAAGGGTCAATAGGGTCATCCGTATGACACACTAGGTCTTCATCCCCCACTTTAGTCTTAGGAAGGGCTAGGTAAGTCGCAACCTCCTCTATAAGGATAGTAGCTTCAAAGGTTGGGAACACAAAGGTGTGTTTGAGGGTGCCACAACTCTAATAGAGCTGAAATGCTAGGCCAATCAAGGAAAATTTTCTGAAAATTCTTGGCTAAAACTAATAGAGGGTGAAGGTTCCATGTCCTTATGATTGAGATGACCTCTAAAGGGAGTTCCTTTATCATGGGAGCCACCCACTTCAGGCTGGAATAGCATCTTGGGTCAGGAAGGAGCTAAAGACGAGAAAAAGAAGGGGGGTGATATAAGAAACTTAAGAAAATTGACACAATAATGAACTTTTGACTTAGCTGACCTCTCTTGAAGGGTTTGTGCTCAGATGCTTGGGGATGGAGGCCAGCCGCTACAGCTCCCCATGCTCCTTCCTAGCCAGCTTTTGGCCTGTTGCAGATAACCTCACCCATGGTGCTAGCTTCAAAGGATCTCTTCATGGTGATTTGGGTGGTTTTAATAGAGTTTTCAAGGCTTAAAAGAAGAGTTTTATGTGAGCTGTGAATTCTGGGTGTATTCTTAGTTATAGGGCTTTGATTGTAGTCCTAGTGCAATTTTCTTTTATTTGAAAGAGACTACTGTTCATCATGATTAAATTAAAAAATACACTATAAGAATTGGTGCCTCCACATACGGAAGCTATTTTAAGATTGAGGGCCCTTTTACAAGGTCGCTAATTATAATAAGGTCACTAATTATAATTAAGTAATATTGATTTCTGGAAAACTCTATAATTAACGTCTGTTCACAGTGTCGCTAATTATTATTATTTTCGTGAGATTATGTTACAATATAAGATTGAGCGACCCTTGAGAAAGCCTCTATTTCTGGATATAGCGACTTCTGAATAGACTCCAATTCTTCACTCTCAGTTTTTATCACATTTTGATCCTATATCGCTAGATCTATCAGCACTCTTATCTCAGTCCGTAGATGGAGTCCCTGTTTTGATCGATTACACACTAACTCTCGGTGATGATTGGACCCTCTATGGGATATTCCTTCCCTCAGACTGGTGCTTTCTTCATTAGGATCTTCATAAGACTTCGCTAGTCTTGGATTCCCTCAAGGTAGCCGAGCGGGTTGTACCTTCAAAATCATGAAAATCCTGATCTTGTCATGCTACTCTGAAGAAAACTTGACACCCGGCCCTCATAGAATGCCGTTCTGGCGATTCCGTGAGAAGTCTGTCTCTGTCTGAATGAGCGACCAGGCCAGCAGGTGCTAATCGAATGAGCGACCATTTGGATAGGCGCTATTTCTTAGAGCTTGTCCTGTTCACAGAATTAGCGACCACCACAGTGGGCGCTATTTCTGTAATTTGTGGATGCCTGAGTGGGCGCCAATTGCCCAGATTTCATGAGTGTCTTGGTTTCATGTATCGTCATACTATTCTTGTCAAAAGTGCGTTCTTGGAATCATTATTCCATGAATCTACCTTATTGTTCCTACATGCTTGATCCTTGGAACTCTTTGGCCATTATTTTAAGTGGAATTGGTCTAGACACAAAAAGGGGCTATGGGTCCAAACAAACTTGACACTCAATGCCAGAACATAAAAAGTGATAGGGTTCGGATCTGATCCCATGGGCGAAGCAAAGTCTAAACGTGTGCCGGTATCATGATTGTTCGGGTGTGGCATTGCACCAAAGATAGCAAAATTGATTTATGACATTTCCACAAGTGATAGTCATTACTCAAATATTTGAACTCCTTTATATGGCCAATCCTACAAAGTGATAGTGAATTGCTCTAGTGAAAGTGAATGCCTTATTGAAACGATTGTTATTGTCTCATCATGAATGTTCTTGGATATCTTATGGAAACACTTGTTATCTCATCATGAATATCCTTGGAAACTACCCCTCGTCTATCTATTGTCTTTATATCTCTGGAAAGTGTCTATCGTCTTGTCTATTCTTCATTATAGTTCTTGAATTTATCTCCGAATTATTGATCAAGCTTGTGTCATTATAGTTCTCGATTATGATATCTTGCATGATTTGCATGTGCATGTTAAATTTATAATCACTTAAAGCTAGCTTGGGGATTGAGATATTAAGTCTTACTGAGCGCTCGCTCACCCAGTGTTTTCTAATATTTTTCAGGTAATGACCTTAGTGATGACGAGACCGGACAAGATGGGCCCAATGCGAATACATGCCTGAATGTATCAAAATGCACCAGCAGTCCATTCTACTTGTCATAAACTCTACCATAAAGAATATGAGTGTAGGAAGAAATATATAGCACAAGGGCTCAGGATAACCACTGTGGTAGAGACAATTTGGTGCTCATTTTCATAGCAAATGGATTCATATAATGTAGATGCACCCACTGGGTGTGATCGCATGTCAATTTTTAATTGAAAGATTTTATGCACAAATACGAATTGTTACGTGGTCTGTTATTGTTTCCTTACTCGTTACTAACGAACATGCTTGTGATTCCACATTTCTTTGCGTAGCTCCATTCCCTCCCTGGTTATCATACGCATACCATGAACTTTTGTACAGATTTAAATGGCATTCTTAAATGTGATTGCACACACATGTACAGATGATTTCTCAACCTTGGCCAACCTGGCTTCCAATTCCTTAACTCAATTTTTCATTTGGTTGTTCTTGGCCTGCAAATTATGACATGTCCCCCACAAAGTAGAAGGAGTCAGCCCTGCCCCTACACCACAAACACAGCTAAATCTATCCTCACTAAGAACCTGAGCGTATGCATCGCCTTGAACTGCAACTGGACGGGGACCAGTTGAGCTTGCATCACCATGAGACTGCTTTATATCATTTAACTTTTCCCGCCATGTTTTGATCAAAGCTCATTTCTGTGACACGAACCTGCTGACTTATTTGTTGTATCGACATTTTCCTTTAAAAAATTTACCATGACAGCAGTGCATTCTTCATTGACAAGCTTTCCATCTCTGCGCACGTGCGTAATTATGAACAAATCTGAGTGATCCAAAACAATCCTTATCTTATCGTACTAACGCATCAAAAAAAATCAGTAGACTTGTTAGATGCAGCCAAAAGGAAGAAATTGAAAATTAAATTATTATATAACCTCCATCTTGCGGATGTCTACCACTGTCCTTGTGCAAACACAATAGAACCACCTTTGTTTACCCTTATTCATTTTATTTGTCTCACTTTTTTTTCTACATTGAAGTTAGAATAAATTAGTCAGATAAGAAATAATATTAGATCTGAAATCAGACAGGAAAAATAATAAGGGCCGGTAGATAGTGATTTACTTGCCATTCTTCTCCACTCCAAAGGGAAAATAGAAAGACCTTATGGAAGCATAAATCTGAAGTTAACTTGGAAACCAAGTGAACCCTGAAAAAAAAGGGGACAACCTCCTCCAGAAGTTCTCCAGGTGAACCCTGAAAAAAGGGACATGAGTCAACTTGGAAACCAAGAAGCCAAATAAATGGGCTGGAAAAGCACAACCAAGGCAATGAACTAGGATTAGCCAACTGAGCAATATGTTTGCGCGCGCGGGGGAAATTCTCGTCTCTGGTTCCTTTTCTCTCGCGGCGGGGACGTACACTCGCCTTTTACGGAAGGCTGAGATCGGTCGATTTGGCACGCGGGGATTCCATGGGTATTGAAAGGAAGGTGGAAAGAACGATAGGAACATATTGGAGGGAGTGGCGTATGGTTGATCGTTCTGGAAGACTGGGACAGGGATGGCTGGATGGAATGCAGGCGTGCCAGTCGATTTCTAAATGTCGAAAATGGCGTGTCTACAGTTGGGAGGAGCAGTTAGGGACGTGTAGTTGTGATAATGGCCCATTTCTTTCTCTAGGCGGTCGTGGCAATCTCGGTCTCGTCACTCCCGTTTGTTCCACCCTTCGCGTGGTGAGTCGGCGGATCTCTTCCGGTCAGATAGTTCGATTCCAGCCGTGCGGCCAAGGGCGATGGTGTTCTCCTCGCATTGCGTATGCTTCTGCGCCAGGGCAAGGAGGTCGGTGAGGGTCGTCGGGGCTTCAACCCCGAGAGAGCGTTAGAGGATGGGATCCCACGTCCCTTGGGTCAGCGAGGTGGTGGCGATGCTGATGTCGAGGCGGGGGATATGGAGCGCCTCTACTCAAAAATGGGACACGTAGTCCGAGAGGGTCTCCTCTCGCCCTTGCTTGATGGCAAGCAAGGTCACCACTGATTTGCTTCCTTGCGGTAGCCAATGAAGTTCTCCTTAAACAGCTTCTTCAGCTGCTGGAGGGAGGAAATGCTCCTGGCCGGTAGAGACTCGAACCATGATCGGGCGTTCTCCCGAAGGGTGGTAACGAACGCCAGGCACTTCATCGTGTCTGAGGCCCGGTGGAACACTAGGTTTGACTCAAAACTATGCATATGGTCGGCCGGGTCTGTGGTGCCGTCATAGGGGGTGAACGACGACAACTGAAGCTTTGGCGGGATGAGGCCCTCCATGATCTCCCTAGTAAAGGGTCCATGGAAGGTCTTGCTCGTCGTCGATGAGGCCTCGATTTTTGGCAGTGAGGAGGATATCGTCCAGGTATCAGACTTTGTCCTCGATTTCGTCGATGTGTTGAAGCCGTCGATCCATTTCTGGGTTGCAGTGTAGTGGGCTCCGCACTCTTAGTGCGGGTGAGCTGCGCGATCGTCGAGTCCTTGTGACGAAGGCGTGAGAAGCCTCCCACACTCAACTAGAATTAGCTATATTGGGAGCCCCCTCATTTTGCTGATTCTTTGAGGGGGCGTGGTTCCTCTTATCAGGCTTGTTGATGAGTCCCTGACATAGCTCTGTCAAGAACTAGATTTGCTGGCACATCTTCGCGAGCTCATTGGCAATGACCTCTGGTCGCAACTAGGGGGAGGACGAAGCCTCCTGAGATCCTCGGTGGGAACCAGGAGCCTGATGAGATCCGCGCCCACGGTTGCTGGCATTGCGGTAGCTTCCACGAGGTGTCATGACTTTTCGTTCATGGTTCCCACAAACGGCGGCAAGAAGTGCAGAGGTAAAAATTTGGTTTCTATGTCACGTACCCCATTCTCTATTTGTTTGTTGGGAAAGACCACCTGGCACTCGTGGAAACCTGCACTCATCAGAAGAACAAAGTGCCAGGAGGAGCCCTGGGTGCTATCCCAGGGGATAACCATCCGATGCTTAAGTCAGTACCGATTTAAATAAAGAACAGAGAAGAGTAATAGAAGAAAGAGGAATAGAGGTCGTAGTAGGAGATCTGAGAGAAGCGTAGGGCCTCTAGACGAGTGCTCGCCGCTCCCAGAGGTCACTCAGAGAGTATTCGCTGGGTGGTAAGGCCGTGTAAGAGGTGTTTTTTATCAGGAAGTAGACCGTGCCCGGTGGGACTAAACCTTCTTTCATCTTCTCGTAAGGATTAGGGGCCCAACAGCCTCCTCCTAAAATTCTAACTCACTTTAAATCTAAAATTGTAGGTTGCACCTTGATTAACTCGATGGTTGTTTCCTTCGGACCACTCGTGGTTGCTGATCACGCCAAGTACGGCTACCTGGCGGTCCCAACAAAGTTCAGCGACCTCCTACTAGTAGTGGGCTTCCCCAACTTCTTGGGGGTAGCCTTTGTCGAGCTCCTAGATGTCCAGGAGAGGGAGCCAGTCGCTGCTACAAAGGGGACCATAGCTGATGTTCCTGCGGTGGGCTGCTATTTCCACCACATTCACTTATGTGCTTCCAACAACAAGAAGCGCTCGCCAGCTATCAGGAGGGTAGCTAGAAAGAATACCATCATACTGTAAGGCCAGCTATCAATGTCATGCAAGTCCATTCTAATCGGAGGAGTCCGTGTGTTTCTGAATGGCCGACATGCCAGGATCTCACCCGACCAGGTGATCGCAACTATACCAGTGCAGAACTCATTCCAGGCGCTAGCTCAAGACAAGCCAGACCATGTCAAGTCTGGAGCAAGGGGAGGCTTAGCCCTGAAGCCAACCATATTTAAACAAATATGGGCGCCCAAGCAATGACGGACCTCGACTGCTGACCAACAAGAACTTGTGCATGTTGACAGGTTCGATGAAGAAGAAAAAGAGGAAGAAAATAGGATAGAGGTGTCAGCTTCAACACCTTGCAGGTCATCCTTCCAAGGATACAGCTGGTAGGCAAATATCTATGCCTCCGATCAAAGATGCAACAAGATAGCTAGAGGACAGCGACATGCTTATAGGATGCCAGCTCAGCATAAGATGTCACCATCTACACTTTGCCCCACGAGCGAGCATGATGATATTACCCAAGCTATCCGAGGCTACTTTCGAGGCCTCAGGAACACCCCTCAAGGGACGCAGCGACTCTTGGAAGCTATGGCCGCTGCAGAAGGTGAAAACCCAGGGATACAAGTCAACCTGAAAGAAGTTGCACATGAAGGGTCCACCTCCTATGGACCATCTTTTCATTAAGATGCCATGCCAAGGATTTCAGTGTTTGACAGCCTAACCTTCCCTGGACAGCCAGCCAGGAGGGTGATGCGGAGGGACAGACACCTCTAGATCTTCAGCTGCAATATGGCCGGAGTGGTTGGCCGCTATGGGTCTCTACCTGATAAACGTGAAGATGTGGCTAGGCTAGCAGAAAGGCCCAGCCCTCTCACTAGAAGGAAGAAGACTGCAGCCAATGTAATGCAAGCCCTTGTTCGGGAAACAAGCACGGACATAGTCACCATGGTGGCGAACGTGTACCACTGAGGATGAGGGCGAAAGGCCTCCGCCAGCTTCAGATGCTCCGGCAAAGGGAGAAAGCCAAGCACCCAGCCTTTCTCTCCCCGATCTGACCATGATGCTGCTGCTCCTGAAATACCAACAGGAGATTGAAACACTAAAGAAGCAGTTGAGCGAGCTAAGCATGCAAGCATCATCCTTGAAGCAGGTGGAAGCCCCTCCTGAAACATCATGGCGTGGCACCGATGAGCTTGAGGGTTCGCCTCAGATGATGGCTTCGCAGCCACTACACAATTGTGCTGGGGGCATGACCCCGGTACCACCATTGGCTCCTTGACATTTGGGGGTTGCCGCTGCCATGCCTCAAGCTATGGTGTTGGCAACACCTCAGATGCAGCAAGCACACTTCTATCTAGATCCGGTGGACCCGGTGATGATGAGCAAGTTGATGGTCGAATAGATAATAGATATGAACTTGGCAGATCAAGGTGGTGATGACTATACCTCATTCGATGTATACATGGTGCCATATCCGGCCCACCATGCTGCTAAAAGGCTCCCTCTTGGCGTTAATAAGTCATCGAAGTTTGACAAGTTCAATGGACAAGGGTCATTAAAGGAGCACATAGCCTATTACGTGAATGTGATGGATGATTTGGCAACAAATGAAGCCTACCTGTTAAAGTTCTTTGGGCCCTTGCTGATGGGACTCGCTTTCGAGTGGTACTCGAATCTACCAGCCGGGTCCATTACCAACTGGCTAGATATGCAGCGAAAGTTTCGGGAGTGCTTCCACATCCCTGAGCGAGAGGTCATAGTGGCCGAATTGTATGCTTCCAGGGAAAAAAATGATGAAACAACCCTAGAATATATCAAAAGGTGGCTGAATCTCAGTATGAGATGTAGGCGGCTGCCACATCAAGAAGATGTCATCCAGATATGCAAGCAAAATGTGAAGTGGGAAGTCCTTAAGAGGATGATAGGAATTGAAATCAAGTCTTTTGACTAACTAAACAATGTCGTGGCCGAGATCGAGGGCTTCCTCTCTAATAGCCCTTCCACTCCCGTCGCTGTAAGACATAAGGCTAGATCGATTGATAAACGGCCTGTGCCTCTAGAGGTTGATACAGTAGACTTCAAGGCTTTTGAGCAACAAAAAGATAAAGATAAAGGGGTTGTCTGCTCTCCTCTCGCCAAGCTGGCTGATCAGCACGAAGGCTCCTCCTTGTGAGGTAGAATGAGCAAGCTTTACTCCTTTCCTAAGGAGAAGACTTGGGTCCTATTCAAGTGGGCCATCCAATATAACAAAATCACCCTTCCAAAATTGAAGAGACCCGACAATGCCAAAGAAAAGACAATCCCCGCTTCTACCCATATAATCAGGCACTGGGACATCTTATTGAAGATTGTTATGTATTTAAAGATATTATTGAGGGGCTAATCAAGAAAGGGGAGCTCTAGATGGACGAATATAGGGTGGACCCTTCGCGACCGCATGAACTGTCGGAGCTGAAAAGAACAATCAATATGATATCTTTACATCGGCAATGGCCGCAAGATGTGTCGAAAGTTCATACAGCACGTGCTGATAAATACATCCCACGGGAGTATTTTGGGTCACCGAACCTAATAGAAGGAGCAGAAAAGAAATCAGAAGTGTCGAGAGTGCTAGATGACCCACTGTGGGGGAAAATGCCGACCACCAAGGGGAATAGGAAGAAAAAGCCAAAGAATACAAGGAGGGACATCCTCCTCTCTTGCAACATGCTGTCAGTCCTACCCAGCAAAGGCCAGACCGCTGAAGAAGAGGGCGAAGAGATATGCTTCGCACTGATAAGGGCTGATCAAGATAAAGCTTTTACCTCCCGCCATGACAATAAGTCTCAGGAGAAATGTGGGCACCTTTCGTTGCCACATGACGAATCATGCCATCACACTTCCCCTCCATGTTGGGGAATAGGGGCAAAGATGTCATTTTCCAAGGGCCTAGATCTGTTTGGCACCAATAATGGAACACCACTGACCCCACCTGAAATCGAGACGGGGGGTAGTGCTCCTGGCTCCCATCAACATGGCTTTGCTATGATGGCAGAGCCACATCAAAAATTACAAGAAGTTGAAATGCTACAAACCAAACTGAGCAAAATGGATTTGCATATACCTAGTTTGTGAAGCCAAAGATGGAATAGATGATGGAAATAAAGCTGGACGAGGAAGAAATTACCAAGGCAGAATTGTATGAGATTAAATATAATGCTGATGACTTCGCTCTAGACTATATCCATCGGTAGAGAAACCTCATCCCCAGATGTCGGCACCCGCCAAACCATGAAGAGGTTGTCCGGATATGCAAGCTTAATCTGAAGACGGAGATCTTAACAAGGATGATTGCCATTGAAGTCAAATCCTTTGATCTCTTGACTGATATTGTGGCTGATATTGAGGCCTTTTTGGCAAAATACTACTCGACCGTTGCCACTACAAATCAGAAGAACAAGCCTATCGATGAACAACCGATGTAGAAAGAAATTCACACTACTGATTGCCAAGCCTTCGAGAAGCAAAGAAAGAAGGAGGAAGAGGCAACTAGCTCTTCTGCAGCCAAGCCTGCCAAACAAGAACCCTCACAAAGGGATAAGATGAAGAAGCCTTACTCCTTCCCTAAGGAGAAGACTCGGGTCCTTCTCTCTCTCTCTCTCTTTTATCATCAATAAATGCCCCCACCCGCGAGTGTCGCGAGTGAGAGGCGAGGGAGCGGGGCCTGCGGGTGTAGTTTACTGCCCCAGGGGAGTCTTCGGCTTCATGAGGAGGTTCTCAACCACAAACCATGTCGATTGGTCCAGACCAGGAGTCAAGCGCCAACCAAGATGATGTTTGTCGATATTAGGTCTATATCGGTGCAAGGGGTTGAGTTGGCCCAGCCTAGATGGAAGGTCTAGGCCGCGTTCTTCAGCCGAGACCCCGAAAAGAATTAGGGGCCGAGTTAAGGTGGTTCGTCGAGGTGGGATCGCATTGACGCAAGAAATTTAGGTTTCTCCAACTTAGACATAAGGTCTAGGTTGGATCGCTCGGCTGAAACCCCAGAAAGGCCTTAGGCGCCGAGTTAACTTGTTCATCGATGCTGGATTACACCGACGCAAGAAATTCAGGTTTCTCAGACTTAAACAAAAGGTCTAGGTCGGATTGTTTGGTTGAGACCTTGGAAAGGCCTTAGGCACCGAGTTAACTAGTTCATCGATGCTGGGATTGCACCGATGCAAGAAATTTAGATTTCTCATACTTAGATGAAAGGTCTAGGTCAGATCCCTCGGCTGAGTCACCGGAAAGGCCTTAGGCACCAAGTTAAGTGGTTCGTCAACACGGGGATCCCATCGCGTAAAAAATTTGAGTTTCTCTGACTTAGATGAAAGGTCTAGGTCGAATCGCTCGGCTGAGACCCCGGAAGGCTTTAGGCACCGAGTTAGGTGGTTCATCGATGCTGGGATTATACCGACGTAAGAAGTTTCGGGTTTCTCTGACTCAAACGAAAGGTCTAGGTTAGATCTCTCAGTTGAGATCCTGGAAAGGCCTTAGGCACTGAGTTAGGTGGTTCATCGACACTTGGATTGCACTAACGTAAGAAATTTAGGTTTCTCTAACTTAGACGAAAGGTCTAGGTCAGATCGCTCGATTGAGGCCCCAGAAAGGCATTAGGCATCAAGCTAAGGTGGTTCGTCGATGCTGGGATTGCACCGATGTAAGGATTTCAGGCTTCTACAACTCAGATGAAAGGTCTAGGTCAGATCGCTCGGTTGAGAACTCGGAAGGCCTTAGGCACCGAGTTAGGTGGTTCATCAACACTTGGATTACACCGACGCAAGAAATTTAGCTTTAACTTAGACTGTAGGTCTAGGTCAGATCACTTGGTTGAGGCCCCAGAAAGGCCTTAGGCACCGAGTTAAGGTGGTTTGTCGATGTTGGGATTGCAACGACGTAAGAATTTTGGGCTTCTATGACTAAGATGAAAGGTCTAGGTTGGATCGCTTGGCTGAGAATTTGGAAGGCCTTAGGCACAGAGTTAAGTGGTTCGTCGATGCGAGGATCACACTGACACAAGAAGTTTTTGGTTTCTCCAACTCAGATGAAAGGTCTAGGTCGGATCGCTCGACTGGGACCCGAAAAAGGCATTAGACGCCGAATTAAGGTGGTTCGTCGATGTTGGGATTGCACCGACGCAAGGATTTTGGGCTTCTACCACTCAGACGAAAGGTCTAGGCCAGAGCCTTCAACTAAGATGCCATGGCCATTGTTCGTATCCCACTCCTAATAAGGGAGAATTATGCTATATAAATCCACTCTATGCTCATTCCTAGTAAATGCTTGCATGCATGGGTGAAATTTCATAAAATAATCAACAATTGAACTGATATATATATACATACAAGATAATATAAAAAAAGAAATATATATATCTAAAAAAAGATAATAAACATGAAGATAAATAAAACCCCATCAAGGAGAATAGGTCTACAAATAGAGAGGGTCGCTACAAGATCAGGAGTCCCTTATGTGTAGGGAATGATGGTAAAAAGAAGGATAAGTTACACCCACATGCCCCGCTCATTTGTCCCTCATTTGCGACACCTGTGGGTGGGGGGTATTTATTGACGCCTAAATATCATCATCGAAAGTGACAAGCTTTGTCGAGCCGAACAAGGGCGACTGAAAGGAAATAGTCTGAAATAATGAAAAAAGAAAAGAAGAAGAAAAGAAAAGAAGAAAAATAGGACATAGTAAAAGAAGAAGAAAAAGGCAAAAGAAAAGAAAAATAGAAGAAAAGAAGAAAAAGAAGAAGAGTGGGCAAAGGCCCCCATTCGACAGCACAAAAAGACAAAGGGTAGGGGCTTTAAATGGCAGGCCCAGCCTTTTAAATGACAGGCCTCCAAAGGGCTTATATGGTAGGCCTCCAGGGATGAACCGGTAGCTCCCTACTGAACTAGCAAACCGCCCAACCGACAGCCCTCTACCAGGCTTTAAACGGTAGTCCTCAGTAGAGCTTCAAATGACAGCCTCAAACCTCTCTCTTAAATGGCTGGTCCCCGAGGATGGCTTAAACGGGAGCCTGCCATAGTTTAACCAGCAGCCCTCTGTCGAGCTTCAAATGGTAGCCTCAAGCTGCTTCAAACGGCAGCCCTCTACCAAGCTTTAACTAGCAGCCCCCCTAAGGGTCTTTAACCGACAGCCCCAGCCTTAAACGACAGCCTCCTTGGAGGCGTTAACTGGCAGCCCCTTTGGAGTGTTAATTGTCAATCGTACGCAAGTAAATCGGTGGTAGCTCTGCGCATTTTGAAGCGACAGTCCCATCTGCCCATTTGGCAGCCCATCTAGGGCCTTAAACGATCGCGACTTTGCACTCAGCCAATAGGCCACTTGACTGGCAGTGCCATAAATGGTAGGCAGGCCAGCGCTTTTAACCGGCAGCTCTTCACACCATAATTGGTAACTCATCAATGGCTTAAACAGCAGCACAGATAAGGCAGTTCAAAGCTTCAATTCTCAATGATTGAGGCCTTATCTGATGGTACAGTCAGGCCCTACATGTGCACCAGTCACCCTCATCCCTATATAAAGGGAAGGGTGGCGAAGAAGCTGGCTCTCTGGCGAACAGGGCTCTTTGGCAAACAAGGCTGCGCGAGCAGGCAAGAGAGGGAGAACAGGGCAAACAAGAAGAGAGAGTCCAGGGGAGATTCAAAGAGGTTCTTTGAGCCTGCATTTACAGAGGGAGAGGAGAGAGTGAGAAGAGTGGTGGGGATCGGGGGAATGGAGTCAATGCTCCGCCCCCTTCCCCGGCATTTGTTCTATTTTGTGTTTTCCCTCCCCTTTGATGTATCTACCAAGTCTGCTGGGGCCTCAGTATTTTCAACCCCGTTTTCTCTTTTCTTTTTTTTGAGTACCTATAATGCCAAAAAGCGGCGAGGGTTTGGCACTCCCGGAGGGACATGTGTGCCGCACCGGTGAGACAAGTGGGTGGATTCGACAGCCCTAGTGGGACACGCTTAGTCAAATCCAAAAGCTGATAAGTTGAACGGGCTGGCATCCCAAGAAAGACGTGCGTAGGCCAAGCCTGGTTGGGACAGCAAGTGAGTAGGTTTAACAATCCGAAATGAACATGTGGGTTAAACCTAGAAGTCGATAGGCGAGATGGGTTGGCAGCTCGAAAGGTGCATGCATAGGCCAGACCCAAAAGGATGAAAGGATGGATTTGACACCCCGGGTGGGACATATGAATCACATCCATAAGCCAATAGGAAAATAGGGTTGGCAGCCTGAGAAGGACATACATAGGCCAAGCCCGTGAGGGATAAGAGAGTGAACTTGACAATCCCGGTGGGACGTGTGAGTCAAGTCTGAGGCCAAGAGGCAAGATGAGTTGGCTGCCCGAAAGGGGCATGGATAGGCCAAATCCAAAAGAAGGAAAGGAAAGATTTGACAGCCCTAGTGGGACGCGACAGTCAAATCTGAAAGCCAATAGGCAAGGCGGGTTGACAGTCGGAAAGGGACATGCATAGGCCACACCCAAAGGAAGTAAAGGATGGATTTGACAACCCTAGTGGAACGTGAGAGTCAAATCCGAAAGTCGATAGGCAAAGGGTGGGTTGGCAGCCCGAGAGTGACGTACATAGGCCGAACCCAAAAAGAAAAGAGATGGATTTGACAGCCCTAGTGGGACGTGAAAGTCAAATCTGAAAGTCGATAGGCAAGAGACGGATTGGCAACCCGAAAGGGACGTGCATGGGCCAGACCCAGAAGAAGGAAAAGAAGGATTTGATAGTCCTAGTGGGACGTAAGAGTCAAACCCGAAAGCCGATAGGCAAAAGACGGGTTGGTAGCCCGAGAGGGGCATACGCAGACCAAACCTGGTGGGACAAAAGGCAAGTAGGTTTAACTATGCGAAAGAGACATATGAGTTAAACCCAGAAACCGATGGGTGAAGTGGGTCAGTAGCCCGAAAGGGGCATGCATAGGCCAAGCCCGGTGGGACTAGAGGGGGCGATTGGCTAGCCTCGCAAGGCATGGGATCTAAACCCCTTGGAAATTCCGAAAGATGAGTGGAGCTGACATGCCGCAGGGCGTATGAGTCAACTTCTTGAAAGAAGATGGATAGACTTGACAACCCGAGAGGACATGAAGGTCAAATCTATTAAAAATGGCAGTGCTGGTGGTCCCGGCGGGACAGAATGCAACACTGTCGGGACGTCCTGATGGGACTGGGTGTCACAAAATGATATGGGATGCATAGCCATGACATCAACATGATGTTTTTGCTGAAATGGGGGGGAGTCATTGACTTAGAGCCACCCCGAAAGTAAGCTGAGAGAAGAAGTTTTTTTTTTTTCACATTACCAACTTCACCGCCCTTTCGGGTTTTCGCCGAGGCTGGCCCCCTTTAGCTTTTTCCGGTGCGCCCTTGCGGGTTTTCACACCGCAAAGGAGTGAAACCTTAGATTGTCATTAATGGTAGTCAAGTGTCGCCATGTAATTTTCCCCTTTTATTGAGTCTAGTTAGTTAGAGAGTCAAGAGTCAACTTTATGTACTGTTGATTTTTATCTAAATAAAGTAAAGATTTTGTCAAGATATTGTGCATTCAGTTCTTATATCTGAATGTGTTAGCGCTTTGATTATGTTACTCACTTGAGGTGTACTAGCCGACTGTTCACGTTCGTAATTATTTCTGCTGTATAATCTCTGGGCGTGATAGTTAAGTTGGTATCAGAACCTAGGTATAACTATCTCGTAGGAAAATATCATGTCATAGGCTAAGTCCAAGGTTAAGGACCCATACCTATGAAACAAGAAAAGAAGTTTCCAACCCTGTGAGAATGGGTAGAGCCGGGATGAGAAAGTAGATTAGAAATTTTCTCCAAAGTAATTCTACTAATTCAATAGGAATCAACTAATTGCTTATCCTCTCAAGTACCTTATCTCCACAATGGCACAACGTGTTGACTGGGACGGGATGCAATAGACTATTGTAGGTCTCACCCAGGCCTTGTAGAATATGACCCAAGCTGGTGCAAGGGCTGGTGCCGGCAACTTACATCAAAATTTTCAAAGTTTAAATCCTCCAAGGTTTACTGGTTCTTCCAATCCAAATGAAGCAGAGAACTAGATTGGTGAAATGAACCATATATTCGAGGTCATGTAATGTGCCGACCAAGAGAAGGTTTGTCTCGCCACGTTCCAACTCAGTAAGGATGCACGTACTTGGTGAAAATCTATTCCAGCCCCACCTCAAGACGCGCCACACACTTGGGAGGGATTCCTCACACTATTTCAAGCAAAGTATTTCTCCGAGCATGTAAAAGTGGGGAACGCGATAGAGTTCGCTTCTTTACGTCAAGCCATGATGACAGTGGCAGAGTATGAATTATAATTCTCTCACCTAGCACCCTATGCTCAACATCTAGTGAGCACAGATCTCCTCAAAGCTAATCGTTTCATGGATGGGCTACGGCCCATCTTCATTCAACAACTTGGCTCGTAAAACATTCAGCCCTATGCGGAGATGGTCCAGCGAGCCCATCTATGTGAAAGGACCTTGGAGAAGGTCGAGAAACATAAAGGCAAAGGAGAGGAGTCTAGCTGAAAGATGGATCGGGGTGGGAAAAAGGAGAAGTTCAGCATCACGAAACCTTACAAATCCCATGATAGTAAGAAGACATCCCGGAATGGGAGTGGTAGAGGCTACCACAAGAGCAAAAAGGTGAAGGAGGAAGATAGGTAAGTCATGGCGGCTTGCACGTTTTGTGAGTAATTTGACCACGTGGTCAAGGAATGCTGGAAGCATCTTGGCGCTTGCTTAAGGTGTGGAAGTCGGTAGCACCGCAAGCTAGATTGCCCCCTCACGAAGGATCAATCTTCCAGCGGTGGACGTAAGTGACAGGCTCATCTTAACGCTGTTCTAGATGATGATGAAGCACCTAAGGATGATGGACTAATGGAAGGTACCATTCAAATCTATTCTCATCATGCATTTGTGTTATTTGATACTGGTACTTCTCATTCCTTTATATCTACTGTGGAACCCAAAAACATTGAAGAAGCCTTGCGGGATGAACATTGGGTCAATGCCATGCATGAAGAGCTTAATCAGTTTGAAAGAAACCAAGTGTGGAACCTAGTTCCTAGACCCGCTGACCAGCCTGTCATAGGAATTAGATGCATGTTTAGAAATAAGTTAAAGGAAGATGGGGCCATAACTAGAAACAAGGCTAGGTTGGTAGCCAAGGGGTATAATCAAGAAATTGGAATTGATTTCGAAGAATCATATACCCATGTAGCAAGACTAGAAGCCATCAGAATTCTATTGGCATTTGCATGCTTCCTAGGTATAAAGCTTCAACAAATGGATGTTAAATGTGCTTTTCTGAATGGTTTGATAAAAGAGGAAGTTCGTAGAACAGCCCCCTGGTTTTGAACATATTGATTTGCCTAACCATGTTTACAAATTGAACAAGGCTCTGTATGGACTAAAGTAGGCTCCACGGGCCTGGTATGACAGACTTAGTCCACATCTAACCAACAGAGGCTACGGTAGATGTAAAATTGACCAAAAACTCTTTACAAATTTAATGAATGGCCACATCATCATTGTATAGGTATATGTAGATGATATAGTGTTTGGTTCAACTGATTCTAACATGTGCAAGTAATTTACTGAACTTATGACAAAGGAGTTTGAAATGATCCTCAAGGGTAAACTCCAATTCTTCCTTGGATTGCAGGTCATACAGACGAAAGAAGGTTTTTTCATGAACCAGTCAAAGTATACATTGGAGATCTTGAAGAGATTTGGAATGAAGGATGCCAAACATATATCTACGCCCATGGGAACAAATGCATCCCTAGATGCATATGAGAATGGTATACTATATCTCCTAAAAAATACGGAGATATGATCGGGTCTCTCTTGTATCTTACTGCTTCTAGGCCTGATATTCAGTTCAGTGTATTCCCAAAGAATCTCATTTGATTGCTATGAAAAAAATCTTAAGATACATTGCTAGCACACATGACTTTGGGCCTTGGTATCCTACATCATGTGGTTTTAAATTAATTTCATATATTGATGCTGATTATGCTGGGTGTAAACTTGATTAAAAAAGCACTAGTGGCTATTGCCAATACTTGGGTGGGCGCCTAGTCTCTTGGGCTTCTAAGAAGCAGCATTCTATGGCCCTATCGACTACTGAAGCAGAATATGTAGCAGTAGGTAGCTGTGGGACCCAAGTGCTATGGATAAAGCACCACTTCAAGATTATGCTATAGACCTTGGATGCACACCCATATTGTGTGATAATACAAGTGCCATCAATTTAACTAAGAATCCCATTCAGCATTCTCGCACAAAACACATTGAAATAGGGCATCACTTTCTTCAGGATGAGGTAAGCAAAAAGAATTTTGAATTCCAATTCATTGAAATAGAAAAGAAAATTGAAGATATCTTTACAAAACCTCTGAGCAATGAGAGGTTTTCTACCTTAAGAAGAGAATTTGGTTAGTATTGACCCCCCACTTGATTGTGCATGCACAGTTCGGGTCAAATAAGTTTCTGCGGTCACTGGTTACTATTGTCAGGGGGAGGCCAATATGCATGTCTGGTTGGTTGTATTGATAGAAATAGTACCTTTTGTGAGGTCCTCCGCCTGCTCAGCATCCTCTCTAGCTAGTGCAAACACCCGATCTGGCACTCGGGGTCTCCTTGCGGGTCCCGCTACTACTGGTCTGGCAGCTACTAGAGCTGCTACAGGCTGCATCATCTTTAGATAGTCTCGGATCATGTGGCCGTTCTCGCCACAACGAAGACACATGTCGGTGGCGATCCAGCATACTTCCCCGCCATGTCGCTTGCCACAATGTTTACATTCTAATTTGTCATTGCCCCTTGCTGGTGGTGTGATCTTCCCTGTCTCAAACGATTGCGATGGATTCCTCATCACCTTTTTGCCTTTGTCATATCGGTGAAATGGTGCTGATGATATCTTTGTCAAAGTCCTCTTCTCCTCTTGATATAATTATATGTCACTCTCTTGACGACATGCCGCGCCAAGAGCTGCCTCCATCGTAGCAATATCCAGTGTAATTAGACGGGTCTGAAGTGATGGTCATAGTCCTGCCACAAACTTCTTCACATTCCTTCTTTCATCTGTAACAATGTGCGATGCATACTTTGATAATTCCGCGAACTTAGCCTCATACTCGAGCACGGTCATTGACCCTTGAGTTAGGGCCAAAAAATCTTGCTCCATCTTATCTTGCACATGCTCTTGTATGTACTTTGTTGTGAATAGCCGCCTGAATTCTTTCCAAGAAATATTATGCTCTAGTCTCTCAGGTTAATTCTTTAGCACAGACGCCCACCATACGTCGCTCTCTCCTGTAACATGTACGCCGCCAGACTCGTCTTGTCCTCATCCGCACACCGGATGACCCGGTAAATCTTTTCTATCTCGCGGAGCCAGTTTTCAGCCATGATTGGCTTGACTGACTCTCCCCCTTAAAAGAGGGTGGAGCCATCCGCCGAAATCTCTCCATCATGGTCACCCCTCCAAAAATCTACTCATGGGGTGATGCTGCTTGAGTTTGGAACTGTGCCTGAAGAGCCGCCTATGTCTGAGTTTGGGTTTGCATAGCTAAAACCAGACCTTTCCAGTCAACTTGGTTAGTGGCGCCACTAGAGATGTGAACCCCTCGATAAAGCGGCGATAGTAACTAGCTAACCCTAAGAAACTTTGAATCTCAGTGGGAGATTTAGAAGTCTCCCCTTCCCATATCATCTGAATTCTTCCCAAGAAATAACATGCTCTAGCCTGTCGAGTTGATTCCTTAGCACAGACACCCACCATACGTCTGCTCTCTCTTATAGCATGTATGCCGCCGGACTAGTCTTGTCCTCATCCACACATCGGATGACCTGAAAAATCTTTTCAATCTCGTGGAGTCAGTTTTCAGCCATGATTGGCCGACTCTCCCCCTTAAAAGAGGGTGGAGCCATCCGCTGAAATCTCTCCATCATGGTCACCCCTCCAAAAACCTACTCCTGGGGTGATGCTGCTTGTGTTTGGAGTTGCGCTTGAAGAGCCACCTATGTCTAAGTTTGGATTTGCATAGCTAAAATCAGACCTTGTCTAAACATTCCATAATCCACCAAAGGTGGTGGGGACAGAGACGGGGGTCCTCTTGGCTCCCCCTGAACGCCGTCATCCATATAAAAGGATTTTCCTTTCTTATAAGCCTAGTTAGAGGAACGGCGATCTTTGAGAAATCTTTTATGAATCGCCTGTAGTAGCCAGCTAGACAAAGGAAACTCCTGACTTTTGTCACAGTCGTTGGTCTGCTCTAGTTTTTTACGACTTCGACTTTAGAAGGATCCATAGTGACACCTTCCTTTGAGATGATGTGGCCAAGGCATGAGACCTTCTTTAGCCAGAACTCACATTTATTAAGCTTCGTGTGGAGCTGGTGTTCTTTTAATGTTTGCAAAGCTATTTGTAAGTGTTCTTCATGCTCCTCTTGTGTCTTGAAATAGATGAGGATGTCATCAATGAAAATGACCATAAATCAGTCTAGATAGGACCTGAAGACATTGTTCATCAGTTACATGAAAGTTGTAGGGGTGTTGGTTAGCCCAGACGACATAACCATAAATTCATCATTCCTGTATCTGCCTCGAAATGTATTTTTGTAAATGTCTTCATCCTTAATCCTCAATTGATGGCAACCAGACCTTAGGTTTATTTTAGAGAAATACTCTGCTCTAGATATCTGGTCGAACAATTCATCAATACGCGACAATGGATATTTGTTCTTGATTATGAGTTGATTTAATTGTCAGTAATCGATGCATAGCTTGAGAGATCCGTCCTTCTTCCTGACAAATAAAACTGACACACCCCAAGAGGATGTGCTTGGTCAGATGAAAGCCTTCTCGAGTAGTTCTTGTAATTGCTTCTTCAACTCCTTGAGTTCCGTGGGGGACATCTTGTAAAGAGCTTTAGAGACAAGTTCTGCTCCAAGAATTAGTTCAATAGAGAAGTTTACTTTCCCTACGGGTAGTAAACCGGGTAGTTAAGAAGGAAAGACATCCAAAAACTCTTTTATGACATGGATTTTCTCAAGAATGACTTCTTTAGACTCGGAAGCAAGGAAGGCTTCACAACCTTGCGAGATGAGTTTGTAGGCGTAAAGAGAAGAAATAAGAACGGGATGCTTCCTATATTTGATGCCAAGGAAAGAGAATTTTAGAAGGTTAGGCTTGTAGAATGAGATTCTCCTATGGTGACAATTAATGTCGGCATAGTGTTCAACAGCCAATCTATGCCTAAAATTGTATCACAACCTTCCATGTCAAGGCATACCAAGTTTGTAGGAAGATTATGGCCTCTTATGATGATCTCATTATTAGGGTAGTGGGTTTTGAGTTCAGTTCCAGAACCTAAAGGTGTAGTAATAGCTAGGTCTGAAGGTAAAGGAACAGATGAAACTGGTAAAATTTTAGCAAAAGCAGTGGATATAAAAGAATGTGAAGAACCGATATCGAATAAAACAAAGATAGGATGTGAATAAATTTGGATGGTACCTTCGATCATATCACTTTCCTTTGTAGGTTCATCCTCCATTACGACATTTAGACGAGCCTTTCGCCTATGCCCACCATCATTCTTGGAGGGTTGTTCCTTCATAAGCGGGCAATCGAGCATTCGATGCTCTCGGCTGCCACATCATAGACAAGCGCCAAGGTGCTTCCAACATTCTTCGACCAAATGACAGAAATTTTAACAAAAAGTGCAAGCCGCCAAGATAAAATGTGAACCTTTCCAACAAAGCCTCTTCATCACACTCATCAATCAAATGAAAATTATCAATCGAAATTTCCAGAGATGAGATGGGGAGATTAAATGTAAATTATTCTAGTAAGGCTCCTTTATCCTATTCCTCAAGAGGAGGAGGATATTCAGAATTTGTCTTCATTAACTAAATAGGATTATTAACCATCAAGCAATCCTCCTCTTCATGCATATCCTCGATTGGGCCTTTGGTGTTTAGAGTAATGTTCTCGAGTTTTTCAAGTGATGCCCCATCATTAATATCTTCTATCAAAATGAGATTATCAGTTATATTCTCCATAAGTGGGGCATCTAAATGAGAGATAAATTTTTCACTCAAAGGTCCTTCACCATTCTCTTCCTCATGTGGGTTATCGTTCAACTTTTCTGCAATATCAACACTACCCTCTTCTTGATACTTTTCCTCACATGAGTTGGTGATGACACTCTCCATACCAAATTGTTCTTACATAGGGAGAATGTCAATCAATTTTTTCAATTGTGAGACCGTGAGATGAAATGAGAAATCTTCCAATGTGGTCCCTTCATGATATTCTTCCAAGTGAGGAGGGTCACATTCCCTAACCTTGTCATCATCATTTTTAGTTAGATAATCCTCTTTTCCACATTCTTCCTTAATTGAGCCTTTGATGCTCTCAATTTCATAATTTTGAATGGCACCATTTTGCACATAATTTATTTCACCCCTCAACTTGATTTCAACCGACTCATTATGACTTTCCTCATAAATGGGTGTGGACTCCTTACTCAAATAAGCCATCTTGCTAGTCACCCCAAATTCTCTTTGATGTAATTCTTCCCCAATTCCCTCATTACCTTGGTCAAGAGTTTCACTCGGCAAGGGAACCATGGGTTGTTGGCAAGAATAAATGTGTTGGTTGAATTGAGGGACTTGATCTTCAAAGGTTTCATCAAGGGGGTTAGACAATTGGTCCATTTGCAATTCATATATGGCTCTTGTGAGATGGTCCAATTTGGTTTGGAGGGAGCCAATACTTTGTTGATTATTCAAGATGATTTGAATCAATTGGTTGAGTTTTTCCTCATTGTTGGGACCATTAGATGGAGGGGTGGAATGGATGTGTTGAGGATCATAGTGATGAGGGAAGTATGTGTCATGCCCTCCATATTGATTTTGATCAATTTGGGTTTAGACATTTGGCTCGGAAAGACATGGAGCTTGATATTGAGGATTTTTCCAAGAGAAATTACTTTGATCTCTCCACTCAAAGATAGGGGTGCAAGAAGGTGTAGGGAGATTTTGGCATATTGAAGCATGTTCATGAGCAGGAAATGATATTTGATCCCCTAAATAAGATTGAGCAAATTGGTCCTGATTTTTGGGGAGGACATTGGGATGTCATGGGTGCGGAGTTCTCTTGTTGGGCCGACCAAAGATATGGGCTTTCATTGAAAGTCGAGTAAGATTGGGTGAAAGATGGATTGTAACGCCCAAGAATTTTTTAAAAATAGGTTATTAAATAAATTATGATTAATTAAATCTTATTATAAAGACCTTAAACTAATAAATGGACTAGGTCCATTCACATCCAAAGTCATACAATGTGGCTTCGGTTGATAACACTTCTATCCCAATCACCACTTGGGTTGATGACACTTCTATCCCAGTCACCACTACATACGTCATTCCCATTCAATTCCAGTCCTACCAAGGACAGATTTTATGCGATGTAATGCCTATGAAGGTCAGGAGCATCATCTTAGGATGACCATGGATCTATGATGTAGACCTTACTATATTTGGTCGAGCCAATCAGTGTTCCTTCTCCCACAACAGGAAGAAGATTCAGTTGTACCTGGCACCCCCAAAGGTGACCCCGGGCAAGAGCTCCACCTCCACCCCCACTTGAACCCCTAAGATTCAGGAGAATTCTCCAACCCCCACTGAAGGGAAACCTTCCATTCTCTCTTCTTCTGCACCTACCACACCCATTCCTAAGGCCCCTAAGGTTGGTCATGACCTAGTTAGGCACCTTAACTTCATAAATATCCGGGAGCTGAATAGAGAGGTTGCTGAGGGTGCCCATATTTGGGCTGTTGTCATTACCATCACACCCGAGGAGTCCCAAGTCTCAGTCCCACCTAAAGTCCAGGCAATCCTACAAGACTTCCAAGATATCTTCACTAAGGACTTGCCCCCTAGACTCCCTTCCATGCATGATGTACAACACGCCATTGAGCTTGTCCCCGAGTCCACCCTACCCAACCTTCCCCATTATAGACTGAACCCCAAGGAGCATGCTGAGCTCCAAAGAATTGTTGAGGACCTTATTCAAAAGGGCTTCCTAAGGGTGAGCAAGAGTCCCTATGTTGTTCATCCCTTGCTCACACCCAAGAAATATGACACCTGACGGATATGTGTTGACAACCGCGCCATCAACAAAATCACTGTCAAGTATAGGTTTCCAATTCTCCGTCTCGATGACATGTTTAACATGATGAGTGGAGCCACCATCTTTTCCAAGATTGACTTGAAAAATGGCTATCACTAGGTTAGAATCTGACTAGGAGATGAATGGAAGATAGCCTTCAAAACAAAGGAAGATATGTACGAGTGGCTCATCATGTCATTTGGGCTATCTAATGCACCCAGCACTTTCATGAGACTTATGACGGAAGTCCTCCGCCCTCTCATTGGTCGCTTTGTTATCGTCTACTTTGACGACATTTTGATCTATAGCCACAACCCTCAGGACCACATCCAGCATTTAAGGGAAGTCTGTGAAACGTTGAGAAGAGAAATCCTATATGCCAACCTAAAAAAGTGTGAATTCATGATAGACGGGGTCACTTTCCTCAAATTTATGGTTTCGAGTCAAGGAGTGTCTATGGACCAATCCAAGGTCCAAGCCTTAGTCGACTGGCCAGAGCCCCAGAAAGTCCATGACGTCTACAGTTTCCATGGGCTAGCCACTTTCTACAGATGCTTCATTAAGGGTTTTAGCATCATTATGGCACCCATTACGGATTACATCTGTAAAGGGAATTTTGAGTGGACTAAAGCCACCTCCTAGGCTTTTCTTGTCATAAAGGAGCTCATGACTAAAGCCCCTATCCTCTGCCTGCCAGACTTTACTAAAGTCTTTGAGATATCCTGTGATGCATCTGGCGTAGGTATAGGAGGACTGCTTAGTCAGGAAAGTCACCTTGTGGCTTATTTCAGTGAGAAGCTTTCTGATGCAAAGCTTCGGTACTCTACTTATGATAAGGAGTTTTATGCCGGGGTCCAAGCCCTCAAACACTGGAGACATTATCTCTTCCCTCAAGAGTTTGTCTTATACTCGGACCACTTGGCCTTGAAATTTCTTAGCTCTCATAAGGGCTTAAACCCTAGGCAAGGTCGATGTGTGGAATTCCTCTAGTCCTTCACTTTTGATCGGAGACATAAGACTGGAAGTGAGAATAAGGTGGCCGACGCCTTGAGTCGAAGGGTCTCCCTTCTTTCCACTATTCGAGTAGAGGTCACCGGATTTGACTGCATGAAGGAACTCTATAGAGAGTGTCTAGATTTTGGCCCTGTCTGCTAGATCCTCGACAGCATTTGCTAACTATCTATTCCAAGATGATTTTCTTTTTCGAGGATAGCAACTCTGTGTCCCGAAGGCTTCTGTACGGGACTTTCTAATCTGGGAAATGCATGCTAGAGATCTTGCTGGTCATTTTGAGAGAAACAAGACCATCCATTCTGTTGAGGAGCACTTTCATTGGCCTGGCCTGAAGAAAGATGTGGCCAAAATTGTAGCCCAGTGTCGAACATGCGTAATGGCCAAAACGGTCACAAAACACTGGTCTCTACACTCCTCTCCCCATTCTTGATAGACCGTGGGTTAATGTGAGCATGGATTTCATCCTTGGTTTACCTCGCACTACTCACAAACATGACTCCATCTTTGTTGTAGTTGATCGGTTCTTTAAGATGACCCATTTCATTGTATGTTCCAAAACATCTGATGCATCTAGAGTGGCCCACCTTTTCTTTGATGAAGTCGTGTGTCTGCATCGTCTCCCTCAAACCATCGTGTCTGACCGAGATGTCCAATTCACTAGTTATTTTTGGAAGATATTTTGGCACCTAGTTGGCACTAAGCTCAAGTTCTCCACTGCCTATCACCCACAAACCGATGGGCAAACAGATGTCGTCAATAGAAGTTTAGGGAATCTTCTAAGGTGTCTTGTAGGGGATCATTCTGGCAATTGGGATCTTCTCTTACCCAGAGCCAAATTTACATATAATAGCTCTGTCAATAGGTCCATAGGTATGAGTCCATTTGAGGTCGTGTATGGATACAAACCTAGGAAACCAGTGGATCTTATTCCCCTTCCCCTCAAGTCTTGAATTTTCAAGTCAGTCGAAGAGTTTGCACACCATGTCAAGAGTCTGCATGAGTCAATTAGAAAACATGTAAGCCTCAGTAATGAGACTTACAAACGATTAGCTGACTCGCATAGGCGTCACCACAACTTTCAAGAATGTGACTTGGTTATGGTACGGGTTTGACCCGAACGACTCCACTCGGGAGCCGTTAAGAAGTTGCAAGTCTGTAGTGATGGTCCCTTCCCAATACTGCGGAAGATTAGCTCTAATGCATATGTTGTGGACTTACCTCCCGAATATGAGATTAGCTCTACCTTTAATGTGGTAGATCTAGTGGCCTACAAGGAACCTACAGCGATTCCTAGTGACCCTTTTGAGCCTTCTCCTACCATTGACAGTGAGCCCACCCCTGTGTGTCCACCAGCCTTGAGAGTACCGCGCGAGCAAATTGAGAGGACACCGGATGAGCAGGTGACAACTACACGAAGCAGGGTGTACCAGTGCTACCTTGTCCACAGGCGGGACCATCCACCTTCTGATGATTCCTAGATCAGCCGGGAAGATCTCCAGCATATCGATCCAGACCTGCTGGAGCACTACCAGAGTGGTGTTGGAGTCAAGTTTCAGTCGTCCCGAGAGGGTTGGTGGGGACACTAGACCCACTGATGTGACACCACCTTGGGGATGATGTCCACTAGGCCAATGATCCTTTGACCTATGACTTGCAAGCAATCCAAAGTACCCGGCGATATCACTTAAGCGGGCTCACCCGCGTAACGCACACATGTGCCCCTGGGCAACCCGATGATGATGGAGAGGGTCCGGGAAGGGACCTTGATGCTCCGAGGGATTTGACAAGATTGAGGCTTAACCCCTAAGGGCCCAGGATGACCAATTTCATGGGCGGCCAGCACGCCAAGGGCATGGGTTGTAGGGTCTCTCTCACAACTCGCTCCGCGGTGGTCACTCAATTTGATGATAATTTGGGACCAGGCACTCTCTCACCGTCTGATGGAGCTAAGAGACAATAATAATTAAGCAAGGAATACCAGCAAAGAGAAGTGACCAGAACCTCACCTGATCGGTCTGAATACACCGATCTTGGCTGGAGACGAGGGCGAGCGGGGAGGCGTGGGTACGCACCCGCACGCCACATCGGTGTAGCTTTGACCTGAAAATTAAAATATTAGACCACTACACCTCTCACAGGAGGGGGATCTTCGGGTGGAAAGCAAATACACTAGAGCGGCACCCGATGCCCAAAGAAGCAAATGTTGTTGACTTCAAAGCATTTGAATGACAAAGGGGCAAGGATGAAAAGGTGACTATACCTCTGTCAGACAAGATAGAAGAAAAGAAGGATGGTTCCTCACTCAGGGATAAGATGAAGAAAGCCTACTCCTTCCCTAAAGAGAAGATAAAAGTGCTGTTCGACTGGGTCACCCAGTACGACAAAATTACTCTACTCGAGCCGAAGAGGCCCAAAGATTCAAGGAAGAAAGACAGCCCAAGGTTTTGTCCTTATCACCGGATATTGGGACATCTGATTAAAAATTACTGTCTTTAAGGACATCATTGAAGTCATGATAAGAAAAGGTGAACTAGACATGGGGGAGCACAAAGTTGATCCCCCACAACCTCATGAGGTGCAGATGAACCGAGCAGCCACCAACATGGTGTCTCTATACCAGGTCCTACAGGAAGGAGTGGCGGAGTCTAGCACCCAACATACATATGAGGTGTGTTTCCTAACACCTCTGAAGGAACAGTAGGGATGGCATCAAGTCCCTACTAAAAGAAAGAAGAAGCCTCTTCCTCGCTCGCCAGCAGGGGCCCACATCCGTGGTGTGACGCCACGACTGGCTCTGCCAACTCCAGGACTGGTTTGGTTGGACCAGTCAGCAGTGATCAAAATACCCACTCATAACTAGAGGAAGCAAACTCCACTGGCGGTAGATAAAGAAGTCAGCCCAGGGATTCGGCGACTCCAAGCTTTTATAAATGGGCTAGAAGAATATGAACAGCCCAAATTGCAGCCAATGCTGATGAAAGATCACGTCCCGTGGGAAGAGCTACAGCAGCTTTCCTTAGAGCAGAAGGAAGAGCCTGAGAAGGTTCAAGAAGATGACAACTTATTTTGGGGGCAAGCGTTGTCTGAGAAGAAGGAGAGTAAGAAAGGAAAGTCCTCTAAAGCCAAGAGGGAGACGGTGTTCTCCTGCAATACTCTCTCAGCTCTTTTCAACTTGCCTAGGAAAGAGGAGGATGAAGACATTTACTTTACACCTACGCCTGAGGCAAGCCAGGCCGAGGTTCCAAATATTGCTCATGCGACCCGCTCGGGTCGAAGATGGGGGTGCCGACCACCTACAAACGATAACATCATCTTTAGAGGTGAGCAACCCTATAAGATACCGGCCCCAGAGGTTTGGCGAGTCCAGGTCCCTCCTCCGCCAGGGTTATACAATCAGGCTGGGGGTAGTAGCGGCGTTCCCACCTTCCTAGAATTCCTGAAGGCATCCAAGGGCAAGCAACCATGTCAGGAGGCCAACCCTTCATCTGGGAACGTATCCTCTCCACCTCATCAACCTTCCAACTAGCTGGAAGAACAAAAGGCCAAGCTAGCAGTAAATATCAGGGGGCAGTCAGGTGACATTGCCGCACTACAAAAAGAGTCAGACCCAGGGTCCAATGAAGCAGGTCCATCTGGGGTCGTTGCACAATAGTCCTCCAAACCAAGATGGGCAGAGGAGATGAAATTGTCAAATGTTTGGGCCAGAAGCTGGGTGGTGAAGCTGCTTAAAAAGCTCCCAGCGAGGTTCACTGGGGATTGGAAGAGGATGGGTCAGATTGATAATGAGTCCCTCTACGGGTGGTCATGCAATGTGGGGTGGGCTATGCATGGGTGTGTGTGTGTGCACCTAAGAACGACCTAGTGTGATGATGTCCAAGACTAGGCTTGTGGGAACAAGCCTATGACCGCTCTGATACCACTTGATATGGCACAGCCCAAAGATGATGATGAATGATTCAATGAGCCTAGGACTTAGACCTTCAAGCATACAAGGACTAACACAGACTTACGCTAGTGGCTCACTCACATGGCGCGTATGATCTCCCGATGGTGACCAGGGGATGATGGTGAGGGTCTGGAGTGGGACACGAATGTTCTAGAAGACCTAGCGGGCTTAGGCTGACCCCTAAGGGTCTAGGATTCCCAACTTCGTGGGCGGCTGGCACACCGGGGCGTGGGTTTGGGTAGCACTCGCTCACGGTTCGTGGTGTGCAAGTCCGGGCCCTCGTCTCACCGTCCGACGAACATTCAAAAATGATATTAAACTAGCAAAGCATGCAACCAGCCAAGGGGGGGGGTAGATGCTCACCTGATCGGTGTGAAAACACTGATCCCGATCGGAGATGTGGGAGAGCCGGGAAGCATAGGCACGCGCCCGCACACTGTGTCGGTGATGCTTGACCTGTAAACAAAGTGGATACATCACTACACCTCATGTAGGAGGGGGGTTCTCGGGGTGGGGGTTAAGTATTTACAGCCAAAACTACCTCCACACAGGGAGGGGCCTTCAGCCAGCCACGCAAGGGGAGGGGAAAAGCCGATGAACCCGATTCTATCCCAGTGTGACTAGCAGGGGTAGAGAGTGGAAGTCAGGCTGCTGCGGGTGTCTCCCGGTGCTGCAGGAAGGCGGGACCGATGCTGAGTTGACTAGGGGCAAGGTAGAAGTCGGCCACAAGAGCTGGTAGTCGTCCGGAGGTTGAGCCAAGGTGCTGCGCCTTCGTCTTCTCAAGCTGTTCTATTCTGCCCTGTTTGGGACTGCAGGATAGAGTGTCAGTGTCGGGACGGTCATGAGCTTGTCCAGAGGTTGCCGGAGGCGGGACCAGCGCTGAGATGACCGAGACTGACTAGGGAACCAACCGAAGGAGTTCGGCGCCGGTTGGTGGTCTACGGTGGTTGCTGCGGCTCGGAGTTGAGACCTGCTCAGAACGGCTCCTATCTGGAACAAAGTTGCAGAGGGCTATTGCAAAAGCTGTCCCGGACGCTCCCCAATCCGATGGAGGCTAGACTGGTGGTGACGCGACCGTGGATGAAGTAGCTTTGACTGAAAACTGACGTGACCCCAAATAGAGGTCGGAGGAGAAAGATCTGAGCAGAAGAGTGAGGGTCTGTCCGACCTGGGCCTTGCCGGGCCAGTCTGCGCGCTTCGATGAAGTTGGCTGGAACCGGGTTCTCCAGGGGGTGAATGACCTCCTACTTCCTGGAGGTGGTGGGGGACTCACTGGCGTTTGTTTCGGTCAAGTTTCGCTCTAGGAAACACACGGGGGTAAGCGAGGAAGCTTCTGCACTAAGGCTCTGGTCGTCGGTCTGGGAGGAACTGCACAGGTCACCGAGAATAGCTCCTTCGGTGGTGGCCCATGGTCAAAAAGCCCAATATGGTGGCCCATGGTCAAAGGAGACAAGGAAGTTGCAAATGTTGACTTGGAAGGGGGGGCGCCCCCTCTCTTGTCCCCATGTGGGAGAAAGTTTAATATTTCTTAAATCTTTATTCCCCTTTGACCAAGGGTATTAGAGGTAATTTAGCTAGGTCTAGGGTTTGAGTATTTATTGTCTCTTGTGTCATTTGTGCTGGAATTAATGAGAAAAATTTGTGAAATTGCAAGCAATAGTGCTTTGTGCGCCCCCTCCCTCTCTCTCTCTCTTGTTCTTGGTGTTCTCCCCCCTTCTTCCTCTAACCCCAGGGTGTGAAGCCCTTCTATCTCTTCCTTTGGTTATCTGGATCCTTCACCGTCACCGCCGCCACCGTTCGTGCCGTCGATGATCCACCACGAGCCCTCCTTCGAGTTGCTATCCAGATCTGTTGCTTGCTAGATAGAGGCCAGATGCGAGAATTCTTTCTCCCAAATCCCAGATTTGACGAGGCTGAAATCTTCAGGGTAGGTTCCCCACATCGCCCCCATCCTCCAGAAAAATCCCCACGAATTTAGAGCTTCATTTTCCCCACGTTCCCCTTTATTCCCCCAACCCACACAGATCTATCTCTGTGCAGATCTGTGTTCCAGAACCCTAGTTCTTCCCACTTTTAGGCCACCTTCCTCATTTCTGACTGAGCTTAAATTTGGACTGGGTATTCTACCCACCAAATACCGTCTCTCAAAATTTTTCTACGAATTTAGAAGATCTTTTGCCCTCCCTAAAAATTTCTTCAAACTCCACTTTCTGTTCTGTCCACTGCTTTCCAGATCCGACCCCCAACCACCATAAAATTCATTTCCCCTACCAAACCACCTCTAGAAAATACAAAAAAAAATCCACATCTTCCTAACTTTCCCCTCTATCTCCCATTAAAATCCCATCACCCAAATCCCTCATCTTCCCCTCGGTCAAATCGAGTTCTCAGGAAACTTTACTCTCTACCCTGTCAGCCCTGGATCTGTGAACCAGACTGTTAGAAATTCAGTCACGATTTTCACTGAGAGATTAAAATTCCCTCCAACACCTGTGGTCTTAGCTCTCTGAAAGAGCTTTCCAACGGCACTGGTCTCGCGTAGATCCGACCTTGGGGCTGATCGCAGCAGGTGTTTTCACTGGGTCACATGCTACAGAAATAGAAGAACCAGTCCGTAGACAGCAAGCCGCATCGACCGCCCGGTCGGCCAACTCGCCTTCCACAAGGTGAACCAGTGCGACCTCTTCCCAGGGATCGTCCCTCTAGACGTCCCCATCACAGCGGTGCCATTTTGGGCCCACTCGGCCCCACCGACCAGAACGTGGACCCCACAGTTGTCAGTGCACGCTACTGTCGAAGCGGTCCAAATTACCGCCCGTCAACCCAAGAACAGTCCTCCCGGGCGCCACTTGTAGCCCCTCCATGCATAGAGTGGGCAGTAGAAGTCATTTCTGTAATTATTGTTATTTGTTTTAACCGGGAGTTATTGTTCTTGGCCGGGATCGTTTTCCCCACGCCCTGAGTGTGGAGGTACATTCGCCACCCCTCGCAGTCTCAAAGAATTGAAGAAACAACTTCAGGAGTTATTAGACAAGGGCTTCATTCGACCTAACACATCCCTTGGGGTGTACCAGTTTTATTTGTCAAGAAGAAGGATGGATCTCTCAGCATATGTATTGATTACTGATGATTGAATCAACTCACTATCAAGAACAAATATCCATTGCTACATATCGACGAGCTCTTTGATCAAATTTCTGTAGTGGAATATTTCTCTAAGATAGACCTTAGGTCAAGATATCATCAGCTCAGGATTAAAGATGAAGACATATACAAGATGGCTTTTCGGAGCCGATATGGGCACTACGAATTCATGGTGATGTTGTTCGGGTTGACTAATTCCCCGATAGTATTTATGCATCTTATGAATAATGTCTTCAGACCTCATCTCGACAAATTCATGGTCATTTTCATTGATGACATTGTCATATAGTCCAAGACAAAGGAGGAACATGAAGAGCATCTAAGAGTAGCTTTGCAAACATTAAGAGAGCATCAACTCTATGCGAAGCTCAGCAAGTGCAAGTTCTGCCTAAAGGAGGTCTCTTTCATTGGCCATATTATTTCAAAGGAAGGTATCATTATTGATCCTTCTAAAGTAGAAGCTATTAAGAACTGGAGCCGACCAATGACCGTGTCAGAAGTTAGAAGCTTTCTGGGTCTGGCTGGTTATTATAGGTTGTTCATTAAAGATTTCTCTAAGATCGCTATTCCCTTGACTAGACATACAAGAAAGGAGAACTCTTTTATATGGTCAAAGGATTGTGAAGCAAATTTCCTAACTCTTAAGAAACATCTCACTATGGCCCCTATATTGCCATTACCTATTGAAGGGGGTGGATTCGAAGTCTACACCGATGCATCTGGTATTGGCCTCAGATGCGTCCTTATGCAAAATGACAAGGTGATTTGCTATTTCTCAAGACAGTTGAAGTGTCAAGAAGAGAACTATCCCGTAGATGATCTAGAATTGGCTGCTGTTATATTCACCTTGAAAATCTGGTGACACTACCTTTATGGGAAGAAGTTCACTATATTCTCGGACCACAAAAGTCTGAAATATCTCTTTACCTAGAAAGAGTTAAACATGAGGCAACACAGATGGTTGGAGTATCTCAAGGACTTCGACTTTTCTATCTAATATCACCCAGGAAAAGCAAATGCTCTAGTAGATGCCCTCAACAGAAGACCACTAGCGACTCTAGCAAGTCTCAAGAAAGGTATGATTTATCTTGTTGAGGATTTTATCCAATTAAATTTAGACGTTAATAAAGAAGAAGAAGGGAGTATGATTGCTAATATTAGGTCACAACCTACATTAATTGAAGACCTAGTTAAGTTGCAAGAAAATGACCCAATATTGATGGAGATTAAAACCAATGTTGATCAACGGCCAGAATTTTCTGTTTTGACCGATGGAAGGCTATTATTCAAAGAACGGATCTGTGTGCCGGATCATGCCGACACTAAGAAATTGATCATGGAAGAGGCTCACAAATCAAGGTATGCTATCCACTCCGGTGCTACCAAGATGTACCAAGATTTGAAAAGAAATTTTTGGTGGCCCAATATGAAGAGGTTTAATGAAATTCTATTTTGATCAAATTACATTTGGTCTTGCCTATGTTCTGATCGACACGACTGTTTAACTGCCACGTTATGAGCAAACACATTCCGCTGCTATCGGTTCGGGGCGTGACAAGTCTAAACTTGCCCTGATACCAATTGATGTGACACACCCTTGGACCTAAGCAAACAAGCACAAATCGCAAGTTGAACGGGCCGATATCGACGGCCAAATCACCCGGCACTCACCCAAACCCCGGGGGTAACTCGACGATGCCGAGGCGAGGATGTGAGGGCTAGACCCTAGCTGGTAGAGGGCTAGCAAGGCCAAGGTTTCCTCCCAAGGGGGTAAGAAACTCCGATTCAAAGGGTCGACCCGGTGCTGAGGGCACGGGTCACACACTTTCTTCCCACGGTGGTCACTCGGAAGCAACAGGGCTTGTAGGACCGAGCACTCTCTCACCGGCCAGCAAAGCTATGAGCTAATATTGAATGATAAAGCACTTAAGTAAGAGCAAGGGGAGAGTGTTTACTCGACTGGTTTGAAGAAATCGGCCCCAATTGGAGACGAGGGGGAATGAGGAAGCGTGGGTTCCCAACACGCCGCGGTGATGAAGCTTCAACCTGCTCAAGAGCATACAACACTACACCCCATGCAAGGGGGTTGATCTTGGGGAGGGAAACCAGAAGGTACATTCAAACACTACCTCCCGCAGGGAGGGGCTGTAAGCTCGCCAGGCGGGGAGGGGAAATGGAAACTAACTAAGCGAAGGATGCCGGTTCTGCCTGCTCTCTGGAACAGGGAATAGGCGGTTCATGTTGTCACTGCTGTGGCTGTTCCCAAGCTCCTTTGTCAATGGGACTAGTGGCAAAACCTCCTAGGTTGGCCCAGGAGGACGTCTGAGTTTTGGTAGGAGTTCTGGAGACCGACGTTGGTCTTGGAGGGGCTGTGAGCAGGGACTCTGTTCTCTGGCTCTGACTGTCTTAGCAACACTGCAGTAGGAAGATGAGGCCGTCACGAACTCTCCTGACCAATGAATCAAGCGTGGCTAGAGTCGTTGGAATCATTGTCGAGTTCTCTTCGAAACGTAACCCATGGGGGCACTAGAGGATGTCGGAGCAGCTTGGGAGAACCCAAACAGTGGACAGGGGTCGGTTCAGTCCTAGAGGGGACAAAACTGTGCACCCTGGGGAGAAAATTAAGAACTCACTTGTCCGGGGTTCAATCGGGGAGCTGTCTCTTGGTTCTGGATGGCGGCTCCTCGTAGAAGACCTCAGCCAAGCGGAGCCTCAAGAAGCACAGGAATGTGGCCGTGGGATCTTCTGGAAGTTGCTTCATGTTGTAGACCAGACCTATCCTACGCAGTCAGAGAAGAACGGCTCTCTCTGGTAGTCACGAACTCAGACAGGGTTGGGACCACCGCCATTGCAAAGAAGATAGGGAGACACTTCCGACGGTACCACTTGGGCCTTCAGGAACACTGGGATGAAGTCAGGGTCACCTCTGCAAGCTTCTGGTCCTCTGCAGATCCTGGACTGCGAACTGGCTGGCTGGGTGCAGCTCCAAGAACACAAGAGATGGGGAGGGAGGAGGCTAGTGGTGAAGGGAGGTGGACCCTTGGTTCCGCTAGGTGGCTAATTGGGAGGAATTTATTTCTTGTGGGTAGAGGGACACGTGTGAATATACGGGAGAGCGCTCGCCCTTTCAAGAAAAGGACGAGGGGACCGCTCCACCACACCAGACACTCAAGTCATCGGGGAGTGTTAACCAATCTGGGTGAAAGGGTCCAGCACTGGGAGGATTTAATCATCAGCATGAGTCTGATGCTGGAGCAAGGTGACAAGGTTTAATGCGTTGACCCAAACTAAAGGTCTAAGCCAGCAGGGTGGGGTATATACTAGTGGGCCTGGTGGCTAGTGCTGGGACAAAGAAGATTTTTTGTTCATTGACTTAGATGTAAGGTCTAGGTCTAAGGTTTTGTAATGACCCTGGCGGGACAAGAGGAAGGTTGTGTATTCATTGGCTTAGACGGAAGGCCTAAACCAAAGATTCTATACAAATCCTGGTGGGATAGAGAGAAGGGTTGTTTGTTCGTTGGCTTAGACGGAAGGCCCAAACCAAAGGCTTTATAGCAGTCCTAGAGGGACTAGAAAGGGAGGTTGTTATTTAGGCCCAGGCGAGAGGTCTCGGCCAAAGTTTTATAGCAGTATAGTGGGACAAGGATATGGTGGTTCGTTCGTTCAATCTTCCGAATGCTTTCAGAAATTGTAGATATTGTCAAATGATGATGATTCTTCTTCTTCTTGTGATTGATTTTTTTTATATCTCATTACTGACTCAAGTGCCCTTTCAGGTTTTCACTAGACTCTGCCCCTTCTTGGTTTTGCCCATGTGCTTTTGTTGGGTTTTCACATTGTAGGGTACCCACTTTTGTCTATAGCGCCCTTTCAGGTTTTCACTACGACTGAGTTCTAAGCCCTTTTTGCCCTTGCTCACTAGGATGTATGAACAAGTCCGGTGGGGCACCTCGATTTTGAGCCACTTTTTATTTTTTTTGCTTTTATTTTTTTTATTTTTTTAAACATATGTATATTGTCTTGACGGCCTTGACGGAGGGTCTAGGCTATGTGTAGAGCACTTTCGTCAATCCTTAACAAGGTGTCTGACGCTAATTTGGTTTAACCATTGACACGACGTAGTGTCAAAGCAAAGGGTCTTCTGTTCATGGCCCTAGACGGAAGGTCTAGGTTAAGGGTGCATTCATCATTTATGACAAGGTGTCGAATACCAACGTGGTTTGTTCATTGACATGGGATTAGTGTCAAAGCAAAATGATATTTTTGTTCATGGCTTCAGACAGAAGGTCCAAACCAAGGGTGTATTTGTCAGTACCAATATGGTGTCGGGAGCTGTCACGTTTAATTCATTGACACAGGGTTAGTGTCAAGCAAAAGGGTCTTTTCATTCATTGACTCCACACAGAAGGTCTAGGTCAAAAGTATATTCGTCAATACCGATAGGGTGTCGGGGGCTGACGTGGTTAATTCATTGACACGGGATAGTGTCAAAGCAAAGTGGTCTTTTCATTCATTGACTCCAGATGGAAGGTCTGGGCCAAAGGGTTGTTCATCAGTGCCTACAGGGTGTCGAGGGCTGACGTAGTTAATTTGTTGACAGAGGGTAGTGTCAAAGCAAAAGGGGTCTTTTCGGCTGGTGGAATTTGCTGGCATTAGGTTTCGTGATTATGCATCGCTTGGTTTCTCCGTGACGTCTGTCTCGACCATGTTGTACTTGGCAGTGTTCGTTGAAGGGCTTGAATCTGCAGTATATTGTTCGAGGTTTTCTTGTAAGTTGCTCAGGTTGCTGTTGACTTTTAGCGTTGGTGTGATGACCATACACGTCTTTATGTTGGTTTGGTCACTCTAGCTTAAGTCTGTTTCAGCTCCTGATGTGTTTCGCTTCTGTTGAAGTGCTTGATTAGATTCCATGATTGAGAAGTTGCTTAAGCGAGCTAGGATTTTCCATTCCTGGTGAGCTTTTGTTAGTGAGCTTATTATTTCTCGTCCCTTCTGGTGGGATCTTTTTCGTTGTTAGCCTTGGGATTACTATCTTAGTGATGCTTTTGCCCTGTGTCTACTTAAGTGTGGACAGCTTTATTTTGAGCCTGATCTGCTTCTTGCTCCATGGTTGCTTAGCTTGGGACTCCGTTATGGTGTTAAGAGTTGTAGTGTATCGTGTCCGTCGTGCCGTGTCCAGTGGCCGATGCATTGAGAAGGCTCATTCATTATTTCAGGACGTGAGGGTAAGCTGAGATTAGCATTTTTTCTTGCGCTTTATGCTGAAGTCGGTACTCTCCTTCGTTGCACTTAGGCTCCTTGTGATCAGTTGTTCACTGGATCAATGCTCGTGGTGTGTTAATTGTGATTCTGATGAGTTGTGATGGCGCTGAACGTGTGCGGAGATACGATTATCGAGGTCTTTTATGTTCCCTATGTGCATGCTAGAGTGCACAGCAGAAGCGTGTGGGCTAGTTACCCATTGGCCGAGGATCATTGTTATGAGATTCTCGCTGATCAAGGGAATTGCTTCTTCTCGATGTGACTTTGTCTTGGCTTCCTATGCCTTGATGTCATCTATTGCCGTGCTGTTGCTAATAATTTTTCGGGTGTTGGCATCGACATTTACAAGTGTTGGAGAATTTATCGACTTGTCTGCTGATTGAGTACCCTTTACTCTGCATTTCCTTTCTCTTGTGTATTGTGCTCTCGAGGCTTTGTCTTGGTCCTTGAGATGCATCCCTTGAGGTTGTCATTTTGTGTCGTTTCCCATGATTGTGGGTCTTTCTTGGTGAGCTTTCTGAAGCATGACTCGTTCCCTGTAGTCGTGTGCTCAGCTACTATCGTGCCTTGATATGACCCTGCTTGCAGTTGTGTTCCATGATTTTGTGTGCTGTACGGAGCCGGAATCCTGCAGGTGTTGTCGTGTTGCTGTTGTTGTTTTTGTAAGTGCTGTTGTCTCCGTGAATTTGTCGTTGGTGTCCTGTGTGCCAGGTGTTCCCTGTCTCCTTTAGCACTGGAGCCGATGATGTGGTCGAGCTGTCAGCTGTGAGGATTGTGTCTCCTTATGTAGTTGCTGCTTGCCTTGTTATCGTGTTGTTTCCTCGGTATCTGTTGTCGTGACAGTCGTGTCTCTTGTCCTGAGACGTAAGCGACGTTGCCTTGTGTTGGAGGTGTCGGACTTGTGTTCACTTGTGTCGTGCTCACTCCCGAGCATGTACTCATGATTGTGGTCTGACTGTGTTCATGATTTTTGTTTATTTTAATTTTTTGATGATTAAGATATACTGTGGTTTAATTTATATTACGACTTTTATTTTGATATGGTTGTTTTGTCATAATTGTTGTCGTTGTAGTTTGTTATTCCTATTGTGTATGATTTGTTTTTTATATTTGTTCTTGTGTTTTTAGACCTTATTTTTTTCTTTTTCGTATTGTTGTTGATTGTTTTTTTCTATATTTTTATTTTTATCATATTAATTCTTCATGACTCTTCTAATCAATACTCTAGACAGCTTATGCCATGACCCTATGAAGCATGTTTTCCTCGTCAGGACATGTGAGCAGCTTACCAAATGTGCCATGCAGACTTGTGTTTACCTCCACGGAATTCTGGCATTAACGGAAATAACTCCCATGCATTTCATATTGTGCTTCTTGTTTAACCTTCTTAAGGTTTCCTACTACATGATACCAAAAAGAATGATGTGGTATTATATCTGAATCTGATTCTCATCTACACGAAGAACGGTTGTTGCTCCATTATCTTCTATTACATCTAAGGATGACTGCTTTGGTCATTGAACCACTCTACTGCAGTGCAGAATATTCATAGCTGTCAAAGTGCACTTTCGAGACAAAGTGAGATGTAGTAGACCCACATGTTGAAAGCATACACAAGTTATCTTGACCTGCTAAATGACAATTTCAAGGTTTAAAACTGGAAGCATGTGTTGGTGGTGCCAAGGAGCCTTTAAATGGAAGTGCTGGAAAAGTGTCTCAAAGCTGTGGACTTTAAGAATTTGGCTCCCTCATCCTCATTTCGCGTGCACTGGAGCACATGCATGGTAGAAACGCAGACAAGGACCCTTGTTCCTTTCAATCTATTTTGCTGCTTCCTATATGTCTTCCCCTTTCACACATGCAACTGGTTTCAAGGGGTGGTTCTCAACGGTGGTTAGCGCACTGTGGAGGCATCACCACAATGTAATCAATATTTGGCTGTTATCCCCTTTTCACAACAGCAGGGAAAAGAAAGAAAGAAATCACTATGGAGGTTGAGGAGCACTGGGATAATGTTGGCAGTGGCTATGATTGTTAATCTCAGATTAGCTATGCACTACTTACCATCTTGCTCTAGACCTAGCTAGTAATGATAGTAACAGTAACACCAGGGACTCTGTTTGCATCCATCTGTCAGTATTTCATCTCGGCTGATCTCCAGAGTTCACCTTGTACGGCTACATTTGGAGCGTCCTTCTTGTGGGCGTGTCTGATCGGTTTTCCTGTTTTCCCGCTCCTTTTTTGGGATCGTATGTCTATTGAGTTGCTCATAGTTACGCATCTGTAAGCTTTAGGGCCTGTATTTCTACGCAGTATTTTCCGCTTAGCTGTGGTTTTGTATGTATTGGCACTGCAGACTTCATAGAAATTGTATATCTAATTTTACACATGCTCTTTTAATTACACCCACACTATGTGAGAACTTTTGCATATAAACCCTAAACCTTGGCCTGCCCTGGCCTCTTGTAAGTTGTAACCTAGATGTAAAGAGGGTGTCGTTAGTTGTTGACTAGAATAAAAAGATTAGTATGTCTCAGGTTCTCTCCGCATGTAAATTATTGGGTGGTGATTTGAGGGTGAGATTGGAGGAGAAAAGGGAGTTCTTTGGTGTTTGTCTCATTTTTCTTCTTCCTCTTTAATCCAATCTAAGGTAGGTATTCTCTCAGTCTCAACTCAAATTGATGAATGAATTAGATGTAGATGCATGTCTACTTTGATTTTATACCATTTCCTCCAATTTTTATGGAGTATTAAGCATGCTAAAGGCATTTTATTGAAGAGGTATCATCATTTTCACCGGAATAGACTTTGTTCTTGAACGCGGTCGACCCAGGAACTGCGACCAGAACGTGGTTGCCCGACCAACCACATTCAAACAGGGGTTTTTCTCGTCCTTTTGAGATTTCAAATAAAAAAGGGCAGGTCGCGATCATAGGGGGACCTCGACCTGAAGGTCATAGTCCCCCAGTGGATCGCGTCCTATTGTCGTCAATCAAAAAAAAATTCAGATCACGATCCTAAAGGTCACAGTCCCTAGGAGACCGCATCCTGGTGGTCTGAAAAAAAATTAAAAAAAAAGAAAAAAATTCAGATCACGGTCCCCAGAGGGATCGCGACCTGAAGGTCGCAGTCCCCTAGGGGATCGCATTCATATTGAAGTCTTGGTTCGTCCGGGTTTCAAAAAAAAGTGTAGATCACCGTACGTTGTTTCCAGAAGTCCTTGTGGATAACACAAGCCATGGGATTTCCATACAATTGGACATGAGTTTTTAATCAAGATTCTTAGGCGTCGGAAGTTCCGTCTCAGATCATGGTGTCTTTCTAGACCATGTTTCGGATGCGCGATCTCCATGACAACCATGTTGTTTCTGAACCAATAGATCGTCCAGCATGCTAGCTCTGTTAATTTAAGTTCCAAGTCATGTTTTGTCACATGTTATTTAACTCCACACATGATTAAGTTAAGTATATGGAAGATAAATAATTCTATTCTATGAACTTATATTCCTTACCTAGCTATTACTATCTTTATGACGTCCTTGATCTCCATGATTATATTATTCTTTCAGCATGTTAAATGGAGTAGATTATCTGTTAAAATTGCATGTGCTTATTTACTTAGCCCTAATCAAGAGGGAATGCATGGTTAGTTTCTAAAGCCTTGATCGACAATTCGATGATTGTTATTGTAGATCATGTCCTAAAGGTTACCGATACGAGTCTAATGATTTTCGTTTGATTTACGTATTTCTGTGTTTCTGGCAAGTCGTGTAGTTAGCAAGATTATCAAAAAAGATTGGTATCTAAGGCACGAGGTCCACAGACAAACGCTTTAAGTGGATAAGTGGTTATTTAATTAGACCCTTACGAATGTGAGTAGAATCTCCCATTGTCCAACCTTTTACCTGACTGTGATTTCTTTGGTTTTCTAGCTAAGCACCGGCTATGAAAAAACTGGATCTATAGTTGTTCCGTGTTTCCGACAAGTCCTGTAGCTAGCAAGATTACCAAGAAAGAGCGGTGTCTAAGGCTAGAGATCCATGGGCAAACGCTTTAAATGAATAAGTAGTTATTTAATTACGCCCTTGTGAAAGCGAGGAGAACCTCCATCTGTCCCACCTCTTACCTAGCCGTGATTTCTTTGGTGTTCTGAAAATTCTCCAGGTAAGGAGCTTTACCTTCAGCGGACTCGTGGGTCACTAAATGTAAGGGACAAGGTAGCGACGAACCCCTCCATCGGAGATAAAGGTGTAAGCTAAGCTCAAGATTTGCAATACTGATCCGGTACGTATGGTACTGGGTGTACCAGATTGTACTTTGCAAAAATTGGTATGCCCGATCTGTGGTTTGCATACGATACGAGAGACTAAGTTTCAACGGCAGCAAACTAGCTTTCTGGCGGTATAACAGCGGCACAATTGTGGTACGCAGCAGTAACGGCCATGTCATACTGCACCACTAGAAAATCGATATGTGCGGTGCGATCGGTATGCCAAACCTTGGAGCCTGAGTTTATTGAGAAGGTTCCACATCCATTTCCAAGTTCACTTGTCTTCTCTATTTGGCTAGGGAGCAAAGTGTAGGAGGAATTGAAGGAGGTCTTCCAGTTGGTCCATCTCCTTGATCCTGAGATTCCTCCTGAACGCCAGTGCCCAGATGCCTCTTGACAAATGAGAATCAAAAGCTTGTGAGACAAATCTCAGTGGAGCTGCTACAACTGTAAAAAGTCTCGGGTAAGAAGTCTCCAAGGTGAAGCCGCCGCATCATTTGTCCTTCCAGAAAAGATACTTGTCACCTCTTCCCGGATGGATCTTGACGCTAGAGGTGATAATGTTCCTGCAAGTCAAAATGTCACGCTAAATGGGAGAGATGTGGTGCTATACTGTTGGTGCCAAATCCCAATCTCACATTATGCTCAAGTATCTCTGTCTAATAATTTGCATCCACAAACCATTCTCCCTCATCCCTTGCTTCCATAACCACTTACACAAGGTAGCTAAATTAAAATATCTGATATTCTTACTATCCACACCTCTTCCTTCCTTATTTCTAGCCACTCTATCTCAAGAGATATCATGCCAACCCTTGCACGCTCCCCCACTACTGATCGGATTCGGGTAGGCCACGGGGCTGAGGGTTCTGGTCGGGCAAAGCCGTTGATCCCGGGAACCTGTGGCAAGCGGGTGCTACATGGGTTGGGTCATGTTGACTAGGCCGGCCCTCCAGATTTGCAATTGGTTTGGGGTTGACCAGCACGGGCGGCTCATAAAGGGAGGGGGGTTCAAGTTCGAACTCCTGCCCGCCACTCTCCTTTCTTCTCCGGCTCCAGTGGACCCGACGTCCTCTCTGAATGTTGCCTTTTGGAGTTTGATCCACATCGGGAAGTGGCTATCGGCAACGTTGACAGTCACTACCGCTGGAATCTCCCTCAAGCTACCAAGCCTGACCACCATCTCTAGCCAAAGTTTCTCCCCGCCGGCAATGAGGCTGATTGGTCCCTCCACTACTGCCCCGAACTGACTGGCGATGGCTCCCACATTATCACAGAGGATGAGTGGGACACTTGCATGAAAATACGGGCCTTCACTTGATGAGGATCTGGGAACATACCGCGGGGCAGCAGCCATTTGGCAGTCTGAAGGATCATCTCCTCCGCCAGAACATACCGTCCCTTCACCAACTCCCCTACGTCCTCCTCGCTTCCCCCTACTGTCACGAACTTATTCCTGGTCACCCTAGAGACCGCCCAGGCTCCCCCCTACCTGCCTCCCTTACCAAGGATCAACCTCACCGTCTCAGGCTCTCAGCGTCTGCAGCCCCCTCCACCAATGTCACCTGGACGCAACGATTCAGCCATCGAAGCTGCTCTTGGATGAAGAACGGCGGTGGGGAGCCGGCGTCTAGACAACCCTTCCCCTGCATAGTTTCCTGGATTCCCTCCTGCTTTCCATCCTGCTTCCCCTGGCGACCTCTGCGAAAGACCTAGTTGGAAAGCCTTGGGCCTCCATTGTTGATCTGGCTCGCCCTCTGACCGCCGGCAGCCTGCAGCTTCTCTAAACATGACCTCTTAGACCGCAAGTTGCTCCCCCTGTGTGGTGACCTGCAAAACGGCGGAGGTTTTCCAGCTTCTGGAGTCCCCCCAGCTGATCGCGGAGAGAGGCACCGGAGGCACCCCCGGCTAGGCCCACCGCATGGTACCCCTAAACAGCGGAGCTTTTCTATCTAGAAAGCGGCTAGAGAAAGAACACTGCTCCTTCTTTTCTCCAGGTGTTAGCTAGGGCGAGAAAGAATTGTCCCTGCTGATGGAAAGATGACATTGTTTGCCTTGAGTACAGAATGAAAGAGAGAGGGGACAGTTCGTCTGTTATTTAGAGTCAAAACCAGAGGGTGTGAATTTAGTTCCTTTGAAGATTCAAGAAAAAGAGTATAAATTGAACTGAGGATAGGAGTAAGCATGGAGCTTGGAGCAAATTGGGTTGTGGTTGTTTCATACTATGGTATACATGAAAAGGCAGGCTTCTCTGCTTTATCTACGGGTGCTTTAGAGAAGATAGCTTAAAATCTGAAGGCAGGTTTCTTGGCTTTCTTTACAGATGCCTTATAGGGGCTACTTCTTCTGTTTTGGAGATGGCATAAATAATCTTATTATTTGAGATATGTGTATATATTCAAACAATGGCTGATGTCATGCATCTTGCCACAATGTTTAGATGCTTACTCTACTTCTTACATTTTTCAATTTGATTTATGCTTGCTTGTTCCCTTTTGCTGATGCTTTTGTCACACGTAGTTTTCCTCTTTTCATCTAGGTGCAACGGGTGGCATCAATCTATCGACTGAGAAGTGGTTGTCAAGGTTCTGGAAAGAAGAGGTAACTGATTTTTGTATGGTTCATCAATTTTGTGATAAGCAACAATCTTTAGGGGTCACTGCCATTAGGGATATGAACTCATTTTATTTAGAAGTATAAGCCATTTTCTTTTTTTTAAGATCTCTAAAGAAGATTGGAAACATCCAATGTTGTCTTTGATGTTTTTTTTCTTTCTTTCAGATGATGCTATTGTCACATTCTAGACTTATTCTTTTAGAAGATTGATGAAATATGTTTCTGCCTGCAGATTTTGTTTTTTGCCCCCTAACTCATCAATATCAGTGAAATACACAATTAAATATTTTTTGACATGAGGATTTGGATCTTTAAGTAATTATAACAATTCCATTACCCGATGTCACTGATTGGGTATGTCTCACTTGAGTGGAATGGCGGAATGGCTTGTCTGCAGTGCTCACTATTGAACTGAAAGACATGTTTTTCAGGTTCGTGACAGTTACACGAACAGAGCAGACATGCTTACCATCCTCAAATGATCAACTCCGACTAGAGAAGGTGCTTGTATTAATCTTCCTCCTGTATTTTCTTCTAACTCTTTAAATTGCATATTATTCATGGACATTGTAATTTAATAAAGATTCTGTGATGTTTCGATATTATCTGGCCACATGGCAGTAATTCTTGTAGATTGTGTTGTCAGTTTGTGTGACAGCTAGGATTCCTACAGTTGCTATTAGTAGCTGTTCAGTTTCTGCACATTGGGGGGAACAGAAGCTTCTGTTCCCGGGTTTCTGCCACCTTCAAAAAAGAACTTTCTGTTCTCTGGCTTGCTTTCAACCAAAATACAATACAGGGGATCACCATAGATTAACGGTTGCTTATTTGAATCCCTTGTTGGTTATCCAAGGCCTGTCGTCCATAATGTTTTTTTAGGGTTTTTGGCATATATACCCATCTTAAATCGTTATTCTCATTGCCGGTATACCCTTGTTTTTCAAATATATTGTCATATGGAACCCTGCTGTAGCCATCCATCATAGCACCACGACGGATGGTTACGGCATGGTTCTTCATGACAATATATTCATGTAATAAGGGTATACAAGCAAATATAAATATAGGATTTATAAAAGGCAGGATAGGGTTAATATGGTCATTTCATTTCAATACTGAATTGCCGATGTTCCGTAAACGTCTAGTTACAAGAATGTATAGTGTGACGGATGGTTACGGCAGGGTTCTACTTGGCAATATACTCATCTAATAAGGGTATACCAGCAAATGCAAATCCAGGTTGGATTTTCACACAATCAATGATTTAAAAGGTGTATATCTGCAAAGTACTACGCTCCAGATATCCGATCGAACAACTCATTGATCTTCGACAACGGGTACTTGTTCTTAACAGTAAGCTAGTTCAACTGACGATAATCAATGCATAGCCTTAACGAACCATCCTACTTCCTTTCGAAAAGAATAGGAGCTCCCCACGGGGAGGTACTGGGATGAATAAAACCCTTTTTTAGCAAATCCAGCAATTGCTCCTTCAATTCTCTTAACCCAGCAGGGGACATATGGTAAGGTGCCCTCGAAATTGATGAAGCGCCAAGATCTAAGTCAATAGAAAAGACTACCTCCCTTTCTAGAGGAAGACCTATCAAATCTTCAGGAAACACCTCAGGAAAATGTTGGACAACAAGGATGTCCTTCAACTCTAACTCCTTCCTATCGGTCAAAGTGACCAAGGCCAAGAATGCCTAACATGCCTTCTTTAACAACTTATGTAACACCCTTAAATTTTCTAGAGATTATTTAGGATTTTTCTAGGAGTTTTTAAGATTTTTTAAAAATTAAAACCAATTAATTCTTATTTAAAAAAGGCTAATGGGTTATTAAATGAATTTTGGGTTAAACGAATTAATATGAAAGCCCAAATAACAACTAATTAATTAGGCTCACTTTCAATAGGCCCAAAAGTTTAATTCTAAGTCCTATAGGCCCAAGCCCAACTCTAGAACGTCCTTACGATAATTTCCCATCCTTAAGAGATAATTAAGTGATAAATATAAAGAGAATTCAACTAAAAATAAAATTTCTGGCGCCCTGTCAGGTTGCGGTCTATCGAGCAACCGCAACCTCTAGATGGCAGTCCAGTAGTGACCGCTACTACCTTCCATGAACGCAACGGTGAGAGACAAGGAAAACTTAGATCTTTCACGCCCTAGTCACCTTGGATCAAAGCTATCTAGCATAGAAACCTTGTCTAAGACTCTTAGGGATCGATCTCAACCCCAATTAGGACTTCTAGATTGATCCAATCCTCAGCCCTAGGCTAAACCCTATAAATAGGTCTCAGGTTCGACCTGTGCGAACCCTAGTTTTGGAGTGCATGGATTGAAGGTAAGGAGAGTTTATCTCAGGTTAGTCCTTTAGAGGATTTTGTTCTCCTTAGTTTTGTGTAACATCCCTCCAAATCTCATACTAAGAGACCTAGCATCCGAGGAGTTAGACTGCCTGCAAGTTGCTGGTTCTCTACAGACCACACATGAACAAGTGTGTCTGTCTGAGAAAGACTCGAGAATTAGAAGCCCTAGCAAATGTAATTTGATATTGAGTCTTTAGAATAAATTGATCTCCTTTATATCTTCTCCTCACCCTCTAAATTTCATGAATTTAAGACAAGAGGATAAGGAGATAGAGCTACTGGAAGTTGGGGTTTTCACGCAGGACGTGCAGGAACTAGGACCTCCTTCCAGTCACAAATTTGAAGTCTAGGGAGCAAACCAGAGATAGGTTATCTCATGAATGGCTCAAACATCAAGTTAGGGATAAAAGCCCTCTTATTTCATATAATTCCATACTTCCTACTTGGAGAATTTTATGTTTTCATATGATCACGTATGCATAATCTTCATAGCATGTTATCCCTGCAAAGCTTCAGAAAATCATCTTCTCAACCCAGCCGAAAGAGGAGATGTCTTTGGTTCAATCTGTTGATAACAAAGTCCAATGATAATACCATTCTCTGTGTTAGATAGGTTTTGATCTCTGGAAATGCTGGCCTTCCGTAAGAGCATTTGGCTATAATGGCAAAATGAAGGTTCTGTAGAGAGGCTTGAATGTCGGCCTTAGAGAAGTAGACTGTTGGCTCTCCTTGATCGATGAAGGACGGATCCTTCAATGGGATCACTGTCGTGGCTTTATGATGAGTCGACAGTAACATCTCCGCATACGTCCTGCGAGGACCCATGGATGGCATCGAAGGACGATCGCCTTCAGGTTCACCTCCAGAGAAAGGTGCGGGAGGGGGGCTCGCCCCCCTCGCCATTCATGGCCGCCGATGCATAGGAACCCTAGTACACAACCCCTCAGGTAACTTCAAAACCTTCAAAGAGGAGGGGGCTGCTCTTTGTTAAGCTCTGTATGTGTTAGTGCTTTTAGACCGAGTGGTCTTGTGTCGGGCTTTGGTCTTTGAGGATGAGCCAGCACATCTGTGTGTCATGACGTGTTCTGGCAATGTAGCCAGAGTTTTCTTGCATCGGTTCGGTGATTCCTGACTGTGTGTCAGGGGATCCGTGTTCTTACCGATTTGGAGTAGTTTAGAGGGCCGAGGTCTTATCGACTGTCATGTTTCTGTTCAGTATAGCTTTTCTCTTTACTTCTACCATTGTTACTCCTGCTCTTGCTTTGCTATTGTTGTTACTGTTGTTGCCACTTTGGTTCGTGGTGGGGATCTACAGGACCCCTATTGAGACAGTGACACGAGGTTCACCCCTGACTTTTCAGGTGTGGCTACTCTTCCTCCTCGTGGTCTGGAGGTGCGTTGCGTGGTTATTAGTGCCAGCTTTGCCAGTGTCGGGCTTCCCCCGACTTAAGGGTACGTTTCCCTTTCTGTTGTACTGTATGTTAGTTGGACTGGACTCTACTAGCTCTTATAGTTAAATTTGTTAATTGAAACTGTAATTTTATTTTTGCTAATTTAGTGACCTTGATCATAATATAGCAATTGTTCACTACTTTATCTGGAAGTTCAATGTACTTATACACCCCTTTTATCCCTTCGGAGCTTTCCCGCTCTTGGGAGATCTCGCAGGATCCAAGTGGTTTCAGGTTTAACCGAGCATGATCTTTGGGTCATCACAGGTGGTATCAGAGCTAGCTTTACTTATTTTTAAGCTGGTTGTGAAAGTACATGAGAATTTGAGATATTGAAATGCTTAGTGTCCATAAGGTCCAGTACAGTAGGTAGCTGACATAGGTTTTATGCTTTTGTACCGCATTGCTTTCTCGTGTGAGCGCTTGCCTGTGCTGTGTTGTCACTGTGCATGGTGGTTTTTGCTCTCAGCAGGATGTGACAGAGAGTGTTCTTTTGCCATGGTATTGGTCTTGGTTGTGCTTCACTGGCGAAAGTTGCCAGCAAGTGTGAATCTGTGGTGCAACATTTACGTTTTTCCATGGTTTGTTCAGGTGGCTGATGGGACTTATCATTGGTGTGATGGCCGCACATGTTCTCCGGAGGAGATTATAACGACGATAAAGTTAGGTTTGTCGACTCACTGAGTCGTATTAGATCAAGATCTTCTCGATCGATATGATTGAGTCTCATTCAATTCAGTCTGACTCGATCTTCTCTCTCTCTCTCTCTTTCTCTCGGTGACTCGACACAGCCGATTTTGAGAGTGATCCGTAATGTATTGAATTTTTTCAGATACAATACGACACACTCAAGTCAACCCGAGTCAGATAAAGTCGGCAAGTCATGTGAGGAAGGACCGACGGCCATGCCCCCTCCGGCGGCCTGCCCAGATATGAAGTAACTGCGGCAGCTAGCTTGGGCCTGTTGCTTGGAATGAAACGCAAGACACCAGAATTGTTAGATATTTGCCAAGATTAGTGAGACAAGCACCGCATGGGAGCTGCCGTCGCAGCAGGGGAAGCACGCTTGTGTGCTATTTGCTCTATCTGTGCTCGATCGATCGGCTGGGTTCAGAGTCTTTGGGTTGGTCGGCCAAGCACGCTGCAGTACTCCCGGAAATGGTAGTAAGGCAACGATTCATTAATTAGTAAAACACAAGTTTGAAGTCGAGAAGGAAATGATTACCTTCATCATGCCTGCACCGCACTGTTGATGGATTCGTGCAAGCTGGATTCAAGTGTTTGTTTAAAGTGCCAGCTTCCAGTAACGTTGAGGCGACTTCATGTCCAAGACAGCGGCGCCTGTAGCTAGCGAGCCGTCGCCGATCATCTAAGCTTACGAAATCCGCATGGTGGAGATCGATCGAGGGTATCTCATCGGCAATTAATAGTGATCCTATAACATGATGCCCCCCCTCCCCGGCCCCTACTCCAATAAATAACCCCACGGGCCCTCCTGGATGCGCCAATACGGAAGGCTGTTACGTACGTACGTGCTGTAGCGTTGCGGAGAGCTAGCCATGGGAACGCCTCAAGCTCGGGGTCGCTCACGTGTTGCCGCCCTCGTCGCTGCAGCTGCTGCTCTCATGGCTGTCGCTGCTGCGTCTTCTGCCGCCCCTGTTGATCCTTCTACTGCGATCCTTATCCGGGTGGATCCGTCCGGAAAGGGAGACTACAAGAGGATACAGCACGCCATCGACGCGGTGCCGTCGAACAACACGGAGCTGATCTTTATCTTGATCAAAGCTGGAGTTTACAGGTATATATGCACCCCGGCCCTCTCTCTCTCTCTCTCTCGTTGTGCCTATCTAATTACATGCAGGAAGTAATTAGTCAGCTCCCACGTACGTACACATCCTCGGATTGCTCCATGACTTCAGTTTTCTTTTCCCACCGCATCATTCAGTTCTGACTCCCGTGTACATATATGCGTTTCGGGATTTTAATTGATTAATTGCAGAGAGAAGGTGGTTGTTCCTGCTGATAAACCGTTCGTCACGCTGAGCGGCGCCACCGGTGCGGCGGCGTCGACCGTCGTAACCTGGAACGATGGCGGGAACACGTTCCGGTCTGCGACGGTGACTATCTTGGCTTCCGATTTCGTGGGCAGATACCTCACAGTTCAGGTATATAAGGACGTACGTGTGGCTACGACAACTGGTATAGGAGCGTTGGAGAAGAGAAATTAACCATGCATATGTAATTCCAGAGATAAGAGGGAGATGCTATCGAAATTAAATCGGGAGGCGGCATCATGTCACGCCTTTTCCGGTATTCCAATCATCCCGCTAGGTCATGGGGCTTCGTAAGATATCATAGTGTGAGTTCCAATGACATCAATGGAGAAATAGAACTTCAATCGCCCTTAAAGCGAATAGTGCCCCTAACTTTCTACGTCCCGCGAGCTGCGGTCATGGTCACTCCCTTGGAAGCTATTAAGCATACTCTATAGCACTAATGGGCCAAGGATAATCGGCAGAACTCACCCGGGCTATCATCTTTGATATGTCCATCTATTTTGGAACCCGTCCCAGCACTCCGTGGGCGGGTCTCCTATACCTCTCCCCCAAAACATTCCAGGGCAGAGGGAGATGCTGTCGAAATTTTGCTAGGAATTTGTGATTTAATTCTGCATTATGCTTTTCAAATCTTTTGCTCGATTTTCACATCCTTATTGTGTGAGCGACCTCACGGCTACTCACGCCAAATTATGAGAGCCGCATACCCAATTCAAGGGAATGAATTATCGATAGGTGCCATTCCCGACACGCATTGTCTCAGTAAAACCCGAGCCCGCCAAAAGCGATCATGTCATGTCCACACTCGTGGACCCATATGTGTGCACTGTAATGCTTTGAGTGGTCTCAAAATAAGAAGGTAGCTACTGATCGACAACCCTGTGAGTGATACGGACCACTTAGAGGGTTAGCCCTCAGGTTCCCACTCATCATGGGGTACGGGATTGCCGTCTAAGCATGACCGTCTTTCTGGAGTTCTTCTCGACACTTCATGGACGATCCTCCTATACCCTCCCTGACATTCTTTGGGACAGGGGAGGTGCTGCCAAAATTTTTATTTGAATCTATTGAATAAATATGTGAGTGAAGATCCAATAAAAGAACAATAATAACAATAGGAATAACAGTAACAAGATGATCTCCAGCTAGCTCGCATAAGCATGGAGCAACCTCCGTCTATATATCCACTCGTATTTAGTCGCATAAACATAAGTATGAGTGCTTGCATTTCTTGATTTCTCGGTATATCAAATGGTGATTTGTGGAAAGTCGAATTACGTCCGACTGAAAGCTATCACTATGTGTGATGGTGATCCTCAGATCTATGTTCTTCGCCTTATGCCAGGAACTAGTTAAATAGAATAAATATTTACATATTACTTGCTTGCATGCATGATTAAATTCTGTTCCATTTCATAAAACAAGTATCATTTATATGTATTCTTTTCAGCCCCAAGGGCTCTTCCACTTTGGCGATTAATCAAGAGTTTTCCTTCTTTTGGAAGGATGTAATTAACGTCATAACCTTTATAGTGTGATGAACTTTCGATCCCAACATGATCAACTACAATTGTCTGATTGGTCAGATGAGCGCACAATAAAACTTTGTCACGAAAGTGACTAGCACGCCTCACGTTAATAAAATAAATAAATAAATAAAATAAATAAATGAATTAGAATAAATGATAAAAATCATCCTCATAAAGCTTGGCACGCCTGGTGGGACTGAGTGTCCCTTCATCTTTTTGCCAAAGTAGAAGGCCCCGGGGCCTTCCCCTAAATCCTTCCAGCAATCTCAGGGCAGAGGTTTCCGTCATAAGAAGAAGAGGAAGAGGTTTGATCAGCCGATGTTTTCTGACCCGAGTCAGCAGTCTGGTTCGTTTGTTCGGTCGCGTCCAGATTTTGTTGCTTTTCAGCCGAGGTTATGTTCCAGGTGTGGTGGCAGTCATCCGGGTGTGTCATGCTCCTTGCCGGTTGTGTGTTACCATTGTGATCAGCCGGGGCACATCTCTCGTAACTGTCCATTGAGGCAACAGACAGTGCAGTTCTCGCAGACTTCGCAGTTGCAGCAGCCACAGTTCTGTCTTTCGCGACCGCCTCAATCTCAACCATTTCAACTACCAGTTCTTGCACCTTCTCAACAGTCGTCTGCCGCTACTCATCCGCTGAGAGCTAGAGTCACTCACATCACTCGTGCGGAAGCGTTGGCGTCTAATCTGATCGAATGTACGGTTTCAATTTATGATCGCACAGCGCATGTTCTTTTCAATTCAGGTGCGATGCATTCTTTTATCTCTAAAGATTTTATTACGCGTATCGAGAAGCCGGTGAATGAAGTTTCCTGTGAGATGCTCGTGGCCTTAAATATCAAATTGGTCACATTTTTCATGGACGGTCGCGTTTTTCCTCACGTGGTTCCGCTGCCTTCTCCTCGCCCGAAGGGCTCGTTTGCGAGGCGGGAGGAGCCGGAGGTGCTGCGCTCTGCCGAGTCTGCTGGCTTTGGGGTCGCGATAAGGTGTTATCTGACCCGGCATGCCGTGGGGGACTAGTGAGACATGCGGGGCCAACGAGATTTTTCGCATGACGTAACAGCCTCAAGTTTGTGCGGCGGCCCGGGGGTGACATGCTCGGACGAAGACCCAACATTGCAGGTGATGCATGTCTTCTTCCATGGTGCAAGCAGCAATGCCCATCAGGTGATAGATATAGCCATGATAAAGGCAGAAATTTCTTACAGAGAGAAAATTATCACCTATGTGTGTGATCTAATTATTATCCATCTCATAACTCATTTACCCGCATCATGGATGATTGGCTTCTTCTTTTTTTTGGCATCAATGCTGTGGTTAGAAAAGAAATTACATGAGATCTACCTTAGATTGACATTTACATGTATATCCTTGGTACATAAATTTAATGTCATGTAAAAGCATCCGTACGTCATAATATACTTGTGGAATATTCTTTTTTCTTCGTCATCATTCTTAGGAGGTCTTAACGGTTCATTAATATAAGTTGATGACATAGATACCCATGATATTTAACTTGCCTATATATATATAAAAACAGGGGTATTAAGCAAAAAGGCCTAATTACTTATATGTGTCACCCATAGCCATGACAATTCTGTGAGTTCTGTCACTTATCTACTTGCAAGCAAACGAAATTCATCTTTTGTACGTATTTGCTGGAACCTTTATTCGAAAATGTGTTTTAATTTTCACTTCTGGCGTAAAAGATTATTAGATAGGGAAAAAAAACATAATTGATCTTTGGACAATTACACTAGTTTGCCTTCCAATTCCCTCCCTCCCACTCTTATAACATCATTTTCCCTTTAATCTAAGACGCTCAATCTAATTACAACTTTCGGTTCGCTGCCTTCGGCCGGCTTGGCGGCGGGCGACGCCGTCGCGGTCTCGGTGGGCTGGGCGTCCGCTGTCACGACCTCGACCGGGTCGTCGTCGAGGGCGGTCGCGCCGGCCCATCCACCGCTGGCGCCGAGCAACGCGCCCGCGGCGAGGGCTGAGATCAGGGCACCGGCTCCGAACCGGCGCCGCCCCGGCTGGTTCGCGCCGGGCATGTAGGAGGTCGTCACGGCCGCACCGTAGATCCGGAGTGGCGGCGTGCGCTCGGGACTGTCGTTGATCTGGCAGCACGCTCCGCCACCAACGCCAGCCAATCCCCCGCAGGAGACCCGTCGAGACCCCAGTCGCCGAGGACCTCGTCGTGGTGCCGTCCGGGCGGATCCTCGCTGTGCCCAGGCAGCCACGCGCACCGCAGCCCATCCTGTTGGGCCGGGCACCGCGGATCGTGCCAGCGGTACTCCACTGACGGCATCGACACCTCCGGTGAGGGGGTGGTGGGGCCGGCCGCCGGGGAGGAAGACCGGCCCCACCTCGGGGGGGTTGGGAGATTAGTGCGACGCGATCAGCGCGATTGCCGGGAACGCCACGATCAATGCAATCGCCACCGCGATGATCCAGCTCGACTGTCGGTCCTGCCGGCGCCGCACCTCCTCAGGTGTGAGGGTGCCCGGCACGCGGTCGTCGTCGGGTATCGGGGTTGTGCCGGACCAGTCCATGACCAGGCTCCCGTGTAGGTCGGGGGTCCCTCCGCCCCGCAGGCGAGACGGAGGGACCCGCGGACGGTCCTGCGCAGGGCCAGGGGCCGCAAAGCGTCGGGACCGGGGTAGTGCCCACAGCCTGCCAAGGGAGCAGTCACTACCCGCGACAAAGGTATGATGCGCAGTGATGCTAGGTCAAGGCACAGTCGGAGGTGTGATGCCAAGAGATCTTGACCTCCACACCCCGGCGTGGTCCGATGACGCTACCTGCCAAGGGAGTGTCGTCGTGAAGAACCAGCCTGCCTACCAGCGCATTGTCGGCGAGATCGCCGAAAAGATCGAGTCGGGGGAGTGGCCGCCCGGGACTAAGTTGCCATCGAACGCGAAGCTTCAGGAGCAGTACGGGGTTTCGCACATGGTGATCAGAACGGCGATGACGATCCTGCGTGACCGTGGTCTGGTCGAGCCCGTTACGGGAGTAGGGGTGTTCGTCGCGTACCCGGTGCCCCCCACGGATTGAGTGACGCCGCTACCGTAAGGATCGCTTAAGGATCAAGTAAGGCTCCCCGGTTTCGGCTGGGGATGGGGGACACCCCCGGCCGGCCTGCCCAGGCAACCGCAGTCGGGGGTCTTCTCGCATGTTGTATCAGGCCAGCGTCGCGCGTGCACGATGGGGTGTGACTCTGTGTGCAAGGTCATCGGTGTACCAAACGGTGTACTGAACCGGGTTGCATAGCTCTGCATGACCCAACCGACACGCGGGATATGCAGGGCAATGCAGAACCGTGCGGAGAAACAGGCCGCACTCGTAATGCGTAGGTCGACGGTTCGATTCCGTCAGGCGGCTCGGATAGATCAACGGCCCCGTGACCAGCCACTTCGGTGGAGGTCACGGGGCCTTTCATAGCTCTACTGCATATACAGTTTTCTTCACACCATATCCCTCGTGTACATAGGCGAACAGTGCTCACGCTTGAGAAAATCGCAAACCCTTGGCCCCATTCGGGAAGTGAATCATCATCGAATTAAGACACATGAGGTAACAGGGGCCAAAGCGCGGGCATATCGCATGCAACCTCATGAGGAGTGAAAGTAGCATTTACTCACTCCGGAACTCATTCCCATTACAGCCAGGGTGCATCCAGTAGCAAGGGAGAACAAAAGGAATCGATGAAATACTTACAGAGGATCAAAACAGGGAGAAAATGGAAGCAGACTATCAATCTGTATAAGCTATTCACAGCGTCGATTCATCAGAAGAATTGAAACTATTACAATGACATGAGAATTTAGAGGGAATAGGTAGCCCTGCAGGGCACAAACTGGTGGTAACCCACCTACAGAGATCAGCAAACGAGAACCAGGGACAACCCCTACTATCTTCTGCACTTGGGTAGCTCCAAGATCCGGTGAGACAGGATAGGGGTGTTTCTTTTTCTGGAGTTTTTGGCTTCTCCTCTCGCTCTGGAAGGAAGATGGGCTCTCTGGAGAGTTCTTTCTAAGAGATGGTCTCTTGTTCAACCCGTTGTGTATCTCTTCGAATCGAGGCCATATAAAGGGGTCCTGTGGTTCTTAGATGGCGGCTGGAAGCAGAGGCGGGTGGACTGGTGGCACCCAGCGCTCTGGGTCGCCGGCTCACATGGTTTCCTTCAGCCCATTTAACCTATTTCCATATTACTTTGGTCTATCTTAGCCATCCACTTGTATGAAAGATCTTCTGACGGTGCTTGATGCCGTAGGGGGCCTTGGGGACCGCCGTACTTCATAATAATTCTGGAAATTTCCCAAGTTGATCCCAAGCTCGCCCCTAGTCTGGGTGCAACCTCATCTTACAATCGAAAGTCCACTGCGAAGGTTTAATCGAGCGAATGATCATCCCGGGGTTTTTTCGTCCTATAAGGACTATCTTCTTGGGGTTCGTTTAGCTTGATCGCTTCTATAGCAGACAATGATCTCACCGGATAGCGACTTTACCGTAAAGGCATGGCTGGATACTTCTTAGATTGTAGTGGGCTCCTCTCACTGGCTAATGGAGCTGGAACTCTTTAATGCTTGTTCCGGATCTGTGTCTTGGCTTGAGGGAATTTCTTTGGCATGAATTGGTTGTCGTTCTACTTTTTGAACATCAGAGGCTTGAGAAATCATTCCCTATTCGCAGTTTGCGACTGTTGACCTTAATCGGCTAATGCCGCATGTCTGGATAATATTTTGGACGTCAACAAATACCCCCCACCCACGGGTGTCGCGAACGAGGGACGAAAGAGTTGGGCCTGCGGGTGTAGCTTATAGCCCGTTTGAAATTGTTATATGTCTTTTCATTCTTTATCATTTATTTTTTACTATTATTATTTATCCATTTCACTTCGATTTTCATTTATCATTTCTCATTTCATTTATTTCCCTATCATTATCACTTTTTTTTCTCATGCAAGCACACAGACATTCATCAATACCAGACATAGAATATATAGTATAGTTTCCCTCTATCAGGAATAGGATGACAGCGTGTTGTCAGGCGAGCCGTAGACAAGCTGGTGTGTGGCGTAGGGAAGGGCGTAGCCTTCCTCGTTGGGGCCGGGCGCGATGTCGAACGTCCAGAATCTCGTAACGGCGGACCCCAGCAGGGCAGTCACCGCAGATGATTCTCTGGCGTACTTGAAAACAGTCGGGTAGCTCACAGCTTCGCAAGCTCCTTATCCAGTTCCGTGCGCATGGCAGTAAGCGTGGCTTCCAGTGCCGCGCCAGCCTTCTCCGACCCCGCCGGCCGCAAGAACGGCTGCGGGCGCATCTTGCTGGTGCCGAACTCCAGGAATCGCCAGTAGAAAGTATCGCCGCCGGGGTTCGCCTTGCTCCCGCCAACCTCATAGGTGCCGCCGCCCTTCTTCGATTTCGCGCCGCCCATGACGCCAACGCGCATCACGGGGCCGCCCAGCCTGCGCTCCATCCTTCGGCCACCGCCCTGCGTGGCGATGTTCCGCCAGATTTGCTCGGCCGATTCCGGGTCGTCAATTCGCTTGGCGTTGTTGCGCGCTGCGTCCCGGATAACGTTCGCACCCTTCCGTAGCGCACGGCGCATGGCGTTGCGCCCGAGTCGTTCGGGGAGTTTGCGCAGCTTCGCCAGAATCTCGTCGGCGCCGTGGATTTGTGTTTCAAATGCCATTGCCCATCCCCGGAACCCAATCGTGGCTTGTCTCCCACGGCTTGGGTTCACCGTGAAAGCACACGATCCGGCAATCCTTCGGAGGGTCGCCGCGACGCATGTCGTATTTGTAGGACTTGATACGGTGCGGCCAAAGATCCTGAAAGTAGTCCCAGCCCCCATGCTCGCGCTGGACGTGCTGGATGAACCCCTGGTCGCCCCACTTGGCCGAAGTCACGAAGTCGGCCATGTGCTTCTCAGGCGACTCCATGAACGCCCGGTACAGATGCGAGTGATCCCCGCGCCATGCCATGACGCCAGAGCCGATGCGCCCCGGCTGCTTGCTCGACAGATTTCGTAACACCGTGAATTTGTGCTTGTGCTTCACCATGCGCGTGATGTCGCCTACCACGACCGTATCGAGGTCTAGGTAGAAGGCATCATCCAACTCACGGAACAGTTCAAGCTTCGACCACCAACCCGGCAAGCCGTCCACCAACGGAATTACGTCTACGCCCGCAATCGGAATGTCTGACAGACAGACAAACCGATATGCCGTCCCAAGCCTCTCGGGAATCTGATCCCGAAGCCACCGAACCTGATCCGGCCCATACTCAACGCGGATATGCCGGTTCTTCCATGCGCCGGTTTTCAGGACGCAGGCGACAGTCCTCATCGCCAGTGCCTCCGAACCCACGGGTATGGATGCCTCGACGGATCGCGCCTTCCCGCGAACAGGACAAGCCTGGCGTCGGGCGGCAACTTATGCCGAACCTGTCTCGCCTCGTAGACGCCATCAGCGTTTGTCCAACGCGGCTCACCCTTGCCTAGATGCCGGCGTATCCACGCCTGGTCGCTGCCAACCGTGGCCGGGTCTGCCTGCACGATGGCGGGCGTTGTCTTGGGATCGAAACGCTCCCATACCGAGGACCGCGCGCCCGCATCCATCATGAACAGGCCGCCGTTGTAGTGCTGGTCGTTCTCGTTCTCTCGGGTCGGGTTGTACGAGTTGATAACGAACGGCTCCGGCCGGTCAAACAGTGGCGTGCAATCACGCACCAGCACGACATCCAAGTCGATGCAGACGAAACGCGGGCCGAACACGGATCCGGCGTCCTTGGTAAAGACCCACAGCCGGTTGTAGCAACCGCCTAGTTCGCGGCACTCATCCCACAGCGGAACGACAACGACCCGGCGATCTATTCCGGCCGCGTTGTCAGTGACGCAGATCAGCCGGTGCGGCAGGCTGACATGCCTTGCCAGCATCGACCGCAGCACGTTGACGTGGTTGGCCGTGTACTTGCACACACTTGGAAGCTGGAAGCCGGACTTGATCGGCTCCCATTTGAAGCAGACGAAATTCAGCACTGAACGACCGCTCGGCGGTACTTCTTCGCGTCGTGGACGACCGTCACATCGCCATACTCCCGAAGCTCGTCCTCGCCGCTTGTGCCCTTGCGAACGTCCACCACCATGACGCCCCGGAAGCGCGGAGCATAGGTGCTGATCGGATAGTGGAAGCCCCATGACAGCAGGCTGATCACCACGTCAAACTCAGCGTCCGGAAACGGTTGGCAGCTAATGTCGTGGCAGACCGCTCGACCGCTTATGTCGTTGGCTTCCAGCAGGTCAATCGCTGCGCCGAAATCGTTGTAGTGCGCGAACTGTTCTGCCGATCCGTTGAAACCCGCATTGATTCGGTCCGACACGCCATGCTTGTCCAGCAGGACGAACAAGGCGGACGGATAGTGCCTGCCGAGGAACACATCAATCCCGGCCATGCCTGCGCCAATATCCAGAATCAGATCCGCCTTATCCGGCAGGTGGGGGCGGATGCCCTCAAATGTGCGGGCTAGCTCCTCCCCGTACTCCCTCGCGTGATCCGTGTAGCACGTCCTCTGCTCCCGCAGTAACGGGAGGCACGCATCTGGCACCTTCAATTTCATCTTCCAACCTCGCCGTTGGGAAACACCGCAGCGCCGATCCGGGCGTGCAATTCAGGACTTCGATCTGAGCGTTGGCCTTGGACCACTTCGCGTATTGCTTCAGGTGGATACGCCGCTTCTCGTTCGACGTGTTCGTCAGACCGTTCGTGTACTGGCCGAAGAAGTGAGAGCCGTGCATGTCGAAGCCGCACAGCAGGATTCGGGTTGCGTCCAGCCGCTTCGCCACCTCCAGCCCCAGCACGCCGCTGTTTACGATCCCGTAGCCCTTCATCCGCACATGCTCGGCGCCGGCGACCGTGTGCATCGTGTACTTCTGCCCAGGCAGCGCCATCGCGTCCGGGTATTTCCGCCACCACGCGCTATCGGTCGCGGCGATGAAGTCGGCCCACGGTGCCAGTTGGTAGGCGCACCCCACCACGCCCAGCCGGAACCCGCGCAACCGCTCGGCCAGTCCCGCCGAAGCGGATGGCCCCGGAGCCAGCAAAACCCATGTTGACAATGCTCACCACGCTTCGTCTCACGACGATGCAATTCGGGATTTCTACCCGCCGTTTCGCGCCCTCTTTTCCAGAAGGGCCTCTAGCGCCTCGGGCCAGATTTCTGCAAAGAAATCCACCCTCATCTGGCTCCCCTTAAGGCCAAGATCGTGCTTGGCCTTAATGATGTTGCGCACGATGCGTTGCCTCGCTTCGCACTCATGCGAGCCGCAGAGTCCTCGCCTTTCCTTTTCCATCTCAACCTCGCCGTTGTTATTGCTGAAGCCGCACCCCTTCCGCCACCATCAGCGTCAAGTGCTCCCTCCCCGATTCCGCATCCGGTAGCACCGCCAGAATCGCGTGGTACTTGCCCCGGTACACAATCCGCATGGCAGCCGTCACGTCATCCCGATACCGAATCACGATCCGGCTGCGAACCTCCGATTGCTCGGCGGACGCGGCCAGAAACTCGCGCCCCGACAGCGGCACGATCTGCGCCCATACGTTCGCAACCGTCGCCCACGACGTCACCATCTCGCCCGTGTCCGGGTCTTGGGCGATCTGCTTTTCCTGAATCTGCACCTTGTGGCGCAGGTCGCCGGAAGCTACCGCGCTCATACCAGCACCCACCACCAGAATGCACCAGCATCAATGAGGCAGGCGACGAGGAAGATCATGGCGGCCAACAGGAATCCAATCTCTTCCCAGCTAGCATTCTTCAGATCGTCAATCATCACGCCACCGTTGACTTGCGAATCGTGGACAGCAGCGCCGTCGCGCCCTTGCCCAGCGCGTACCCGTAACCAGCATCGGCAGGCACGTCCGCGCCACCCTCGCCGCCACGGAACCGATACTGCCGTTCCAATTCAATCAGGCAGGCCGCGCGCACCACAGGCCGCACCATCGGCGCGCCGTCGCTATCAAGCAGCGGCACCGGGTCACCGTCGCTATCGACTTGAATTCTTGGGAATCTCATCTGCATCTAAAATTGAGGTAATTTAATTTGTCAATTTTAATTTAGATACATCAAAAATAACATGAGGACTTTCTTCAACAACTAAAGTCCTCTTATTAAGCACTCTGTAAGCTCTAGAATTTAGTGCATAACATAGGAAAATTTCTTTGTCACTCTTCTCATCAGACTTACCTAGGTTAGACTTACCATTGTTCAGAATATAGCATGGGCATCCAAAAGGTTAGAAATAGGAGATATTTGATTTCTTACCCTTGTAGAGCTCATAAGGGATTTTCTTTAAGATGGGCCTTACTATTGCCCTATTGATAATGTAGCATGCGGTGCTTATAGCCTCAGCCCAGAAATATTTTGATAGGGAGTTCTCGCTTAACATGGTGCGTGCCATGTCTATCAACATTTTGTTCTTCCTCTCTACTACACTATTTTGCTTAGACATCCTTGGTGATGAGAAGTTGTGCATGTATCCCTACTCTTTACAGAAGCTGCTAAAATCATGATTTTCAAACTCACCACCATGATCACTTTGAATGGTGATGATGAGGTAGCCTTTATCATTTTAGATTTTCCTGCGAAATACTTGAAACTCCTTCAATGCATCACTTTTACTGGCTAAAAATAATACCCATGTAAACTTGAAGTAATCATCAACAATAACAAATCCAAAAGATTTCCCTCCTAGGATAGATGTCCTAGTGGGGCCAAATAAATCAAGATGCAGCAATTTTAAAGACCGAGAGATAGAAACAATGCTCTTATTTTTGAAGACGCTTGCAATTTTACTTGCCTTTTGTGCAAGCCTAATAGAGTTTGTCACTTTCAAATTTTAATTTTGGGAACCTATTCACCAAGTTATGTCTAGACAATTTGAAGATTACTCCAAAACTAGCATGAGTGAGGGGGAGTTCAGTTTGCTGCAAGAACTATAGAGGAAATCTGTTCATTGAGTAAGGGTAGCTTGAAATATTTGTCTGAGATATTGAGAATAGTGATACTATTTTTGAGGGGGGAGTCAGATATGTTGAGCTGTGAGGTCAGGTACAATCCATCCAAAAAAAATAGTGGTATTATGCTGGCATCAGTCCTGAACTTGATTGAGTCAGACAGCTTAACAGGTCGATGCACCGGTCTAGTGCCTCGATGCAGCAGTGGAAGATCGTTCAAAACCAATTGCTGTAGGGTCAAGTGAGGTCGATGCATACAGTAATGTAGGTCGGAGCAGCACTATTGTAGGCTATATATCTGGTCTGATGCTATTCTTGTACTTCGACGCAGTCATCCCTTGCATAGTGTCTTTCATTCCTCCGAACTCTATTTACCCTCTTAAGTTCACTGTGTCATTTACTCTTAAAACTATCCACTCTTTCACATCCTTGTTCACAATATGGAGAAGTTTTCAATTCTTTGAATCTATCATATTTACTGTCATAAGGGAAATCACTAAGTTGTGCTTCCTTCAAGAGGATCTTTGGTCATAACCGACCAACCTTCTACATTGTAGAGGTTTATTGCTTATTCATTAAATCTAAACTCACCTGTCCAAAATTGATCCTTCTTGCATATATAATCGATTGAAGGTTGGGGGTTGCGGTCCTGTGGACAAACTTAGTAGCGGCCTCACGACTGACCGCTACCCTTGGGGTAGCGGCCAACCGCTGACCGTTTCTCTGGTCAGGTCAACGCACCTCGGAGTGTGGGTTTTTCACCGTTGGGGACCCCTACCAGGTAGCGGACAGGGTATGGTCATTTCCTGGTGTGTGCGATCAGTAGGTGACGGCCCCATTGGGGTAGCAGCATGGCGATGGGCCTGTGGTTCGCCCGATTGTGGCCATGTTAATGGCCGCCTCTTCATCCTTGCGGTCCTGTGGAGACCGCTAAAGTCTGGTTGCGGCCCAGAGCTGGCCGCCACTAGGAGTGATGGTTCGGGGAGGACTGCCACTCTGTTTCCTTATTGATTGGGGTTTCTAATGTGTCGCGTAAGCCTCCGGATGAGTGGTTTTCAGTCCCTTGTGGCGTTTGGCTCGAAGGATGCCTTGAGTACCCTGTGAGAGTCGTGTAGGCGCCAAGGGGCCCCGGAGCAGTGGTCTTACCTCGGTTTATGTGTCCGTCTGACTGAGGGTTTGTCAGACCTTATCTATGTCTCGGCTTTTATGCTTCGTTGGTCTGCATCACCGAAAGTCGGTGTGGTGCGGTGGGTTGTTCCTGCACCTCGTCAGCGTGACGAGCGGTGGTTTCCGTGAGTTAGGGTCTTACCTCCAGTGATTTGTCCACTAGTCGTAGCTTTCCTGCGCATGTGTGTGTGGACCCACTTGGGAGTGGTGGAGAGCGTGACCCAGAGAGAGACGATTTTTAGGCTGGTTACCGTAGGGCCCCTTCGCGTAGTCTGAGTCTGGGCTTTGGGGAAGAACCAACTAGAGGGCCTGACCTAGGGCTCATGGTCTGTGTGTGCACACGTGGTTGGGGGCGTCAGACCGACCCCAACTAGTCCTTGTTCGTGGTAGTTCTGTGTGTGTCTCAGTCTCCACCTGGGACGTGTAGGGAGACACTTGGGCGCAGTGTAAGATGTCAGGGGACATATCCGATCTTGCTTCTAGTGGGTAGTGCCCCTGTCTCCTGGCAGGTACGAACTTATTTTTCCATTGGACCGCAGTCGATTTGTTCGGTACGGTTAGTTGTAGTGAGCTTTTCCATTTATTTATTGTTACTTGTTGCTTCTGCCGTACTCCTGCTAGGTAGCGTTACTTTCTGCGTACTTGTGTGCTTTGCGACCTTGTTTCTCTCGTTACGAGGTGGGGGTCCGCGAGATCCCTATTGATCCTATGAAATGAGCTTCACCCCTGTGTTTTTAGGTGAGACGGGTTCGTCGAGAAGCACGTCTGAGGTTCCTCGTGGTTCGTACGGTTAGAGTTAATCACCAGTCGCCAGAGTCGGGGTATGCCCCGTGTGCTTGTAGTTTTCTTTCTGTTGACTGTACTTATTTTGGACATGAGACACACTAGACCTTATAGCTTTTAGTGAGTAGTTATTTATTTATTACCTTATTATTTAGATTATTGTGTTATTTCTGCTGTTATGTTAGCTTCTTGTGTACCCTCACACCATCCTTTAATCCTTCCGAGTCTTCGGACTCGTGGGTGGCAGGCCAAGGTTCAAGCCGCGTCGGTTCCTTTCACCGGGGGAGGATTTTTAACTCCTATGAAAGAGTGAAAATAATAGATGTGTATATTGAGATGAGATTAACATGAATAAACAGATTTAATATATCATGATGACCATAGATAAATAAGGTGCAAAAGTGCATGTTATAAGAGAAACTGTGAAAATAGTGCAAACAGGGTGCAAAGACTGATGAAAACAGTATGGCAAATGAAGTCCAAACAATGTGAAAATTGGATGACAAAATACTTGAGTGTTGTGAAGAAGACAGAACAAGAATCACGCCAAAAGGAGGTCTGTACAGAAAGTTATGACATTGGAGATTTGGCGAAAAATGCAGATAGTACAGAAAATGCAGAACAGTGCACAAAATGGACTCAAAGAACGATGAATATCTCACAGAATAAGACACCAAAAAGGGAAAGAAAAGATGGTATAGAAAGGTGGGAATGTTTTGGTGAAACGAGAGCAAAAAGAATGGTTCAAAACGGAGAAGAGAACAGTGAAAAATGAGGTGAAAAATACAGGAAAACGAAGGGTGCAGAATAGGGCAGAATGACTTTCAAAGTATGAAAACTGTGATGATTTGCAGAAAGTATGAAGAAAAATAAATATGCTGGGGACAAGGGAACAAGCCCATAACGAGGGAAAACGAAGATTATACTTTCCTTAAGAACCTGGAGTTGAAAAGGATGATTAGAGATGCGGCACAGCTTCGCCCTGGCCACACAAACGTGCCCCCTCTTCGCAGAGAATTTTGGGTTTCAGATTTGGAGAACAGAGTGGTGAAACCTGAAAAGTTGGGGCTTGGGAATAAGAAAAATAATGAATAAAAGGATGCCTAAATATAATCGATATGAAGCTAATACTCCCCTCTTCAATATAGGGTCAAAAGAAGACGAAGAGGATGCAGTATTACTCCGCCCCGGCTTGAAGAACACGCCCCCGTTGCCTAGTTGTAGCAGAAAACCAGAAATCTGTGATGATTTTCCAAAAGTAGGGGTGATGAAAAGAGGGTAAACGGTGATGAAATAACTCCCAAATAGTACCGACTCGAAGCTAATACTTCCCTCTTCAGGATAGGGTCTAAGAAGGATGAAGACAATGCGGCATGGCTTCGCCGTCACCTTGGAAACACCCCCTCTTTGGGCAGGAAACATGGCTCTGTTTATATAGAAACTGTAGAAATCTGGAACTTTCTCTCACGATTTTAAGAGATAGAGTTCAAGATAAATCGAGTTTGATAGATTAATCTCGAGACAATAGTGGGGATAAGAGCTAGGAACAAGTAGGACTCGATTAGGTGGAAGGATCTGGAAGATATTGACCCAAGAAGGAGAGCTTGTCAAGTAGAAAAATAGAGTTTGGCTTGTACAGAAATGCAGAAATACAGAAGTTTCCTCCTCGTTTCCCGAGGATATAGTCCACTAAAATTCTAGTTCTATGGAACAAACTCGAGATAATATAAAGAACAAGAGATACAAACAAACGAGACTCAATTTCGAGGAGAATTCTAGAAGATAGAGACCTAAGAAGGAGGTCACGGCGTGCAGAAACAGAGTCCAGAACACTTAGGACTCTCAAGGAAGAAGAGGGGAAGAGGTGGTCATATACCCTGTAGTAGATTTTTCTTTCCCTTTATTGATCTCTTCATGTATTGCGAGTGTGTCACCTCAAAGGGCATGTAGCAGAGAATTACACGGTGGAAAGCTTGCAACCCATGAACCGTAGATACTGATAATGAGTATGTGACTCGCATTCACCTCGATCGATCTGTTGTTCACAAATGGAACTTGCCTCGATCATCTCCAACCAAGACTTGGAGAGAAGCAAATGCGTAGTAAGTGACTGAGTCAAAGTGGGAGGCCGCCGTGGCATTGAGCCCACCCAGAGTCGTCTCTCAATGCCCACAGTGGAGACAATTCTCTCCATAAGTGAACACAAAATCATGTGACCACAAATTGGACCAGAATGGACAGCCCTTGGAAGAGAGAGAGAGAGAAAAAAAAAGGAAAACGTTCAACCTTATTAATTAGCATCGTTTTCTAGTGAGCCTCTCTGCCAACATCCTTCCACAAGGTACCCAGCCAGCCGTAGATGGGCTTGGCTGCCTCCTGGTGGGTGGGGTAATTAATCTCGTCTTATCCGGAGAACACAATCTCCAAGTCAGGTGTGAAATGAGTTCAATGTGCCCCACTGAAGAAGAGGCTACACTCGGGATGGCCGACATAAAACATTTAACAGTATATTATATATATGTCTCCTCAGCATCTATTTATTGTACAGGTGAATGTCTTTATATATATACATATATACATATTTTTTTATATTGCCATTTATGACTAACTCTATTGTTAATCTGTCGTCATTTGTTGTTTGTCTATCTTCATTCCGGGTAGGCTGAGCCAAGAGAGAAAAAAAAGAAAAGGATTATGATCTTGTCCGTGTTTGATTCTTTACCGTATACATCCATCTGATTACAATATAATTAGTAAAGTAATCAGAGAGACACAACAGACATTGTATTGTTTGTTATAAAGACAAGCACTATAATATGAAAAATATGATATTACATATATATATAGTGAAGTATGTGTATGTGTAACCATCCCAAACATTAATGGCAATTCCACAAGGATTGCTACCGATCGATAGACCAGACCAGGTTGACGAGACTTGGCCATCTAACCAAATCTAGAGCTGTGATACTTTGCAAAGTCCTACCAGCCCCACACCCTGTTTAATCCCACCAACAAGTCTAGATCAGTACAAAGATGCGCTAGGGTAGATGAGATGGGAGGGTCCACACACTTTGCCTTTACTTGGAGCTCTTTCGTTTTTTTCCCCTGCTTTTCCTGGTGTCTCCTTAATTTTTCTTCATCTCCTTAATTTTTCTTCATCTCTATATGGATGCCCAGCTGCCTTCTTCACCCGAAAGACGTACGGGTGATTGAGGCCCTGGCTTTGCATAGATATATAGACGTCACTTTTGAAGAAAAGCATACTCGTCTGTGTGTGTGGGTTCCGCTTGATCCTGTGGGCGAGAGCGGATCTTCCAGGTTGGCGATGACTTAATTCTCCCATGGCCGCACGTCAAACTCCGCTGTCTTCAGCATGCCGCAGTTTAGGACCCACGCGGGGGGGGGGGGGGGGGGGGGCCGCGGCCGGCGGGGGGGGGGGGGGGGGGGCGCGCGGGCGGGGGGACGCCGGCGATCCGGTCTATGGCGGCGCGGGCTATGAGGCGGAGAGCCGGCGCGGGCCGGCGCTTTACGGCGAGCGCGCGGACTACGCCCACCCCGATTACAGCGCTCGCCCGCCTCGCGCCCATCCCGTCCAGGCCTCGCTGGGCGACTACCGACGCGGCGCCCGGAGCCAGGACTATCCGGACAGCGGCTTTGCCCAGCGCAACTATCTGAGCCAGGACGGCGAGGGTTCAGCCATCGGCCGCTCGACGCCGCCGGGCCAGCACCGCGGCCGCGGTCCGCGCGGCTATGTGCGCTCCGACGAGCGGATCGGCGAGGACGTCAACGACCGGTTGGGCGAGGACCCCTATCTCGACGCCAGCAACATCGAGGTCCAGGTGCAGGCCGGCGAGGTGACCCTGACCGGCACGGTGGACGACCGCACCGCCAAGCGGCGGGCCGAGGACGACGCCGAGGACGTTTCCGGGGTCAAGCACGTGCAGAACAACCTGCGCATCGGCGACTTCGGCGCCCAGCAGGCCCCGACGCCGCCCAGCGGAATCTTCTGAGGCGGCCATGGACGACCTTGCCGCGCGGATCGCGGGGGCGCCCAAGTCCCTGGGCGGCTTCGACGACGCGGGCTTCGGCGCGGCTTTCGACCGGTTCGGCGAGGCGCGCAGGATTTCATCCGCCGGCCGAAAGGCCGACAAGCTTCGCAGCGCTGTTGCACGACTGAAGCCCGTTACGGGGTAGCCCAGCGTCGCCGCAGCGGTACGATGGCCCTTGAAGATCAGAGAGGTGAGTTCACGTGCGCATCGCGATTTCCAGTATCGTCCCCAGCCTCGTGCTTGGCCTGGCGCTCAGCGCCGGCGCGCTGTCGACGGCTCAGGCGCAATCGCCCGCCCCGGCGCGGCTCAGCCAGTTGCATGACGCCCTGCATCTGACGCAGGCCCAGGAGGACGCCTGGCGCGCCTACACCGCCGCCCTGCAGCCCTCGCCCGGCGCCCAGTCGCGGCACGAGCAGACCCAGGCGATGATGCCGCGGCTCACCACCCCGCGTCGCATCGCCCTCCTGGACGCGACCATGCAGCAGGACATCGCCGACATGCGCCGCCAGGGCCAGGCGGTGATCACATTCTACAATACGCTGACGCCCCAGCAGCAGTCGGTGTTCGACCGTCAGACCCTGCAGAAGGAAGAGGATCGCCAGCGGTAAGCATAAACCACCAGTGTCTGACCAAGTTCCAGTGGAGGAAGTAGTCAGGAGGGACGATATAGGACAAGGGGACCAACGGGATGATGTTGTGCAAAGGTTCCTCCTCGATCTTAATAGACTATTGGCTATTGATCATTTCGTGGTCCCCAAAGATGAAAACTGTCTCACACACATGGTTAAAGTTAAAATCAATAATGTGCAAGACACACATATTTCTAGCCCCAATCCGTAGATGCTTACTCTTGTCTTCCAATGGCACAAGGGCTGGAATTTGAAGGAGGACAAGATCACTTGGTGGCTCATTCTGCATGCCACCCATTGGTTAGTGAGCTACATTGCATCTGGCTGAAGACGTTAAATTTAGTGCTTCTTGGAAGGCAACCCAAAGTTTTAGTAATCACTCTATCATTTTGAGAACATGTGTCTACACAGATGTTCCCTCAGATATTTTGGCACCGAATAGATTCTTTGATATCTCATATCTCTCTGTTCAACTTTGAGCTCCAAAGAGCTCCTCTAGGTGGAACAAGATGCATCTGGCATCCATCTTTTCATGCTGCCTTTGCAACTCATTAGTCATGGATGCCAGTATACAACATTGGGCCAGAGTGGCATCAACATTGGGCCAGAGTGGCATCTTCCTTGTACTTTTCATAAAGAACCATTTTTGCCTCATCAACATCATCAACAGGAAGGGGGGAACATGCTGCTCAAGAACATAGGCAATTTTCTCAGCCGTAAGAATAATTCTCAAATTCCCGAGCCAGTCACTATAATTTGGACCAATAGGCCTGTTGGCATCAAGTATGCCGCGTAACGGGTGATTTGCCATAGAAGTCTACAAGAGAAGACATGTGATAATTAGATAACATTGCAGATATTCATTAATTAAAATTAAGATATGATCTTTGACCCTAATTTATAACTCCTACTAATTTTCGACGAATTTACACAACCCCCAAAATGTGCAGAGATGGGATACTCCAGTTGTATCCTAGTGGGACCAGACTCCCATTAACATTATGGTAGTGGCCTTGTGATAGCACAACAAATCACCCCATACTTAATGGGTAGGCAACTATTGCCATTTGTAACTCCTTGCAACTTCTGGTATATTTAGCCTCCAGACCACTTGTGACCTTGTGGCAGCATAACAAATCACAAAGTCTGGTTAGGTTAGACCCATTGTTACGTTATGAGAGTGGGTTCAAGACATGACCTTTGTGGCAGCACAACAAAGCCATGTCGGCACCCATCCCAAGGTTCAGTCTAAGTCTTAGCCTAAGTCTCTACCCCCTTGCTGTGAGGGCCTTTTGACAGCACAACAAACCCACACAGTCTAAGAGCAGCTCACTTAGACTATAACAACGGAAAGCTACGTGGGTCATTCTTAATGCCTTACGTTTCCAACCTAATATTAGATCTAGGGGGTTTGATTAAAATTTTGGTCTCATCTATATAGGTGCTACATACATATAAGAATTTGGAGTATCGTATATCCTCTAAATATATAAATATGTAATAAGTAGAACATCCACATATATCATATATATGTAATAATACCAATGGATGATCATGGACCTTAAGCTCCTAAACACATACTAGAGCCAATTGGTAATGTACACAATCATGGCAAATAGAAGAACTTGGAGCATCCAACGCTCCCACTAGATGTGAAGAATCTCTCGAGGTCCTCGTAGCCGGTCTCCTTCTTCGTCTTCATTCGCTTCTCATTATTATAAGTAAATTTGTAATTGGGCATGTAGACCCACAAATATATATCAGATAATAATAAGAAATCTTGAACTAGTCAAGGGGAGTACAATACAGGTGGGAGATAGAATATATAAGCTGGATTACTAAGAGAGAGAGAAGGAGGCATGCAGGCCCCATTAATCACATCACATAAAATCATTCACCATAAGAGCATCATCACATGATTTCTAAGTCCCTGATCATCCATCCACAGACAAGACACATCACATGCATCAAAGCCTAGGAGGAGCTGTAGGGAGAGAGATCCCCAAAGTACCAAGGAAGGACTACTACTGCAGGGACAGGCCCCTCCCCTTAAAAGGAAGAGCACAGACGATGGGACGGACAGCTAGCAAAGCCCTACATAAAACTTGCCGAGCGGTCATTAGATGGCCAGCATAACGAGACATATTCCGGCAACTACAAATCTCCCAAATGACAGCCATAAATATACATCTGGAGATGGCCCCAGCCATGGAGGAAAGATGTGTATCAGCTAAGAAATCAGCAACACCCTGGGCAACCGACAAGATCGACAAGTGGCTAAGCCGAAGAAAATCATGCAGGGCAGACCACACTTCTTTAGCAACCAGCCCATGGAAAAAATGGTGCAGGCCAGTCTCAATCTGAGGGGGCTGGCAGCAGCTACACATGAAGCACAGGGGGATACCGTAGGCCGTGATGGTATCATCAGTGGGAAGGCAGCCGCATATCAATCACCAAGCAAGGACAGACCACTTGAGAGGGATGTGCTCGCACCAAACTGTAGACCAGCGAGGGGAAGCCACACCTTGTAGCAGGCCGCGGACTGACTTGGATGAGAAAAAACTCGAGAGCCACCGGAGGAGGATCTTGGCCCTTTTACATGCTTTTATTTTCATCTTTTCAATTCACTTTCTTCTGCAAAGTTCTCCATTTTTAAGTGCTCCTTAAATTCTTCTTCTCCTAATTCTCTCTCGTTTTCAAGTTATTTTCAGTTTTCTAAAGTTCTATCTTGTGTTTTCACTGTTCATCTACGATTTTCCATAGCTCTCTTCTCCTCCAGATTTCACCCTCTTCTACATGCTTTCTCCTTCTGCACTCTTCACAAAACTTCCCCCTTTCCTCAAGATCTTCAACTTTCTCTTCTTCCATACCCTCTAATTCTCTCCCGTTTTCAAGTTATTTTCTTTTTCCTTAGGCTCTATTTTTCTCTTCCTATTTATTTTACTGTGTTCTTCCTCTCGTATTCTCTCTTCCTCTCTCTGTTCCTCTCTGTTCTCTTTAACTCACGCACATAGCACTTCCTCTTCTATCTCCCCCCTCCTCTATTTTCTTCACACATCTCAAGACGGAGATTCTCTTCTTTCGGTACTCTAAAGGCGGCGTCTACCTCCACGACGAGGCGATCTTCCTCAAAGGCTTGACACGGAGACGGCGGCGCTATGCTTCATTATCTTGGCTGTATTTCTTCCCTTGTTCTCTTATTTTCATTGCAAGTTGTAATTTCCACTTTCATACAGTTGTAATTTTGCATCTTAAGTAATAAAAATTCATTCTTTGCAATTGTGCCTTTCAAGTTCTCTCTCTATCTCTTTCCAAAGTTCTCTTCTCAACCCTCTCATATTCTTTAGATAGGTTTAATTTCATGTAATTTTATTTTTCTTTTCAACATCTCACTCAAAACTCGGATCTCTCAAATATAAGAGTTTTCCAACATGTGTTAATTGAAAATATTTCTTCTCCATGGGATCAACTCGTTCTTACCTCTTTACTCCAATTCAAATCTTTTTAGTGAGTGAGTGCGATTATTTTTAAAATTGTGACACAATTTTTTAATGACACGAGTTTAATTAAGTAAAGAACTCCTTCTTAACTTAATTAATTCTATCCATTAACTCTTAATGGAATTAGCAGACTTTCCGATCATGAAAAGCACCAAGCAATGCCTCGTGATCCCAAACGACATTGGGGATAAGCAACCCACTCTGGAACCTTTCCATCTATAGATTCCACACAGCTATAGATCCTCATTCATCCAATGCCCCACTAGGACTAGGGTATGGTCAAATTGTCAAACCCTATTGTGTCCCTGCTAAACTGAACCATGTACTCTAAACTGGTTCATCAGAAAAACTCCTTTTTCATAATGAACTCACATATCCTGGCCAGGGGTTTTCCCGAGTACAGATCCATAGGGCATTCTCTCCCATATATCAAACTAAGAGTGAACGATCCCATATTGCCAAACTATTTGCCTTCACACGAGTTCCACTGAGTCCGAATAACAAACTGTACAAGACCACTTAACAGAAGTCCATAAGTCAGTAATCAAACACTCAGTATTCCTTATGCAAGACATCTTTAGTGACTCGGGTCTAAGATCCAATTGTGCTACTGAGACATAGAATATCCTAATTGACAGTCAGTAGGATTACCATTCTGGGATTCTAGATCAGGTCAATTCAGTGTACCCATTCCACTAAGGAGCACCCACACATGTACTTTAGTGTCTCCACACTGATGATTATGAGAACAATCACACCCATCTTATGAGTAAGTATCATGTGTGTCAGTCTATCCGGATCTTCATTGTCCCTTCTTGAAGATCCTATGAGAACATTTAGAACAAGTGTATCTAGATGACTGATCTCATTATCATAATCTTATTATGATCCAGCCATCATCGCGCAGGTTCAGGGACTTCATCACATTCGAATCATTAACACAATTTAAATGTAATGAATAAATGTCATTAACATAAATATGAATAAGATATTACAAGAAATGTCACCATCACATCTCATGTGATTGGCTTGTAGGGCATATATTTCTATCAATCTCCCACTTGTACTAAAGCCAATCACCCACATGCTTGATCCCCATTAGCCCAAGGTGACACTCAAACACACTTTGAGTCAGCGACTTAGTTAGTGGATCTGCAATGTTATCACTAGAAGATACTCTGTCAATTATAACATCTCCTCTAGCTATAATCTCTCTAATCAGGTGGTAACATCGTGGAATATGCTTCGATTTCTGATGAGACCTTGACTCCTTTGCTTGTGCAATCGCCCCATTATTATCACATAATAAGGGGACCAAATCAGAGATGCTCGGTACAACTCCGAGCTCCTCGATGAACTTCTTCATCCATACTACTTCTTTGGCCGCCTCAGCAGCAGCAATGTAGTCAGCTTCGGTTGTAGAATCGGTAGTAGTTTCTTGTTTGGAACTCTTCCAACTCACTGCCCCACCATTCAAGGTAAACACATACCCTGAAGTTGACTTGCTGTCATCTTTATCGGATTGAAAACTCGAGTCAGTGTAACCTCGAAGTTTCAAATCCTCTCCTCCATAAACCAGAAACATATCCTTAGTCCTTCGCAAGTACTTAAGGATATGTTTCACAGCTATCCAGTGTTGCTCACCTGGATCTGCCTGAAACCTGCTCGTAACACTTAGAGCATATGCAACATCAGGCCTTGTACATAACATGGCACACATGATGGACCCTATGTGATGTGAAACGAAGGGCTCGAATGACGGTACTCAGAGCTAGAACTTCTACACGGATGGCTACCTGGGCATCTGCAAGTGGTGGTCGTGGAAATGACCGCCATTGGGACATGGCGCCTAGTCGCCAGGCCGCCTCTTGTAGACGTGGCTTCAAACTGGAGCTTGCATGGGTGTATGCATGGGGCCTAAAGGTGGCGGTCTTGGAGATGGCCGCCACTAGATGGCAGTGGCCTGTCGCAAGGTCATCTTCCTGGTGGCAGTTCCTGGAAGTGTCCTTTCTTCCCAACCCGCAACAGGTCCACCAAACCTCTGTCGTGGTCATTTCGTGGTGCTTCAGAGGGTGTTTAGATGAGGGAAACACATGGGGGAGTACTTGGGAGGATGGAGACACAGACTAGGGACCCTAGACAACACTTACTAACCTAATCTAGCTGGGATATTATTGATAAAAGCTAGGATGGAGGCAAGCGACGATGACATTTATCAGAGGTGGCAGAGGGAGCTAAGGATGAGAGGGAGCTCGGCTGGGGCTTCTCGCCCATCCCCATCTCAAGGACGGTGCAGCCGCGCTTCTCCTTGTCCTTGGCAGCGATCTTGGAGGGGATGGAGGTCGGAGAGTGACGGCGGGGTTGGATGGTGGAGGAGGTAGATCGTAGGGCTCCAATAGGGCTTGACACCCGCCACCTTCTCGAAGACGACCAGCCGAAGGTTCCATGAACGACCTCCATGGCGAGGCAGAGTGGATTTGGGCTTCTCACCCGAGATTCCAAAAATGGAGAAAAGACTCCATCACCATTGCTAAAAACTCATTTTCATCATGTCTAATTGATCAAAATAGAGGGTTACATATAAAGGGGTGGGGGGAAACTAAAGGGACACTGGTACATTGAAGAAAACACTAGAAAATGATGCCCATGGAAGCCCTCGCACAACAAAGCATCGAAAGTTGGAAGGTCACGTCAGAGGGCACACTGCAGGGTGGTTGCAGTCCACTGGAGGCCACAACCTATGGATGGCGGCCTTGCGACTGGCCGCCATCTGGAGCTGGGCTTGGACGCAATGCTACTGTTGATACTTGGGCTTCTACAGGGGAGTGGTGGTCTCCTGGAGACCATTAAAGATGGTCACAGCCTGGAGGGCGGCCGCCACCTTCTCCTAACCTTGCTGAAGCTGCTGCTTGTGCCGACCTCGCTTCCATCATATCCCTCCACTTTGTGGAGGTTCGACCTCGAACCTAGAGCAACGAGATCTTGGTTGACAGGACAAACCAATTCCCTAAGCTCTGATACCAATTTGATGTGAAACAAAGGGCTTGAATGACAGTACTTAGAGCTTGAACTTCTATATGCACGGCTGCCTGGACATCTGCAAGTGGCGATCATGGAAATGACTGCCATTGGGACGTGGTGGCTAGTCACCAAGCCACCTCTTGTAGACGTGGCTTCGAACTGGAGCTTGCATGGGCATATGCATGGGGCCTGAAGGTGGCGGTCTTGGAGATGGCCGCCACTGAATGGTGGTGGCCTGTCGCCAGGTCACCTTCCTGGTGGTGGTTCCTGGAAGTGTCCTTTCTTCCCAGCCCGCAATGGGTCAGCCTAGCCTCTATCGTGGTCGTTTCCTGGGGATTCAGAGGGTGTTTAGACGAGGGAAACACATTGGGGAGTACTTGGGAGGATGTAGACACGGACTAGGGACCCTAGACAACACTTACTAACCTAATCTAGTTGGGATATTATTGATAAAGGTCGGGGTGGAGGCAAGTGGCAATGACGTTCATCGGTGGTGGTAGAGTGAGCTAAGGACGAGGGGGAGCTTGGCTAGGGTTCTCGCCCATCCCCATCTCAGGAACGGTGTAGCCGTGCTTCTCCTTGGCCTTGGCAACGATCTTGGCGGGGATGGTGGTTGGAGAGTGACAGTGGGGTTAGACGGTGGAGGAGGCAGATCGTAGGGCTCCGATGGGGCTTCACACCCGCCATGTTCTCGAAGACGACTGTTGTACCCAAACTATTTCCCAGCAAAATCACAAGAAATAAGGGTTCGGGCATTTCACCGAACACCTTCCAGGCACGGGCTATCCAGCCCTCTGTACAATCCCATGGGTCCCTACAAGGGCCCTGACCAGCTTGCCGTGATGCACGGCGACCCAAGCAACTCTCCGGAGTCAACTTCGGCCACTCACAGACGGGCCTTGCCTGTATCCTGCATCACCGCACGGGCCAACCCGGGGGCGCCCCAACGTCGAGCCATGCCACGTGGTGTAGCAACCCTGAATTTTTGAAATTATAAAAATCCTGACAAAATATTAAAGAACGACTTAATGAGAGTTACCAATTTAATAAATAACGTCACTTTAGGTGCGAAGCAATGGATTCAGAAGGGGGATTGGAAAAGGTGTATGAATGAGGCACCTACACGATCGTCAACCACAAAGGGAACAATCCCTTTCCTCCTCTCAATGTCAGGCATATGGAGCTCTACCATGCGCCATCGCACGAGCTTCCACAATAGTCCTTCCAAGATGTGCCTGTCCCTTGTGAAGGTTCAAACTGAACCCTAAAAAAAAAGTGGGGTTAAAAATATTGATGCGCCGGCGGACTTAACCGCTTCCCATATGGAGGCTGGCTAAGGGCAAAAAAGCCTTTAACCCGACTAAGGTGAAAACGCACAAGGGCGTCTCAGGTAAAAATGGGTAACCTCACGGTGTGAAAACCCGCAAAGGCACGCTGGAAAAAGCTAAAGGGGCCAGTCTCGGCGAAAACCCGAAAGGGCGGTGAGGTTGGTAAAGTGATCTGAAAAAAAAGTCTCTTTGCGGCATACTCCCATGGGTGATCCCAAGTCAATGACTTCACCCTGCATTGCCATATGCTTCTGTCTACGACATTCGGTCCCACTACAACCACCACTTCAACTCCTAGGGTTTGGTTCATTCGTCCCATCGGGCTGCCAATCCTATCTGCCCCTCTAGCTCTTGGGTTTAACCAACAACGTCCTGTCATACTAACAAGCCCATCTCTCCTTGTCTCGCGAGTTTGGCCTATGTGTGTCCCTCTGGACTGCCAACCCCATCTACCTCTTAGCCTCCGAGTTTAACTTCTATGTCCCCTTTGGACTGTTAAACCCATCTTTCTCCTTGGGTTTGGCCCATGCATCCCCATGGGCTGTCAATCCCATCTACCTTACGGCTCTCCGAGTTAACTCTCATGTCCCTTTCGGGCTGTTAAATTCACATCTTTCTCCTTGGGTTTGGCTTATGCGTCCCCCTGGGCTGCTAATCCCATCTGCCTTTCGACTTTCCGGATTTAACTCTCATGTCCCTTTCGGGCTGTTAAATCCACATCTTTTTTCTTAGGTTTGGCCTATGCGTCCCCCTGGGTTGCCAATCTCATCCACCTTTCGTCTTTCTAGATTAAACTCCCATGTCCCTTTTGGGCTGTTAAATCCACATCTTTCTTCTTAGGTTTGGCCTACACGTCCCCCCGGACTGTCAATCCCATGACCCATCTGCCTTTCGGCTCTCCGCATTTAACTCTGATGTCCCTTTTTGGGTTGTTAAATCCATTTGTTTGTTGTCCCAACTGGACTTGGCCTATGCATCCCCCTGAGCTGCCAATCCCATCTGCCTTTCGGCTTTCCGAATTTAACTCTCATGTCCCTTTTGGACTGTTAAATCCACATCTTTCTTCTTGGGCTTGGCCTATGTGTCTCCATGGGCTGCCAATCCCATCTGCCTTTCGGCTTTCCGGATTTAACTCTCACGTCCCTTTCGGACTGTTAAATCCACTCTCATTTGTCACACCGAATTTGGCCTATGCATGTCCCTCTGGACTACCAACTATGTAGTCTGAGGCATGAGGCGAGCGAGGCGACCAGGGGGTCGCCTCACGCCTCAAAGGCCTAGGCGATGGCCGTGACGTTTGAGGTGAGATATTATTAAAAAATTAAAATTCAGATTTGAGTCTCTTACACTTTTCATACAATGATTCATATGTAATTTCCCATTGTTCTAAAGTAAGAGATTCAGGCAACCAGCTCCTCATCTTCGGTGTTGCCGAGCGAGTCACTTTTCAGGTTTATTATATGCCTTTCGTATATGTGTTTGAGAGTGGCTGTTTAAGTGAGGAAAGTAGCGTAGAAATGGATTACACCTAAGCGCAGGAGAGCGCTCACCTCTTCAGGGAAGAGATGAGGGAATCGCTCCACCACACTTAGAAGTGCCTTATGGGCCAAAAGTGTATGGCGAGAAGGAGTAGTTTTAGCGACTGAAGGAGCCGAAACAATGGAAGCTTTTTAAGTGGAGCATAGGCATAAGGCCTAGCCCCAGAGTTTAAGTGCCGACTGAAATATTAAATCGGTTGGTGAGTTTATTTGTCGGCATTGCATTACTATTGAAGTCAAGAACATGGATTTGCTTTAGCATCGACCTCAATGATGATGTTAGAAGACCGATGGTGGTTTATTCATCAGCATAAGGTGAACGCCGAAGCAAAGTAGCCTTTTTTTTTACGAGGATGGAGGGTCTAAGTCGATGGTTTGTTCATCGATTTGTCGATGATTGCAAGAATTGAAGGTGGAGTTTGTTCATCGGAATGGGTTAAATGCCGAAGCAAATGAGTTTGTTTATCGACGGGCACGAAAGGTCCGAGTTGATAGTTTGTTCATCGATTCCGCCGATGATGGCAAGAATCAAAGGTGGAGGTTGTTCATCAGCATGGGTTAAATGTTGAAGCAAAGGAGTTTATTTATCGATTGGGATGAAAGGTCCGAGTCGATGGCTTGTTCATCAATTTCACCGATGATGATGAAAATCGACGGTAGGGCCATCAACATGGGTTAAATGTCGAAGCAAATGAGTTTATTTATCGATCGGGATGAAAGGTCCGAGTCGATGGTTTGTTCATTGATTTCACCAATGATGATGAAAATCGATGGTGGGGTTTGTTCATCAGCATGGGTTAAATGCCGAAGTAAAGGAGTTTATTTATTGATGGAGATGAAGGGCCCGAGTTGATGGTTTGTTCATCGATTTCACCGATGATGATAAAAATCGATGTTATGGTTTGTTCATCGGCATGGGTTTAAATGCCAAAGCAAATGAGTTTATTTATCAATGGGGACGAAAGGTCCAAGTTGATGGTTTGTTCATTGATTCTGCTGATGATGGCAAGAATTGATGATAGACTTTATTCATCGGCATGGGTTAAGTGCTGAGCAAAGGAGTTTATTTATCGACTAGGATGAAAGGTCTGAGTCAACAGTTTAGGAAATTTGGATTTTCGGTGGGACGTGTGATGAATGTTTCATTCAGAATTTTCGTAAGGATTAGTAGAGAGAAGAAATTTTCTTTACCTGATTACTGACCCAAGTGCCCTTTCAGGTTTTTATCAGAGTTAGCCCTCTCATGCTTTTGCCCATGCGCCCTCTCGAGTTTTCACGTGACAGGGTACCCTATTTTACTTGTAGTGTCTTTTCGAGTTTTCATCACAGTCGGGTTAGAGCCATTCTTGCCCTTGTCCAGGATACCTGAACAAGTCGGGTAGGGGCGTGGGTCACGGCGATGATGGTCCCGCCGCCCTCGGCATGTTCGGCGAGAAAGCCGCCCAGGCGCGGGGCCGCGGTGGTCCACGGCTCACCGTCGGGCGAGTGCATGAAGAACGGCTGGTCCTTCAGGTCCGGGCGCAGGACCTCGATCTGGTCGCGCGCCAGGCCCTCCCAGGAGCCGATGGAAAGCTCGATCAGGCGCTCGTCGGTTTCCACAGCCCCCGCGAACCCCGCCCCCTCGGCGATCAGCCGGGCGGTGGCCTGGGTGCGGCCCAGTGGACTGGCCAGGATGCGCCAATCGCCGCCGGCGGCGATCCTCGGCGCGAACCACTCGCCCACGCGCCGCGCCTGGGCGACGCCGAGCGCGGTCAGCGGCGAGTCGATCCGGCCCTGCAGGCGCTGGTCGCGGTTGAACTCGGTCTGGCCGTGGCGGACGAGCCAGATCATGCCGCCAACTGCAGGTCGAAGCGCTCCAGGGCCCCGTCCGCCAAGCGGAAGAAGGCGTCCTGCGGCGTGGTCTGATCCAACGTGCGGGCCTTGTCCCAGCCCATGTAGAGGCCGCGCAGCATAAGCCCGGCGATGCCGTGGCTGATGGCGACCACCGGCCGGCCGTCGGCGAGGGTCTCGCGCAGCCAGTCGCCGAGGCGCCGGGCCATGTCGTCGTAGCGCTCGCCCTGCGGGGCCTGGAAATACCAGTCGCGGTTGGCGGCGGCCATGGCCATGAAGCCGGGCGACGTCGCCTCGATCTCCTCGCGTGTCCGGGTTTCCCAGGCGCCCATGCCCACCTCGGCGATGCGCGGCTCAAGCGCGATGGCCGCCGCGATGCCCGCCGCCTCGCGCACGATCTCGGCGGTCTGGACGGTGCGGCCCAGCGGGCTGGAGACCAGGCGGAAATCCGTCACGCCCAGTTCGCCCAACCGCAGCCCCACGGCGCGCGCCTGGCGCCGACCGAGCTCGGTCAGGGCCGAGTCGCTGCCACCCTGGTAGCGCCGCTCGCGATTGAATTCGGTCTGGCCGTGGCGGATGAGGTAGATCATGGCCCTGGTCTAACCTTGACCGCACCGCGCGTCACGCGCCGCAAAGGCTCGGGGCGGAACCGGCCGACGTCCGCGCCGTTGCGGGCAGGCGCCAGCTAAGAGGGCCGCCAATGTCCGAGCCGATCCACCCCGAAGACATCGACCTCAACGAGCCCGAGGAACTGCCCAGCCCGATCGTGACCTGGCCACGCTATGAGCGTGCGCATGCCCGACCGGGCATCGCCGCGGGCGGCGCGGCGGTCGGCGGCGTCGCCGTCGGCAGCGCCTTGGCGGTGGCGTTCGCAGTGGGCGCCGTCGCGATCGGCGCGGTGGCCATCGGCGCCCTGGCGCTGGGACGGCTCAGCGTCGGCCGGGCGCGCTTCGGCACGGTGGAAATCGACGAGCTGATCGTCGGCAAGCTGCGAGTGCGCGAAAGCGACGGTTGACCGCGAATCTTGTTCGGCGGCCGCCGAGCCGCTAGAAGCGCCGCCATGGCCAGCCAACGCGCCATCTTCGATCGCCTCTCCGTCGCCGGCGCCCGCACGCCCGGCGGCCGAGGTCTTGTCGTCTCCGGCTGACTTAAGCACCCAATCTAAATAAAAAAATGTTGAATAAGATGCAAATGGAGTAAAATCCACACACAAATAGAACAAAACTAACAATATGCAAAAAAAAATGCTAAGCACGTGGCAGACATTTCAGAGCCCTCATCTCCCCTGGACCCTCCACACGGGACTATCAACGATGCCCCTACAGGCTGGATTTAGACCATGGGGGGATACCCCCATTACGGTCATGGCTCAGCCTCGCACCGGGCCGATACCTTTTAAGACCTGACCCACTTCATTTAGGATTTAATCCCACTTTTTCTATTAAACTTGCTGCACGTTTGGCAGACAGTTGCACGTGTTTTATTTCAGTCCCCGTCATGCTTTTAATATGGACTTCTGTCCGAACATTAAATGGTTTATGAGTGACCAACACGGCTTGAGTGTTTACGCCTTAATGTGGGGAATTTCAATGTAGTACCGCAAACTTTGTCATTTCATTTAATCAACGTAATCTTTTAGGCTGTAGGGCCCTTATTCCTGACGATTAATCAAGGGTGTTCTCTCTTCTGGGGAGATGTTATTAACGTCGTGACCTTTATGGCACGGTGGGTTTTGGTCCCAACCCGAACCTCACATTCATCTGATCAGTCAGGCGGTGCGCACCAGTGGCTCCATCGAAGCCCGAATAAATTGTCACTCACGTGACTGACATGTCCACGCACTTAATAAACAAATAGTCAGAGCAAACAAACAAATAAATTAACATGAGAATTTTAGTGCGTCCACAGCTAAAAAAAATGCTGGTGAGAACACCTTTGTGTTGAACACAAGATCAAACAAGCTGTGAGCTTACCTCTGTGCAAGCAATATGGTCGAACTGCTCGAGAACAAATCAAAACAGAACGAAGTTGAAATAAAAAATGACAAATAAAAAAAGAAGAAAATGAAATGATTAAATAAAAAATGATATCCTGGCAGCAATGATGAAAAGAAAAAAAAAGAATAAGGCACGTCGATGGCGGTCAATAGGTGAGCTCTGTCTTCTATTTGTTACCTTAGTCATCACCTTTCACCTATTTTTCACCCTTAAGGCCCTATTTGTCACCGTTGTGCTCCATTTTTCACCACTATGGGTTATTTTTCACCGCTATCAGAGGTTTATACCTCACCTTGTCAAGCTGCCATTTAGAGTCGACTCCAAGTGACTTTGGAGTCGACTCCACCCCTTCTTCCTTTGTGATTTTTAACTCTGTCTTCCATTTGTTACTTCAACCGTCGCCTTTCACCTATTTTTCACCCTTAAGCCCGCATTTGTCGCCATTATGCTTTATTTGTCACCCTTAGGCATTATTTCCCACTGCTATTGGAGATTTCTAGCTTGCCTGGCCAAACTGCCATAGAGTTGACTCCAAACAATTTGGAGTCAGCTCCTTTTCTTCCAAGTCCCCTTTTTCCTGCACTTGTCAACCCTACTGAGCCGTTTTTCATCATCGCAATCTATTTGTCACCTCTACTAAATTATTTTTCACCGTTATGGGCTGTTTGTCACCCTTAAGCCCCATTCTTCACCACTATTGAAGGGCTTTGACTTACCTTGCGAACCTGCCTGAAGTCGACTCCAAACGTAACTTGCAGGCTAAAATGGTGTCAACAAATATGAAACCCTAATTATCGGCCTCCAGGTTGCTCTCTACATTGAGATCCGCATGCTGCAAGTGTTTGCGGATTCAATTTTAATCGTTAGACAAATTCAAGGATAAATTGAAGTCTGAAAAGTTGAATTACTGCCTTATTATGCCAAGGCGAGACAACTCATGGAAAAATTTTACTTGATCAAAATAAACCACATCAGTCGAGGTCAAAATGCACAGGCCGACAGATTAGCAAAGCCAGCAAGCTCACTGGCAATCCCGCCGGATGAATCACTCAACATATGGGTGATCTACCAATGGCTAGTCCCTAGCATGATAGGAGAAGAATCAGGAGCAGAGGAGCCTGAAGTAGCAACCGCAAAAATGGTTGGCTCACCCGATAGGCGTGAGCCCCTCATATAATGGTTCAGACACCAGCAGCTACCCAAGCAAAGGGAAGGAGAGATCAGGCTGATCTAAATAAAAGATTCATATGAACTCGGAAATGGAAGTCTATTCCGAATTATGGTTGGTGCCAAGAAGAAAATACTCCTTCGATGCCTCTCCATGGAAGAAGCCTAGAGAGTCATGAAAGAAATCCATGCTGGGTCGACTGGAGAACACCAGGCTGGGCCGAAGATGAAAATTGAAATTAAAAAGCTAGACTACTATTGGCTAACAATATTTGACGACTGCTACAAGTATGCCAAGTCGTGTCAAAAATGTCAAGAACATGCAATGGTCCCTAGGCGACCGCCAACACAACTACATCCAACACCACCCAGTTGGCCTTTCGCCCAATGGGGAACAGACATTGTGGGGCCATTGCCCCATCCTCTTCAGGATGCAAGTACATTCGGGCAATAATAGACTATTTCTCCTACTAGGCGGAGGCTGTAGCCCTGAACGAAGTGACAGGAGAAATCGTGGCCCGATTTATCTGGCGAAATGTAATATTCTGGTTTGGCATTCCCAACCGGATCGTCTCAGACAACGAAAGCCATTTTTGGAATCAAAAGGTCTATAGATTAGCCAAAAAATACAAGATTGACTGGAGGACATCCACTCCGTACAATCCGTAGGCAAATGGGCTAGCAGAAGCTTTTAATAAAATATTGTGCACCCTTCTGGTGAAGATAGTCAGCTCCAACAAAAGGGACTGGGAAGATAAGATGTATGAAGCATTGTGGGCGTACCGTACCATCTACAAAACCCCAACGGGCTGTTCGACCTCTCTTTGGTGTACGGCTTGGAAGCAGTAGTCCCCGTTGAACTAGAAGTACCCTCACTTCGGGTCACTATCAAACATGAATTGGTCAAAGATGATCGAATAAATGCAGAACGAAGATTGGAAGAACTCCTCGACCTGGAAGGGAAGTGACTTCAGGCCCAGCAGAACATACAGGTCTATCAGGCCCGCATAGCCCGCGCCTTTGACAAGCTCGTCAAGGGGCGTGAATTCAAGAAAGGCGACCTCGTAATGGTCAAAAGAAGAGAGGTCGTGGCTGCCAACCATAAAGGCAAGCTGAATGAAAACTAGCCCAGGCCATATGTTGTCCAAAAAGTCTACCAGGGGGGTGCGTATAAAAAGAAAGAGAGTGCCTGAGAAGAAGAGTGTGCAGCCAATGCTCATCGAATACTTGTTTGTTTCCTTGGCCTCTGGAACAGATCCAAGTCATTTTGCTCGTGTAGAGCTACATCTCTTATTTTTTTCTTTTGGGTTTCCATTTAATTCTTGTTTTTTTCTTTGTTTCCATCATCAAGTTGTGAGTCAGTGGAGCAAGCTGTGAGGCTCAGCGTGTAAGAGGATTTGTTCCTCAGAAGCATGCTATGAAGCTCAATGGGAAGCAACCTGTGAGGTTCAACAGTGTAAGTAAGCTGTGATGCTCAGCGGTTCAGGCTGTTAGTCAGTGGATGCCACACTATGGTAGAGTGGGGGGGTGGATGTAGGTCTGTTTGGTGTGGACTAATCCACCTAAAAGTCATTTGTGTCGTGTGGTTTGGCTATGGTGTGATTTCCATGTGGTGTGATTGAATTAGTTCTACGTTCTGCACTTATAGGGCTATACGCATTTGTTCAGCATTGGTACACAGCCAAGTGCTTGTTGTTTTGCTTGTGCGGTTTACTTTAACAGTTGCTTGCTTAGGCGCACTTCAATCATTTTAGTTCAGCATAGCATCCTTTGTTATATGCTAAGTGTTCAAAGTTTGTTCTGTGCGAACCATCTCTTGCATCTAGTCTCATTCAGTCCAACTTGGGTAGGGTGAGTTTTTATTAGAGGTTAAATTTTTAAAAAGGGGATCTATTTACCCCCCCTCTAGATCCCGTCCGTGCACCCTAACAATAATAACCAGACTAAGGCATGTATAGCAACTGATATCTAAGGAAAATAAACAGCATTTAACTGGGTTACAGAAACTAGGTAGCGATCGGTCGAGGACTGCCCCTAGAAAGTAGCAATCATTCGGGGGCCGCCTTCTAAAGGAGGCAGTCTCTGGAGAACCGCCTTCTGTCTGTAATAGATAGAAGTTTAAAATAACATGTTGGGCCTATGCTAGGGCAACTAATGCATGAAAATGTAAAAGATAGAAGAATAAGACATTCTAACGTGTTTAGAATGAATGAAAGTTTAAAATAGGCATGAATTGAAGTCAAAATTATTATCTTTTTGTGAGAGGTGCAGGGCTAATATGCAGAGAGTAGCATGCAAGCACAATCATGAAAAAACATCAAATACTCAACGTAGAAAGCATGAAATTGAGCAATATCAGAGGGCTTTTAATCCTAACTTGATGTTTAAGTCGTTCATGAGATAACCTACCTCTAGGGCTGCTCTTAAAGTTTAAATTTCTCACTAGAAGTAAGCTCTCATTCCTGTACATCTTGTATGGAACCAGCAACTTCCCAACCTTCTTACTCCTTAACTGTTTGTTCTAATTTCACGAAATTTGGAGGGAAGTGAGAAGATACAAAGGGGAATAATTAAATCGAAAGGCTAGATATGAAATTACCTCTGCTAAGGTCCCTAAACCTCTAGTCTTTGCCGGACGAACACGCTCATTCCTGTGCATTCTACAGAGAAATAGCTACTTCCAATTCTTCTAACTCATTAACGGTTTAATCTCCTAACATAAAATTTAGAGGGGAGTTAGACAATACTAAAGGGAACAAAAAGTTCAGAATATTTTTTAAAAAAAAATAAAAAAAATTCAAGGTTGTAATCAACTATTTACCATCACGGTCAACTATTGACCTTCACGGCCACTGTTGACCGTTGCGATCAACTATTGACCACCTCTTCCCCTCTTCTACCTTGAGAGTTCTAAGTGTTATGGACTCTGTTTCAGCACGTCGTGGCCACCTTCTTAGGTCTCTATCTTCTAGAATTCTCCCCCAAATCGTGTCCCGTTTGTTTCTATCTCTTGTCCTTTATATTATCTCGAGTTTGATCCATAGAACTCAAATTTTAGTGGACTATATCCTCGAAAAACTAGGAGGAAACTTCTGGATTTCTGCATTTCTGTACAAGCCAAACTCTCTTTTTCTGCTCGACGGGCTCTCCTTCTTGGGTCAATATCTTTCAGATCCTTCCACCAAATAGAGTCCTACTTGTTCCTATCTCTTACCCCCACTATTATCTCAAGATTGATCCATAGAACTTGAATTTTTGTGGCCTCTATCTCCTAAAATCGTGGAGGAACTTTATGGATTTCTGCAGCTTCTATATAAAGAACCCAGGTTCGCGACTATGTGATGGGGGGCATGTTTTCAAGGTGACGGCGAAGCCATGCCACATTTTCTTCTTTCTTCTTCGACCCTAGCCTGAAGAGGGAAGTATTAGCTTCACATTGATTTTTTTTGGGCTTTTATTACATCATCATTTGCCCTCTTAACTTCGCCCCTACTTTGGACAAATCATCATAGTTTTCTGTTTCTTTGCTACAACTCCGTGATGAGGGCCTGTTCTTTAAGTCGAGACAGAGTCATGCTTCATCCTCTTCGTCCTCCTTCAACTCCATCTTGAAGAGGAGAGTATTAGCTTTGTTTTGATTATATATGTACCTTATTTCTCTCATCTTTTCCCCCTCTTCCAAGCCCTAACTTTTCAGGTTTCACCACTCTGTTCTGTCACTCAGAAATCCAGATTTCTTGTGACGGGGGCACGTTTGCATCGCTGGAGCGAAGCCATGGTGCATTTTTTATCCTTCTTTTCGACTCCAAGCTCTTAAGGGAAGTATACTCTTCGTTTTCTCCCATTCTTGGCTCATTATCTCATCCTCTTCATACTTATTTTTGTCCATCATTTTACACTTTCACATAGTATTCATGCTTGTTCTTCTGTCATGTTCTACACCCTTTCGTTTTCTTGTGTTTTCCACCCCATTTTTCACTACTATATTCCCCGTTTTAAACCCTTAGTTTCACCCTAGTTTTACCACAACATTCCCATCTTTCCATAGCATCCTTTATTTCCCATTTTGATTTCTTTTTCTGCAAGTTATTCTTCATTCTTTAGGTCTGATTTGTGCACTATTCTGTATTCTCTGCACTGTCTGCATTTTTTGCCAAATCCCTGGTGCTATAACTTTCTGTCCAGACCTCCGTTTGTCATGATGCTTATTCCTGATTGTTCACAACATTCAAGTCTTCTTTCATCCCCGTTTTCTCCCGGTTTAGACTTCGTTTCTCATACTGTTTTCATCAATCTGTGCACCATGTTTATTCAGTCTACACAGTTTTTCTCATGAACCGCACTTTTGCACCTTGTTTATGAAGTTACTCGCTGCGGGTCTCACGGGGATGGGAAAGTGCTGAAATTAAGATGCAGAAATTAAATGACCATGGCAGGAAGTTACTCGCCACGGGTCTCGGGGGGACGGGAATGGTGTAGAAATTAAATTGACAGAAATTAAACGACCATGGCGGGAAGTTACTCGTCGCGGGCCTCAAGGGGACGAGAAAGTGCTGAAATTAAAATGCAGAATTTAAATGGCCATGGCGGGAAGCGACTCACCATGGACCTCAGGGGGATGGGAATGGTGCAGAATTTAAATTACAGAAATAAAATTGTGGAAATTAACGACCATGGCGGGAAGTGACTCGCCGCGGGCCTCAGAGAGATGGGAATGGTGCGAAAATTTAGTTGACAGAAATTAAACGACCATGGCGGGAAGTTACTCACCGCGGGTCTCGGGGGGACGGGATTGGTACAACAATTAAATTAATAGAAATTAAACGAACATGACGGGAAGTTACTCGTCGTGGGTTTTGGGGGGACGGGAAGGTGCTGAAATTGAAATGCGAAAATTAAGATTGGGGAAGGGAATACCTGCGAAAATTTACTCACCGCGGATTTTAACAAAAGGGGAAACAAAAAATCACACGGAGTGTGTATGTGTGGAGTGTGTGATCAGCAAGGGTCAAATACCCCAAAGAGGAGCAGGGTGATCACGCTCAGCGGGATTAGGGGTTCTTTCTTCCTCTTCCTTCGGCCGGCCAACGAAGAGGGCTTCCTTGGATTACCCTTGCAAAAGAACAAACAAAAATCAACTGAGTCAGAACAATGGCAGTATAGTATTAGTCCCTTGTGAAGAAAATGATGAAATCATGAGCGACCACACACCTGGTTGGTGTTATTTTTAAACCCCTTTTAGTACAAAGGGTTGAAGAATGCTATGATGAATGAAACGGTGTGCGGCGACGCACAAAATAGAGAACTTCTCTTAAGTGAAGAGGGGTGGTATGAATGAAAATAGAAGATGGTGCATGCAACTAAGAATGAAGAAGAGTAGAGAAAGAAATGCTTATTGGGGCGCCGAAGGTAGAATTCGGTAGAGCTTCGACAGTGTGAGGATGACGTGGAAGCATGGTGGATGAAGTAGCCTTTCTCTCGCGAGCACCCGGGCACCCGAAAATCTGGCAGAACCTCCCCTGAAGAAGTCTCGGACCTGGAAACGGATCTGACAGAGTCTCCCCATCCCCTATCGGGTTTGAAGCTCTCTTATTTCGAGGGAGAGGTCTCATATTTATAGGGGATTCTTTGAAGAATGCGTCTGGGGTCAGGGACGCGTTCATGTGAATGCATCCTGGTTCCCAGACACATCCATTAATAAAAAATTAATTTTACTTAAATGGGCACATCCTAGAACTTAGACGCGTTATTTAGAAGCATCCGGGTAGCCCAATTTCTTCCACGAAAATTACGTCGAAAGTCACCGAAAGCGTTGAAAGCGAGAGGTTTCGATGCTTAACCGTGACTTTTAAAAGGCACGTCTGGTCAGCAAGACATCTTTATGTTTTAGATTTATTCGACTCGTCAAACTGAATGGCATGGCTGGCACCCGCACGAGGCTTTAATAATGCGTCGCTAACAGTATTCTAATGGCTTCTATCCTTGCTACAAGAGCATATGACTCTTCAAAATCAATTCCATTCTCCTGATTATACCCTTTAGCTATCAGCCTTGCTTTGTTTCTTGTTATCACTCCATCTTCATTCAACTTGTTCTTAAAAACCCATTTACTTCCAACAACTGGTTGGTCTGTGGGTCTGGGAACCAGGTTCCACACTTGATTTCTTTCAAATTGGCTAAGTTCCTCATGCATGGTATTGATCTAGTGTTCATCCCGCAGAGCTACTTCAATGTTTTTGAGTTCTACCTGAGATATTAATGCAATGAAGTCCTCATTATTTACTTCTTTATGGAAGGATATGGTCCTAGGAGGGTCATGGAGATTTCCTATGATGTTTTGAATAGGATGGTCTTTTAAGGTCCAGAGGTTGATAGAAGACTCACTAGGCATAAGTTGAGTTGGAGTCTCAGTCGACCGACCTATTTCTTGATCTGTAGGTTGTAGCTGGCTGCTCTCTATGAGTTCTTCTTTAGACTCCACAAATCTTCATCTTCATCCTCCTTTTCCCTATCAACAGTAGCTTTACTTGAGTCATCAGTCAATTCAGCAAACACCGCATATGTAGTTTCTTCCACAACTTGATTTTTTATGTTGAAAACTCTATATGCCCTCGATGTTTCAGAATACCCCAAGAATACTCCAATATCAATCTTAGCCTCAAATTTATCAAGATCAACTTTGTCATTGTTATAGATGTAACATTTTGAACCAAAAGCTCGAAAGTAGGCTAAGTTGGGTTTTTTACCTTTGAGCATTTCATAGGGTGTTTTTTCACTTTTTGGCCTTACCATAGCCCTGTTAATTATATAACATGTGTTTGCTACTTCAGCCCAGAATTTCCTTGGCAGCTTGCTTTCAAACAACATTGTCCGAGCAATCTCCATAATTGTCCGGCTCTTCCTTTCCACAACTCCATTCTGTTCTGGGGTCTTGGGAGAAGAGAATTTGTGAATCACTCCTTTCTGGTTACAGAATTCAAAAAATGAGAAGTTCTTGAATTCTCCTCCATGGTCAGATAGAATAGTGGAGATTCTAAATGTATCTTATTGTTTTACTTTTCTAAAGAACTTCTAAAATTCAAGGAAGGCATCATTTTTGTTTGCTAAGAAGAAAATCTATGTAAAGCGACTGAAGTCATCAACTAACATATAACCATATCTCTCACTATTGATGCTGGTGGTTCCTGTTGGTCCAAACAAGTCCATGTATAGGAATTCAAATGGCATGGACGAAAGGGTTCATTCCTAAGTTTAAAGGGTCTTCGGGTTTGTTTTCTAAGGGAGCATGCTTCAGAGATTTTAGTGTTCTTTTGAAAGAAAGATTGGGTAGACCCCTTACCATGTCATGCTTGGCCAGTTTGTGCATAACACTATAACTAACATGTCCAAGCCTTCTATGCCACAACCATGCATCATTGGGCTAATTGGCAGATAAGTAAAGATTTTTAGAAAATGAACTATCAAGGTCTACCACGTAGACATTATTTATCCTATGACCTATAAATTTCATAGAATCATAATTTTATTCAAATATCTTACATTCATTGGCCATCATCTTCAATCTGCAGTTCTCAGTTCAGAGGTAGCAGAGTACCAGCAACTTTCAAAGGAAACTGTGACTTCATCCCTACGTTTACAAAGGCTCAAGAGGTACCGGTGGAAGAGTCTTCGAGTCTTCTTCGCAAAGGCATTCGTCTCATCTCATTCTAAGTTCGTGGCTGTCCAGGGCAAGCAATCTACTCCGACTGTGCAGAAGGGTTCTAATCAGCATCTAGAGGTAGTTTGCAGAGGCTGCCACGCCAGCTCACCTGAAGATCTGAAGGAGGGGTTCGACCGGGACCTTATAATATGAGTCTCCCTCCTCCTCCAATAAGTGGCACTCCATTCGGCAACCCGAGCGAATTCTTCTCCATTTTCTCCCCAGGGTGCGTAGTTCTATCTTCCCTAGGACTGAACTGACACCCTGTCACTCTTTGGGCTGCTGCAACCTACTCTGACATCTGCTGGCACCCCCGTGGGTCACGTTTCTAAGGCAACTCATCAACGGTTCCAACGCCATCGACCACGCTCAATTTGAAGTCCGGGACAGCTCGTGGCGGCTTCATCTTCCTGATGCTGTGGTGCTGAGACAGTCCAAACTAGAATAAAGCCTCTGCTTCCAGTCCCACCCCGACCAGCGCTGGCTTCCAAAGCTCCTACCAAAATTCCAACACCTTCCTGGGTCAACCTATGGAATTTTGGCACTAGTCCCGCTGGAAGAGGAGTTAGGGAGCGACCACAACAATTCCAGCAACGACTATCTGTCCTCTATTCCTGAGAGGGGACGGAATCGACTCCGGTGTTCATTGAAGCTCTTTGTCTTCTTCTTCCCCTCCCCCCTTGGCCGGCTAAAGGCCTCTCCCTGTGCGGAGGTAGTTTTGGTTGTAAGAGCTTAACCCCCACCCTAAGATCCCCTCTCTTGCGAGAGGTGTAGTGATGTAAGATCTTGAGCAGGTTTAAGCGACACCGGCATGGCGTGTGGGGAACCCACGCTTCCCCGCTCGCCCTCGTCTCCAAACGAGATCGGTTTCTTCAAACTAGTCGAGTAAGTGCTCTCACCTTGCTCTTTTTTTAGTGCTTTTCATTCAATCTTAGCTCTAGTCTCCGCTGGCTGGTGAGAGAGTGCCTGATCTCGCAAGTCCTAGACTTCCGAGTGACCACTGTGGGGGTGAGTGATTACCCGTGCCCTCGGCACCTGGTCGGCCTCTGGAATCGGACTTGCCGTACCCTTTGGGGAGACCCTCTGGTCTTGCTAGCTCTCTACCAGTAACGTACCAGCCCTCACAACCTCCACTCGACATCACCGAGTCACCCTGGGTTTTCGATTCAGCGTCGAGTGAGTTGCCGCCACTATTGGCCCAATCGGGTTACGAATTGTGCTTGCAAGATAGGTCCAAGGTTGTGTCACATCACCCCCTGCATATTTTTTCTGTGTGCAAGTTGTGTTAAAATCTGTGCACTTTCTCTAAGGTCCTTGCACGTTCATTTGAAACATGCATCCGTGCATGTTTTGACTCTACTTCATGAAACATGCATCCGTGCATGTTTTGACTACTTCACAGAACTTGCATCCGTGCATATTTCTTTGAAACATGCGTCTGTGCATGTTCAGTTGAAACATGCATCTGTGCATGTTCTGCCTTGCTTCATAAAGCCCACGACTTGACATCAAGTTCGTGCTCATATTATACCTCGTGCATTTTCCTCAGACAAACTCCTTGCATGCTCTTCCTGCTATCAAGTCTGTGCTTGACCTTGCTCGATTGTGTATTAATGCCAGTGTATGCACTGTTGCAATGACAGTGTATGTCCAAGCAAACACTGTATTTAAAGCAATGCATGTCCCAACATATGCTTTATGTCCTCTTAAAGTCTGAGCACATACTCCACCAAGTCTGAGCACGTACACCAGCATGTCCGAGCACGTACACTAGCAAGTCCTAGCACATTCACCAACAAGTCCGAGCACATAACAACATCCGTGCACATTTATGCTTGTTGCTTGTTAGAGTCGGAGCATACACTGTAGCAAAGACAGTGTATGTCCTTAGAAGGTCCGAGCACATTGGAGCTAGTCCATGCATGTTTGCTAGACCAACCCCGTGCATCTTTTGCTTACAATATAATGAAGTTAGAGCATACACTGTAGCTAAGCCAATGTAAGTCTGAGCAGATACTGTAGCAGCCAGTCTACATGTACTAAACATACTCCGTGCATCTTTCTTCAATCTAGTACATTTTCAACTAAACTAATGATTATTTTTATGTTGACAGATAATATTTCATGGAAAATAAGGATGGCACGTGATCCAAGGTTGGATGCAGTGCCAGGATCATGACACGTGTAAAGCAACATGGTGAGATGCTGCCACCTGTCGAGGCTCTAGGGTGGGAATTCGTGGAAGACACACGTCCCTTCTGCTGTTGATATAAAATGAAGATTTTCTCCTTCTGGAGAAGATGATAGTGGATATTTTCCAGACTAGCAGAAGCTGATTTGTGCGATCCAGAGAAGAAAAAGAGAGAAGAGCAAGGAGAGAAGAAAAAGAGGAGAAGAGAAGAGAGGTTTTGAAAGTAGAGTGTTAGAGAGCTTGTGAGAGAGAGGGGTCACTTAGTCTCCTAGTTTAGAACCAGAACTATGATTGCTCAGTGTTGAGCTACATTTCCCATTTGGGATCTTCGTGTTTTTCTTACTTTTGTTTTTCTATTTTCTTAACCTATTCTTCAAGCTGTTCGTCAGCAGAGGTTAAGTTGTAACTCCTCAACATGCAGAGAAGTGTTCTCTGGTCGGGTAAAGTTGTAAGTCCCCAACGCAAGCTGTTAGCCAGCAGTGTTGGCAAGCTGTGAAGCACAGCAGATTAAGCTGTGAATCAGCAGAGAAAGTCACATTCCAGTTGGAGTGTGGGGTGGACGTAGATCTCTAGATTGAGATCGAACCACCTTAAAAATCTGTGTCTACTGTGCGATTGAATTTGCTGCTTGTCTTGTCTTAATTCATTGTTCCTCGCTCAGTAGATGTTTGATAAGAATAGTGTAAGATCCAGGTTATAAAACCTGTTCAGACTCAGTAGTTCTCACTGAGTGGTTGGTGACTGTCTAGCTGTCGCTTGTTCTTATTCCGCATTAGACTCTGCTAATGTAAAAATTTTTAATCGGGTGACTGATCCATTCAATCCCCCCTTTCTGGATCATCTACAGACATTCCATTTGTAGGATTTGGTCTCTAGGCGTCCATACAGACTTATCAGTCCAGAGGTTCCGGAAGCAAATAAAGAAGGGGGGTGTGCTGCCCGAGAAGCAGATAAAAATCTGGAAGATCCAGACATGAGTGGTGGGAAGGGACGCGATGCCCTGAAAGAAGATTGGAGGGAGCGCGATGCCTGGAGAGTGTAAGGGGACCCGAAGATCCCGAAGATGGTAAGGAAGGAGAAGAAGACTGTGGAGGATTCGGAGGTTCTGGAGGGTGAAGAGGGGAAAGGGTGCGATGCCCTGGGAGATCTGGAAGTTCCAAGAAGATATGGAAAAGGAGGGTGCGATGCCCGATATGCGGAGACAAATCTGGAGGGTTTAGAAGTGGAGGTGTGGAGTGGGCGTGATGCCCTAGGAGGTGACTGGAGAGGGCACAATGCCCGGTAGGTGTAAGGGGACCCAAAGATCTCAAAGATGGAGGGTATGGAGGATCTAGAGGTTCCGAAAGGCAGGGGAGGTATGGGTCCGGAAACCCGAGAAAGAAGAAGTGTAAATGCATGCAGATGTAATGCAACGGAAGCGATGGATGTATGGAATGCATGAAATGCAAAGAATATGGGGAGGACGAGAAATTCTTCCTCACCCGACGAGTGGCCCAATCAGTGATAGATAGAAATGGGGATGGAGTAGAATAGAAAGTGGATGAGGTAGCGAAAGGCCTCTTAGCAAAAGAATAACTACCCCTCCATGGCAGTGAAAGTATATAGCCAATGGGCCCAACAGATAAAATCAAAGCCCATGATGAAGCTTCAACAATAAATGACAGCTCCCTTGGAGGCAGCGCGCCGCTGGTATCGCTGAACAATCCGTCACCGCGACGCGTCATTTGTCCGGCCGGCGGATTGGCGAGCATGATTCGGTCGAACGCCGTGATTTGCGTCGCATCCTGGCCGGTCATCACCCCGGAGACGGTGCCGTCTTCGCCGATATGCCCGGAAACGGTCTCCCACATCTCGTCGAACGCCGGGAGAAACGCCGGCCGGAGTGCCGGCGGGGTGGCGAGGAGGGCTTCGGCGCAACAGCGCAGGTAGCCGTTTTTTTTGTCGAACGGCGAAACACGGCCGGCGATTTCGAGCCGGTTTTGGAATGAAGCCGCCGCGTCGAGGCGGTCGCCGAGCGTGAAGGCGGATTCGTCGGCGTCGGTGACGAAGATGGAAAAGTTTCCGGCGCGTTCTTCCGGTGCGCCGAGGAACCGGAGCGTCGCCGCGAGCCGGTCCGGTTGTTTTGAAAAGTGCGCCGCGATCCGGTCGCGCCCGGGAAACGGCCGGACCGGCGACGGATTCAGCCGGGACGCGAGCGGGCCGACGCGCAGGAGCATCGCCGCCCGCGCGCAGTCGCACACGCGCAGTTCGCCGTATTGTATCCAAAAAACGGATTCCTGAAAAAATTCCCGCCCGAGCGCCTTCGCGTCGTCGAGTCGCATCACGACGCCCCACCCCGGCTCCGCGTGGTCGCCGGAAGGCGAACGTCCGGTGACGCGCCAAGGACGCGCGCCGGCGTTTTCCAATGCCGCCCGGAGTCGCGTGTCCGCCGCGTCGTTTTCAGCAAACGACCGGCGCGCGCCGTCCGGGTCGTGTGCGGTCACGACGGCCCAGGCTTCCGGGAGATCGCGGAGGGGAACGTCCATGTCGAACACGGTGGCGAAATAGCTCGGGCGCACGATTGGAGACTGGCGCAGGCCGCGGCGTTTCCGCAAGTTCCGGTTGTCCATGCGCGCGCCCTCCGAACCCCTTGTCCGCCCGACGCGCGCCGAAGCGTTCCGGTTCTGGATAAAACTCGGATTCGCTTCGTTCGGCGGCTCGCCGGCGCAGATCGCGCTGATGCACTCGGAACTCGTGGTGCGCCGCCGGTGGCTGGACGAGGAAGGCTTCCGGCACGACATGGCGCTGTGCCACTCGTTGCCGGGCCCGGAGGGGCAGCAGCTCGCGGTGCTTTCGGCGATGCGGCTGCACGGCCCGGCGGCGGGAGCTTTCGCCGGCGCGGCGTTCGTCGTACCCGGCGCGTTGCTCGTGTTGATCGCGAGTCTTTTTCTGCCCGGACCGGAGCGCCCGGAATTCGCGCCGCTCTGGGGCGGGCTGCGTATCGGCGCACTCGCGTTGCTCGCGCCGTCGGCGTGGAAAATGCTCCGGCGCGATTTGCGTCCGGCGGTGCTGATGCTGGCGTTTTTCGGCGCGACCGCGAGTATCGCCGGCGTACCGTTGCCGTTGATCGTCGTCATCGCCGGCGTGGTCGGTTTTTTCATTTTCCGGAAAAAAAGTCCCGCGCCCACGCGCGACGAACCGGCCGGAAATCCGTTTTCCGTCCGGCATCTCGTCACGACGACGACGTTGATTTTTATCCCAGCCATTATCGCGACGCTCGCGTTCGGGTGGGGCCTTCATCCTGCTACACAGCGGCCGTAGCGGTGGTCGGTCCGCCCTCAGGCTGCGAATACCTACCAACATCGGAGTTGCCTCATTTCTGTTTCGACACAGGTCTCGAAGCCGGGCACATCACAAGAACCGCGCACTGCGATTACTCGCCGCTCAGCGGCTGCACGAAGCTCCGCGAGAACCACTTTCAGTAGCGAATGTGAACGCCGCAGATATTCGTCAGCGGTGCTAGTAGTCCAACCGAGTGCGCCTTCATCGGCACAGTGAGTCACGGCGTCGGCTATGGCAGACCGCTTCGGTGGAGCGGACGTGCACATCAGGCAGGTGAGCGCTGTCGTCTCACCAACCATCTCAACACCATGTATCTGGCACTTCACCAATTGCGCTCCTTAGCTGTTCATGGCTTCACGTCGGGCGGCGTACTTGCGTTCGTCCTTTGCCGTCGCCCATGCAGGCTTTCCGATCTCTTTGAACTCAAGCGTGTGGATGCCAGGGCCGATCCGAACGTCCTTAGGCACGCGCAAAGTCACCGTGACGAAACTCTCGCCCTCATAGGCGGGTCCGAAATCAGCGGACTCCATAACAGCTTCGACTTTCATCCGTGGCTCCATTCCTAAGTTCGATAATGACGGGAAAGTGTTGCAGGGCTGAACGGCGCCCCCAACACATAGGCCGCATCTTTCAGGCTCAGAAATTCTAGCAGGCGGTAGACGATCTCATCCGCGACAGTCGCCTTGCGCCACGCGCGCTGCGCCTCGGCCTTCGCCAGCCCGCCACGACTGCCCAGCCGGATCGCCGTGCGGCGGTGACGGATGCGGTTGAAGCTGGCGACCGCGTACAGGGCTTGCGCGATAAGCTGCGTCAGGCTCTTGGTCGCCCAGCTCACCACATCGAACACGGTAACACGGGCGTCCTCGACCTTCTGCTGCGCCGCCAGCACTTCGGCCTTCGTCTCGCCCAGAGTGTGCCCTTCCAGCGCCATGATGATCGTGCCGCCGAGCTTGCGATACATCGCCATCACCGCGTCAAGGCATTCGCCATTCTGGCCTTCCGTGAAGATATCGGCAGGATCGACGCCGCCCGCGATCAGCCTCAGCCGCTGGTTATCGTTCGCCGCGTAAGCGAATACCGGCTGTTTCAGAGGCGGTAGTTCGCGCCGGGTGGTCACGGCAACAGAAACAGCCATCTACCCGTTCTCCTTTATGGCGGCGCGGATGGCGGTGGCTTCGATAGCGTCGGATATCATCAACTGTGTGGTTACAATGCTGGCGAATTTTGCTGCTGCGTGGCCTGTAAGACGGCCCTGCATTTCGTCCAGTAGATAGCCATTGCGGCGATGCGTTTCGCGCAATACCTTTTCAAGGTCCTCAGCCCTCTGCCTTGCTGTGGCGAGTTCGGAGCGGATGGCGGCGATCTCGCGCATTGTCTCCTGACATTCGTGATTGAGCTTCGCAATCACCGCGTCCTTGGCTTCGAGAGCGTCGGCGGCAGATCGCATGAGGCGGCGTGCTGACGGGCTGTACCCGGTGTATAGAGAATAATCCCGCAACTCCGCGATCAGGTCAGCCATTGCCGTCCTCCTGGGTGTGAGGTCCGGTGGTCGAGTGCCGCGAAGCGGCGTATCGAGACCTTGAACCCAAACACCCGAGGGGACAATTAGCCTTGCTGCATGGTGATTCGGGACGCGACGGATGCTGACCTCGACGCGATTCTCGCGATCCACAATGACGCGATCCTGAACTCACCGGCGATCTGGGATGACGCGCCCGTCGACCGTGCCGAGCGCGAAGAGTGGTTCGCGGTGCGAGTGAACGCCGGCAACCCGGTGCTGGTCGTCGAGGAAGAAGGCGACGTCGTGGGTTACGGCACGTACGCGCCGTGGCGCTGGAAGCGCGGTTACCGCAACACCGTCGAAGACTCGATCTACCTTGCCGCATCCGCGCAAGGCAAGGGCATCGGCCGAGCGTTGCTCACCGAACTGATCGATCACGCCCGTGCCGCCGGCCACCACGTGATGCTCGCCGACATCGAGAGCAGCAACCTCGCATCGATCCGACTGCACGAGAGCCTCGGGTTCGAACGGGCCGGCCAGCTGAATGAGATCGGCCAAAAGTTCGACCGCTGGCTGGATCTCACGATCCTGGCGCTGCGGCTCTAGCCGGCTATTCGGACGGACCGACCGGCTCAACCGGCTCGACTCGGATGAGTTCGGTGCGATGGATGGCACGATCGCGCTCGGCGGCCATCGCGCTGCGGCGGGCATCCCCGAGGTATCCGTCGAGCTCGGCGTCGGAGGGGAACTCGAACAGCTGGATCTCGAGAGCGTGCCCGTCCGTGCCATCCGACCGCACTCGGCTGAGCAGCTTGCCGTCGTAGTCGCCGAGCAACTCGAGAACCTTGTCTTCGTATGCGACGAGATCGTCTTCCTTGCCGGGTCGAGCCCAGAGCAGACAGCAGAGCGTGAGCGCCATGACAACACGCTAGACGACAACTGTTCGCGCATCGGCCGGTTGTTTCCTAGAGTGTGACCGTGCGTTCTCGGGGGATCCTTACTTTTGCTGTGCTCGCGGTCGCCGCTTCGGCGGCGCTGACTGGATGCGACCCGGTTGGCCCATCCGGAACCCCGATCGACTGGACGGCCCTCGGCCAGTCGGTCGCGACGCAGACGCCGCAACCGACTACCGCGCCGCAGATAGGCGACTGCTGGCAACTGAGTTACCCGGCGTTCCTCGTAGAGCCCGACGTGCCCGCCGAAACCCAGGTTCCCTGCACCCAGCCGCACCAGGCCTACACCTTCGACGTTGTGACTCTCGAGGGCGGGGCAACCACCCCCACGGCGGGCGTGACCGAGGCCGCCGTCCAGGACCAGGGCAAGAGTTCCTGCGGCTCGGCGTACACCGAGGAGTTGCCCAAATCCGCTGGCGGCAACAGCCGGGTAATTCTTGGAACCGTCGTCGTGCCACAGAGTTTGTGGGGCGCCGGCCAGTTGTGGGCGCGCTGCGACTTCCTGGAGCTAGGCATCGGAAGTGCCTACACGTCGCCCTCGCTTGCCAGCCTCCCGTCTGACGGGAATGACTTCGTGAACTCGGTGAAAGCGAACCCGGGCGCGTACCAGGTCTGCGTGAGCAATCCGGGGACCAACACCGCAGACGGCCCGGCGCTCAATTCGACCGCGGCGTACGCGACGTGCGATATACAGCGCTGCTCCCTGGAGAAAAGAGAAAAGGAAATAGAGAAGAAAAAGCTTCTCCGTCAACGCATAGCCATGGATAAATGCCGCCGCGATCAATACCAGCGACGCAAGACCGAGGTTGATGACGAATGCATACTTTGCGGGCAGATAGGTTCGTCCATATGCCGTAAAAATGGTGCTGCAGAGGTTTACGAGCAAAGTGCCGGATAGCTGGCAGGCGGAGAACAAAAGCCATTTCCACAGCGTAAGCCCGGGATACAGGTGAGCCGGAAACGACCAGGCCAAAAGCGGCAGGCTGATCAGCAGAGCAATGGCCGTGATGCTCAAAACGATCTTTCTTGCGCTCGCGGGCTCGAGCCGGCGGCGTGAAAGATAATAGTTCAGGCTGATATCCAGGCCGAAGGAAAAAAAACTGGAATAAAGGGAAAGCAAGTAGACGAACGAATAAAATTCGGCTGAGATCGCCGATTGGAACAGGCGGGTCAGAAACAGGTTGACGAAAAAAGAAAGCATGACCTGGAGACCTTTCCAGTACATGCTTTTGTATAAGATTTTGCCGATCGCCATTCCATGGGCTACTTACGCTGTGTGATGGATGCGGTTACTACACATCAGACCATAGGCGTCGATGCAGTTGCGGCACTGCGCGGGCAGGTCCCGGCCGATCCGGTGAGCTTCTCTGAATTGCCGGTTTGGTTCGCTTCGCCAGATCTCGAGCGGATCCATTTTAAAGATGTTGCCAAAGATCACGGGCGGGCTGCTGGTGGTCTTATCCCAAAGGGTGAACGGCGTTGTGACACCCAGGAAATCGCAGGGCGCGACATTGCCTTTGATATCTACATAGAACTGTTCCGTCGTCTGACAGCCCATTTGTTTGGGCTTCATCCGGGGAACGCTGATCGATATCTTATGCTTGCGCGCTCTTCTTACGGCCTCGTCGACGAGCGCCTGCGCGTGCGCCCAGCCTTCTTCGCCGGGGTAGCGTCGAGGGTCGACCCAGATGCTGAAGAAGAGCCCGGAGAGCCCGCCTTCGCGCATGCGCGGAATGTCGATTGAGCCGTCGGTGTAACGCTTGCTGAGATCGAAGCCGGATTTCGAGAGAAAGCGCTGCGTCGTGTCGTCGTGCGTGTCGATGACGTAGGTCGAGAAGTGAAGCTTGTGGGCGCGAGCAGCGATATCGTCCGCGCTCACCGTTGCGTGCGGTGTGCGAATGAACGTATTTCCAGCAAGCAAGCAAATTACGGCGAATACAATGGTAGCGATAGCGCGCGCTGAGCGCATCCGAGCCTCCCTGAGCTCCGACTCAACTGCGTATGAAGTGTGGAGAGTTTACCCTATCAGCCAGCCGAGCAGCGCTTGTTTCCACGCGTCGCGCTGAACTTCGGCGAGGGATTCGGTGAGCGGGATGCCCTTCGGGCAGGCGAGCACGCAATTTTGTGCGTTGGCGCAATCTTCGATGCCGCCGTTGCCCATCGAGGCTTGCAGGCGTTCTTTCGCATGCATCGCGCCGGTGGGATGCATGTTAAAGAGGCGCACCTGGCTGAAAATCGCCGCGCCCATGAACTTGCTGTTTTCGTTGACCTGCGGGCGAGACTTGGCTCGCGACGCCCGAGCTTGGTCACCAGCGACCGTCGCGGACAGACATCCACGATCTCGGCCTCATGGATCGGATGCCGGTGCTGCGCGGCTTCGCCGCGGTCGCCAGACGCTTCAAGCGTTCGACCCGGCGGTAAGTTCCACTCGAGTGGGCGTCCCCGCATCTGCCCGCCATTGAGGTTTGTACCGCGCAACCCGCATCTGCATGTTTATCGGTTTGCTGGAATCGACGAAAGCGCGGCTTCCACGTGTTCGCCTACTTTTTCCCACGTCTGAGAGACGGCGAATTGGTGTGCTTTGTCGGATAGGGCTTTCCATTCTAGCGGGGATAGCGCGTGTAGCTGCACGATCGCCGATGCCATGCCTTCGCTGTCTTCCTGGCCCACAAGCAGGCCGCCGCCTGAACCTTGTATCAGTTCCGGCGCTGCGCCTGCTGGTGTGGCAATGACCGGTGTTCGGCAACTCATGGCTTCGAGTATCGGTAGGCCAAATCCTTCTCTTCTCGATCCGAAGAGCCAGGCATCGCATCGCGCATACAGCTGTCGAAGCATCGCTTGTGGCGGCGAAACGTGAAATTCGATGTCGGCGGGGAAATTGCTTCCCGGCTTGCCATGGCCGAAAGCGAGCGCGCGCAGGTTCGGGATCGATCTGCGAGCGCGTGCAATTGCATCGAGGATGACGTCGCTGCCTTTTCGCGGATCGTGCGTGTAGATGAACCCTACCGTGAAGGGGTTTCCCTTTTCCCTGGGGGAGGCATGGAACAGTGCACCCTCGACGGCATTGGGGATGACGATGACATCTTTCTGGCCGAATTGCTCCCGGAGCATGGCACCGAGCCAGTTCGAGATGGCAATTTTCCGACCAGGAATGGAAAGACTGGCACGGACTGCACTCTCGTCGCTGGCCCAGACTTCATAATCCTGGACCAGATGCACCTTGGCGCCCTTGGATGCAGGCATCGCTTGCACCCAGTTCATAGTTTCCCACCAGGTCGCGATGATGACGTCGGCATCGGGCACGTCGCGTGATTCGATCGGACGAAATCGATCTAGTATCCGGTGCGGCACCGATGTCCCGTCAAGATGGGATGCGCGGGGCTTCAGGCGTAGTGGAATCCATTGGCCTTTTCGCAAAGCGCTCAGTCTGCTTCGCAGGTTCGGGCGTCCGTGTGGTCGGGCAATGAGGAGAACATCATGCCCACGCTTCTGCAGCAATTGCGCATAGGTGACGATAACCCTGAATCCGCCCGAATTATCGGCGGCACCAATGGCAAAAGTGATTTTCATGGCAATTTATTATCGATATCAGGTTTGACCTCCAATAACTTCCAGAATCGAACCAACTGCGCTAAGTGGTCGCGAAAGAATTCGTCGGTCGTAATGCGTGCCAAAAAATTCCAGAAATACTCAGTCCGAGGATTTGTCGCGTTCAAGCAGTTTCCATGGCACCAGACGCCGTGCAATGGGATATAGCCGCGGCGGTATCCAGTCCCGCAAGAAATGATCAACTTGTACCGTCCTGTCAGGACGATCATCGGTTTTGGGGCGCACCTTGAATACCGTTGTGCGTGCTTTCAAGCCACTAATACGACGGCACCGCCACCACGATCCGGCTGCCGCTGCAGTTCGAACACGGCAGCACCACCGCCACGATCACCTGCCATCCGAAGAGCGGCGGTGCCATCGACGAGTTCGTGCTGCTGTGACCCGTCGCCCGTCAAGGAAGGCCACCCCATGAAAAGCGGATCGCTCATCCGGTTGCTCGTCGTGTTCGCCGTGGGCGCCGGTGCGCTCGGGACGGGCGCGCTGTTGCTGCGCCACCATGGCCACGCGACTGCGACCGCGCCGGCCGCATCGGCAAGCGCGGCGTCATCCGCCGCGGCGTTGCCGCTGGCATCCGTCGCGCCGGCCTCCGCGAGCACGGCGTCCATCCCGCCGCGAAAGAGTTACCCGGTCGGCGCCTGGACGATGGCCGTGCCCTACATCAATCCGTTCGGCGCGCAGAAGTCCTACGGTGCCGTCGAGCACACGGCGAACGGCCAGCTCGATCTCCGCTACATCGACAAGGCCAACATGGAGACCGCGCGCTCCAGCAGCGGCGAGTTGTGGGAGCTGCAGGTCGAGTGGAAAAAAGATGCCGGCACCAGCGCCTACGACGATCTCGCCAACTACATTGCCGGGCTGGGCGGCGAGTCCTGGCCGGCCGACCGCGACAGCCTGGTGGTGCATGCGCGCGACGGCGAGGGCAACGACTGGTGGGGCCTGGCCTCGCCACACAGCGGCGGCTACCGGCTGACGATCTGCAAGGAACTGCGCCTGCGCGCCGGCAAGCCGCTGAACTTTCGCACGGCCGACTTCAAGGATGGCGTGATCCATTTCACCACCACCAATCCCGGCCACGTGTTCCAGAGCCTCAAGCTCAACCTCGACGCTGGCCAGGCCACGCTCTTTGGCCGCAATACGTACCTGCAGGGCCACTACCAACGCGATCTCGCCTACCAGCGCACGCTCTATGCCTACAAGACGCACGATTACACGCTCGACGACCTGCCGCAGGACAGCAGCCTGCCGATCCAGTGGAAGCTGACCTGGGATGCGAAGACCGCCCCGAAGCAAATGACTGTTTCGCTGGACGAAGGCGAAGACATCCAGCCGGTCCACGACGGCGAGCGCCTCGGCGCGCTCAAGGTGCGCGGCGCCACGCTGGGCGCGGCGTCGGTGAGCACTCCCGAGGGCATCACGCTGAGGCATCCCGAACTCGACCGCAGCGGCACGCGCACGCCCGAGGGCGACACGTTGTTCTGGCTGCCGTCGGGCTACTGGAACATCAAGCTGGTGCCCAACGCCAGGTTCGGCGACTCCGACACGCTGGCCACCCGGCTGGTACCGGTGAGTGCGGGGCAGATGACCGTGCTGGATGTCGGCCCGCTGGTCGAACGCGCCTACCACGACCCGGCGGTGGACAACGCCGGCGGCACCGACAGTCAGTTGCGCATCCTCGGCGCGACCGCGCACGGCGAGCAGGCGACGGTGGATTTCATGCTGCAGGATGGCAGCGGCCCCAAGCTCGAACCCACGCCGGCCAACACGCAGATCGTCGAGGGTGGCCAGCCGGCAAAGGTGCTGTCGATCGAGCATCTCAAGACCCCGCCAGGCCTGGTGCTGGTGCTGGACTCTTCCGGAAACTCCCACGTGATTTCGTTGAATGGAGTCTCGGGGCAACAGCGGATTTTACGCACGTTCGCCGTATCCAGATCCTGGAACACTGCGTCCCAGACCGAGCACGGCAGCGGCACCACGCCACCGCCGGCCGGTAGCGCAAAGAAGCCTTTCTGGCTCATCCAGTAGATGGTCGTTCCAAGGATCGTCATGGCAAATTTGCCAATCAGACCGCATCCTGTCGCGAGCTCGTTGAACGAGAAGACATAAGGATAGCCGATGAACGACATCGACCAGAGATCAATATCGGTCCAGATCAATGCGTATTGCGGACCCTGTATGCCGCCGATAATGGCTGATCCCTTTGGGATGCGATACGTTCCAGCAAGGTTAGTCGTCGCGGCCGTCCACACCGTATAATCGCCGGGCGTGCACCATCCGATCAGAAGCGGGTCTTGGATACCGAGAACCGATATGCCATAGGCGACCATGATCTGCTGCGGCATGGACACGAACATGCCGGTGTTTGCAATCGGCGCCTGCGGAATGATCTGCGCGACCGGAAGGCCGGAGTTCGGCTGCCAGATGAAAATCGGGCCGTCATCGGCGCAGGCCGCGAGGTAGGAACCCCAATTGTCAAGCGTGTAGTCGATAACCGTTATCGGATTGCCAGAACCGCTTGGCGAAGGCTGGCCCGTTCCATAGCCACCGCTGCCATAGCCGCCGATGCCGTAGCCAGTCGCGAGAGGTTGCGGCGCGCCGGAGCGATAATAATAGATCTGCGCATTGCCGCTATTCATCTCCATCGATGCGCTCGAATTGGCTTGGTTCGACGCATAGATGATGAAGTTATTCGCATCGACGATATTTTCGACGGGGTAGAATCCGAAGAGCGTTAGACCGCCGACCGAGGTCGATATCGTGACTGGGAAGCTGTCTCCTACGGAATAGCCGTGATTATCGAGAAGCACATTAACCGAAGATTGACCGCTTGTGGTCGAGAATACCGGAACCGCGCCGCCATCTGTCACCGTCGCTGTGGCTTCGGATGCCGCCGTGATTTCAAACGAATCCGATGAGAGCGAAAGCGCGATGGGATAAGCTCCCATCAAGATCAGACCGCCGACGCTAACCGGCGTATAGAGAATGATGGAATCGTAGGAGGTCGAATCAGATCCCGTCACATTGACAATGACGATATTGCTGTTTTCCGTCGTGCTAAATGAAACCGCGACGTTGTAGACATTGAGCAGCGGCGTTACGTCTGACAGAACGCCATCCGTGATGACGCCTAGCTGATCGACGGCACCGACGCCCAAATGCTGAACGTCGCTTGTGTCCTCCCAAGCGTGCAAGGCCCGCACAATCGAGTTGATCGCATAGGGATAAAAGCGGCTCCATCCGCCCAACTTTTGGACAAGGCCGGAGGGCGCAAAACGAACCAGATTTGTACTTTGAAATGCCGCCTCGTTGAGCGAAGGCGTGGCCTCGACGTTTACGCCCGGTGTCAGTCTGACCGTTGACGTTGGCATTACGTCCTCGGCGGGTTGTACGGCTCAGGGATTTGCGATGTCCAGCCTTGCGACACGAACTTGCGTCTTGCATCTTCCACTTGCGGGGGGCGGATGTCGCTTCCCACACGCCGCTGTTCGGATTCTGTGTCAGCGGCAGTGGGGTGGGATTGCCCTCGATGGTGACGGTCACCTTGAAGCCACTGCCGTCCGAGTAGGGCAGCGCCCCTGCGGTCAGCTTCAATGCAGTGTCAGTCATCTGCCTTCCTCGTGTTTTGATATTCGCGGCGACCTACGCCTTGATCCGGTTGACGGGGCCACAATGGTATCGCGCGCCCTCAACCTTCTTCGGACGCTCACCCGAAACTCGTTCAACCATGTCGCAGGCAGCGTCCGCCTCCGCTTCCGTATCGAAGACGATGAATGGTTCGGCGATGTACTTGTGGCCGTTCGGCGCAAGCGTGACTTCTCGTCCAATGATCCAGCAATTGCTCATGTGTTCCTCGACTGTTGTGTGATGTTAAGGGCACCCATTGGAGCGCTCGATCAGGCCATGCGCCTCTTCAAGTAGGGCGGCGCGCTCCTTGGCGTATCGCTCGACGTGCCACGCCCCGCCATCGCAGGCGGTTATCTTTCGCAACAACGACTCCGCCTGCTCTGCGCGGTGCGCATAAACCAGTACATGATTGGCAAGACGCCCCTTCTCGACCTCAAGTCGAGTGATCTTGATCAGCGCCTTCTCCAATGCATCGCGCGTTCCCTCCAGCATTTCTGCGAGCGTGTCATTGTTGGGTTCAATCATTTCTGCTCCTTACGTTTTCTCCACTCGGCAATCCCGTCTCGGCCGATGGTGGTCTTGTGCTTGGCCCATGCTGCATCGATCATCGACCTTTCTTCGGCGGTCAGAGGCCGCTCATCGTCCGAAATTTGTGTGCGTTCTTCTGACGTTATTGTGTCGATGTGTGCTCGGAGGCGCTGATTCTCCTCCTTGACCGCTTCCAGGACGTTCCGAAGTTGAGCGTTCTCAGACTGGTACCTGTCCAACACACAAAACACGGTTTCGATGTTGTGATCACCCGCATAGCGTTGGCGGATAAGCGGCAGGAATTCCCGCTCCTGATCTCCCGGGGTCATCGCCCTTCTCCCACCAGGCGCGTATTCTCAGGGCGCATGGCCTGAAACCCTGCGCGACGCACAAGATTGGCGGCGTCATTCCGCAGCGGTTCGTCGGAGTAGTACCAGCGGCGGAAGATGGACCGCCAACCAACAGTCTCCGTCGCGAACCGGTGCAGGATGCCGAGTGCATCATCTAGCAACAGATGCTCCCGCGTCTGTCTCGGCGGGGCCGAGATTGAATTGCGCGTTGTGTAGCCTTCTTGCATGTTCGAGTTCCTTGTTTGCGTTCTCAACTGCCCAAGTGAGATTGGCGGTTATTTCCTTCTCCACCGCTAGTTGGGCATTGAGGTCAATTACTTCCTTTTGAAGCTTCTCAATCAGATCAGCAGCGTCCTTGGAAAGGCAGGAAACGTTGCCGACATTGAACTGACGCAGTCGCTCAACCACGCTCATGTTCTTCTCCCACTCGTCTGCTCGATAGGCGCAGTCGCCGTGATCCGCGCCCTTGCGGCGCCACTTCCAATAGATGTCGCCCCACGTCTCAGGCATCTTTCCACCAGCCTCCGTCGCCGTGACATCGCCCGGTGTATCTGACTGTACGTCCCGATATTCCGCTTAAAATTCGGGGCGTGACAGTTTAGTTGGTATCAGAGCCTAGGTCGTCGTGTCCTAGGTTTTTACGCTAGAGTCCTAGAATTGCATAGCATCCCAATAATCGGTATATTAAAAGGTGTTATCCGAACGGTAGGTTATGCCTATCGGGAAGTTGCACACTTGCGTGAGTGGTCTTCGGATCAATTAACTCCGCCTGGTACCGAGTGTTGGCTTAGTGTTCTAGACCCCTAGTCGTGTTAGAGTCTTAGACCCGACCTGGTGAGACTGGGTAGAAACTGGGTTAAGTCCTTACCTCGTTCGTAATTCATGATCTAACCTCTCTTAATAACCCAAATTTATCTTTTCCATCCGTAAATTATCTATCCCGTTTGTAGGTGCTCGAGATGGCAGCCGAGCGTGCTGAGATGAGGAACTTGCAGCGCACCGTGCAAGGCCTCACCGATGCTTTGCAGCAAGTGGCTCAGGCTGGAGCCAACGCAAACCGTGGCACCGGTGATCTTTACCGGAATTTTCGAGGCATGAACCCGCCTCGATTTGCTGGTTCTACCGACCCCGATCAGGCCGAGCATTGGCTCGATGAGATGGGGAGGATTTTCGAAGTGATGCAGTGTACCAACCAGGAGCGTGTGCTTCTATCGACTTTCCAACTGGAACGCGATGCACGCACTTGGTGGGATTCCGTCAAGGTGACTCTCGGAGATCAACCCGCTTCTTGGGAGGAGTTCCAAGAATATTTCAACGATAAATACTTCTCCGATCGTGTCCAAGAGAAGAAGGCGGCAGAATTCGCAGCTTTGAAGCAGCGTGGTCTTTCGGTAGCCGAGTATGAAGCACAGTTTTCACGGCTCTCTCGGTATGCTACCCACCTTATTTCTACTGAGAGAATGAAGGCTAGGCGATTTTTGAATGGTTTGAAGCTTCACTATATCAATCAATTGGCGCCGATGGAGATATCTACCTACGCCGAGATGGTGCGGAAGGCACAAGTTCTGGAAGACACTCTTGAGATGACGGAGCGGATTCGAGGCCAAGGTGGCAAGAAAGATCAACCGAAGCCGTTCAAGAAGTTCCAACCTAGCACTGGCACCAATTATGGCACTGGCAAGAAGAGGCCCTTTGTTGGGGCTGGATCTGGAAGCGGCTCTACTTCTGGAGCCGGATCGGGAACATGGAAGGGCAAGATGCCACGACAAGAAGAGAAGAAGCCGATGCAGATTGTCCCTTTTAAGGGAGTGTGCAAGTATTGTGACCGCCCGGGTCACAAGATGGAGGAGTGCTGGCGCAAATTAGGCGCGTGTCTTCGATGCGGGAGTAAGGAACACCGCATCCCCGATTGTCCTCTTATAGCGGAGCAGGCTACACCGGCAAAATCTAATATCTTCAAGAAACCACAAGGCAAGCTCCAGGCTATTCATATCGAGGAGGAGGATACTGCCGAGGAAGGTGGACTCGTGGAAGGTACTATTATCATTCTTGATAAGCCTGCATATGTTCTTTTCGATTCGGGTGCAACTCATTCATTTATTTCTCGGAGATTTGCTAAGACCGTATCTGTGGAACCTTCTAACATGAGCCGATCAGTTGTGCGTATTAATTTGACATGCTTACTTGTTAATCTTAGCGGCTAATGATTTGACTGCGGGAAATGTTTTAGAAAACTGCATTGCAGCGAAGGCTTCACGGCCAGGCCGTTTAATAGCATGCAGTGGTTCATGGTTCAACCGACTAAAACTATAGCGGCTCTGGTTCGGCAGTCAAATATTGTATTTTTGCTATGCTTATGTTCATTTAAATTGGGATGGTTTTCTGTTGACCGTTTAATCCCATAGATGTTAATGTTTAGCATATGCAGTTATTCATGCATCCATTAGTGGCATGTCATTTCAGCATATTCAATATTGTAGGCATATGAATATGGACTGATGGTTTTAGTATATACAATGATTGTGCATTGAATCATTGAATCATGGCAATTGTAGGATATCCAGTCGATTATGCATGTAGCACAATCAATTATTTGTGCATGTAATAAATGAATGATTGCCATTTTAACATGACCCAGTTGATTATGCATTTATGCTCATGCATTAACTTCTCAGACTAGTATGCCACTAGAATTGCACTGTACGATCATAAATCGAACAAACTGGGATGGAGCGGGGCCATGGGACCATCAGGCTAGAGGGAGGGGTGCAGCCCCCAGGGGGTTCGCCCTCCCTAGGGCATGCGGTCACCCGTGGGGCATGCGGTCGCCCCTGGGGTGAACTGGCCCTGAGGGAGGTCGTAACCCTGGGGGATGGCCCCGGGGGTCTTCTTGCGTCATTTGGGGTTGTCCTTTGATAGACTTTGGACCCCAGGAAGCTGGGATGGGCTCGTGGGGGCGGTCGCTCTTTGAGTTGTCATAGCCACCCGCAAGGTGTCCAGGTAAATACCCGACACACCCCAGATTACCGAACTGCTTGAGTAGATGGCTAAGGGGCCGCACGGCGTGCCTTGGGTTGACAGTGGGAGCCCGTGGGAGCTAAGGGGAGGCACTTTGTGGCTATGATCCATGCCTTGGGCTATATGCCATGTTGTTCGGTGGGTTGGCAGGGTAGCCTCAGGTTGGCCCAAATGCTAGGATTAGATGGCTCATCACCACGTGTCTGAGTGTCGGGGTTGACCTTGACTTGTCGGGGGGTCGTTGTAGGACCCAATTGAGGTGCTAGAATCACGGGTTGGCCCATGGTTGGGTATAGAATGGCTGCAACATATGCACCTACAAGGTGTTCGACGAAATGTCGAGCATGCCCGTGTGAGCCATACATGCGTGCGGCGGGCCTCCGAAGCCTGTGGTTGACTTAGTCAAGTCTCCCTTTAACCTTGGAGGATTGAAAGACGTGCTTCTGGGTGAGCCCTTGGCCCATTTTATTGAGTGCCACGTGGCGTGGCTCGACGCCGGGGTGCCCCCGGGTGGGCCCGGGCGGCGATGCAGGATGCAGGCAAGGACCATCTGTGAGTGGCCGGAGTTGACACCGGGGAGTTGCTTGTGCCACCGTGCATCACGACAAGCCAGTCAGGGCCCTTGTAGGGACCCACGGGATTGTAGAGAGGGCTGGATAGCCCGTGCCTGGAAGGTGTTCGGTGAAATGCCCGAACCCTTATTTCTTGTGATTAAGGGCTACAGTCAGGAAATTGGGGTAGATTTTGATGAATCCTATGCACCAGTTGCTAGGATGGAAGCCATAAGAATTCTTCTTGCTTTTGCATGTTCTAGGAATATTAAATTACAGCAGATGGATGTCAAAAGTACTTTTTTGAATGGGATTATTAAAGAGGAAGTGTATGTAGAACAGCCACCTGGTTTTCTATTTTCCTGTCAACCTGATCAAGTTTTCAGGTTAAATAAAGCCCTGTATGGACTGAAGCAGGCTCCTCGGGCCTGGTATGAAAGGCTCACAGAATTTCTGTTGAGTAAGGGCTACCAAAGAGGTAAGGTTGACCAAACCTTGTTTACCAAGAGTCTGAATGAAGAGCTCATAGTAGTCCAGGTATATGTAGATGATATTATTTTTGGATCAACTAATACTGGACTATGTAAAGAATTTTCACAGATGATGTCTTCCGAATTTGAGATGAGTTTAGTTGGTGAATTGAAATATTTTCTGGGCTTACAGGTACAACAGCTTGCAGATGGATGCTTCATCAACCAAACAAAGTACACGCTGGACATATTGAAGAAGTTTGGAATGAGCAATCTGAAGCACATATCCACACCAATGGGTACCAGCACCTCACTAGACTCAGATGAATCAGGTAAACAAGTTGATGCAAAACTCTATCGAGGTATGATCGGATCTCTTCTTTATTTAACTGCCTCAAGACCTGATATTCAGTTTAGTGTAGGCATGTGTGCTAGGTATCAGACTAGACCCACTGAACTTCATCTAGCAGCAGTAAAAAGAATCTTTAGATACTTATCTACTACTCATAATTTGGGTCTATGGTTTCCTGCATCTCGCACACTAGATTTAGTTCCATAAACAGATGCATATTATGTAGGGTGTAAGCTGGAGAGGAAAAGCACTAGTGATCACTGTCAATTCTTAGGAGGGTGCTTGGTGTCTTGGGGTTTTAAAAAATAACACTCCATGGCCCTCTCCACTGCAGAAGCTGAGTATGTAGTAGCAGGGAGTTGTGGTACTCAAGTCATCTAGATAAAACACCAACTTCAGGACTTTCAAGTAGATCTAGGATGCACACCCATTTACTGTGACAACACTAGTTGATGTGACACACCCTCCTTAGACCTAGCAAGCAAGTGCAAACGGAACGACGGACTCACTCGCACGAATTTACTCGCGAAGTGCACACCCAGGTCCATAGGTGGACCGACGATGGAGATGAGGGTCCGAAGTGGGACCTCGTTGTTCCAGGGTTTGGCTAGCTTGAGGCTGAATATCTAAGGGTCTAAGGATGCCCAATTTTCAGGGGCGACCGGTACGCCGAGGGCGTGGGATGTAAGGGATCACTCTCGCCTCGCCCCGCGGTGGTCACTCGATGTGCAGAAAGTTGGAACGGGCACTCACTCGCTGTCCGACGGGCAACCAAAAATAATACTAAGCTAAGCAAAGAAGAACCAGCAAAGGAGAGTGGCCCGAAGTTCACCTGATCGGCGTGAAGACGTCGATCTCGGCCGGAGACGAGGGTGAGCGGGGAGTGTGGGTTCCCCGCACACTGCGTCGATGAAGCTTGACCTGAAAACAGAAACCCGTGTTTCCCCTTACGCCTTTGGCCTAGGGGAAACTCTGCCGAAATTTCGTCAGAAATTGACGGAGACTTGGTCATTTCAACAGTGGTCCGCTTATGGCTTCCACCGTTCATAGTCTTGTCCCTCCGACCCCTCATTCATATGGCCCTTAGGCTTGTGACGTCTAGCGGGTCTCTGCCGAGGTCGTGTAGCTAGGGGCCTTGTAGGCATGCCGGGGCACGGCGCCAGGGGGGCCGCTTTGCTTCTCTTTCTCTTTCTCTTTCTTCCCTTTCTTTTCTCTTTTCCTTTCCCCCCTCAGTGAGGAGTCGGTTATTATTTTGCTTTATGGCTTCCGTTCTTTGCCTGTCTTAGGCTTGTCCTGATATTCGTTTGTCGTACCTTGCAGATAAATGGCCGCTTCCAGCAGTTCTTCAGCTTCCGCTGCCGGTGCTCGCCGTGCTTCACTGCCTCCGGTGCCGGTTGTTACTTGGTTTAATGTAGAAGACCTGGACCGTGACCACGCAGAAGTGGCAGCACTGGCTGATTCTTCGGGCTCAGATACCGAGACCCTGGACATTCGCCGGTTGGAAAAGACCGAGAAGGGTTTCAGCTTTGACCGTAGCAAGGGGGTCTACCCCGCAGAGTTTCCGAAGGACAAGCACCTAGTTCGCCACTTGAAGCACCTCCGGGTTCGCGACAGGCGGGATCCATGGGCTGTAAGGCAGATGGAGCGTGCTATTCTTCAAGGCCGGGACAGTCTATCTCATGTAGTCCCGAGGAGCGTGCCTGCCTACTTGATAGGGGAGACTCGCGAATGGGAGCCCGTGCTGGGGCTGGAGGCAGTGTTGCCAACGGACGACAAGCTGGTGAGGACCCCGGGCTTCACCCCTGCCAAGTGGGACACCGCAGCGGGACGTGTGCAGGGCGAGCAGCATCGCTACGGTCTGTTCCTGGCCCCGCTGAAGTGGGGCTATAGAGAGGAGCCTTTTATTCTGGACTGCCTGGCGGTTAGATTCAAGCAGGAGCTATCGCTAGGCTGGTTTGGCGAGTTGAAGCTTCAGGATGCACACAGCTTCAGGGAAGGGGCGGTGGAGTTTACGGACTACGTATTGTTCAACTACGCCCCCATCTTGGTCCGGGCCGGCATTTACCACAGTGTGTACGCCTCCCGGTATGAGTATCCAATCTCCAAGGGCCTCTGCTGCGGAATGATAGAGGTCTTCTGCGCGGAAACGAACACCTTCTATACTGCGGAGGGGGAGACTTCATTAGATTTGTGGAGCTTGAGCCAGTTGAGTGGCCTGCCTATCGACGGAGAACCCTATGAAGAACTCTGCCTCCCGGACCTGATCAAGGATGAGACCAACGGGGACGGCTATTACTCCCTGGGCTACTCATACCGATACTTGATGAAGGCCTACCGGGGGCTGTACAGACTGGCACACGGCGAGAAGCAACCTCGTCGTGGGGATCGGAAGAGGGTCCGGATGAATTTGTGGCTACAGTACTTCCATGATGGCCCGAGGGAGTACACGGACTTTCCTTGCGTCGGGGCCGCTGTTGCCAAGAAGAGACGGGCCAAGCCAAAGCTGGACGTGAAGATTCCGTCCAACTAGGTGATGGGTGTGCCGTTGAAGGCACATTTGGGTCTGTTCGAAGTGGGTTTCGTGGCTTATTCCGGACCCGATTGACGATCCGTCTGATTCTCTTCGGGGGCCCACGGGCGGTGGGCCTCCTTAGTGGTTGGCTTCTCTTCGCTGCTGTGATTCCGGGGACGGCTTCACGGCAGCATGCTGTCTCTTCGGGGGGTCCGGGTGGGACGCGTCCTCCAGGGCTTCTTCGGTTGAAGTTGTTGTCGTTGCTGGATTGGCGGGGACATACGGGCGTGTAATTTTGCACGTCCACACAAGGCCGTCCCCAAATGGAGGGGACCTATCAGTGCCACAGCGGTAGGCAGGTTGAGGTCACTATGGGGGCTGGACGCGGAGACTCTAGTGTCTCTCTTGCGATCAGGGGCCAGTCCGTAGCTCGTGGTCCCACTCCCGCCTCTTTAGAAGCTCCCCACGTCAGAGGAGACCCAACTTCTGCGGGGGATCTTGGCAAGCATCACCATTCCCTGAGAGGAGGCACTAGCGGGAGGGGCTGTGGGTCCCTTGGCGATAACGCCTGATCCAGCTTCGCTCGACGCCCTTCCTCTGACCGAGGGCCAGATTCTCACCCTGTCGAGCTGCGAAGCGACGACGGGTCTGGACTTTACCGAGGAGGTAGAAGAGGACATGGGCCCGTCAGCCGCAGTAGAGGCGGAGCAGCCCCTCATGATAACGGGGTCAGGTGATCCTGCCACGATCTTGCCTACTCCTCTGGCGGTGGCTAGCCAGGAGTTGTCTGTTGAGGTCAGGCACTCGAGCGACCCGGCTTCCACTCTTTCGTCCTCCTCGGTCGTGGTGGATGAAGATCTGTGGGCAGCCGTGGATAGTGCAGTCGAGTTTGACCTTCCGACCGTACCTTCAGTTGGTCATGCCGCGTCAGATGCACCGGCTAGGTAGATGCTGCTGGCACTGTGATCAATAATTTTTGCCGACCCCTCCCTCACATACCGAGGGGTGCATACCATAGTGATGCAGCTGATCGGGGCATTGCAAGTGTTGGGCTGCCCACTGGAAGAGTGGTCGCGGCGAGTCTTGCTATTACTAAAATGTGTCAACCACTGCGAGTTCCTTGAGACACAGGTTCTCGGCGAACACGCCGCTATCGACACCCAGGAAGATGAATACCTGCAAGTCCTGGAGGCACGGCAAGGTAGCGAGGAGCAACATGAGAAGGCCCTGGAAGAAGGCCACCATGATGTTTACACCCTTACAAATAGAATCAAGATACTAAAGGGCTATCTCACCGCGGCCGAATCCGATCTTGCCAAGGCCGAGGTCATGGTAGAGAGGGAGGCCGAGGAGCTCACTGTTGCTAAGGCCGAGACGGCGTCCGTGGAGACCGAGCTGGCACGCCTCAGGGAGCAGAAGCACCGACTGCGCGATATGGCAAATTTTCCTTGCGTCGGGATCCTCCCCCTCGAGGATATTTTTCGAGGCATCGCTTAAGCACCACTTGAGGAGACTTTCCCTTCTTCTCTCTTTTGACATGTAACACAAGGGTATGCCCCGGAGCATATGTAGCCTCTCCCTTTTTTGAAAAATAGAATAGTATTCATCCGTTACCTCCACGCACCCGGCGTGGCGAAGACAACCCCGGCCAATCTCGGACTCCCGGTTAACAATTATTACAGCAGTACAATGATTTTGACCCACTCCACACAGGGAGGTAAAAGGTCACACGTGGGGCCCAGGAGTCACGACAATTGGGTTGACGGGCAGCATCTTGATGTCGCCTCCGTCGGTGCCGAACCCGCATTTCGGAGTTGTCCGGACAGCGCGATCAATGGGGCCGTGGGGCCCACGAGCCACTCTGTCCTCCGGATCTGTTGTGGTGGATCCCACAGTGATGGGACCCCTGGTGGCGTGCCTCCACAGACGGCGGTCGGGCGGGAGTCACTGGTCGGAGGCCGATCGGCTCCGAACTCCAAGGCTTGGAGTTGCTGCCCACGGATCTGAGCTTCTGTTTTCAGGCGCGCGTCTCGGCGAGAATCACCGTTGTGGCCACTCCCGACGTAGGATCGAAGCCCACGAGGTACCGTTGGAAATCTCTCTTGATGGGATTCAACACAGGGTCGGAGATCAGAGATGGATCTGTGCGGATCTACCTTTTATCAATTTTAGAACCTACTGCTAAACTGTGCTTGAAACCTCAGATCTGTAGAAAGGTTTCCTGAGAACTGGTGCTTTGTGCTGAAGTTGGTGCTCCTTTTCCATTGCACTTAGGTTCCTTGTGATCGGTCGTTCGCTGGATTAGTATTCGTGGCATGTTAATTGCGATTCTGATGAGTTGCACTGCCGCTGTACGTGTGTTGAGATGCGATTGTCAAAGTCTTTCCTGATGCCTATGTGCGTTGTAAAGAGTGCGTAGTGGAAGTGTGTGGGTTGGCTACCCACTGGTTGAGGATCATTATGGTGAGATTCTTGCTGGTCGAGAGGTTTTGCTCCTTCTCGATGTGACTTCATCTTGGCTTCTAGTGCCTTGATGTCATCTGTTGCCGTGCTATTGCTGGTAGTTTTCTGGTGTTGGCATTGGCATTGCGAGTGTTGGGGAATTTGTCAGCTTGTCTGCTGATTGAGTTCCCTCTACTCTGCATTTTTCCTCATGGGTGTTGTGCTCTCTAGGCATTACTGTGGTCCTTGAGAAGCATTCCCTGAGATTGTCGTTTGTGTTGCTTTCTTGTGTCGTGGGTCTTCCTTGGTGAGTAGTCTGACACATGACTCGTTCCTTGTAGTCGGGTGATCAGCTGCTGTTATGCCTTGATGTGACTCTGCTTGCAGATGTGTTCCGCGGTTCTATGTGCTATTTGGAGCCGGGATCCTGCAGGTGCTGTCGTATTGTTTCTATATGGTTTTGTGTCCTTGTCGTGGACCATTGTCTTGTCAGTTAGCATTGTTGTACTCTCCTTTTCTGGTGACATTAACTTGCGACTCGGTCAGACATGTTATCCGACTGAGGATTGACTTGATTCTGCTCATGGTCTAGTGCTATTATTTTACTGTCATTCTTTCCGTGTATTTATCATTGGTGTCCTGTGTGCCAGGTGTTCTGTAACGACCCAGAGATCCGGATATCGGTAAACTGATACCAAGACCTGGGGACGCCACCCAAGAGGCTGATGAGGCCCCGTAAGGGTTGGGAAGTGTTGTTGGCTGGCGCCACCTACCAGAGGGCGATGACAAAAATATTCGACGAGTTGCTTTACAACAAAGTCGAATGCTACATCGATGACTTGGTCATCAAAACAAAGAAGAGGGAGGATCATCTGGCTGACCTCTGAATTATATTTGAAAGGCTACGCCTGCATGAACTGAAGATGAACCCCATGAAATGCGCTTTTGGCGTTTCCAATGGAAAATTTCTGGGCTTCATTGTCCGGCACCGGGGAATTGAAATAGACCCTATAAAAATCAAGGCTATTCAGGAGCTACCTCCTCCAAGAAACTTGACGGAATTACAGTCGTTGCAAGGTCGACTAGCCTACGTTCGTAGGTTTATCTCTAACCTGTCGGGGCAGTGCCAGCCGTTCCACAAGTTAATGATGAAGGACACCCCATTCCAGTGGAGCAAAGAATGCCAGAAAGCTTTTGACTAGCTGAAAGAATATTTGAAAACTCCGTCAGTCCTAGGGGCACCTGCTAAAGGGCAGTCGCTGATCTTGCACATAGCTGCCACTGAATGTTCTTTGGAGGCAATGCTGGCCCAAAACAATGAAGAAGTGAAAGAACAAATTTTGTACTATCCTAGTCGAAGATTGGTCAGTGTTGAAGCGAAATATACACCTATTGAAAAAGTCTGTCTCGCTCTTGTGTTTGTAGCCAAGAAAATGAGGCACTATATGTTGTTGCATGAAATCAAGCCGATATCCAGGGCCGATTCGATCAAATATATACTCTCTCAGTCGCTCCTAAAAGGACAACTATGCAAATGGGCCATCATTCTCATGGAGTTTGACAATTTTTATATGCCGCAAAAGGCCATCAAAGGCCAGACCATTGCAGATTTCTTTGTAGTGCACCCGGTGCCTAAAAACTCTCCATTGATCATAGAACTCCCTGAAGATGAAACTTTAGAGGTAGGCCAGATCCAACAAGCCATTTGGCAACCATACTTCAATGGTGCATCGAGGATAGAAACACCCCCATCTGGGCGAACAAGAATAAGGGCGGGGGTGGGCGTCGTCCTCAAGTCCCCCGAAGGAGAAGTGCTACACACCTCTTGCTCAATCAATAAAGCCTGCACAAATAATGAAGGAGAATATGAAGCCCTTATTGTCGGTCTCCAACTAGCTTTGTAGTTGGATATCTGCATGTTGCATGTGTTTGGGGATTCGATGCTGATCATCAAAAAAATTCAGGGACAATTTGAAGTCTGAAAAGTCGAATTGCTACCTTACCATGCTAAGGTGAAATAGCTGATGGAGAAGTTTTACTTGGTTGAAGTAAACCACATCTGTCATGGTCAAAATGCACAAGTCGATGCATTAGCAATGTTAGCAAGCTCACTGGTAGCCCTGCCTGATGGGTCACTTAACATACGAGTGATCAACAGGTGGCCAAGGTAGGAAGAGAAGGTGAGGGGAACAAGGCGCCGAGTGTTGACCGGGATGGAGTTGTTGTTGATCCATGAGGCCTGGTATGGGCTTGGGTGGGGAGTGCTAGTAAGCCCAAGGAGCTTAACGGTGTCGGGGGACACGGCGTTGACACAACTTCCACTATCTAGGATCACTTTCCTCACATGACCCACTCTAATGAACCTGGCCTTGTACAACTTGTCGACTTCTTCCTTGATCCTTAAGGCCATGTGGGGGTGAAACCTTCTTGACTTCTGCTTGACGGGCGTTGCCCCTGGTTTAAGTACTAGACGATGTTCCACCAAGGAGGGGTCAAGGCCCGACATGTCCTCATAAGACCAGGCGAAAGAATCGCTATACTCCTTTAAGACTTGGATTAGATCAGCTTCTACTCTTGAAGGGAGGTTAGCGGCAATAATGATAGGCCTGGGATCTTCTTCGGTTCCCAAGTTAATTTCCTTTGTAGGTTCATCCACTGCCGATGATGGCTCATCGAACCTCTTCAAACCTTGTGCATATAAGTTAGCGGTGTCATCTACATCACCGTCCTCAGAATCGATCGGGTCTTTTTCATCTATGACTTCATAGACACCTAATCTGTCATCGCTCCACACCCCGTCTAATTCCTCTTCATCTTCTTTAATTACGATCGCCGTGGCGATAAATTCTGGACACTTCAAAAGAGCACTACAATGCTGAGCTAGGTCTTGCAAGAACCTATCAGGAACAGATCTGGAATGACGCGCAAGCGGGCATGACTCTGGCTTGGATGGGGTAGACGACCCGGAACAAGAGCTTACTTCTCTAGACCTAGACCCTAGTTCCCTAGACTCGATAGACCCTACATCTAACCTAGGAGCAAGCAAACCTACTGGGAGGGAAGAGGCAGGGGTCTCGTGCCCCTGGGAATCTGATGGATCAAAGATAGCGTAATCTTCCACACAGATCTCCGTTTTAAAATTGGCATTTTTTTAAGCTCAGTGGAAATCATACAGCAAGATGAAGAAGAGGAAGGAGGAGGAGGAAGCACCTTGGGGCAGAAAGAGTAGAAGATGGCATCAAAGAACGGGTCAGTGGATCGGAACCACATACCGGAAAGATTGGCAGGGGAGTCAGGGGACCACCTGGAAGTGAGATCAACCGGCAGGCAGCGCCCGCATGGACAATTAACGATTAGGAATTCAATCGGTTGCTTATGGAGAAAGGGGGATTGGGATACTGAAGGATCAACCAAGAGAGGTGGCGATCGGGGAATGAAACTGAGTTGTTGAAGGAGGGTTCTTACGCGGGAAGGAGACTAAACAGAAAGAACAAGTGAGCTCACCCTTTCCCGAGGACGGCAAATCGGCTTCTTCAGCTTCCACTGCACAAGCCAAACCTCCTGACTCTTTTTCTGGCAAACTGCAGGCTCTTTAAATAATCTGGAAAATGCTTGGCTGAGATCGATCATATCATCAATGGGCCCCTTTAGCACCTGGGGCGGACTGTCAACTGCATATGCTGTATTTTTCTCTTCTGATTGAGCTGACTGTGACTATAATGTGCCTGGCTGGAGAGGGCCTCTAACAAAGTGCTGACGATAGTCCCATGTGAGTGGGCCTGAATCACCCATCATTGACAGTGCGGACTCTTGGTAGCCGAGACCCCGTCTATTCATCTTTCTGCCCTTGGGCACCGGCTTAGTTCATCCTTGGAGTTGTGCTCCGAGGCCTCTCCCCGGTTGATAGCCTAACTTGAGAATAATAGACCAGCCCTTAGAATCTCGACCGCCGCCTAAATCACCAGCAGATTCTATATCACCTATAAATATAGGCTCCGCAGGCGATTTAGGCGGGCCGGATTCGCCTAGAAGTGAACGGTCCCGCTGTCGCCCAGCTCGGCCGCTTTCGCCACTTTGCCCTGCGGCCCAAACAACTCGGCGCTGAGCTTATCAAAGTGGTGCGGCCCGGCGTAAGTGCCGGTGGCCTTCCAACTCAGCAGGTGCTTCTGGTCATCCCAATTGAAGGCGACCTGTCGCATCGCGCCAGTCTTGTAGGCCGTGGTTAGCCCATCATCCTCGCTGAGCGTGAACTGGCCGTCGTGGCCCGGATAGATCTGCAATTCCAGCGGGCCGTCTGACGGCAGGCTGGTTGACTGAACGACCGGGCCTAGCGGAAGAAGCGTACCTGCCCGCACGTAAATCGGAATTTCGTCGAGCGCCTTGGTCACTTGGAGCGTGGTCGGGCCCTGCGTTGACTTGGTCGTGCCGAACTCGTACCAAGTATCCTTCGGCAGGTACACCGACCGGTTTCCGCCGGGCGTCAAGAGCGGCGCCGCAAGCAACCCTGGCCCCATTAGCCATTCGTCAGTCATGTTTGCCACGGCAGGATCGTCCGGGAACTCCATCACCAGCGGCCGCATCAGTGGCGCGGCGGTTTCAGAGGCCTCATGCGCCAAGCTGTAATAATACGGTAGCAACTGATAGCGCAGATCAAGAGCCTTGCGAATGGCCGCCTCGGCCTCGGGCCCCGACAACCACGGAAAGTGTGGCGTGCTGCTGTGGTTGGAATGCGTCCGCATCACTGGGAAAAACACTCCAGCTTCCATCCATCGTGCCAGGACCTCCGGCGACTTTTCGGGGTGGCGATAGCCGCCGATGTCACAACCCGAGTACGGAATGCCAGCCAGCCCGAGTCCAAGCAATTCACCCGGCGTGCGGGCAAACGTGGCCCAATCACCGCTGATATCGCCCGTCCACACGGCCGCTCCCAAGCGCTGCAGGCCCGGGCTAAACGAGCGATTGATGCTCCAAAAACGGGCGTCCGGATGCGTCGCATGCAGCATGTCAACTTCCGCCAAATTCCAGTAGGCATACTCGGTATAGAACAACTCACCTTCGTCATTCCAGAAACCAGCCATGCCGGCGTCCACAAATTGGCGGTTATTTTCTCCCCAATAGGCACGCACGTCCGGTTGGGAAAAATCGAGATTTCTTGTGCTGGCCAAATCCTTGGGATTATTGGACGGGGGAACCCAACCCTTCGCGCGGGCCATGACCAGATTCTGGTCGTTTCCCAGGCGCGGTTTGCGAATGCCCACGATATGAACACCATGCTTGAGGTAGCCGGCGATCTGGCCGGCCGGATCGGGAAAGAGGGCCGGATTCCAGCTAAAGTCGTTGAAATCAGCCTGTCCTTGCGGGGGAACTTTGTAATCCGGCGTCGTCGTGTACCACTCGAAATCGATGATGAAAGTGTCCACCGGCAAATTGTCCTGCCGAAAGTGCGCCAGCGTATCTTCGATATATTTTTGGCTCTCCCATCCCCAACGGCTCTGGAGATAGCCCAAGCTCCACATGGGAGGAACCGGCGCAAAACCCGTGAGCTCGGCATCCTCCCGCAGCCAATCGTAAAGCTTCGGCGCTGGCATCAGGTAAAGATCCACCGAGTTCCCGGGCACGGAAAGACTGGCGCCTCCGTTAGCATCGCTTTGCCACGTTGCCGGATGATTTCCCTGCGACCCCAACGCCAGCAAACCGTAGCCGGCGGAGCTCCAATACTGTGGCATGCTCGCCCGGCCATTTTGCTGACGGGATTCCGACTTCTCCTGCGTCAGCGAACCCCGTTGCGGGGCCGTGCCCGATCCATAAAACAGGGTATGGGCCGAGTTGGCGGGCGCGCCAACGGTTAAGTCGAGTACCACGCCCGGCGCTGCTGCAACCGGCGTTGGCGGAGCAGACGTCGCACCTGCGTCAACGGCCGCCGCCGCGCCAGCCTGCGCGTTTTTATCGATGGGCGGAGCCGGCGCGGGTTCCACAGTTCCCAGATTGCCCGAGTCTGCCAGGACCTTTCCGCTCGCATCGCGTAGCGACCAAGTCTTGGCATCGGGATCGACCAGAATCTCGCCGAAAGCGGTCTTTATTCCCACCGATGAACCTTCCGAGACTTTCGTAAATGCAAACGCAGGCTGTTTGCCCCCACTCAGGAATATTTCTGAAGAAGGCCCATCCTCGATAGGAGGGGTAGATACCTGCTCGATATGCAGTCTGAAAGCATGCGGCGAAGCCACGTGGAGCTCGACCTTTTCATTCCCCACCCGAAAAGCCAGCCCATCGGGCAAGGTATTCTGAGCATGGGCGGATAAGATTAAGCCCATAAAGCAAAAAGAGCCCAAGGAGCATCGCGATAGCATAAGCATTAGCATAATTATCAAAACTGCTTGAAAGGACCAAGGTTGCGCAAAACGCCAAATCCCGCCTTAGAGATCGATGTAAGTCACGCTATGAGTATAGGGTTGGTCAGACCCTAATGCCAATGTATACGTCAGCTCCCATTGACGATCCAAACTCCTTAGTATGGGGCAGAGGACTTGGGTCCGGTATGGGGCAGAGGACTTGGATCCGAAGGTCACCTTATGCATGGTAAGAGCTTTCGGATAGGCTTAACCCGACCTTCCGCAAATCACCATTTCATATACTGAAGAGTCGGGGAAGGCAAGTATTCACATTCATGTGCATTTGTATAATTGAATATCATCATGTATGGTTGAAAGAGTTTATTTATGTATTTATTTATTCTCGTGCTAGTATCAAAGACTAGAAAGCTATGAGTGACGATCAGCCTTGACTTAATATGCATTAATAAATTTCTCTTTTATTCAATCATTCGTTTGCATACTCATTTAACATATTTCACAAAGATTTCGACAGCACCTCCCCTATCCCGAAGAGTATCCAAGAGGGAATAGGAGAATCGCTCACGAGATGACGAGATGATCTCCTGATCGACGGTCATGCCCACACGGCACTCCCGTAACCTATAATGAATGAAGAATCTGAGGACCAATCCTTTGGGCATTCTCGATCACTCGTAGGGTTGTCAATTGATAGCTACTTTTATTATGGGCCCATGTTTATCATGACGATACACGCATTCAGGTTTATCGAGCAAACTTGGCATGACCGTAGTTGGGAGGGCCCGTACCTTGCTGAGATGATGCATGCTGAGAGATGGCATTAGTTAATATGAGGCCATTGCAGCCATGAAATATAACAACCAAGCAGAAAACCCAAAGATACAGAATGCGGAATTGATCCTCATGTTTTCGAGAAAATTTTGGCAGCATCTCCCCCTGCACCAGAACATTTTGGGGGAGATATATAGGAGACCCGTCCGCAGCAAGCTGAGACTTGTTCCATAAAAGATGGGCATATTGGAATGACAGTCGGGACCCAACAGTAGGTAATGGACGCTTTACCAATTAATTTTGTCCCATTTCGACATCATGGTGTATGCATGAAGGCTTTAGGGAGAGCCGACATAACCGCGGATCGAGGGGCCTAAAGGGATTGGGGCACTATTCACCTTTAAGGCGGTCTACCTATTATTTCCCTACCAGGTTATCGGAGCTCATGCTGTATTATATATAATGAAGACTCGTGACCCAGTGGGATAATCGAAAAAACTTGGGAAAGCACGAGGTGATATCGAAAAGTAGTTGCCCGAGATAGTTCTGGCAGCATCTCCCCTTGCCTCGGAGTATGTTGATGGTAGAAAACCCATCCACAGTGAGCTGAGATGGGATTCATAAGAGTTGGGCACATAGGAGCCTGTGAACCAAGAGGGTCAAGAAGCAGTGAGGCACTATAAGCTGGAAGGCAGTTCCTTCGATGTTCCCCGAATGAAGTCATCGGAGATCACGCTATGGGGGATAACAAATCCCCGTGACTTGATGGGATAGTCAAAAAACACAAAAATGAATCATAATGTGGGGGTAAACCCCGTTACTATAGCTCCTGAGCATCTCCTGGGACTGAGTTTAATCTGACAGTCGATGGGTGTAATATCCTGGACCTTTCGGATCCTTGTTTTTGAGTCCCAGATCTGTTTTCTCAGAGTGTCCTGCCCCGTTGTGTTCGACTGTGTGTGTTGGACATCTTTCGTGTTCGGATCGGCACGATCCGAAGCTATTTCGGAGGCCCGGAGACGTTCCGCAGCTTTTTCTGTGTGTTTTTCTGATTTTCGACCCGATTTTTGGCAAATCTTGTGGAACTCTGCTATGGGCAAACCAAGTCATTCACTTGGGCGTGAGTGGTGCCGTTGCGATCAGTGTGTTCCGAGGATCGCGAAAACATGATTTTTATTTTTTGGTATTTTTTTGAAAATTCAAATTTTCTATTTAAACCCATTATCTTTTCTCCTTCTTCTTCCTTTCTTCTTCCTCTCCCCACCATGGCCACCCCTCTCCCTCTCTCTCTCCCATTCGATCGCGATGAGGTCCCCTCCGACTGCAGATGGCATGGGGCGACGGGGCGAGGACGTGGGTGATGGCGAGATGATCCCGACAGCGTGCGGCGAGCGTGGGAAGCGTGAAGGGACGGAGTTCTTAACGGCGTTCTTCATGGTGTGTGGATGATCCGGCACGCCTCGACGTGAACCAAGGTAGGAGGACGATCCCTAGACTCTTGCATTCCTTTCCCGTGAGTTGTAGCCTGAGCCGAGGCCGAGAGGGGTTGATTTCACGTCGGAAAGGGTCATCCATGTCACAGGGAGAGTTCGCCTGATCTACCATTTTACGCCCCGATTCTACTTTTCAAGGGTTTAGAAGCATGCTAGGGGGCTTGGGGGTTGATTTCCTTGCGTTTCCCCCTCCATGGGGCATGTATGGGGCCGAAAATGGAGTTTTCTGGATGGTTCATCATTTTCGCACCGACGAGAGATAAATGGTCAAACCAGGGCCTGTTTATCCCTTGTGTGGCCCTTGCGTGACCGCCTTCTACTTGGCGCGCAGTGGGGACCCCCTTGTGTGGCCATGGTCTGACCGCCCAATGGCTTGGCGTGCATTGGGTATGTGCGGCCAGTCATGGGACTGCACATCCTATGTGCGGCCCCAAGGCAACCCTCCATCCCGTGAGTATTGACCGTTGCTTGTGACCGTTGCACAGTGCACTGGGGTGTGCGGCCAGGGTCTGGCCGCATGACCCTTCGTGCTGCTAGGGGCAGGCCGCACGTCACCTGGTGACATTGGCAGTGGTGCGGCTAGAGTTGGACCGCACATACCTTGTGCAGTGAGGTCCTAGCCGCCCTTCCCTTGTGCGGCCAGGGTCCAACCGTACATATGTTTTTACCATTAGAGGATGGACGACTGTGCTGGACCGCCCATCCCCCACGTGCAGTTGAGAGTTAGCCGTCTTTTCTTTGTATGGCCAGTGGTTGACCGCATATGCCCTGTTTGAACCAGGAGAAGGACGGTCTGTGGATGGCCGTATATCCCCTGGTGCGGCCCCTATTCGACTGCATGTCCCTGAGCGGCCCAGAGTAGACCGTTCAAGGGTACCAGCTTGACCAGTGTTTGATCTTGGCCAATTCGAGTCTCAAGTGTGTGGACCTCGATCCACGTGTTGACCCGTGGTCTGACAGATGCTGGGCATCGTGTCGAGGCCAGGTGTTGTGCTACTGTGTAGTCCCGGGAGGTGTGTTTTCAGCTCATGTCACCGTGTGACGATGCTGGTACGTTGAGCATTCCTTGTACTACCAATTCTGACATTATTTTTCGTAGCTTGAGAATCTACTCCTTCAGAAACACTCCACTAGTCGTAGCCTTCAGTACGTGTGTACTGACCCACCAGGGAGTGGTGGAGGGGCTACCCTGAGGATGATTTTTAGACTGATTTTCGTCGGGCCCCACGTGTAGTAGCCAGAGTTCGGATGAGTTGAAAACTAGTTAGAGGCTAGAACTAGTGCGTACGGTCTGCGTGTGCACACGTGGTTGGGGGCGGTTGGACACGCATGGACAGATGCGACCCCAGCTAGTCACTCGCTTTGTGGTTACTTGAGTGTGTCTGAGTCTCGCGCCTGGAACGTGGTAGCTAGACACTTGTGACGCGGTATAAGACATTAGTGGATGCATCCGGTCGTTCTTCTAGTAGGAGGTACTCCTGTTCTGGATAGGGAGTGATAAACTATCAGTTTCAGTGACCTTGACCATGAGTTTTGGTCATGTTGACCGGTGAGTTCCAGTTGTTTCACCGTGGCATGCGTGTGTGGGTTTTCACACCGTGAGACCGGTGTTGTAGTTGCAGGGCTTTACCTTGTGGTACTCGCTTAGCTGCTAGCGTAGCGGTTTTTCTGTGTTGGCGAGGTGGGGTTCGAGTGATCCCTACTGAGTCTTGTTTTATGACTCATTCCCTACGTGTTTTCACCATGTTTTAGGTGAGGCGCGGCTTCAGAGGAGTGCACCTGAGGCTCAGCGTGGTTCTGGTGCCCAGCGTTAGTTGCCAGTGGTGAGTACCGGGGTAGATTTATCTCGTAGTAGGTGACTACAATAAAAGCAAATCAAAATCCAAATGCTTGAATGAAATTTAAGAAGCATTCACAACAATAGGAGAAGCATGAACTTTTAAGATTAAAAACATGATTTCTCTTCAACGGTCCAGAAGTCAATATAATTAGACAGGGTGCCAGAAGAAAGAAAAGAAAAATAAAAAAATGCATGAAATAACTATCATGTGCCCTGTTGCAAACAAAGCTCATGAAAATCATCAATTTTAGTATTCTTTATGCCTTTCATGTAGAAATCCGATGTCAGTTTCGTAACAATGTCACAATACACCTTTTTGGTTCAAGAAATATTCACTTAAACTTTGAAATCCATAGGAATGTTTATTTGAAAGCTGAGGCAAAGAAGAAGGATGCATGTAACACGCCTTTATTTACTTCTCACCTCTAGACTTCCACACCCATCTTCATCCTGCAGATCATCATATTGGACCTTCACTCGTTTCTGAGATAACTGCAAAACTGTACATCTGAACCAACAACCTCTGATTCCACTGTCTTGACACAGTAACTCAACCTTTTCATCAACCTTGAATGGTGGAATAACCTGGGGAAGAGGCCCTAGAAATTTAACTGCTAAAGTCTTCCTTCCAGATAACCCAAACTTCAAATTCTGATAGGTCGATCCACTGGTACTTATTTGGCTTGCATGGCCTGAACGTCTAACAGAAAGTCGATCTGCCATAAATTTCAGATGCCCCCTTAAATTTCTAATCTTATTTGATCCATGTTTTACATTACTCCGCTCAATGGGCTCTTCCTCTTCCTCTCTGGACATATTCAAAATATCTAGGCATGCAAGAATAGGCTGCTCAAGGTAGCCACGCAACGTACTAAGATCAAAGGATTTGAACTTGTTTTTACTATACTGCCGAGAACACAGATGGATTCCAGCTGAACAAGCATATGGAAGACTGGCCAAGCATTTGTCATAGTGCTCTGGCGTTAAAACAGTAGCAAGATCATCCACACACTCTGCACTGATGACCTGTGTATATGGTGTAATAAATACTTCCCTTGGGTGGGGAGCTGGGGGAGGAATTTGACCAACTACTTCCTGGTTCTGATGAAACCACCGCACTCTAACTTTTTTCTGCCCTTTCTTATCTTCATACATGTCCTCCAGATAAGCAAGGTAGTGATTCTCTTCTTCCTCAGACATGACAAGCACAAAAGAGTGGGTCTGCAGATCCCCAAAAAGAAAAATAAGTATGAGGATCCAAAACCACAAAGAGAGAAGCCACCACACAAGAAGGTGATAAGGCCTACAGCTATTGTTGTCCCATTACGGCAAAATGCTTGGTAATGCTTCAGCTGTTTGCCGCAGATCCAAGATCATTAGTCATGGAGGCCAGCATATAACATTGGGCTAGAGTGGCATCTTCCTTGTGCTTTTCATAAAGAATCACCTCAGCCTCATCGGCATCATCAGCAGGAAGAGGGGGAACAGGCTGCTCAAGGACATAGGCTATTTTCTCAGCCGTGAGAACAATTCTCACATTCCTGAGCCAATCGACATAATTTGGACCAGTCAGCCTGTTGGCATCCAGTATGTAGCTCCACACTTGTGACGCGGTGTAAGACGTCAGAGGACGCTTCCGGTCGTTCTTCTAGTGGGAGGTGCTCCTGTCTCCGGCAGGTGCTGACTCGAGCTTTGACCGATCGAGGTTCTGTAGTACGGTACCGTAGAGTAGACAGTGGTGCTTACTTACTCCGGTAGTTGGTCCCTCCGCACTTCAGTAGCTAGCGTAGCTTTACTGCTTGGTAGTGGTAGTTCTTTTCTGCAGCTTCGGGTTTTCTCCGAGCGAGGTAGGGTTCGAGGGATCCCTACTGAGCCCTTGTTTTAGAGGCTCATCCCCTGCGTGTTTTTACCGTGTTTCAGGCGAGTCCGGCACTCCAGGTGGTGCGGCGGGCGCTCAGCACGGTTCCAGTAGTAGAGGTTAGATCCAGTTGCCAGAGCCGGGGTATGCCCCGTGTACTTGTACTTTCTTTCTGTTGACTGTACTTTATTTTGGACATGAGATGTACTGGACCTTGTAGCAGTTTATTTATTTAATTTCAGCATTATTATTGTTATATCTGTGCTAACCTGCAGTTACTTTAGCTTCTTACGCACCCTCACACCATCCTTTATCCCTTCCGAGTCTTCGGGCTCGTGGGAGGCGGGCCGAGGTTCGGGTTGCGCCGGTTCCTTTCCGGTACTCGGATCCCGGGTCGCCACAAGACCCCTGGCCACCCAGGGCCCAGGGCAACCAAAGATGTGGCCTCCCAATGCACTGTGGTAGTCGACCACAGATGTGGCCACCCAGAGTGCTGGGCGGCTAGTGATGTGGCCGCCTAGAACCCAGTGTGTCGTCGATTGGGATTTCATGTTTTCACACGATTATTGGTTCCGGTCTGTGCCGTATGCATTGGTATTTGATAGATTAGTTACCTAGTTAGTTGTCCTTGGCTTTTGTGATATCGAGCCATCTCATGACTGTGGATGTAAATTAATATCTCAATCTGTCTCCTGCCCCCACAAACTATGCACGTATAAGCATGCATGTGAACATGAAATTACATTAAAAGTAAAGGGGCGATGAAGAAGAGGAACCTGACCGTAATCGCCACCAATGTTTTACAGCACCATAAGGATGAAGGAAGGATGAAGACGACACTGTGTACCTTGAAAAATGAGGAAGAAGATACAGCCTAAAGGGAAGCTGCTACCACGTGATCGCGTATTGAAAAGGGGTGCGGGGAACCGATGTGGGTGCACCTCCTCACCTTCTAGCCGACTAGAAAGTAAGGGTCTCACGTTTTATCAACAATCTCCTGCAAAGTAAAGCCACAACAAGAGGTAAAACCCATTAGAATTTGAAGTGTAGTATATGCCCCAAAATGATAAAGTAGGGATAAAGAAAGGGGGAGAACGCACTGGGGGAGGGTTTTTAACCCCTATAAACGGGTGTCAATAAAATGTGGGAGTGTTGTGCATGCATAGGACTTGAAATCACGAAATTTGGTGAAGAGAATAGAGAGAAAAGTGCTGTGTAAAACGGAGAAAAATGCAACAATGTGTAGAAACAGTGCAACTTGTGATGATTTTGAGAAAGGAAGAGAGGAGAATAAGAGATTGGAGTGACAAAAATGAGCCCAAAGAGCCAGGGGTGCCAATATGACCTTTGGCCATGGTGAAGTTGAGGCTACTTTTGTTGCTATGACGAGCTGTGATTATGTGCATGGAGTTAGTGATTTGATTCAGTTGAATGCCAACTATTTTTCACCACTACAGCGAATTCTACACCACATGTTTACATCACTTATCTACCCAAAAAGTGGGAGTAGAAATGAGGTGACAGAGGTTCACAGATTCCTATTTTATCATGCTATGAATGGAAACTTAATCAACATGGGTAGGCTCATGACAGATTTGATAGGAATATGCCGAACCCAAATGAGGAGATCACTACCTTATGCTTCACAACTGACAGGTTTGTTTGTATATGCTGGAATTCACATTAGAGAAGAAACATTTGTTTGAGTTAGATAGGATGATATCTATAACGTCCATAAAATTTTCTCAGATTTTGGATATTACTGGGGTCGTGATGTACCAACTTATAGGGATGAATCAGAAAGTGAAAAAGAGTAGGAGCAACAGCAAGATCAAGGGGAAGCCCCTCCTCTAGTTCAGGTAGAGGACCAGCCTCCCCCACCCTCGCCTCATTGTATAGATATAGAGATCCCCCCTCCACCACAGCTCTATCATGGGAGTCCTCAGCTCAGGGTGCTGGATAGTCCACTTGGGGGGACTATGAGACTTTTGATAGGTGTCTCTCAAGCATGGAAACCCGCATTGACTCATCCCTTGGGCGACTTGATACTTTCATGGACACGATGACTGGTCGGATTGATACCTTCTCCCACACCTTGGACACCCTTACTGCCCACGTAGCCTCTCTCACTTCAGACTACGAGGATACTCTGTGTGCCTTTCAGACTACCAACCGTTCACTACTTCACCTTGAGCATATTTTGCTCAACATTGAGGCCCGTATCCCTCCATCTCCACCTCCACCTCCTTCTCCACCTCCACCTCCTTTTCCCGTTCATGATGATGATGATGGCTCCGAGGATGAGGACGATGATTCTGATCATGATGAAGCCGAGGGGACTCCGGATCACTCTGCTCCGTAGCTGTTCTTGCGTCCCCTAGTGTTACTTTTTGTCCACTCCTCTTGTATCCCACTCCCTCTTTTGATGATGCCAAAGGGGGAGAAGTAGCTAGTCAGGTTTATATATGTTATGCATGATGTATGTTTGCATGTGTGTTTGCCATTTTGGCATTTGCACTTCATTTGTGAGTCATTGCATGTTGGGTTGTGTCATGAGTGTCTTGTAGATGTCTTGCATTCTCTCGAGCATCAATGTACTTTGTACTGAACTAATGGAATGAAATGATGAAAAGAATGCACTTCGTGTTTGGCATTACATGATTGGCTCTTGTCTCTCATTTCCTTTCTATTTGGCAAATAAAGTGTTGAATGGTTTGCATTGGTTGGCTTGATGTGATGAGAGTAAATGGATTGATCATCTTGCGGATTGTCTTGGTTCTATGTATCTCAAATGGTGTTGGATGAAGGACCGATCCGCCAGTCTGAATTCCTTCACTATGCATGAGTGTTAACTCCGCCTCGTACAAGAACCATGTGGAAAATGGCAAGATTGCAATACATTGATTTCAAACTTCCAAAGGGTCGTCCCTCCTTTTGGCATCACTGGGTCTTTTTGACCCGGGGAGCATAACTTTGCCGTGTTCTCGGGCCCACTCGAAGAGGATCCGAGTCTTATCTCTTGGGAAAGAATATGGCTTCTTCATTTTATCCCTTAGTGAAGGTGTTTGTTGAACAGGTTTAGTGGGGGAGGCTCTGGCCGCCTCTTTCATCTTTTTATTCTGTAGCTCGAAAGCCTTAAAATCTGAGGTGCATGTTTCCTCCTGCGCCAGATGCCTGCCGACTGATTCATCTTTTCGGTTCGAGGTAGCAGTAGCCGGACAATACTTCGCCAAGAAGGCCTCAGCATCAGCTGCCAGGTCATTTAGCTGTTCAAGAGTTCTGACTTCAATGCCCATCACCCTTTGTAGGATTTCATATTTCAGATTTCTTTCACACCTTCGAACAGCATCCTCGTAACTCGGATGGCACCTGCATCTTTCATGGGGACTTCTGCTTCTTATTGTATAGTCCAGAATGGACTCATCGTCAATTTATTTACTCATCTGCGGTTCGGCCTTAGTGACTTCCCCCTTGACCAGCTTCATCTTGGCCATTCGCTTGACCCTTGGCTTATTCATCACCGCCGGAGCTATCGACCTCAGGTGCGGGCCAGCTAGTTGTAGGAACGGGTTTATCCACGACATAGTATGAGGCATCATGCTTGTCCCCTGCTGCCCCCGGGAGGCTGAAGGAAGTATTAAGGGCATGTGTTGTAGATGTTGAGGGGGGCTGCCCCCTGTATGATCACCTGCTAGCCAAGGTGTGGTTGGCGGTGGTGAGGTTTCGAGTGGCTCAGCACCACCCGGCAAACCCTCGGATGAAGGCCCGGCTTGCCCGGGTATGGCTAAATATAAGCCCATCTTGCTTAACTACTTCTTTATCTCATCGACTTCTTGTAGCCTTTGATATAGCTCTGCTACCATGGTAGGATCAGACTGACAAAAATCAAGAGCAATGCCCCCTATCTCGATTTTAGGTGGATTCGGCGGCATCTTATCATCATTGCCGCGGACATCTTGTCCCCAGGAGGTCGACATTTTCGCCCCCATACCCCCACATGGAGGAGGGGTATTGTGACATGCCTCCTCATCGGACAGTGGAAGGCATGCTTCTTCATCATCTTCTTCATCAGCCTGGCTCGAGCTGGGTAAGGTTGATAATGTATCGCAGGAGAGGACAATGCTCCTCTCTATTCTTTGAGGTCTTCTTTTTCTTCTCCTTTGCGGTTGGCGGATGCCAATGCGACAGGTCATCTGATGCATACGGCACTTCTGATTTTCCTTTAGCTTCTTGTATCGGGCCCAGGGGTTCTAAATGTCCCCGTTGGACATGCTCATTGGTGTAGGCTGTGGAAGCCTCAGACACCTCTTCAGGTAACATGTGGCATAAAGATATCATGTTGACTCCCCTCTTCAGATCGGGTAGCTCGTGTGGACGTGGAGGGTCCACTTTATGTTCATCCATCTGGAGCTCCCCCTTCTGGATCAGACTTTCAATAATATTTTTAAATACATAACAGTCTTCAATGGGGTGCCCAAGTGCCTGATGGTATGGGCAAAATCGGGGATCATCGCCACCTCTCCCGGGTGGGCCGACACGGAAGTCGTCAGGCTACGACTAGTGGCTCCATCACAAGGAAAGAGAAAGCTACTCATATGGGATGTAGAAGAATGCCACAATGTATAAAATAATTTAAACATGGCATACATGTAACATGAGTTGCATAGAAAATACATATGCAAGCTTTTGAAATCTCCACGTATATAACGGACTGGCACTGCCCCGTTACACACCATAATGGACCAGCACGGGACCGCTATGCTTCACAGAACACAGGAAATCCACAGAAAACCCAGACTATAACACACCTCAACAGGGGCGCTATAGGACTATAATGCACTGGCATGAAGGCGTTAAAGTCAACACGCATGCAACGCACGGCTCAGGGAGTATAACAGACTGACAAGGGGACATTATAACGGACATAACGCGCCTCTAGCAAGCCGCTATGCCTTCCAGAATGTCTAAACTCCGCAGAAATCACGGAATATAACGCACCACTACAAGCACGTCATACAATGCACGACGCACGGGGATAGGGCCATTAAAGGCAACAGACCTATAACTCAAAACAAAGGACTATAACGCACTATCGGGCGCGCGTTAAAGTCACCCGAACGATAGAATCCATAGAAAACTCAGGACATTATTCACATAACGCATCACTAGGAGTGTGTTAAAGAGACATAACGCACCGGGGAAGGCGTGTTATATCACTTGGGTTTCGTGACTCCGGAATTCTGAATCGGAAACCCCGCCCAGTTGATAGAAATCGACGGGGGATGCAACGGATTACAAAACCTGTTGAACTACCTAGCCCATACCAATCACACGAGCCTAAGCATGCCACTAGAAATTAAACACACAGCCCATGGAATGTATTTAACAATTAAATAATAAATTCTATAATAATTAAACTAAAATGCATTAAATAGGAAAATACATGAATTTCGATGCAGAGGGCGTCGGACCACGGCGCAAGTGATACCGGCGGTGTCCTAGCGTGATAGAGAATCCATCCCCCTACCTGGACGATGGCGAAAGCGGCGATACGACCACGAACTGACGTGAGAGAGAAATGCCACCTCGCGACCTGGCTCGAACTCACATTGCGCGAATCGAGAAATAGAGGATGTCAGCGCGATCCTCGCTACGCGACCATTCCAACGGTACCTCTCTGGCATCGATCAGCAGTCGTCTGGATCACGAAACGAGAGAGGCACGTAAATCGAGAATAAATCTCAAAATCTCCCAAAAGAAGAATTGTACAGAAAACATGGCAAATGACGACGAATGGCGACGCAAAGGGTGTCAATGGATTCCTAGCGAGATGAGTAGTCCGATCCCCTACCTTTTGCGCCGCGAAGACCATAAATCGGTGCATAACGGGCAACAGGGGCCACACCGTCTTTTTACTCGCACGCGTCTCCACGCTCCATGATCTGAGGGAAGAAGGGTACCGGCACGATTCTCGCGTCGAGCCCTTTCCGTTGGTACCTCCCACGCGTCGACCGGCGTCCGTTTGGATAGCGAACCGACAAGATGGGAGTGGAGGAGAGAGAAAGAGGGAACGAGAGAGAGAGAGAGCGCGATGGAGAGAGAGAGAAAATAAAAAAAATCACAAATATATCAACCCACCCACCCCGCTCTCTCTCCTCTCGCGGAACTCTCTCTCTCTCTCCATCCATCTCTCTCTCTCCTCTACATCCCATTTCACCGGTTTACTGTCCAAACAGACGCCGGTCGACACGTGGGAGGTACCGACGGAAAGGTCTCGTCGCGAGGATCGCGTCGGTACCATTCTTTCCTCGGATCGTGGAGCGTGGAGACACGTGTGAGCAAGAAGATGGCGTGGCCCATGTTGCCCGTTTGGCACCGATTCGTGGTCTTCGCCGCGTAAAAGGTAGGGGATCGGACTCCTCATCTCTCCAGGAATCCATTGACGCCCTCTGTGTCGCCATCCATCATCGTTTGCCTCATTTTCTATTCATTTCTTCTTTTGGGAGATTTTAGGTTTTCATTCTCGATTTACGTGCCTCTCTCGTTTCGTGGTCCAGACGATTGCTGATCGAGGCCGGAGAAGTACTGTTGGAACGCTCGTGTCGCGAGGATCGCGCTAACATCCTCAGTTTCTCGATTCACGTGACGTGGGATCGAGCCGGATTGCGAGATGTCATTCTTCTCTCACACCGGTTCGTGGTCGGATCGTCGTTTCTGCCGTCACCCAGGTAGGGGGATGGAATCTCTATCACGCTAGGACATCGCCGGTACCATCTGCGCCGTGATCCGACGCCCGTTGCATTGAAATCTGTGTATTTTCCTGTTTAATACATTTTAGTTTAATTATTATGGAATTTATTGTTTAATTGGTTAATTTAATTCCATTGGCATCGTATTTAATTTCTAGAAGCATGTCTAGGCCTGTATGGATGGTTTGAGTTGGTAGGATTTACAGGTTTTGTATTCCGTCGCGTTCCCCGTCGATTTTATCGGCCGGGACGGGTTTTCGATTTCGGTTCGTAGATTCGTGTAACCCAGGTGATATAACGCATGTCCCCTGGTGCGTTATGTCGATTTAACGTGTCCTTAGTGGACCGTTATGTGAACAGTGTTTGGGTTTTCTGTAGATTTTATCATTCGGGTGAGCTTAATGCGCCCAGGTGGTGCATTATAGTCTCTTGTTTTATGTTGTAGGTCTGTTGTATATGACGGCCTAGTACCCGTGCGTCGTGCAATGTATGGCTCACCCTTTGTGGTGCGTTATACATCAGATTTCCTATAGAGTTAGTCATTCTGGAAGGCATAACAGTCATTGTAGGTGCGTTATGCATAGTATGGCGCCCCCGCGATGGTCCGTCATACTCCACGTCCCGTGTGTTGCGTGCGTGCTGACTTTAACGCCCATGTGCCGGTGCGTTATCGTTCTATAGCGCCCCTATTGAGGTGCATTACAGTCTGGGTTTTCTGAGGAATACCTATGTTCTGTGAAGCATAGCGGCCATGAGCAGGTCCGCCATGGTACATAACGGTGCCGATCCAGTCCGTTATATACCTGGAGATTTCAAAAGAATGCATGTGTAATTTCTATTCAACTCATGTTTTATGTGAGCCATGTTTAAATTATTTTATATGCACTGTGGCATTCTTTTATATCCCATATGAGCAGCTTTCTCTTACCTTGTGATGGAGCCACTAGTCACGGGTGTGTGTGTGCACCTATGACCGACCTAGTGTGAAGATGCCCAAGACTAGACTTGTGAGGACAAGTCTATGACTGCTCTGATACCACTTGATGTGGCACAGCCCTAAGATGATGTTGGATGCAAAGATGAACCAAGGACCTAAACTAGCAAGCATATAAGGAAGACCACGGACTCACGCGTATGGCTTACTCTCTCGGCACACACGATCCCCCGAATGTGACCGGGCGATGATGACGAGGGTCCAAAGTGGAACCCAATCGTTCTAAGGGTCGTGGCTAGCTTAGGCGGACCCCTAAGGGTCTGGGATTCTGAACTTCAGTGGGGGCCGACACGCCGGGGGCATGGGTTTGGGGTGGTGCTCCCTCGCTTTCCACGGTGGGCACACTAGAGTGGTGTGCAAAATCGAGCTCTCAGCTCACCATCCGACGGGCATTCAAGATAATACGAAATTAGCAAAGCAGTAACCAGCCAAGGGGTAACAAGCACTTACCTGACCGGTGTGAAAACACTGATCCCGCTCAGAGACCAGGGCGAGCGGGGAGGCGTGGGTACGCACACGCACGCCGCGGCGATGGCACTTGACCTGAAATTAATGTAGGTACAGCACTACGCCTCATGCAGGAGGGGGGATCTTGGGGTGAGGGTTAAGTGTTACAACCAAAATACTACCTCCATGCAGGGAGGGGCCTTCAGCCGGTCAAGCGAGGGGAGAGGACGGAGCAAGAAACTAGATGTGTCGACTCCGCACTGGTGCTGCCAGCTTCTGGAATCACAGGATAGTTGGTCGAAGAGTACACCGCCATGGACGCTCTCAACTCCAATTGGACCCAGACTAGAGCCAAAACACTCCGATCTAGCCCATGAAGACGCTCGAATTTTCTGGATTAACCTTGATACGATCGTTGGCTGGTGCAGGTCTTGGAACAGGGCCGGACAGTACTGGTACTGGCTGCTCCCAGAGTATTACTGCTGGAAGATGGAGGTGCCACGGATAGTCCTGAGCTCGGATGGAGGCGGGGCTAGTACCGTGATGACCGCGGATGAGTCTTCTTTCAGATGGGACTGACGACAGCCTCAGAAGATGTCAGGTCGATCGTGATGGCCATAAAGGTGGAGGTGGGTCCGTTCAGGAATAGAGAAACCAACCTGGCGCGACTTCGGGAGAAAATTCAGAACTTCTGATGCCAGGGTCCAAACATCATTCCGCTTCTTGTGGTTGATAGAGGACTGGTAGAAGTTGCTCTCAGCCAAGTTGTACATCCAGATCTACCAAGGAGTGGTCGTCGTGGAAGCTTTTCCAGGGCTCTAGTTTTTTGCCTGGGAGTTCTTGCGCAGTCGGGGGAGAATTGCTCTCACGGACAGCTCTGAGCTCGGATGAAGACAAAACCACCACGCTTGGAAACCCTCTGGATGACCTTTCCAGTGGTATATGGTTTACCACCAGAAGTGTTGGGGAAGGGCTAGGGAAGCTGTAGTTTCCACGACCCTGCTGTCTGCCTGCGACCTGCCACTGAAGCTACTACCTTGTGATGGGTAAAGAAGCAAGAAGGGGGGGCTGCAATGCAAGGAGATGGGAGCTGCTGGTTTGAGGCAATTTTATCTGACATGGTTGTATCATTCATGAGTGAATTGACTTTTTTCTTCAGATGCCTATTTTCCTTGCTGATGTCATCTACTTTATCTACCAAATCACCATAAGTATCCTCCCAATCAGAAATAGTATAATGCTCAAAGGGAGAGGATACCTCATTAGAGTCTTCTTCCTTTTCACCATCTTTAGCCATCAAACAGATTAACTTTTCTTCATCTTCACTCTCCGAGGTACAGCACAAGGTGCCCTCGTCCTCATCGCTCCAGGTGCTTACCATGGCTTTCCCTTTAGCATTCTTCTTCTTTACCTTCTCCTTAGGCTTCTGGAGCTCGGGGCAGTCTGCCTTCATGTGGCCCGCCTTCCTGTAGTGGTAGCAAACATTAGTGTCAATTTTCTTGGCAGGGTTCGATTTATACCTGTTGTGTCTCCTGCCATCATATTGTCTTCTGCCGAAATTTCTTCCTTCTTTCCTGAGAAACTTTCTGAACTCTCTGGTTATCATTGCTAGCTGATCTCCTTCAAAATATGATCCAGAGAGGCTTTGATCGCTTGATGATCCACTATGATTGGATCGGCTTGATCGACTGGCACTGGCCTTCAGCGCAATTGGCTTCTTCTTCTTCTCCAGCTCTTTTGTCTTCGACAGGTTCATTTCATACGTCATCAATGAACCACTCAGTTCGTCCACCTTCATGTTCTGCAGATCTCATGACTCCTCAATCACTATTGCTTTGGTATGCCAGATAGGAGTCAGAGATCGCAGAATCTTTCTCACAATCTTGTAATCAGTACAGGTCTTCCCCAGACTTTTGAGACCATTGGTGATTATCGTAAGACGTGCATACATCTCTGTAATGGTCTCGTTGGGCCTCATTCTGAAAGCTTCATATTCTGAGACCAGTAGATTAGCTTCGGTCTCTCTCACCTGCGAGGTTCCTTCATATATGACCTCCAACTTATCCCACATATCCTTTGCTGTGGCGCACGATGAGATTCTGGAGAACTCTGTGGGGTGTAGAGCGCACTAAATTGCATTGATGGCGCTCCAGTTGAGAGTGGACTTCCTAATTTCCTCTTTCGTCTATACATCCTTGTTTGGGTGGAGTTCAAATGGTCCACTACTGACTACTTTCCAAATCTCGTAGTCCTTCGCCCTCAGAAAGACTTGCATATGGTTCTTCCAGTATGCATAGTTAGATCCGTCAAAGTAAGGGGGCTTCGTAGTGGAGTGTCCTTCAGCCATTAATCCTCTTGCGTCCATGGCCGTTGACTATTCAAGACGTTGATCCCTGCAGAAGAGTTAGGCTCTGATACCAAGTGTAAGGTCCCTAGAGGATGATCTAGAGGGGGGTGAATAAATCGATCACCCAATAAAATTCTAACTACAGCAGCAACTGTTGCGGAATTAAATCAAGCTACTGTAGAGTGGACAGAAACCACTCAATCACAATCACAGGAAGAAAGCTCAAATAGATCAGAACTTAAACAATCCTAAACATGCATCTAGCACAAGTGAAAGATAGGAATATGATGCATGCAAACCACAAATAGATCACACAGAAGACACAAGAACTTTTAGGTGGTTCAACCTCCCCCCTTCCACCACTATACCCTGCCCAATTTGTAGGTAGCAGCAGAAGCCTGACTTTCAGTGCCTGCCCCTGGGTCATTCGGTGACTTCAGGAGGTGTACCATACATCGACGGAAAGCTCTCCCAGTTAGCTTCGCAGGTGAGGTGATCTCATCTCAATCCGAGTTCGGAGCTGCCCGGTAGAGCCGTTCTCCACAGACTGCGCAGAACTAGTCTGGCCTGCAACCAGAGGTGACTTACCGAAGCTCCAGCCACCACACCCCAGCTCCCCTTGGGGCACCGTTTGGCTGGGACATTCCTCTACCAGTCCTCTATCCAAAACAGCTGGCAGAGCCTCGTTTGGAGTCCGGAGCTATCCGTTCCAAATTTTCTTCCCCAGGTGTGCAGGTCAGTCCACTCAGAATCAGAGCAGACACCCCTCCACTCTACGTCCTCTATCTCCCTACTCGAACCTCCCCTGGTGGCCTTCCTAGTTGAAGATCGAAGAGGATTCATTCATGGATGCGCCCATTTTGGTCCCACCCCATTTTGACGACGGGAGTGATCGTGACGGCGCCGCCTTTTTGAGAGTCATTCTCCACAGACTATGTAGAACCAGTCTGGCCTGCAACCAGAGGCGGCTTGCAGAAGCACCAGCGACCACACCATGGCTCCCCTTGGCACGCCACTTATCCGGAGTGGAGTCCCACCAGTCACTTGTCCAACGCAACAAGCGGGGCATCGATTGAAGCTCGAAGCAGCCCGTTTCAATTTTTCTACCCCAAGGTAGCAGATCAGGTCAGATAGGACCCGTCTAGACCCCCTCCCACTCTTCTAGACATATCTCTCGACCCCGACATCGTCTCGTGCTCTACCTGGCTGCTGCTCGATGAAGACTCGACCACAGTCGTCCTCGACTTGGTCCTGCCTCGATCGGACCTCGGGAGTGGTCATGACGACTTCTTCCAGTTGCTGCTACACCCTAGGACCAGTCTGAGCCAAAGTGCAGAGGTCCAGGACCTGAGCCCGCCCCGACCGGTGCCGACGACAGGGCCGCCCACAGAAATTCACAGGTGTACCAGGGCCTGTCAATGACGTTTTGGCACCAGCCACGGTGACTTCCAAGATTGGAGGAGTGCATGGCGGCGTCAACAGCGACTGTAGGTCTGTTTGTTCCAGAAGCTGGTAGAACCGACCGAGTGGCCTTTTCGGTATCCTAGTAGTCTTCTCCCCCACCCCGCCTGGCCGGCTTAGCGCCTCTCCCTGTGTGGAGGTAGTTTTTGTTGTAATCCACTTTCCCCCACCCCTTGCCCAACCCTCCTGTGAGAGGAGTAGCGCATGTATTGTTAAACATGGGAAGCGACATCGGCGCAGTGTGCGGGGAACCCACACATCCCCAGTCGCCCTCATCTTCGAACGGGGTTGGTTTCTTCAAACCAACCAGGTAAGCTCTAAACCTTGCTCAATATCTAGTGCTTGTTCATTTAATATCTGCAAAATTGCTCCGTTGAGCGAGAGAGAGAGCACCCGACCCCAGAGTGTTCCACCTCCGAGCGGTCACCGTGGGTTGTGTGAGAGAGGGACCTAGTGCCCCAATTGGCACCCGGCCAGCCCCACAGGTGGGACTCCTCTGTCAAGAACGCCTTCCATGTGGAGTTTTATTTCTATGTCGGAATGGGTTGCTTACACCCGGATGCCTTTGCTATCTTGTTTTTGTCCATCAGCTAGGGAGGAACGGATGCCCTCGACGACCCCCGATGTAGGTGAGGACTGGGTAGGGTCGGAGGTGCCGTCCACTCCAACTCCCTCGCCCAAAGCCACCAAAGGACCTCAAAAGGGGTCGCCCGTAGAGAAGGCATTGGCAGTCGCCAAAATAGCCGGATGAAAGGAGGTTGAGCAGAGGAGGGTGGAGCCTATTCGGACTGCTTCAGCTTCCCCTCCTCCTTCCATCAGCTCTTTCGCACAATTTGCCATGTCTCGGACTGAACCAAGCCGTCCCGCAGGTAAGGTTCTTGGGCTACTGATATTCTTGAGGATTTAGTCACCTCCCGGGGTAAGGTCTCTATGCATGGATAACGCACGCGTTTCTTCCTTTCAACCGGTGTAAAGGAGACGTGTTCGGGATTATGTGTGAAGTCTGTGATAGTCTCTGTCGAGGTAGTCAGCTGGCAGGAATTGGAGCGGAGGAAGGCGGAGGTTGAGAAGTTCGCGGCCACGTTGGCGGTCGCTCAGGCCGAGCCAAGCCAGCCCACAGGTTAGATTCTCTGGCCAGCAGTGCCACTTAACACCTTTTCACCTTGTGGGATAAGGCCTTTATGCGGGTTTCTTCTTTCAATATCCACAGAGGATCCAGCACCTGCTCCTACTCCGGATGTGGGTGACGCTGCAGCACCTGGGGTTGCACCTTCCGTTGAGAAGACAATCCATGGGCCGCCTTTGGCCGCGAGGACCGAGCGGTGTAATTATTTTCACTAGCATGGCTAACATTTTCATTCGTTGGAAACCTAAAGACTTTTATCTAACCCAGATGCTTCTTCATTTGGCAGTTCCCATCGCACCCCTCCCGGGGTGGGTGCGGGCTAGCAAGGTCCCCCAGTTGACGAAGGTGTACTCGAGGAAGAGGCTAAAATCTGAGAAGTCGCCATCATCAAGTTTGTACGGAGAGGAGGCTGTTGACTCCGAGACAAAAGCTCCCTTGCTGGCAAGGGAGGAGTCTACCCCGACCGAGTCTTCATGGGACGAGAAGGTAGACTATGACTACTCTTCCGACGAAGTGGTTTCGGGTAAGGATTTTGTAAGTTTAAGCTTGTTCATACGGGCCCCCCCTTTACGGCCAGCCTCTGATCTTGTCTTCTGTTATTTGGTTAACTTGCAGGAGTAAATCCAGCTGGAGGCCATGGAGGTGCCTACCCCGGATGCATTAGTGGAGCGACCTGGGGGAGTCGACGCTGGCTTGGACAAGCTGGCAACCTTTTCTGAGATTCCACAGCAGGAAGCAGCTGCGGGGACCGTAACATCAGTGGATGAGGCCCTGGAGGAGGGGGAGATATCACCAGAAAGTAGCATTATTCCGGTGACTGAGGTAAATATGGTCCTCTGGGACTTCTCTTGCGTCTCTTTAGGATTTGGGTAGTTCGCCTCGATCGGTGAAAGACGGACCCCATTTTCTGTGTTTTAGGAGGAGGCAAGGCTTTCCGAGGTACGCACCGCTAGAGCTCATACGGCTGTTGTGAAGCAAAGGGAACCAGTCACCCCCGCAGTGGTAGGGGGACCGCAACCGCTCTCGGGATCAGACGTGGAGCGCCTGGTGTCCTTCCTATAATCGGGGGGTGGGCTGAAGCTCATGGTCCCTCTTCTGCCTCCCCGACTACTCATGAAGCCTGAGGAGGACTAGCTTCTAGGGAAGATACTGACAAACATCACGATTTCCTGGGAGGGGGGAGCGCAAATGGAAAAGGCCGTAGGTCCCTCAGTAATAAATTCTGATTTAGCTCCACTCCATGCCCTTCCTCCAACCGAGAGCAAGGTGGAGCAGCCCCTCGCGATGATGGAGTCAGGTGATTCGGTCACAACTCTGTCGACTCCTGTGGCGATGGCCGGTCGGGAGTCGTTCATTAAGGTCAGACACCGGAGTGACCTGGCCTCCACTCTCCCATCCTCCTCGGGCGCGGTGGATGCGGGTTTTTGGGTAGCTGTAGATAGCTTGGTTGAGTTTGAACCTCTGGCCATGCCCTCCATTGGTCATGCCCTCCATTAGCCATGCCCTCTATTGGCCACGCCACCTCGGACGCGCCAGTATGCTGCTGGCATTATAGTCGATGCTCTTCGCTGACCCCTCCCTCACATATCGGGGGGTGCACACCGTGGTGGCGCAGCTGACCAGGGCACTGCAGATGTTGGGCTACCCTCTAGAGGAATGGACGCGGTGAGTCTTGCTGATACTAAAATACGTCAACTGCCGTAAGTTCCTTGAGGCCCGGGCTCCTAGCGAGTTTGCTACCATCAGTTCTCAGGAGGACGAGTACCTGCAGGCCCTGGGGGTGTGGAAAGGCAATGAAGAGCAGCATGAAAAGGCCTTGGACAAAAGCTATCATCATGTCGGCACCCTCACAAGTAGAATAGAAAAGTTGAGGGGCTATCTCGTCATGGCCGAGGCCGAGCTGGTTGAAGCCGAGGTGACTGTGGTCAGAGAGACCGAGGAGCTTACCATTGCCAGAGTCGAGACAACGTCTGTGACGTCTGAGCTAATGCGCCTCGGAGAACAGAGGAACCGACTGCGCGACATGGCAGAATTCCCTTGCGTCGAGATTCTTCCTCTTAAGGAAATCTTCCGGGAAGTAGATGAGCATCCTCCCCCTTTTTCATTGACATGTAAAGCAGGGGTATGCCCCGAAGCACATGTAGCATTCCCCTTTTTGAAATAGAATACCATTCGCGCGTATACTTTTGCATGCTGGTCCATGAATCTTTCCTTCTTTCTTCTTTTCTTCCTTCTTTTTCTTTTGCTCCTTGGTGAAACGCGAGCTTGCGCCAGCGGTTCGGTCTAGGAACACTATGGTTGGGTTCGCGGGGGCGCATAGGAGAGTGCTCGCCTCCCCAGGGGAGAGACGAGGGGATCACTCCACCATGCAAGCCTCGCGGCCCCACTGAGTGGTTTCATAAGGAAGATGGACCCGAATAGGTTGACCCAACCTCAGGGAATGCAGACAGGGTTTGTTGATCTGAATGACTTAGACAAAGGGGTCCATTCGTCACCCGAGGGGACGGAGAGAAGAGTTTATTGATTTAAATGACCCGGATGGGTGGTCCAAGTCAAGAGGAGGTATTCGTCACCCGAAGGGATGGGGAGAAGATTTTATTGATTCAAATGACCTGGACAGGAGGTCCAAGTCAAAGGGAGGTATTCGTCACCCGAAGGGACATGGAGAAGCAAATGACCTGGATGGGAAGTCCAAGTCAATAGAAGGTATTCGTCACTTCGGCCCAAGAGAGGTTTGGGCGAGATGTTCATTCGTCGGTGTCACCGAGGTGGCGGAATCGGCGTGGTTTGTTTGTCTCTTGAGGTATTCGTCAGCACTGGGTCAGTGCTAACGCAAAGAAGGGGTTTATTTTCTTATCCCAGGCGTAAGGCTCGGGTAAGGTGCTCATTCATCAGTGTCACCGGGGTAACGAAACCATCATGGTTTGTTTATCTCTTGAGGTGTTCGTCGGCACTGGGTCAGTGCTAACGCAAAGAAGGGGTTTATTTCCTTAACCCAGACTTAGGGCTCGGGTAAGGTGTTCATTCGTCGGTGTCGTCGGGGTGGCAGAATCGACATGATTTGTTTGTCTCTTGAAGTATTCATCGGCACTGGGTCAGTGCTGACGCAAAGAAGGGTTTATTTCCTTAACCTAGGTGTAAGGCTCGGGTAAGGTGTTCATTCGTCGGTGTCACCGAGGTGGCGGAACTAACATGGTTTGTTTGTCTCTTGAGGTATTCGTCGACACTGGGTCAGTGCTGACGTAAAGAAGAGTTTATTTCCTTATCTCAGGCATAAGGCTCGGGTAAGGTGTTCATTTGTCAGTGTCACCAAGGTGGCGGAACTGACATTGTTTGTTTGTCTCTTGAGGTATTCGTCGGCACTGGGTCAGAAGCTCGGCGAGGGAGGTGGGAGGATGAAGGACCAGCTCGCGCCGCAGGTTCTCATCACGGGTGCCCCCGGTCAGCGCAGTTATGGCCAAGTCAACATCCAGGCGGGGGATACGTAGGGCCTCCGATTTAAATCGGTTAATATAGGCCCGGAGCCTTTCCCCCTGTTCTCGTTTGAGGGCCAGCAGCCCCGCTACTGACCGTGGAGGACCGCTGCCGGCGAAGCTCTCCTTGAATACTCGCCCGAACTGCCAGAAATCACGGATGCTGCCCGGGGCGAGTGCTCAGAACCATGTTTGAGCGCCCTGGACCAAGGTGGTTGCGAACGCTCGGCACTTGATGGCATCGAACGCCCCATGCAAGGTCATGAGGGCATCGTAACTGTCGTAATGGTCGGTCGGGTCTCCCTAGCCGTCGTATGCTTTGAAGGTCGGGAGCGAGATCCTGGGGGAGATCTCGGCCTTCAAGATGAGGTCGGAGAACGGAAATTGCTCCTCGTCCTCCGCAACGGAGGTCTTTTGTAAGGCGCGGAAGGCGCGCTCTTGCTCTGCCAAACGCCTCTCAAAGTCTCGCAGCTGGAGGGACAGCTCCGGTCGTCGCTGGGTCGAGGGGCTGTGGGGGCGCTCCTGCATGCTGCCTCGACGCCCCTCGAAGGCCTCGGTCTCCGGAGGCGGCCGGCGCGGTCTGGACTTCTCTCTCCTCGAGGTGGAGGAGGCTTCTTGCTCCGGGGGAGGGGCTTGCGATGGTCCACCTGACCGGTTGCGGAATATCCGCCGTCCCCGGAGGATGAAACGGCCCCCTGCGGTTTGCATGGAAGCATCTCCACGAGGGGGGCTTTCCCGAGGAAGTCGCGAACGCTCTTCCCTGGCCGTCTGGGTCCTCATTAGATCAATGAGGCTATCCAGTTTTGCGTTGAGGGTTTGGAGGGGGTCTGTGCTTCCAGTAAGGGGTTGCCCCTCCACGGTGGGCGAGGGGTTGTCGCCGGTCAGGTCGCTGGCGCGTGAGGGGGTGTTTCCCGTAGGATGGGAAGGTGCACCTTCCTCCGTCGCCACGGCTTTCCCTTTGTCGCCGGCGGTCTTCCTGCTAGAACTCCTTCGCACCATGTTGGCTCTTTGTTCGTTTCCCACAGACGGCCCCAGATGAAGAGGGGTTAGCTCGCGCAGTGCCTAAGCTGAGGATGATGACCACGGATGTTAGAACTGCAAAGAAGAAAACGAGTTAGAGGTGCCCAGGGATGAATTCCCAGGGTAAACCCTTCGATGCTTAAGTCAGCGATTGTAGTAGAGCTCTGGTGCAAGGGAGAAAGGGAAGGAGATGAGGGCGTGAGTTTCCTCTCCACCAAGTGGTGAAGTGGCTCTAGCTCAGGGTTGATATCGCTTAATAGCGCTTACCTTTGGCAAGAGGGTTTCCCAGGTTTATATAGCGACTCATGAACGTAAGATCCCTGCAATGTGAGGAGTTTCAGGGGAGGTTATGTCTCCTTCGTGGGCTCGTTAAGGCGCAAGGGCTCTTGATCACCTTTATCCCCTTGATCTCCCAGCTCTTAAAGGGCACGAAACGGTCGCATGGATAAGCTTCCGTCAGTCGGTCCGAGCGAAAAAATAATTATAAATAATTATAAAATAAAAAAAGAACATCACGTCGCCTGTTGAAGACACGTTCATCATCCAAATACTGCACTCACCGAACCTTCTCCCATTCTCACCCGGGCCGAGTAAAACAAAGAAGAATGGAAGATCGAGGCACATACCAAGTCGTGCCCACTCCCCTCAGCACCACCGGGCCTCTCGGGCCCCTCAATGGCCAATGGAGGCACGTCAACCTCCTCCACGGACGCCTTGTCGTACTCTTATTCATTCCTCCTCAAATGAGGAACTGCTCGCCCCATTCTCCCCCACCACGGCGCGGGCCGCCGCATTCCATGGATCAAAGATGCACACAAAACAAAATGTTAATCAAATTTTTTGGGCAAAAAGTGGAGTCAGTTGCGGGTGAAATGAAGAAGTAGGAGGGTCGCCCTATGACTCTCAACAGTTTAAATTCAAAATAAAAGAATAGAACGTGCCCTCACGCATGGACACTTCCAATCTCCCCAAAAAAAGGAATGGGGGAGGATGCTTCTGTAAATGGTTTGAAATGTCGCACTAGAGAAGGGTCCGAAGGCCATCATTACTAGTTTTGATGACAGAATCACGACCCCTCATTTCGAGGCATATCACATGGGAGTAAGAAGAGAAGAAACAAAAAAGAGAGGGAGAGAAAGAAGGAACATGGAAGGAACAAATCAGTGACAACAAAATCCATTCATATATTTTTATAAACTGTCATGTACATCATAAATAAAGGGGGTGGGTGTACAAGTAACTCTCTAGCTCTCACAACCACCCTCTTGCTGGTCCCATTGGTCACCCCCCTCCTCTCTCCTAAGATGAAGGTCCCTAGGGGGCCTCCTGGAGCCCTGTGAGGCAGTACTTGCCTCACCCTGTGGCACTTCACCAGCATCGACAGCACGGAGACGTTCCTCTGTTGAAGTGACAAAGAAACTGCCCATTGAAAAAGAGCCCAACTGACGAAGTCGCGCCCCGTGCTCCCGTGCCCTCTGGTAGCACTCCTTGCTATCCTTCAACCTCTGCTCTGCTACTCGAAGGCCTAGTTGGAACTCCATCACTTGGGCTTCTAGAGCCCCCCTCTCATCTTGATCGCGCTCTACCTCCGCCCTCCTCTCCTCTCTCTCTCGCTCCCTCTCCTCTCTCCCTCGCCCCCTCTCCTCTCTCTCACTCTGCCTCCATCCTCGCCACTTGAAGGGCGATCCTCAGCTCTAGAGTGTCTCGGGGCAATGCCTCAGCCTCCGCATCGCGACGCACCAGTGTTGAGTAGTGGATGGCGGATCTAGAGGGGAGGGGTAAATAGATCTGCCTCTCTTTTCACAATACAGCCCTCTTTATAGCTAGATAAAGTAAATTACAGCGGAATACAACTAGCTTAACGAAGTACGCTATGAATTTGCTTAGCAAGATGAACTAGTAATGTATCGAATCAAACTTAGGCATGTATCTAGAACACGGCAATCACACAAATCAAACCACGGAACAATGGATTTTAAGGTGGTTTGGACTGAATCCCCAGTCCTACGTCCACCCCTCACCAAACCCCGGTGAGGCTTCACTAGTGTAACACACTAACCCGCATCGCTCTATTCATCAAAAATTCTTCAACAAATAATATTTTTTAAATTTGACAAATCTGTGTTTTTTTCACCCCCTCCTCTATTCTTGCTCCTTCCCATCTATTTTATTATAATAATTATTCTTACGTCTTCTCTCACATAAGATTGGAGCCATTTGTGCAACCATGCGAAAATTAAGGGCCCATTCATATTTAGGGTCGCTCATTCCATCATAACTTTTTCGATGTATCACATTTTGAAACCCGTCGATCTTTTGTTATTTTCACCTCCTTCATTTATTCTCACTCCCTTCAATAGGGTATAATAAGGGTGACCCGCGTGGCCGTGAGAGAGTTTATGACCCAGTGAGATTTTGAGCCGCTCTATTCATCATAAATTCTTAGATGAAAAATATTTTTTAAATTTATCAAATCACTGTAATTTTCACCCCCTCCTCTGTTCTTACTTTTTTCCATCAGTTTTATTATAATAATTATTATTACACCTTCTCTCATGTATGATTGAAGTCATTTGTGCAACCGTGTGAAAATTGATGGTCCATTCATATTTAGGGTCACCCATTCCATCATAACTGTTTCGATGGATCACATTTTCAACCTCGTCGATCCTTTGTTATTTTCACCCCCTTCATTTATTCTCACTCCCTTCCAAAGGGTATAATAAGGGTGACCCGCGTGACCGTGAGAGAGTCTATTACCCAGTGAGGCTTTGAGTCACTCTTTTCATCATAAATTCTTTGACAAAAAATATTTTTTAAATTTATCAAATCAGTGCTATTTTTACCCCCTCCTCTATTCTTACTTCTTCCGATTAAGTTTATTATAATAATTATTCTTACGACTTCACTCACGTGTGATTGAAGTCATTTGTGCAACCGTGTGAAAATTTATTCCAGCAGGCGGTCATAGGTCCAAGCTGTAACCAAACTGGGAGGGGCCGTTTGTAGTTAAAGAGGTCTACCCAGGGAACACTTATTGTCTTGTTAATTCTGTAGTTAAAGAGAACTACCCAGGGAACTCTTATCGTCTCTTTAATGCGGAGGGTGAAGAACTAACAAACGTATGGCTGCAGCTTGGACTTAGGACAGCCTGCTCGAATAAATTTTCACACGGTTGCACAAATGACTTCAATCACACGTGAGTGAAGGCGTAAGAATAATTATTATAATAAACATGATCGGAAGAAGTAAGAATAGAGGAGGGGGTAAAAATAGCACTGATTTGATAAATTTAAAAAATATTTTTCGTCAAAGAATTTATGATGAAAAGAGTGACTCAAAGCCTCACTGCGTAATAAACTCTCTCACGGCCACGCAGGTCACCCTTATTATACCCTTTGGAAAGGAGTGAGAATAAATGAAGGGGATGAAAATAATAAAAGATCGACGGGGTTGAAAATGTGATCCATCGAAATAATTATGATGGAATGGGTGACCCTAAATATGAATGGACCATCAATTTTCGCACTGTTGCACAAATGACTTCAATCATACATGAGAGAAGGTGTAATAATAATTATTATAATAAAACTGATGAAAAAAAGTAAGAATAGAGGATGGGGTGAAAATTACAGTGATTTGATAAATTTAAAAAATGAAGAGCCAAGTTGTGAAAGAATCACCCCATGTCACTTTTGATGAACTTAATGATGATACTAAAAGTGACAAACCTTGTAGGAAAGATGACGATGATAGGGAGTTCCTATCTACAAAGGAAAAGAATGATCTTCCACAAGAAGAGACAAGAAGAAATGATGACTTGGCAAAACCAAGCAATGCCAGGGATCATGCAACCGGTGAAGGTAGTGACTCTATCGATATTAGAGTTCTTAAAGATCATCCCTTGAAAAAAGTGATAGGTAGTTTGAATGACCCATCTAGAACCAGGTCATATTTCAGAATTGTTGAAGAATTAGATCAAATTACTCTTATCTCTCAAATTGAACCAAAAAATATTGAAGAAACATTGAAAGATGAAAACTGGATAAATTCCATACAAGATGAATTAAATCAATTTGAAAGAAACAAAGTTTGGCATCTTGTTCCTAGTCCATCACCAAAATTTATCGTTGGGACCAAATGGGTCTTTAGGAACAAACTTAGTGAAGACGGTAAGATATTAAGGAATAAGGTCAGATTGGTGGCTCAAGATTACAATCAAGAATTTGGGGTAGACTTTGAAGAATCCTTTGCCCCAGTAACTAGACTTGAAGCCATCAGAATTTTACTGGCATTTGCATGCTCTCATAGTATAAAATTATATCAAATGGATGTAAAGAGTGCATTCTTGAATGGCTTAATAAAGGAAGAAGTGTATGTGGAGCAGCCCCCCGATTTTAAAAATTCTAATCACGAAAATCATATTTATAAACTAGACATGGCACTCTACGGCTTGAAGCAAGCACCAAGAGCTTGGTATGATAGGCTAAGCTCATTCCTCACCGAAAAGGGTACACAAGAGGTAAAGTAGATCAGACACTCTTCACCAAAAATCAAGGTAAAAACATCCTAATTGTTCAAATTTACGTTGATGATATTGTGTTTGGATCTACAAAATCTAAAATGTGTGAGAAATTTACTAATCTTATGACCAGTGAGTTCGAGATGAGTTTAATGGGTGAACTTCAATTCTTCCTCGGCTTGCAGATCAGTCAAAGTGCAGATGGGTGCTTCATAAATCAAGCCAAATACATCAAGGAGCTGCTGAAAAGGTTCGATATGATAAAGTGTAAGACAATTGCAACTCCTATGGCAACCTCTACATCACTGGATGCGGATGAGAAAGGTAGTTTTGTGGATACAAAAACCTACAGAGGTATGATTGGTTCACTGCTATATTTAAGTGCATCTAGACCAGATATCTAGTTTAGTGTATGCCTATGTGCTAGATTTCAAGGTAGTCCAAGAGAATCTCACTTGATTGTCGTCAAGGGTATCCTTAGATATCTTACCGGGACTCAAGATTTAGGATTACGGTATCCATCATCTTGTGAGCTTTCTCATATTTCTTATTCGGATGCAGACTACGCTAGATGCAAGCGAGATCGTAAGAGCACCAGTGACTATTGTCAATTTTTGGGCGGGTGTTTAGTTTCTTGGGCCTCCAAGAAATAACACTCGGTTGCCCTCTCAACCGCAGAGGCAGAATATGTTGCTGCGGGGAGTTGTGGCACCCAAGTGTTGTGGATTAAGGCCTCGGCCAAACCGTTGGCCTGTGGGTTGTAGACTGAAGAAGTCCTCCAGTCGATGTGAAACTTGGCTGCCAACTGGTATACAGCCTTGTTCTTGAATGGCGTCCCGTTGTCGGAGACTATGCGACTGGGAGTGCTAAATCAGTAGATGATGTTATGCCGGACAAACCGAGCGACCACCTCACCGATGACTTCCCGTAGAGGAAGGGCCTCCGCCCAGCGAGAGAAATAGTCAGTGACAGCTAGGATGTACTTGTGGCCTTTGGAGGACGGCGGGAAAGGCCCCGTTTTGTCCATACCCCATTCGGCGAATGGCCAGGTTGGGGCCGTGGGACACAGTAGGTTAGGAGGCCTCCTGGGTACTAGGCTAAAGGCTTGGCATTGATGGCATGTATGAGCATACTAGGTACAGTCCGCGTACATGGTAGGCCAATAGAAGCCTTTCAGCTTGATGTTGTGCTTCATTCTGTCTCTGGCTTGATGTGCGCCACACAGTCCAAAATGAACTTCACACATAATAGCTCAAGCCTCGGCTGGGGAGATGCATCTCAAGAGGATGGACTTGTCCTTCTCGTGGACAAGTCGATATAGGGAGTCGCCAATTAGCTCATATGATGTTGCCTGGCGGAGTAGTCAGACTCTTTCAGCCCGGTCAGGGGGGAGCAATCCCCTCTTGAATTTGATGGGCTCACGCCAATCTTCTTCTTTTGGAGGAGTGTCCTGGTCGATGCCCTGAACCTCGTAAACTGTAAGGCCGGAGTTGCTTTCGAGTGAGCTAGGCATCAACCTTCTATGTTTGACTATGATGTCGATTTCGCCCTCAGGCAGTAACTTAATGGCAATAGCCAGTTTCGCTAGGGCATCCGCCTGGGCATTGCCACTTCTAGGAATGTGGTCTATTTCGAAGAAATAGAACTTCTGGGCGAGCCGGGTGACGACGACGTGGTACGGAACCAACTCTGACTTCCGTACGTCGTAGATGCCAAGGACCTGTCGGACTATCAGTTGAGAATCTCCATAGCCTTTGAGGCATTTGACACCCATGTCGAGAGCCATCTGGAGTCTGATGATCAGGGCTTCATATTCGGCTTCATTGTTGGTCAGAGCCTTCATGAGGGCACATGAGTTGTACAAAACTCTGCCCTAAGGGGTCAGGAAGATAATTCTGGCACCTGCCGTAATGCCTGAGCTGAGGTTGCTCTAGGTAGTACCTCGAGAAGCGCCATCGAAGTACAACTCCCAGTAAGGTAGGCTGGCTGTGAGGGCATCTTGTTGCCAATAATGCAAGACATCTCCGCTCTGTTTAGCCAGTGGTTGCCGTTGAAGAGCAAGGGATTCATCATCTGGAAGCCCAGCATTGAAGGGAGAATCTTCTAGTACTTGATGGGCTGCCAAGAATTCAGCCATGCCCTGCCCCTTGATTGCCTTTCTAGGGACATAAGGGATGTCGTACTCCAAGAGTAGGAGTGCCCATTTCCCCAATCGTTATGAGAGAACGGGTTACCTGAGGAGGAACTTTAGGGGATCGTGCTTAGATGTGATCTCAACCTGATGAGATAGGAGGTAGTGCCGTAATTTCTTGACGGCAAAGGATTCCCCCTTCCCTCCCCCTCCCACCCCCAAAGATACTTACATCATTAATTTGACCATGGGGTGTGAATCACATGCTGGTTATATAAAGCCCACCTCACCCCCTCCAATCCTTCACACACATTGGCCTCTCTCTGCCTCTTCAACCCCTCCTCCCAACCTCCCCTTCTCACTGACCAGCTAAATTCGAACAAGAGGCCAGTCACAGCAGCAGCTGAAGGAAGAAGATGCACAAGGGTGGTGTTGAGAAGGAGCTGGAGCAGAAGGGGATGTTGGGTCGCACCGAGTCCGGTCACCTGGCCGTGCTCGAGTCCATCCGGCAGCACCTGCTGGAGGAGGAGCAGCAGCAGCAGCTCCAGCTCCAGCTGGGCACCTCGGCGGCCTCCCCCACCTCCTCCGGCGCCTCCTCCTGCTGCACCTCCGTGGGATCTCCCCCTTCCAAGTGCCGGGGAGGGTGCGCGGAGCCGCCGGTGAGCGTACCACCTCCCAGGGGCGTCCCCGTGTACCAGCGCAGCTCCAGCTTCGGCAGCCTCATGCCCTGCCTCACCGAGAACTGGGGGGACCTCCCCCTCAAGGTCGACGATTCCGAGGACATGGTCCTCTACGGCATCCTCCGCGACGCCGTCTCCGCCGGCTGGGTCCCCTCCGACGACTACGCGGCCGCCGCCGCCGCCGCCGTCAAGCCCGAGCCCTCCGGGTTCGCGCCCGAGGAGCAGTGCCTGTACTGTTACCACCACCAGTACCAGCAGCCGGCCGTACTGGACGCGCCCCCCCTGGCGGTGAAGACCGAGGCCCCCCAGTCACCGCCGCCGCCGCCGCCGATGCCGCAGCCGCAGCAGCAGCCGCTGCTGCTGCACCCGCCGGCGCCGGTCCCATCCAAGGGGAAGCACTACCGCGGGGTCCGCCAGCGGCCATGGGGGAAGTTCGCGGCGGAGATCCGGGACCCCGCAAAGAACGGGGCCCGGGTGTGGCTGGGCACCTTCGAGACGGCGGAGGAAGCCGCACTCGCCTACGACCGCGCCGCCTTCCGCATGCGCGGCTCCCGCGCCCTCCTCAACTTCCCCCTCCGCATCGGCTCCGACGACGCGGTCACCCCGCCCCCCGCCAAGCGGGCCTCCCCGGAGCCCCCCTGCGAGTCCACTTCCCCGACATCACCGTCCTCTTCCTCTTCCTCCTCCTCCTCCTCCTCCTCCTCCTCCTCCTCGTCGGAGAGAGGTTCGCCCAAGAGGAGAAGGACGACGGTGGAGCAGCAGCAGCAGCAGCAGCAGCCGGCTCCTCCGGCTCCGGCCCAGGCGCAAGCCGGGCTGTGGTTCACCGGGGAAGCCGTCTCTCCCTTGGTGCGTACCGAGCAGCAGCAGCAACTCTTGGTCAGTTAAAAAGAAAAAGATTGAAATACGTGAAATGCCGGGGGTTAATGTGAAAAAAATCCACCCCCCCTCCAACTGTTGCCACAAAGGTGGAAAGGGGGAGACAAATCGGATGTTTTCCTCTGCTTTAGAGTAATGGTAAAATGTTGGGTAGAGTGTTGGCTTTTTTGTAAAAATACATATATATTTAGAGAGAGAGAGAGCAAATGGACAGTGAACTAGTGCTTAGTGTTTCATTCATTCTATTATTTATTTTTCTTTTATATGGGATGGGGGGTTTTAGACGTATGAACCCATGTGTTTACATAAAAATAATGTGAATAAGGTGTTAATAGCTGGTTAGCATTATTAATAAGTGTGTAACGTGGGTGAGTGATTATGAGTTTGTATTACGTGGGATAAACGTAAGTGCATGGGTTGAATGGATGAGTGTTTAACGTTGCTTTTCTTTTCTTTTTTTTTTGCTTTCATTAATCTTTGCAACCGAAGTCACACGTAACGTGGGTGGCTTTGGTTTTATTGAGTGTTAAATGTTAACCGGGAGGGGGAACGCCAGGTGCGTTGTTATTGTTATTAGTTTAAAGCATTGAATGTTGTGGTTAGAATTCGGGATTGTTGAAGGGGGGAAATGTGGGTGCCCGTGGAGATGAAAATGGCGGGGAACATGTTGCACATTTTTGTTTTGTTAAAATGGCGCGGATGCTCCGTGGCTAAAACGGAGCGTGCTTAGGTTTTGTGGGATGACAAATGGCACCTTTTTGTGGCATGTCTGCTTGTATTGTGAAAACAGCGTGGGGTGAAAAGAGATGCAGAGAGAGGTAATTCGGCGGGGGTTAAATCGGTGCACACTGGCCGCACCGGCCAAGTGCAATTAGGTTTTTTTATTTTGAGTGTAATGTTAATCCGGTGCGATCTCAATGGGGCGTGCCGGAATAGGGCGCGCCGAGTTGGGACCGTGCCAGATTAGCCGATCTTTGTGGGATTTTGAGGTTCTCTTGACTTATTTTGGGTTTATTGTAATGTTTTAAGGAATTTTGGAGTTAATTAAGACAATTATTTATTGGGTTGAGGCCCCGGGCCTCCAAGTCACAAACTTGCACGAGGTTCATACTCAAGCGCGACATTCATTTTGAACGAGTTTATTAACTTAGAATTATTAAATAGGTTTATTAATTTATTCATGCCGAAATTTCAGTAGCATCTCCCTGTCTCGGAGGATTGTGGGGGAGAAGTAGGGAAGTACTCACGTAGCGGAGTAAACCCCTAAGAGCCGGGTGGCGCAATGGCGGTCGGCAGACCCAAATAGATAGGAAGATCCCGAGGGCTAGCCTACTAGGGGCACCGAAGTCTGTGAGTTAGAAATGATAGATGAGGCAACTGATGTGAGAGGCGAGGACCCCGAGGGCTAGCCTACAAGGGGCATGCGACTCACGGTCGACACTACATACGAACCAGGTCGACCGATAGGGAGCGAGAACCCCGAGGGTCAGCCTACGAGGGGCATGCATCCCTGGTCACCACAAAGTCCCTTAAGGACTGTGGATTTTTGAGTCTGTTGGGGTCAACCCATTGTTGTTCACACAATGGCCTGTGGAAGTTCATCATTAATGGATAAGTTCCTGTCGACCAAATGGTGCTTGTAATAAGGTATTGGGGTATGTTCCCCTTTCTCGGGTTATTGGGACAGGGTTAACAACAATAACCAAGCCTGGACGCTTCTAAATCACAGACGGAACAAGAACACTGATGTGACACGACCTTGGACCTACTAGCAAGCACGATTCGCAACTCAAACGGGCCGTAATTGGCGGCCGACTCACGATTTTGTTAGACTGTATCTCTTAAAATCATGGTGGAAAGTTATAAGTTTTTTGCAGTTTCTATATAAAGAGCCCTGTGCAGACCTCATGAAGGGGGGCTCTTCTTTGACTTGGGGCGAAGCCATGTTGAATCTCCGTCTCAAAACTTCGACCCTAGGCTGTATAGGGAAGTATTAGCTTCAATTTGGTTCTTCATTTGCTTCATTTGATCATCATTTGCCCTCCTAACTTCACCCCTACGTTTTACAAATCATCACAGGTTCTGGGTTTTCTGCATACCTTCTTGAACTTGTGCGACGGGGAGCCATTTGTCAGCTCGGGGTGGAGTCATCCGACATCCTCTTCATACTCCATGGATCCCATCCTGAAGAGGGGAATATCTTCTTCGTTTTCTACCTCTCTGGGCTCTCTATACTCACTCCTATTTCTTATTATTCTCCCTTACTTTTCACAAATCACCACAGTTTTTACACTTTGTTTCTGCACTATTTCAGCATATTTTTACATTTTTCTCCATTTTGCACAGTATTTTTCTCTCTCATTTCTTCATCAAACTTCATGATGTCACATCTCATGGATGCACAACACTCCCACCTTTCTTTTGCACCCACTTATAGGGGTTAAAAATCCTCTCCCGATGCATTCTTCCCCATTCTTTCATGCTAATTTATCATTTAGGGACATATGCTACACTTCATATTCTAATGAGTTTTCTCTTATTTTTGTGGCTTTGTTTTGCAGGAGACTATTGATAGGACGTGAGGCCCTCACTTTCAAGCTGGCTAGGAGTTGAGGAGGTGTACCTGTTGATTTTTTTTATATTTGTTTTTCCTTTCTGATTTCTATTTGGTTTTGAGGATGATGATGAATTGAGATCTGAAACGCCTTAATTGCAAGATGATGAACAGTGCAGAAATAAGTCAAGTGATCTAGCTACTACAAACTAGCACAACATCCACCTACACAATCATCATAATTCCAGGCATGGGCAAACTCTCTCAATCTACAACTAAACTAAGAGGAAAACTAAAAACACACGCCGGGGCGTGGAGCAAAGGAAGGAAACACACCGTGATGGTGGAACAAGTAAAAGGAAAAGAGTAATGAAGAGAGAGAGCTATTGCCCTAGCCAAGGAAACGTGATCGCCACTAAGGTAAACAACTAGCCAGAGACTCGAAGAATACCTTAGAATAGGAAGGATGAAGCACCCGCCTGCAGGAGATAGAAAACCAGAACTGAAATCTGCAACTCAGGAGACTTTAATGGACAGGAGACGGTGCGCTATGCGAACTTAACGCGCCTTCTGGGATCCGTTATCGTTCTGTTTGCAGAGAAAAGAGTGGGACTTTGATCTCCCCGCTTCCCAGCCGACTAGGAAGCTTGGGCCTCATGTTTTAAACTCTGTAAACCTGCAAAAGAGTGTAATTCACAAACAACAAACAACCCGGATCAGTTCCTTCCAAGTATAGCAACTATTCAACAAGAAACTTGAAGAACATAAAAGGATGGGGGAATACCAGGGAGGTTTGGATTTTTAAACCCCTCTGGGGTGTTTTAAAACAAATAGGAAGATTCAAATGCATGCAGCATGGGCGCCGGATAAACAAGGAGGTGGCGCGTCGTTTCAATGCAATGAAGGGGAGGGAGGCGTGCCGGTTTGGGGCGCGCCGGTTAAGACCCTCACCGTATCATTTCAAGGCTTTTTCGTGCCGTTTCAAGTGCCGAACGGATTCTTTTCAAAGTCGCGACCCTTTATACGGATGCCGGCACTCCCGGAATGCTTTAGTTGCAGCGCATGACATCTGGAATATTTCATTTGTCATTTCTGGCCTTCGATCCGCGACTTTGCGTGGCTTTCGGCATAAGATGATAGTGTGCCGAAATCTCTGGCTCTTCTTCGATTCACCTCCCGACATGGCCGGTCATGGATATCCTCTGCCCGGGGGCTTCCTTAATGGGTAGCGGGCTGCCGAGTGAGTTCTCGTCCTGACCGGGCGAGGTATGAGTTTATTCGGCCTTCCCGCCATTGACTCGCACGTAGGCGCGAGTGCCGCAGGGGCCGTGGGATCCTCATCGTCATTTTTTGACGTCCACAGTCATGTGTCGGCAAGCGATCAAGGGTATGACTGTTTACCATTACCTTGTGGCCCAAGGTAGGACCGTTTGGCTGGCCAAGCGGTCCAGCGATAGACCGCTAGGCCATACCGTGGCTTAATCCCTTACGGTCTTGAGTTCTACCGTATGCTGTGCCTTGCAGTCCAGGGATAGACCGCTAGGAGCCTTGCGCTCCAGCAATAGCCCGCCAGGCCGTGGGTAGCCCTAAGTGGGCCGTAGTTTCATTTTTCGTTCGTATGGTGACTTCTGAGAGTCAGTTCTTAGCTCCGGTGACACGTCCCCTAGTCGTAGCCTTCTTACGTCACGCGTGTGCTGACCCACCCGGGAGTGATGGAGCGGCGTACCCCAGAGAGACGGTTGTTAGGCTGGTTATCGTAGGGCCCCCACGCGCAGCCGAGTCTGGGCTTCGGGGGAAGGACCAACTAGAGGACAGGCCTAGGGCGTATGGTCTGAGTGTGCACACAAGGTTGGGGGCGACAAACCCACACTGACGAGCGCGACCCTAGCTAGTCCTTGTTTGTGGTATTGATTACTTAGAGTGTCTCTGTCTCTGCCTGGGGCATCGTAGCGAGACACTTGTGACGCGGTGTAAGACGTCAGGGGATGCATCTGGTCGTTCTTCTAGTGGGCGGTGCTCCTGTCTCCCGGTAGGTACGGACTCTTGTTTTGACAAACTTAGGTCATGTGTACGGCACGGTTAGTTGTAGAGAGCTTTTCCATTTATTTATTAATGCTTGTTGACTCTATCGTACGTTCGCTAGGTAGCGTTACCTTCCGTGTTTGTTCGTGTCTTTTCGCCTTGTTTCTTTTGTGCGAGGTGGGGGTCCGTGGGATCCCTACTGAGCCTATGAAGTGAGACTCACCCCTGTGTTTCCAGGTGAGGTGGGGTCATCGGGAGGGGCTTCCAAGGTTCCGCGTGGTTCCTTTTGCCAGAGTTAGTCGTCAGTTGCTAGAGTCGGGGTATGCCCCGTGCACTTGTACTTTTCTTCTGTACTTATACCTTTATTTCTATTGACTGTACTTATATTTGGACATGAGATGTACTGGACTTTGTAGCAGTTTAGTTATTTCAAAGTCCGTGCATGTTTGGGTTCGTAAGGGATGAAGTCCATGCATATGGGGGGGTAAAGTCCATGTAGTTTTTTTGGGGGTTAAGTCCATGCAGGTTTGGATGAGGTCCATGCAGGTTTTGGATGAAGTCCATGCGATGCAAGGTGAAGTCTGTGCATGTTTTGGACAAAGTCCATGCATGTTTTGGATGAAGTCCGTGCAGATGTACAGGGCTGAGTCCATGCGGTGCAGGTAAGGTCTGTGCATGTCTGGTGTCAAGTCCATGCAGATTTGGACTGAGTCCGTGCATGTTCTGGGGTTGAGTCCATGCAAATGTGTAGGTTTTAGGACGAAGTCCATGCAGATTTGGACTGAGTCCGTGCAGGTTTTGGGGGTTGAGTCCGTGCATGGTTGGGCGATCCGTGCATATTTGGACTGAGTCTGTGCAGGTTTTGGGGGTTGAGTCTGTGCATGGTTGGGCAAGTCCGTGCATATGCATGAGGTCAAGTCCATGTAGTTTGGATGAGGTCCATGCAGATTTTGGACGAAGTCCATGCAGATGTATGCAGCCAAGCACAAAGTTCGTGCAAGTCTGAGAGTGAGTCCATGTAGTGCAGGTAAGGTCAGTGTATGTTCATGCAAGTCCGTGTAGGTTTGGACATAGTCCATGCAACGTTGGACTGAGTCCATGCAAGTCTTGGGCTAAGTCCATGCAAGGTCCATGCAGGTGCGTGCAAGGTAGGAACGAGGCCCATGCAAGTTTGGGTGAGTCCGTGCAGGGGCCGTGCATGTGGGGACCAAAGTTAGTGCATGTGCGTGCGTGTGAGGGTCAAGACTTGTGCAAGTCCATGCATGTAGGGCCAGGACTTATGCAGGGTCATTGTGTGGTGTACCGCTAAAGGGACAAGGTGCACTGACTGAGCAGGCCGAAGGGTGTTTGTAGTGTACCAGCCAAGGGTAGCTAGGGTGTATCGAGGAGGCTTCGAGGTAGGGCATACCGGCGAAGGGGTGTAGGAGTGTGCCAGCGAGGCTCTGGAGGGTGTACCGACGAAGGGCCTGGGAGTGGCTGTGCCGGTCAAGAAAGGATGGCGTATCAGGAGGGAAGTTGGAGCGTGCTGGCGAAGGGGTTTAAGAGTGTACCGACGAAAGGGTTTAAGGGCGTGCCGTGGAAGGATTGGGAGGGTGCAGCGGGGAAGCACTTGGAGGGCTCACTCCTCTTCATCCCTTTAAGGCCTTTCTTTTCTTCTTTCCTTATTCCCTTCCTCCCTTTTTGATTGATTTTCTGTGTAGTTCATGAGGGTCCCCTCTCTCTGTCTCTTACCCACTCTCTATTCCTCCCTCCTTATGGTACGGGTGTTCAAAGTACTCAGCCATTGTTCAGTCTGGTTCTCCTCATGTTGCCCCCAGTTCCTTTGCCTTAGTTAAAGTATTTTATTATTGATGATTTCATTTGTTTGTTGCCCCCTTTTGTCCTTATCATATTATTATTTCTGACAAAAATTCGGCAGCATCTCCCCTTGACCCGGACGTAAGGGAGATATGGGGAACACGCCCACATGGAGTGACAGAACCCAACAATTGGAGGTGGGCGTCTGAAGACGGCAACACCTTTGAGGGTTTTCCCCTCTCCGAGGGGATGTAATTAACGTCGTAGCCTTTATGGTACGGCGGGTCCTCAGTCCCGACGCGATACACACAATCGCCTGATTAATCAGAATGAGCGCATCCTGGGCTTCTTTAAGCCCGCATAAATCGTCACCTCGGTGACTGGCATGCCCTCGCACCCAATAAACCGAACAAATGAACAAAAGGATGAATAAACTAACGAAAAGAATGAAGAGTCCCCAAAAGTGCGTCCACAACAAAGTCGAACTGAACATTGATCATGAGAGCTTGAACATCGGTCATACAAACAAGAAAGGAGGGGAAGAAATCAAAAGAGAAGAAGGGAAGGCTCACTTGTATTGCACAAAACTAAATGGAAGAGAAGGAGAAAAGACATAAGAAGAAATGAGAGAGGTCCCTCACTAACCGTTGCCCTGCGCGCCCTAGTTCAACCTCAACCGGCACACCTTAAACCACCTCGGTCCAGCACACTCTAGCCCTCACCTTGTCCGACACACCCCAATTCAACCCTAGCCGACACACCCTAAACACCCCTACCCGGTACACCTTCCCCTGAGCTTCCACCCGGTACACCTTCACCTTTCTTACCCGGCACACTCCAACCCCCCACTAGCCCCTGCCCGACACACCCCAGTTGCAGCCTTGGCCGACACACCCTAGCTGTGTCCTCCCCGGTGCACCCCAACTCCCTTTGGCCCGGTACAGCCTGGCCAGGCCCTTATCCGGCACACCCCAGCTCCGGCCCTCTCCGGCACACACTCCCTAGCCGTGCCCGGTACACCCTCCTGGTGTCTTGTCCGGCACACCTCCAAACTCGCATCGACCTACCCTTTTGCCCAGGCTAACTTGCACGGACCCAAGGCCCAACTGCACCGAATCGGTTCCCTTTGCACCGACCTCATCCGGGCATCGCACTAACTTCGTCCCAATTTACACGGACCTTACTCAAACTAACACAGACCTTACTCAAACTAGCACAGACCTTACTCCAAACTAGCATAGAAGTTAGCCCTTCACAACTCAAACTAACATAGACCTTACCCAAACTAGCACAAACCTTACCCAAACGTGCATCGACCCAGCCCAGCTTGCACCAACTCCAGCCCAGGCTGCACCGACCTTGGTCTGCACTTGCACCGACCTCACCCCTGTGTGCACCGACCCTTGGTCAGCACTTGCACAAACCTTGCCTAGACTTGCACCGACCTTACCCTTCGCCTAGCCAAACATGCACCGACCCTGTTTTGAACCTGCATCGACCTCATGCTAGCCAGGGCACACATTGCACCGACCTTGCCCGTTGGCCTAACAGAACCTACACCGATATCAGCCTCCCCAGCCCAACTAGCGTCGACCTTAGCTGCCCCTGGTCTTCACTAGCGTCGACCTCAGCTACCATATAGTATTGGCTTGCACTGACCTTGGCCAGACTTGCACTGACCTTGGCCAGGCTTCACCCCAAACTTGCTCAGACCCTTGGCCAGCATGCATAGACCTCTCTTCAGCCCCTTCTAGCTCATCTTTTCATACACGCCCTAAATGCAATAAAAAAATAATAATAACAACAAACTCATAAAAAACGGCGGTGTCTCGGTCACGAATTATCAACTTGCTTGCTATGTGAATGTGAATGCGGATTAGGTCTTTGGGCTTTCATGTGCTTGCTGCACCTTCCCTTGTCGTGTCACATCATGCTCTCTACGTCAGGCCCTCTAGCTGATTTTCCCCCCAGCTCAGATGCAAGCTGCAAAGATGAGGGGCCCTATGATAACCAGCCTAAAAATTATCTCTCTGGGTCACTCTCTCCACCACTCCCAAGTGGGTCTGCACATGCATGTGCAGGAAAGCTATGACTAGTGGAATGGGTCACTGGAGGTATGAACTCTCTAACTAATGGAAACTACTATCCGAAACACCGACGAGGTGTGGGAATGACCCTCCGCACCAATACCGACTCACGGTAACATAAACTAGCAGAACACGAAAGCCCGGGACACATAAATGGGGTCCCACAACCCTTATGTCACACGGGCATGATAATCGAGGTAAAATAACTCCTCTGGGACCCCTTGGCATGCACATGACTCTGACGTGATGCTCAAGGCATTCATCGATTCAAGTCCAACAAAGGGGTTGAAAGCCGACTCAACCAGAAGCTAAAATGGCACAATCGAAACCCAATTAACTCAAAAACTAGGTGGTTGTCTTCCCTAGATCGTCACCTCAGGTGGCAGTCCACTCTGGACCGCTACCATCAAGTAACAGTCTCCATGGGACCGCTACCTGTCAGGGGTTCCTGGAAGAAGGTGGTCATCCCCAGACCGCAACCTGACAAATGCAGTTAGAGACCCGACCGCATTCTCAGGGACTCGATAAAAAGTGCATCGACACGCCCACCGAGGGTGCGTCGACCCTATCAGGTGGTGGTCCTAGCCTGACCGCCACCAATAGGTGGCGGTCAATCACAAGACTGCTACCTTGAACTCACATTCGGGCCAATAGGCAGTCCCCAGCTAACTGCTTTAAGCCCCCCTAAGAAGGAGGCAGTCTCTGGTATGATCGACACCTCCTCCCGAGACCGAAAATTGTGAACTCCACGAAAAAAGGCCATTCCACGACCCAATTACCCCCAGGTGATAGGAAAAACAAGGGGAAGCTCATCCCCTACCCCTCTAGCATCAAATGATGCCCAACAAGCATGCAAGAACATTGAAAAACACTAGATCTGACACTCGATCCCAAAACATGCTTTTTCCCTTCCCGACAAAAAATACACCCCTCTCGACCTCTCCAGGGCCTAGAAATCACGGGGAATGTGAGAAAGGAGGTAAGGATCTATCCCCCTACCTCAAAGAAGCATCGAAACATCTGGATTGATGCCGATCTACAACCCACGTTCAAGTCATAAACCTCCACGAGCTCGCCATGAACCACCACCCACGCAATCGTCTTGCCGCTGTCGTCGCCGCCATGCAATCACCTCGGCTTGCCGTCTACAGCTGGAGTGGGAGGAAGGCCACGTGCTCACTTGGACCGGGTCTCGGCTCCAACAGTTGGATGGGGGGGGTGGAGGCGCTCACGGGAGAAGAAGAAGGGTTAGGGATTTCTCCCTAACCCTCCTAGAATTAAAATTGTATATATTCCCAAACATTTTCTATAAAATCTATTTATTCAATGGACCCGATTCGCTATCTCTTAGAAAAGCCTGTCCTTTCTAGTAGGTTAGCACACTGGCAGAGCTTCCTATCTCAGTTCGACATCACATTCATCGTTTCGAAGACAGTCAAAGGATATGCCATTGCTCAGCACCTTGCCCATCCTCCTATCCCCTGCACTGATTCCATTCAGGATGACTTCACTAATGAGCATCTCTCTACCCTTACTCATCATCTCTTTTGATCTCTGCACTTCGACAGTGCACTAAATTCTCAAGGCCGAGGGATAGGCGCTGTTCTCCTCACCCCAGAAGGGGTGACGATTCCTTTCACCTACCAGCTTCGCTTTCCTGCTGCCAACAACATCACCGAGTATGAGGCTCTCCTAGATGGATTGAAGCACACCTACCTCCTAGGCTCCCACTATATGAAAATTATAGGAGACTCTTAGCTCGTTCTGCGGCAAGTTCTGTCCACTTACCGCACCCATGACCCGAAGCTCAAGCCATATCAAGATTTGGTCACACTCCTGGCTAGGCAATTCCGCAAGCTGATCTACATCCATACTCCTCGATCTCAGAACATCCTCGCTGATGCACTAGCGTTGCTCGCTTCCTCTTTATCTTTACCTCTTAGTCAGAACACTAAGACTATCATCGTTCAGAGACTGGACGCCCCCTCTCTTCAGGACCCTTGGTATGCCAACCTTAGGAAAACTGTAGAGGCGAAGGCTGAGAAGGAAGATCTGAAGGAAGTATCTTTAACGGAATTAGAAGAGATCCTAGAGGAAGAAGAATTGCCATGGTATCATGAAATCGAGCTGTATTGCAGAGATGGATCGTTCCTAGAAGGGGCAAATGCCGAGCAGCACAAGGCTATCAGAAGAGTCACCTCAAGGTACACGATCATTGCTGGAGAACTGTGCCGGCGTGCTCTCAATGGAATGCTCATGAGGTGCTTAGACGATGATGAAGGTTGGAAGGTGGCCGAAGTGGCCCATTCAAGTGAGTGTAGAGGTCATGTCAATGGCCAGGTTTTAGCAAAGAAATCCTTAGGCAGGGTTATTATTGGACCACTCTAGAGGAAGACTGCTCCCTATATGTACGGAGGTGTCTTAAGTGCCAACTCCATGCCGACAAAATCCATGCTCCTGCTTCATCTCTTCATCCTCTTTCTGCTCCTTGGCCATTCTCCATGTGGGTTTTCGACGTTGTTGGCCCGCTTGGTGATCCTAATTCTCAAACCAAATAGAAATCTTTCATCCTTACTGCCACTGAGTACTTCACCAAGTGGGCTGAAGCTGAAGCATACGCGGAGATCAAAGCTACCACGGTGTGCCGCTTCATTATGAGGAACATCATTTCGCGGTTCGGAGTGCCAAGTAGCATCGTCACCGACAACGGACCCCAGTTTGTCTCTCAAGAGCTCCAGGACCTATGTAAGAAGTTCAATATTTCATTGTATCATTCATCTCCATATTATCCTCAAGGTAACGGTCAAGCCGAAGCTACTAATAAAATCATTCTCAAAATCGTAAAGAAAATATGCGAATCTCACAAATTCTCTGATTGGCCTGAAAGATTAGTGGAAGCTCTATGGGCTTACCGCACCCCTGCCCCTCCCATGTTCTGCTCTACCTGCAAGCGGCTTGGTCATTTGCCGCCTAAATGCAAGAAGAAGTCTGATGATATAGCTGGCTCTGCAAGCAATTCTGCTGCTCCAGCCACTACTGCACCTCCTGTTGCCCAAGCCGGCCTCTCCCAACCCGCAGCCCCAGCTGGCCCTAAGCGTGTGTGGCGCCCTGCGAAGCCTCTTAAGAATGGTCCTGCCCCCTCTAATGCCCCTCCTCCTGTAGTTCAGCTCTCTGAACAGCAGCTTCCAGCTTGCGTTGATGCCCGACCTAATCCTATCTTGGAGGATATTGGTGGGCCTGTGATGCCCCTCGATGCAGTCGTCTCCCGTCCAGTGCCACCTCCTGTAGCTTTGTCTCATGATCAGCAGCCTCCTGCTATTGTTGAAGCTCGGGTTGATGATAGATTTAAGGATGATGACGCCCCTGTGGTCCACCCTGCTGCTGTTCCCCGTCAGGATGCTCGAGGCCTCCTTTCTATCCTAAGATCCACCGTAGTGTATGCTTCTTCTGAAGGTGGTGACAAGGTGAGGGCCGAGTGCGCCTCTGGCCAACCAGTAGTCCCCCCTGACAGTGTTTCTCCGACCTTCCCGGCTGCTCTGATGGGCTTGACTATTGTCATCCTCCCTAAGGATGCGGACTGGTTGGCCTGTATGGTTGCTCTTCGCGCGATGAGGGATGAAGTCAACGCTCTTCTAGTCTTTTCTCGGCCTAGGGCTTCTGGCCTTCCTCGGACCTGCAGTGCTGCAGTGCCCTTGGCGTCGTCTCCGCCAGCCTTACAGCCCCCTCACGACGTGCCTCCCGATGATGTTCCTCCACTACCTTCTACCTCCATTCAGACTGCCGATGGTTCCGCCAGTGACATACCCAGCCAGCAGCCTCCACCGACTACCATGCTTGATGCTCCCCGGGACTCCCACGCGCTACCACTGCAACAGGATATCCTCCCTTCGGTTCATGATGTTGCCTCCGACGAGTTTGATGGTTCGGTTGATGAGCAGGGCCTAGAGTTTGATACTTCTTTCCAGCCCACCCGCAAGAGCAAAAGAAAGAATCGACGTAGGCCCAATCATCTCGAGTTCTCAAATGTCAGACTGTAGCCGACGGTCTCTTTTTCCCATTCGGTCAAGGGTGCTGCCAGACTAGATAAGTTAGGTATGCCTAGCATCCGATTATTGTAAATATTTTCTTCTTCAGTGATCAATAATATACCCCCTCGGTGTTAGGTGGGGAAGTGTATCCCGGATTGGAGAGCACTCTCCAACTAACCACTAGGTAAGATTTTTTATTATAAAAAAATATTTACAATCCCTCAATTCTAATAAGTATTCTTAACCATTTTTTTTGCTGGTTAAGAAGGGGATTTGCATAAGATCGATATAACCACGAGGATCTGGAGTTTCAAGCCCTCCTGTTTTCTGTTGCCAAACATCTTTAGATTCTTGAAACATGCAACCGATGGCAACGGAAGAGCCGTGATGTCTATTTTAAAATCATATGATTCAATCTTCAGTTTTAAATTCACACTATTAAATCCTCTCTATTATTAATACATTGTTTTTAAATTCAAAATCGTTCTCGGGCTTCCGTTCCTCGGCCCGCACGAAGGCACGATACAGACAGGTGAGATCGACCTCTGAGCGCCAGCTCTTCACCGGAGTGCCTTCCTCCTCTACCGAGAATGGGTAATTGATCAGGTCTAGGCGCTCGCCCCCGATGCCGCAAAAACCCCGCAGGGTCTTCTTGAAATCATCCTCCACTACTGGAGGCAGCTTCACTGGCGGTGCCGGCCGGGTCTTCTATGCCTCTTTGAGCGCACGCAGATAAGCGGCTACGTCATCGCTCTTGTTGTGCCACAGTTCGAGGAGGTGCTCCGGATCGACGTCGAGTACGGGCACAGCTTGCCAGCTCAAGAACTTCCTTTTCGGTCCATCCCAACAATCGGTCTTGTGCAACTGATAAAATCCCGTCTGAGCATTCCACCACTTTATATACTCGGGCGTCACTCGAGGGACCCAGCCGGGGGCTGGCACTCGGAAGATAGTCGTATCTGCCCTGCGGAAGAAGTCCCACTAGACCCGAGCGGTCTCAGCTATTAGACTCCCTAGGAGATTCCGCGTCGCTAGCGTAAACTGGGCACTGTAGGGAGGGATGTGCTGATCATACCCAAAATTTCGCCCGAAGTGGAAAGGGTAGTATGGCTCCAACAGCAGACTATCACCCTTCCTGAAAGCTAGCACGCTCGGGCGGATTGACAATGCCCAGTCCCTGAGTTCGAGCTCCAATAGTGGGCGGACGACGTTCTCCAGGCTGATTGGGCGCACATATTTGACCACCTGATCATCTTTGCACTCCCACTTATTGTTCACCAGCGGGCTTGAGTGGGCCGCCAGTGTCTAGAAATGAATGGAGCCGGACGTGCCTTGAGGAATTATCGTTAGGCGGCCCCGAATGTCGTACAGCCTCAGCGAGGTGGGGCTTGGCTCCACGCTCGCAAACTCCAGCATCCGCGGCATTAATCCCCAGTCTTGGACGGCGCGGGGAGAGAACTCCGGAAACAACGAATAGACCCATGCGTTGAAAAAGTGCAGTGGGAACATGAAACGGGCCTGTCGCGGAATCTGGTGGACGCTCACTTCCCCGAGTGTCTTATAGATCAGGCAGAGCGCAGCTGGGCATAAGGACAATTTGATTCCCCACGCCATCTGACAGGTGGGGTAAATGGCATCTGGTCGAATGACGGTTTCGTCCCCATGTGGCAGAGCAGACGAACATAGCCAATATGTGAGGAAGGCGGCGTAATGCGTCATCGGATCCAACGCCAGTGGGTTCGGTTCGCCCAGACGTCCCTTGGAGGGGATCTTCACATCTGACTTGGGCTTGGCTCACTTCTTGCGAGCGACGACCGTGCCCACGCACGAAAATTCCTCATACTTCTTCGGCCCATCGAAGAAATACTGGAGCCATAGAGTCAAACGGACCCTCTTCCGGTCCCCACGGCGCGGCTGCTTCTCCCCGTGGGCTAGCCTGTACATCTCCCGATACGCTTTCATCAAGTACCGGTAAGAGTACCCCAACGAATAATAGCCGTCGCCGTCCGTCTCGTCCTTAATCAAGTCGGGGAGGCAGACTTCTTCATAAGGCTCCCCGTCAATCGGCAGCCCGCTATTCCACTGGGAAAAGGAGCACAGCCAACTACTGACAAGATAATGGTCCAACACTTAAGTGCAGAATCGTCTGAAAGTAGTACTTTCAAAAATAACCACTAACGATGATAGCACCTGTAGGATTCTAGCTTCGTACAGCACCCAGAACTACGGAACACACGGCAAGCAGGGTCGCATCAAGGCACGCGGCAGCTGAACACATGACTACCCGGGCGAGTCACGCATCAGGCCGTTCACCAAGGAGAGACCCACAACAATTAAGATCTATTGCAGAACGACAGGAGACACCACAATCTCGGGGAACACATCTCAATGATTATGAACATACCTCGAGAGCATAATACCCACAAGAAAGAAATGCGGAGTAGAGGGTACCTTATCAGCGGGGAAGCCGACGATTTCCCCAACACCTGCAAATGTCATGCTAAAACAAGAGGAATGACCATCAACAGCACGGTCACGATGACGTCTAGGCACATGCAGCCACAACGGAGTCACATCGAGAAGGAACAATTCTCTCGATTAGATAGAATTACACGAAAAGAATCCTCGGCCTGTGGGTCATCAACCCACACACTTCTGCTACGCACTCTACAATGCACAAAGGCATCAAAAAGGTCCTCGACCTTCACATTTTAGCACATACTAGGTGTCATCGCAATCCTAGAAAATTGTAACATGGCACACCCCAAGCACTGATCTAGCGAGCAACCGAACAGAAGAAGTCTAAGTGCAACAGAGAAGAGCACCAGCTTCAGCACGAAGCTCAAGGAAAAGCATAGATCTCAGTCTACCTTTGCGTCCTGCAAATGACAATGAGCCTCCCATCTCATCGGCCGTTGGGCACGGCACGATGAAAATACGATACGCAACAGCTCTCGACACAGAAATTAGGTCAAAAGTCATGCAGTCGTAGAACAAGGAGATGATCAGACTCAAATTAAATTGTCCACACTTGAGCAGACACAGGACAAGGTGGTACTGAAAATGGCAATTCCTAGGCCAACCTCACCATGAGATCCACCGAACGACATGGGCAACATCGAGCTCAGCAACAGAAGCTCACCAAGACGGGAAGAGCCTAGTTCACTCGAACAGCTTCTCAGTCAAACTGGTCCAATCGAATACTTCGACTTCAACAGAAGCGAAACACGTCAGGAGCTGACCAGATTTAAGCTGGGACGACCAAAATATCATAATAATATGTACGGCCATCACCCCAACTCGAATGGTCAACAGCAACCTGAGCAATTAATAGAAGAACCGAATACCAGCAAATCCTGACCAAAAAGGGAAATGATGTGACATGACCTCGGACCTAGGCAAGCAAGCACAACTTACAACTCGAACGGGCCGATATCGGCGGCCAACTCACCTGGCACTCAACCCAAAACTCGGGGTGACTTGACGATGCTGAGTGGAGGATGTGAGGGCTGGTCCCTTGCTGGTAGAGGGCCAGCAAGGCTAGAGGGTCTCCCAAATGGGTTGGCTAGTCTGATTCTAAGGGCCGACCCGATGCCGAGGGCACGGGTACACACTCTCTCCCACGGTGGTCACTCAGAAACAACGGGCTTGCGGGACCGAGCTCTCTCTGGGTGCCATTGACACGGGACTTCACTGTGGACCGCGTCGAGCCGGCGGCCGGCCAAGTGACAGTTGTTGCTCCCCAAGCCGGGGTCGTATTTGCCCCAGGGAGGCTGCAGTATCTCGTTCCTACGGGTGTTTCCCTGGTGAGCTCAATAACAGCTTTCGCAGCTAGCAGCGGGTCCAATGCTCGGAGGGACACCTCCGAAGGAGCTGCTAGTGCTGTGGAGGGAGAGTCCCCCATGCATGGTCGGTGGCGATTGAGCTTCATTAACTGTGGAGGAGCTGGCGACGCTGGACAACCAGCCTCACTCGAGGAAGAGGGGCAGAGCCTCTTCTCCGGCTCAAAATCGGTCCCCGTCGTCGTCGTCGTTTGAAGCACCTCCTCCCTCGGAGGTGCCATCACCGCCGCCAGTTGACGAACCTGTGATTCCTTCTCCTGCTCCTGCCCCCGCAGAGGGGCGTGATAAGGGAAAGGCTCGCTTAGTCGACGATGCTGTCCACCCTCCACCGTCCGAGGTCTCCCCGCACGCTCAGTTCCTCCTGCCCGAGGAGGCCATGGTTGGGTATGCGGGGCTCGCGACGGTAGTGGACCTCATGAATAAGAGCGTCGGGTGGCGTGAGCGTGTTGGGGTGTTTGGCCCAAGGGTCGAGAAGGAGTTGACGGACTTGGCCGTAAAGAGTGTATGTGCGGTCACGAGGGCACTTGGGCTATGGAGGCACCACTTTGGTGGTCTTGCACGGGAACTAGAAGCCATTCAGGCCATGCAGACTGACTTGGCAGCCAACTGCGAGGTGCTCGAGGAACATCAGAAGGCGACCGAGGTTGAGGTCGCCGGGCTCCGGGAACAGCTAAGTCAGCTGGATCGGGCGCTTGCCGTGATAGAGTGGGACCGCGACTTCTTTCGTGTTCTGGCCAAGACAGCAGAAGCCCATGCAGCCATGCTGAGGGCGCAGGCCCACGTGGTCGAGGCTTGGGCCGAGGAAGTGAAGGCGCAGCTCGCTGAGCTGCGTTCGGTAATGGCTGCTACCAATGAGAAGGCAGTGGAGAACTTCCGCTCTTCTCCGGCCTACTGGGGCGAGCTGACTGTCGAGGCCCTGAAATTCTTTGGGCCGACGCGTGATCGTGGCTTCCGAGAAGGTTGGGCAGTCGCTGTGGTGGCCACTGTCGGGGCCCTCGGTGCCTCAGTACCTTCCCTCCCCCCTCCTTCATCACCTTATGGTCCTGAGGCCAATGACGACGAGGAGGGTGTTGGTGAAGTACGAGACGAACTTGGGGAGCATGTGCCAGAGCTGAGTGTCGGCGAGCGAGCACCTGTTGACACTCTTGCCATGAAGGAACACATGGCAGACCTGGCTGAAGACCTGCCACCCTCGGGGACTTCCATGGCGTGCGTGCCCGAGGAGGCCGGATCACGAGATGTTGCTGCCGAGACGGATCCTTGAAGGGGCACCCTCTTCTTTCTGCTTTTTGCACTTTCCTTGTTCTGGTAGGGCAATCACCCTTTTGCTTGTAAACTTCTGATTTTGGAATTGAAGATTTTAGCCTGAATCTTTGCCGTGCATTTCTTCTGATTGCGATGAAATCTCTTGGGGATACGGATCTCACGCCACTCCCTCTCTCTCCTCACTCTCTCGATCACTCTCTCTCTCCTCTCTCTCTCCCTCACACGTTCTCTCTCCTCTCTCCCCCTTTCACTCAGTTCACGGTCCAAACAGACCTCGGTCGACGCGTGGGAGGTACCGACGGGACGGGCTCGATGCGAGGATCGCATCGGTACCCTTCATCCCTCGGATCGTGGAGTGTGGAGACACATGCGAGCGGAAGGACGGCGTGACCCCCGTCGCCTGATCTGCACCGATTCCCGGTCTTCGCCACACAAGAGGTAGGGGAACGGACTCCTCGTCTTGCCAGGAATCCGTTGAGGCCACATGCGTTGCCATCCGTCGCCATCTTCATCATTTTCCATGCAAATCATGTTTTGGGTGATTTTGGGCTAATTTCTCATTTTGCGCTCCTCTCTCGATTTCTGGTCTAGACGGCTACTGATCGAAGCAAGGGAGGTATCATTGGATTGGTCGCGTCGCGAGGGTTGCGTTGATCCGCAGAGCGTGGAGTCGAGTCGGGCTGGGAGTCGCCGTGTCACCCTCTTGTCAGATCGGCATCGAATCGTCAATTTCGTCATAGTCCAGATAGGGGGATGGATTCCTTGCCTCATTAGGACACCGCCGGTACCACATGCGCCATGGCCCGACACCCTTTGCCTCATTTTTCGTGCGTGTTGCCGCTTAGTTCATTTTTAGTCTTTAATGTTTGAAATCATCTCCTTAGGCATCGTCTTTTAATTCTAGTGGCATGCTTAGGTGTTGAATGATGGTATGGCACGGTAGGATAGTGTAGAATTGTGTTTCCCCGCGTCCCCCATCGATTTCGGTCGATCGGGAGGGGGTTTCAATTCCGAACTTTGGAGTCTCGAAACCCAGGTGACATAACACGCCTACCCTGGTGCGTTATAGTCATTTGGCGTGCCTGTAGAGGTGCGTTATATCCCCTCGTGGCGAACTCCTCTAGGTCCGTTATTGTCCGTTAACACCTCAGTATGGGTGCATTATGTCATGCGTGAATTGTGAGTTTTCTGTGGATTTTTGAGTTTGGGTGGCTTTAACGCCCCTTGTCTAGCGAATTATAGCTCCTGTCTGTTGTGTTGAAGGTCTATAGCCTTTAACGCCCCTGTCCCTATGCGTTACATCCATATAACGCCCCTGGTTAGGTGCGTTATATCCCCTGTTTAACTGTGGATTCTGATCATTCTGGTGAGCATAACGGGCCATCGGTGGCACGTTATGTTACTATAACGCCCCGCCCTTGATGCGTTATAGCCCTTAACTTTTGTGTTTTGTGCATGTTGACTTTAACGCCCCTACTCTCGTGCGTTATAGTCCTATAGTGCGCCTGCCCTGGTGCATTATAGTCCCGATTGACTGTGAATTTTTATGTGTTCTGTTAAGCATAGCGGTCACGTCTTGGTCCGTTATGGTATGTAACGGGGTGGTCTTAGTCCGTTATATACCTGGAGGTTTCAAAAGCATGTTTATGTAATTTTTAATGCATTTCATGTTCCATATACTCCATGCTTAAAGTATTTTGTACACTGTAGCATTATTTTATATCCCAAAAGAGTAGCTTTCTCTTTCGTCACCTCTCGATCTGTCCCTTAAGATAGACCGACGAACAAATGCGCCAGCAGGGCGGCCACCAAGGCATACTTCCCTACTCTCTCAAGGTCTACTAGGAGCTCCAGAAAATGACAGTGGATGTCATCTCCTTTTGAATGCAGTAGCAGCTTCCCCAGCATGAGGAAGAGGAATCTCCTCAAGTCTCTGTTAGACCTCTTCCAGTTGCTCGCATCCACGCAATACACAGCATGAGACTCTCTCTTTATCCTCTCCATGAATTCCTCCAAGGATTCATCACGATGCTGATGAGCATCAGTAAGCCCCAATGTCTCCACGAGGGATGTCCTGGCATCAAGAAGGCCGGACTCACCGGGTCCCACCTATCGTGCAATGCATGGATGAGGGCGAGGTCGAGTTTAATCGGTTCAATTTGTAGGAAGGCCCCAAACAACTTTGTATCTATACGGGCTTTCTGGAAGTCTGGAAGACCCCGATATATGGCCACAACCAACTCCCACAAAATTTGGGACCTCATCATGCCTTGTGCATACGTGCAAGTAATATACAAGAGATAAGTAGGGGAGTGCATTGTTGAAGAAAGAAGAGAGGACGAAAGAAGAAACGAGGAAGAGTTCACTAACAAGCTGTGTGTCATGCCCCAATGTGAAAAATCTGAGCGCAACAGTTATAATCATTCATGACAATCAGAGCAATAAAATGCGACAAAAAGAGGAAATAGATCTACATAACAAACCACCAACTTTATTTATAAAGAAAACATAAGTATCCAACCAAGTTTACAACCAACTGTTCACAAATTGACCCAATCAAAGGTAAGCTAAACAACTACAACTGCCTCGATGAGCAGACTACATAATTGACACAACTGACATAAACTATGACCACTATAGGACACGACTCTAGTTGGCCCGCTCTGGGTCTTCACTCGTGCACGTCCCCATCAGTTTGCACGTCCTCATCTGAGCTACCTGAAAAGGGTTAGAGACGTAGGGTGAGCGAGAGTGTCACGTCCCGAGCGCGGAAGGAACTCGGTATGCGTGACGAGTTTATATCATTCATGTCAATCAGAGCATACAAAAATTTGACCTTATAGACAAAGTGCGCAAGAGTAAAGATAATCAACCAACTTCAACTTTATTCATTAATAACTCCCAAAGTGTCATTACATAATTCAAAATACCACTCCTTTAAATGACTAGACTCAAATAAGAGGAAAATACAATAATGACTTAATAAAAATGGAAAGACACGACTAGGTAGACGCTTCATAGTCGAGTGGCTCTATGCTCTTCACTCATGTCCATTCCCATTCGAATGATCTTCGTAATTGGAGTTACCTAAAAAATATAAGAAAACACTTGATGAGCGAACGCTCAGTAGGGATTATATCTCTATTCCAGATATTACTTTAAGTAATTTACCAATTAAATATGGCATGCTCATGTATGCAAGAACACAAGAGAGTAACGAGAGAGAGAAATATCATGAGTAAGCAGGACGAGCAAGTATTTCATGTGATTCACGTATTAGGTACCAAGTCATGTAATTAACAAGTCAAGTCATGACATATTGGCTATTTCATTCAAGCAAGTAAATACTCATTTCGGGCCACACAAGTCATGTCGTGTCATATATCAAGACAAGCACTTTTATAGATTGTGACATTGAAGGGTCGGATGGAGATTAGATCTAAAGGGTGGGGTGAATAGATCTACCCTCAAAAATATTATCTACAGCAAACTGACACGAGGTGGAATTAGAAAAAGACTGCTGTAGATATAAATTCAACTAACAGATAGAGAATGCTCAAACAATCTTTAAAGATTTAACAAGTGAGTCAATGTAGACTTATCAGAAGACAACCTTCAACTAAATTGATCAATCACAGAAACAACAATGTATGAAATGTCACTCATCCAGTTATGATACCTGGTGGAGGCTTGCCACACGTAAGAGGTGGAATTCCAGATAGGCGTGACCTATCTTTCCTACCACGTCTTTTTATATACCTCCTGGATGATTGACGTAGTTGCAGATACACTAACTAAATCCGGTGAGCAAGTATGCTGTGTATGATCCTAGGCATTCATCTAAGTGGATAATAGATCAAAGACACAAGCACTAAGAGAGCGAGCATATGAGAATCAGAGACAAAGCAATCACACAACACCAGGAATTTTTAGGTGGTTCGACTTCTGCCTACATCCACCCCACACTCAGACCGAGTGTGGCTTACTGCTAATTCACAGCTTCAATCTATTGATCCATAGCTCCGGGGAGTGAATCCCTACAAATCGCTGCTCCATAGATTTGGAGAAATTATCTCAGACTGCTGAGCCTCACAACTTGCTACCGCTGAGCTTTACAACTTTGCTATTTGAGATTTTACCCTTGCTTGCTGACACACAGCTTGACAAGATTCAAGAATAAAAATAAAGAGTGAAATGACAGAACAATATAGCTCTCTAGGAGGAGATTGACTCTGGATTTGATCCAAGAGTCAATTACAGAAACGACATATACAAACTCTCTTTTCCTTCTAGATTCAGATGCTCTGGTTTCTCCCACCGCAGGATACTTCTTCTGGCTTCATCACTCAGAATTCAACTCACTCTCTCAGCTCTGAAGGATTCTTCTTCTCTCTCTCTCTTTCTGCTGCTCTTCTTTCTTTACTTCACTACTCATCAACTTGGGCGATCTGCAACCATTTATAGGCTGCAAGCGATGGGCGAGTGGAAACTGCATTTCCCACCCAATCTTCTGTGAGATCTGATCCTTAATCTTTCCACGTGTATTAATCACAGCGCCTTTGCCTTCCACGTCACAGGATCTCTTATTTTGAGCCTTGCATTGGATCACATGCCCAATCATTAGTTGTGGATGAGTCTGGGATCACGTGCCTTCCTTAAAGCTCATGAGCATCTTATCCTAGTTCTCTTGGGCCTTTTCACGGTAAAGTCCATGTCCGCAAGATAAAGGTTATTTTGTCAAACACCTTGTAGATATTTAATAGAAGACTAAACGTAATTGCAATAAGATGACCCAACCATAAGTACGCTCAAATGATCAAACCCTAAGCACGAGGGTTCTGATATGGTCAGTACCTTTGTACCGATCTTATTATGGACCATGCACTAATGCAGTTAGTCATGAAACTTGTATAGACCAAAAGGTAATATTGCACTGACATTGTATGCATGATGCACGTAACTTGCACCAACCTATATTCATGATGCACACACTTTGCACTGACCCATGTAGGCATAATGTAGAGTCTGCACTAACTATAGATGCACGATACAAACACTTGCACCAACTCAAATAGGCATAGTGCAAACCTTGCACTAATCTGATATGCATGATGCACAGACCGGCACAGACTTATATGAGCAAGGTGCGAAACTTGCACTGACCTTATATGCAACGAATGCAGATGTGCACCGACTTTGTTTGCAGTTCTACAAGAGCATGCACCAACCTTATGTGAATGAACAATGGTATGCACCGACCTTTTATGTAGCTAATACAAATGTACACTGACTTAATGTCTAGTTCAATCAGGAACGGGCACCGAACCATACATGCGTACAATAAAACCTGCACCGACCTGTCATGCATAATGAGGAATATGCATCGACCAGGTTTTGCCTAATGAAGGATGTGCACCAACCTTGTTTGGCGCAAGGCAAATTTGCACTAACTTGTATATGCATAAGGCAAGACTTGCTCTGACCTCATGTGTAGTTCTACAGAACATGCATCGACCTTAGGTGAGACTGATGCAGATGTGCACCGACTTCATGTGCGATCGAACAAGATGTGTACCGACGTTATGTGCGATCGAACAAGATGTGCGCCGACCTAGATGGATGAAGAGAAAAATGTGCACTAACCTTGTGTAAATGTACATAGATCATGTACTGACTTCGGTCTGCACTAACACTTCAAAATGAAGGATATTTCATTGTCATCATTAAAACATTGCCATCATTAAAACAAGTGAATCACACAATAAAGGGAGAATGTTCCCTCCACGTGGCCCTTCATCCATTGGGCTATATAATGATTGAGATAGGGTTATTTCATAAGTAGCAGAAAAGGGTTTTATCTTGTTATCTGATTTTGGGGGTTTTTGTAGGAAGAACATGGCTGTAGCTCATCTTCCTCCTCTCCTGGCATGCTGAGGATGATTCAAGGCAGGAAAAGGCCTTCGCCCAGCATCTTGAAGTGAACCTGCTGGTGAGCACCGTGGCAACATCTCTTCTACATCATCTAGTGTACTGAAGAAGATTGAAGGCTGGGAACATGGCATCATTCACCTTTCCTTAGAGAACCTTCTGTGAATCTCATCGAGGGGATGAGTGAAAAGAAACGGAAGCAAAGAAGAGGGAGTCCAGCCAACGTAGGAGCCATCTGCACCATCTTACCATCAGGAGATAGCTAAACATTCTTTAAATTCCTCTTTGCAGTTGTCATATGATTAGTTCATATGTTTAGCTTGTATTGAATATTCGATTTCATCCTTCTAAACATGATATGTTAGTGTGTGTGTACGGAGCCATGTCTCTGTGTGAGGACTGAGTGTTGGGGTGAGCTCCCTGCGTTCGTGTGTGTGTGTGCTGCGTGGCAGCGTCTTGAGGCTAGCCCTCATGTGTGGTTTGTTGCGAAAGCATCATGTATGGTGTTGGTGTTCATCCCCATGTGCTATTTTACGTAGCGTGTTAGTGAAGCCTCAGCGAGTTGGTGAGGGGTGGACGTAGGGAGCCCGTCGTGGTCCCGAACAACCTAAAAATCATCGTGTCCTTGTGAATTATTGTGTGATTGCTCCATATCTCCTATCGCCATTCACAGGTTGGTTTGATAATTGCGCTTTTCATGGATTGTAGATTCTCTCATACACACGTTTAGTTAAGTTCTTCTATTCATCATGTCCAAACATCTTTATATGCAAGCGTTTCATAAGATTGAGCTGTGTGGCATTTAATGTTTTCAGATTGGACTTAATTTTTATAGAGGGATCTATTCACCCCCATCTAGATCCGTGTCACTGCACTACGGGACCCAACAAAAGGAAATTTTGGGAGCAATTCCATGTCACCGAAAGGGACGTCACAGTGGCTGAACTCTATGCAACTAGGCAGAAGAATGATGAAACTACCTTGGAGTTCATCAAGAGATGGCAGAACCTCAGTATGAGGTGTAAATGCCCCCCCCACCAAGAAGATGCGGTTCAGATCTGCAAGTAGAATTTGAAGCACGAAGTGCTCAAAAAGGTGATCGGGATGAAGATCAAGTCATTTGACCGATTAAATAATGTGGTTGCGGAAATCGAGTCCTACCCCTCCAATTACTCTTCCGTATCGGCCACCTCAGCCCAAAAGGGAAAATCAGTTGATAAGCGGCCCGTGCCCAAAGAAGTCAACAATGTCGACTTGAAGGATTTCGAGAAGCAGAAGGACAAGGATAAAGGAGTCGCCACCCCTCCTTCGGCCAAGCAGGCCGAATAGCAAGAGGCCACCTCCTTGCGGTCCAGAATGAAGAAACTTTACTCCTTCCCGAAGGAGAAGACCCGGGTCATCTTCGAATGGGCTACCAAATACAACAAAATAGGTCCGTTAAAGAAATAGAGATGCAAGATGAGACACTGAGAGAGATGAAAAATGAGACGCTGGATGAGACAATGAAAAGAATATAACGAATCTTATGAGGGGCGTTATATTACTATAATGGGCCAGTCATGATGCATTATGGATAAAAGGGTGACAAATGAAACGAAAGATTGCCAAGCAACGTCCATAGATTAAAAACGAGGAACTAGTCCCAACCAAGGAAGGCAATGACCCATGAAAGAGACCTCTAACTAACCAAGAAGACTTCAACAAGGGTGAACAACCCAGAGCATCATTAAAATGAGCAAGGAGATGACCTAACTTATTGGTCATAAAACGGGTGTCAACAGCACCGCGGGCCCAGGACAGAGATTCCCTCTCCAACTCTAACCAAGCGTACAAATCGGCCATCTTGACCCCTAGCTGCGCCACGATCAAGCCGCCCTCCATGACTTGTTTGAGAACCACAGAAGGGGAGCTACGTCCGAGGTCTCCTCAAATTGCCTTCGACGTCGTAGAATGGCATCTATGATATAGGGAGGCTCGGACGGCGAAGGCCCCCGCTGCGGGAGGGAAGGTCCTCTTTGAGACAGCCGGGATTGGGACATCCTCCCTGAGTTCCCCTGCCTCTGGGGGCCCACCGGTTGGCTCAAAACGAACCGCCTCGCCCTGCGCATCCACAGCCTCGGTCGGCTGGGATGGGGTCGCCTCACCTCGTGACCCCTCAGCCTCGACCGGCTCGGATCAAGCTCCGTCATCCTACGCCCCATCATCCTCAGTAGGCACCCCAGCGTCGGCCACCCCTGCCTGGAATGCATCCACCTCAGCCGCGACTCCTCCTGCTGCGATGGCCCCCTCTGATTCGATAGTCGAGAGAGCCAGCTGCGTGCCCTCTTCAATGGCGCAAGCGGCCTCCGCCGTTCTCACCCTTTTCCTCTCAGCGGTCCCGGCCTTCATCGAGGCCCACAACACTTTTTCCATGGGATCCTTGCGCTTGGCCCCGCGATGCTTGGAAGAACCATCCCGAGCAGGCTGTTTGCCCTTGTCTCGGGCATAGGAAGAACTCACAGATGCTTGAGGTCCACCGGGAGCAGGCGTCTCCTGCTCGTCGAGGATCACCACCTCAGCCGGCGACGTCTCTTCATCAGCCACTCGCCTCTAATCTGAGCAGACAAAAGAGCACCATCAGAAAAGAAACTGGCTAATCCGACCCAACATCAATACAAAGCCATGAAGCCCTTACCTGGAGGCTTCACCATCCGAGAAGGATACTCCTTGATGTTGGCCTCAGTCATCAACTCGGCGGTGGATTGGCGATTCTCCTGAAGAAGGGCAGCCTTCTTCTCCACCTCCGGGGAAATCATTGCTTGCTTTGGAGGGATGTTAGGGTGAAAATTGGGGATCAATGGTAAGTTCCAAGCCCTACTGTCCAAGGCTGCGCCCACCCAGAAATATTGGTGTAGACACGCCAAATTTGATGCTATGTTGGCTAAATCTCATGTTACTTTGTGATAATCAGAGTGGACATCAATATTTGCTTAATATAGAGTTTTTCTGAAATTAACGCCTTAATCAGGGGCATCATTTTATTGCGACGCTAGCCCTTGGATCTCTTAGTGTCGGGCCCCCAAGCCCTCATGTCGGTGTCTTGCTGGTCGCGTCTCACTTAAAGTCCGAGGTCCGTAGTCTCTAGAGTCGGTCTCCCGTGTCCGTCCCGCGTCAGCTTGTGACGGGTTCCTTCTTGTCACTTCCTCGGATTCTCTCGGATAATTTGGTGACATCTTCTAGCAATTGGGCACGCCGAACTATCTCCGAATAGACTTGGATGTCCATCGGTGCATGTCGTGCGATATAATGGGGCCGAAGCCCGTTGAGGAATCTTCTCGCCTTCATCTTTACCATACACACCAAATGAGGTGCATACTTTGACAATCTTGAGAATTGGGCTTCATACTCGGCCACTTTCAAGCCCCGTTGTTTTAGAACGGCGAATTCTGTGGTCTTCTTCTCCTGGATATGGTCGGAGAAGTACTTGTTGTTGCAATGCTCTGTGAATTCATCCCATGTGACATGGTCTTCTGGCAGTGTTACTTCTATAGATTCCCACCAGCATCGAGCGTCCCGCTCCAGTTGGAATACGGCCAGTAAAACCTTCTCCTCATCCGCGCATTGCATCACATGGAAGATTCGTTCCATCTCTTTTAACCAATTCTCGACATCCTTGGGGTCGGACGAACCTGTGAACCTCGGTGGGTTCATGTTACGGAAACTCTTGTGGAGGTCACCTACTCCACGGTTAGCTCCACCTTGGACAACTTGCTGTAGTGCCTGTGTAACGCCCTGTACGGTGTGCTGCATCTTGTGCCATTGTGCACTTTCAGCAGCCATGATCCTACAAAAGAGTTTAAGTATGATAAGGATCGGGTTTACTTATAAGGTCAAAGTCATTATAGATCTTAACCCATGGCTCTATCCATCTCACCGGGTAAGGTGTATCTATCCTTGAACTCGGGTTTTACCTATTCTTGGACTCAGGTTTTACCTAGGAAACTAATAAATCCTAGGTTTCAATCATGACTTATAATTTTTTTTCTAACATCTTATTCTCTAGGAAATTGAAATCCTAGGCTCTGATACCACAAAGACTGTCACGTCCCGAGCGCGGAAGATACTCGGCTGCGTGACGCGTCTATATAGATCGTGTCATTAGAGTGATAGAATTTAACATACATAATTACGGAGTACGCAAAAGACTAAAAAAATCTAATACATCCCAATAGTCCATGTGACAATTATTTGATTAACCAAAGGAATTAAAGATAGTCCATGACAACTCCAAATTTAGAAAGCCAAATATTACGCTACATGTCTTAACAAGTTTATATCACTAACTGACATAGCTAGGAATAGAAGGTAGACTCAATAAATTCAAAGATGTGACTAGCTAATGATAGGTGAATTGGCATTCTAACACTCTTCACTCGGTCTCAATCCCATTCTTGTCGCTATCCGAATCACCTGAAAATATTAGGAAGCAAATAGATGAGCGAATTGCTCAGTAGGAATTACATCTCAAATTCGAGCAATCTTTATGTGATTTACAATTTACATAAATTATCAGTATGGTTATGCATGACGTACATATAAGAGAATCAAGTATACAGGTAAATCTAGGCATGATGAACTACCCGGGTGTGAGCATCCCGTGCTAAGATGAAGATAAGACCCACTCGAGGTACAATCGTGACAAGGGAAATCTTACCAGTCGGTTGGCTTGGTTCGGCCTGGCCAGCCTCAAACTCCTCAAAGGACGGGATGCGAGGCTGTAAAGGAACGGTCTCTATGGACTTGGCGGCCTCCGCCCTCCGGTGCTTAGCCTCCCACCGTCCGGCGGCCTGCGCCTCGCCCAGGGCTTTCTTCACCGGTGATTTCGCCTGGGCCCTCTTCGTGGGACAGGGCAGAGGAGTTGTGGTCGGGGCTGTTGGCGCTTCCTCAAAGTACGCAGGCTTCTCCACTTGCCGGAGGAGATTGCGATACGTCGCCAACTGGGTGCTGTCCGGATGGTCTATGACGAAAAGAAAATAAGAAGGAGCTGGGAGTTAGTTATCATTCAACGCCCTGAAGGATGCAACAATGACCGACAAGAGTGAAAGGAAATATAATATGTATGCATAATAGTACGTACCATGAGGGCCGATGTAGAGGCGAAGTGTGATTGGCCAATAGCACAGGGAGGGCTCCTTGTCCCGACGGGCCGCTTCCCGAACCAACCAACACATGTCTCCGACCTTTTGGCACTGGTCGGCAAGGGCGGACAAGTCTGCATGCTTCTTGGCAGCTAGATGGCATAGCAGGTTGAAATAATACATCCCCCAGCCGTCGACATAATAATAGGCGAGATGCAGCTGCTTGCCCAAGATGGCTTTCCCCCGATCTTTGATCTTCAACCCGTGTACCCGAAGAAGGACAAAGAGCCAGGTAGTGTCCTTGTAGTTTTCGGGCCTCTGCTCCTTGGTCCGCATGAAAGAGCGGTACGGGCAAGTTAGGTCGATCTCCAACCTCTAGCTCTTTGCCGGTGTGCCTGCTTCCTCTACTGGGAACGGGTAATTGATCAAGTCCAGGCGATCACCCCCAGTGCCACAGAGGTCCCACAAAGTTTTCTTGAAATCATCCTCTGCGACCGGGGGCAACTTGACTTGCGGCGTCGGTCAGGCCTTCTGAGCCTCCTTGCGCGCGATCATGTAGGCAGCCACCTCATCGCTCTTGTCGCGCCACAATCGGAGGAGGTGCTCCGGGTCAACGTCGAGGACGGGCACAGGTTGCCGGCTTAGGAACCTCCTCTCCGGCCCATCCCAGTAGTCAGTCTTGTGCAATCGGTAAAATTCCATCCGGGCGTTCCACCATTTTACATACTTTGGTGTCACCCAGGGGACCCGGCCAGGAGTTGGCACTAGAAAGGTGGCACTGTCTGCCCGGTGGAAGAAGTCCCACCAGACCCTGGCGGTCTCGGCAGTCAAGCTCCCCCGGAGGTTCCGCGTCGCCAGAGTGAATTGGGCACTATGTGATGGGATATGCTGATCATTTCCGAAGTTCCACCCGAAACGAAAAGGATAATAGGGTTCTAACAGCAGGTTGTCCCCCTTCCTGAATGCCAGTACACTCTGGCGAATTGACAATGCCCAGTCCCTGAGCTCGGGCTCCAGCAACGGGCGGACCACATTCTCCTGACTAATGGGGTGCACGTACTTCTCCACTTGGTCATCCTTGCACTCCCTCTTTCGATGCACATTGCATCTCTGCATGAAGAAGGTCGATGCATGTTAGGGTCGATGCTAGCTAAGGTCGATGCATGTTTTTGAGGGTCATTGATAGTTACTTAGCATCTGTAGCAAAGGTCGACGCTAGCCTATTTGTCTGTGCAGCATGAAGTTAATGCACATTTGCATTTAGCAAACTGAGGTCAGTGCACATTTTCTAAGACCGCATATAAGGTCAGTGCACATTTTGCCTGACTGTATATAAGGTCTATGCACATTTTGCTTGTCAGCATATAAGGTCTATGCACCATTTCTAATGCTAGCAAGGGTTGATGCACATTTGCATTAGCCTTCTATAAGGTCGATGCACATTTGCATTAGCCTTCTATGAGGTCGATGCACATTTGCACTAGTCTTCCACATAGTCTATGCATGTTTTGAGTCTGTGCACATTTTTTTTAATTGTCAAAATATTTACATAGATAACCATGCGAGGCATACCCCGGAGAGACCATAAGAATGGAAGCTAAATCAATCTGACACTAGGTAGTCGGGCTTTGTCAAGGGCAAAATTGCTCCTGCAAGCGCGAGGCATGCTGACAACGGAAGAAAAAACCTTATTGGAGTTAGCTAGACAAGCATGGGAAGCTAAACTATCAGCTAGCCTGTTAGCCTCTCTATAGACATGGATAACTGGGGTAGCATGTGCACCAAGGAGGTCAGCAGCTATACGCCACCAACAGAGGGTGTCCCAAGAGGGTGGGGTTTTACTGCGAAAAGATTGCACCGGGGAGGTAGAGTCAGATTGGTTGCTGTTCAGAGGAATGTCGTTAGCTGCCACTAGTCGGAGACCATCACACAAAGCTCGAGTTTCAGCAAGCAGACTAGAGCCCAGACCATAGCAGTAAGCGAAGGCCAGAATAAGGTTTCCAGCAGCATCCCGGATACATCCACCCCCACTGTAGGTCCTGGGGCTACCCTTGCAAGCACCATCAACATTAAGGCAGTAGCCACTAGGCCATGGGATCCAACAAACTAGCTTCAACGTTTTCGCCTTTGTAGTGGGGTGATAGCCGAAGGAAAGGATGGTAGAGAGCTCCTTATCAGATGTGGCAAGCTTGAAGGTGAAGTTGTGCAAAGCAAATTGAATGGAGGAGTGGATACTAGCAATAATCCTCCTGGCTGGTACTCGAACTGACTAGTAGCACATCATGCATCTAGCCTTCCAAATCTCCCAGAGGAGTAGCAGACAACCATATAGAGAGATGAAGCCAATTGGAGACTAGGTATTACATGTGGAGATGAACGACTAAATCCTAGTGGTAATATGTTCATGGAGCACAGTCCGATGGCTTACAATGGGAAGAAACCAAGTCCACAGTTGGGAAGCAAGTTCGCTGGATATAAAGAGATGGTTGGGGTCCTCATTGTGCGTGGTTTTGCAGCAGGAGCACATGGATGCCAGGTTAACGCCGCAGCCAGCAATACGGTCATCTACAAGTACTGCTCGGTGGAGAAGATACCAGCCAAAAATAGTAGCTCTGCGCTGAAAGTTGGGGTGCCAGAGCCGCTTCAGGAATGGCCGGTGAGGACCCCTAGGGCAGACAAGATCATGTCCGACATCTCTATCTGGGCCAACAACTTCAAAGTATTCACACTACACAAGAAAACCTTGCATCTCAGTTGAAAAATTTACAGAGCTCATCCAGTGCAAGACACAGAGATCGGCCAGCATACAGATATCAAGGAGGACCTTCCCGTTACAGATGATACTTCACAGATCTGCTCTAACAGCATAATTTTCGTCTCTTTGTTTACTGCATGTCTGCCTTCAAACTCTTCTACTCTCACAGTCTCTATCTAGCCCCCATAACTTTTTGATGTTGTCAAAGGGGGAGAATAATTGAGAGTTTTTTGCTAAGTTTTTGCTAAGTTTTTTGCTAAGTTTTTGCTAATGATTGAGAGTTTCTGCTTTTGCTAATGATTGTACTGGTGTTAAATTGCGAATGACGCATAGTGATTGCCATCATCAAAAAGGGGGAGATTGTTGTGTCCCTATGTTTTTATGATAGCAACACTATAAGTTAACATGTTTGGTATATGTCTGAGTCAATGTGTTTGACTTGTTTGAGAATTATTGAAAGTCATTGAGAATCATTGACTGTTATGCAGCATGGAATGTTTTGCTTACTTAAGTGGGAGAATAATTGATTTCCTAAGTTTGTGCATCTTACAATGTCCGTTTGCACAATGCATTGGTGTTTACTTGTTGAGTCCGTGCAAGTTTTCCTTGAAAACTGTGAATTCGTGCATGTTTCTTCTAGAAAGAAAGTCCGTGCATGTTTCGCTAACTGAATATATACCCTGTGCACATTTCACACTTGCACAAAGATTAGTCCATGCACATTTGTTTCACACTCACACGGAGTTGGTGCAAGCCTTAGCTTCAAGTTGATGTATGAACAGGGTTTCCACCGACTTGCATCTCAAGGACTCATACACAATGTCTAGTCCAAGTCCGAGCACACCCTCATCTAGTCTGAACACTTGTTTCATTTTCATCATGCAAGTCCATACAAGTCTTCCAAAAATTCAAGTCCATGCATGAATAAGTCCGTGCATTTTTCCTGGTTGAAAGACCAAGTCCGTGCACTTTCCAGTAAACAAAGCTTGCACATCCTCACCAAGTCTGAGCTTGTACAGTTCCACTTAAGTCATGACCGAGCATATGCATTTAAAGTCCGAGCACGTGTTTGTTTGAAGTTCGAGCATTGAAACGTCCGTGCATCTTTTTGTCTATGCAAAGTCCGAGCACGTTTCCAAAGTCCATGCATGTTTCAGTCATGCCTTCGCCAAGTCCTTGCACGCCTTCATGTAGTTTGTTGAAGACACACCCCGTGCAAGTTCTGGTTTTAACACAAAGTCCGCGCACGCTTTCACAATGTCCGTGCACGTCCAACCCCATGCATGTTTTCTTCCTGTGTACATCTTGTGCTTAAGCCCATGCTTGTTCACTTCACGTAACATGCATTGACATTGCTTTATAAAAACTTGCATCTGTGCACTTTTAGTTCTGCACAAGTAAGCCCATGCATATTTCAATACCCCGTGCATGTTTTGGTTCTTGCAACCCCGTGCATGCACAGTGGTACTTCGTGCACGTTTCTGTGCTAGCGGGAAACAAACTCAGTGCACCTTTAGTGCTAGTTCCCTTTGTTTCCCCATCACCCGGGGGTGATCGGGGCGTGGAATGGCATTTTTGGGCCATTCCCGTCGTTCTCGATTTTCTGGAATGAAAACAGTCCTAATAGGAGCCGTTTCTAGGGTAGGCGGCCCTCAGGGAGGCCGCGTTTCACTCGCATCACCGTGTTTTGCTTGCTCGGTCTCGTGATAGACCGCTACCATTGTGGAGCGGTCCGAGCCAGACCATCCTTATGACCATTTCACCACTAGGCGGCCTAATGGCCGACCGCCTAGGGGTTGAGCGGCCATCTGGAGACTGCTTCTTGGTTACTGTATTGTCGACAGGTTTTACGGTCTATCGTATGACCGTTTCACCGCTAGGCGGCCTAGTGGCCGACCGTTTACCCCGTGGAGTCAACGTGACTCCCGAGACATTTCTAACCGTCAGGTTTTGACCATTGCCCTATTTTAGAACTACACGGTCAATGGTATGGCCGTTTAATTCTTTGGCGCGGTCCCAAGTTGGACTGTTTGGGTTTCCCACGGTCCTGAGAGGACTGTTTGGCTTTTGTGCCGTTAGGTGGCTGAGCGGCCCCAAGAGGGACCGCTTAGCTCCTCAAGCGGCCTATCGTTGGACCGTTTAGGTCCTGAACGGCCTGAGGATGACTGTTTGGTTTCTCGTCAGTCAAGAGGTTGGACGGTCCCTTGGGCGGACGTTCATTCTCTGGGGCGGTCCTAAGAGGGACCGTTTATATCTTACACGGTCTGATGTAGGCAGTGTATGACTGTTGAGGGGCGGTTTGTTACTGATCGTTCCAGCCCATCAAACGGCTTGTGATGGACCGTCTCAGTCCTTGAAGCGGCCCATCGTACGACCGTTTACCCAGGGATGGCCCAAGGAGGATCGCCTATTGGCGTTGTGTTTGCCGTGACCGTTTGAGCATCGTGTTGGCCTCCGGTCGACCCGGTTGTGACCCACTGGTCAACTTTCAGTCTTGTGAGTGTCTCGGACACCCCAGGGTTTTCATGTCTATGTTTTGGGGTGTCGAGATGTATGGTGTTACCTCGATTAGCGTGCCCATAGATTTGAGAGTCTGGGTGACTCCACGTGTTCCGGGCCTCTGTGTTACGCTTGATCGAGTCACCGTGCATCAGTGTGAGTGCGGTGAGGTTTTCCCCCCCACATCGTGAGTTTCTTCAGAAGGTGATTTTCGGATGGGCCATGTGTGAGGCCTTGGACTGCGAGTCCAGTCATCCAGCCTGGGGCTGGAGGTTTTCTTAGTTTCCCATTTCGAGGGATTGATCTCGGCAGTTGTGAACTGCCTGTGAGTCATCGTGCTGAGGTTTCTGACCCTAGGGTTAGGGCAGATTGATGGCATGGCGCCATCCGATACAACGGTCTTGACCCCGAGTCTTGTGACTCAAGGACCGTTAGATTTAGTGAGTTTAGAGGACCGTCCAGAGTCCAATGACTGAGTGCCACTTGGTTCCTCGTGACTTTCATGCAGAGTGTGTGCGTGGTTCTCAGAGTTTCTCCTCGGAGAGTGGTCACATCAGTGACTCCCCACTAGTCGTAGCCTTTCGACACGCGTGTGGTCCCACTAGGGAGTGGTGGCGTATGTAAGCTATCACCTTACTAAATTATTACTTTCTTAGGTTATGGCGTCTCATGGTTGCCGTGCTACTACCCCTGCTCGAGAGGAGGAGCCTAGGAGAGATGAGGAAGAAGGTCAACAAGGATTTCCTATGCCGCCACCACCACCATTGGTTGACTACGGCGCATTTATGCAAGGATTGGTGCGAGTGATGCAAACTCAGGTAGATGTGCATGCAGCGTTACAAGCCCAAGTTCAAGCCTGAGCTCAGGTACGGTGTAAACGATGGGAGTTTCACCTTAGGCTAAGTGGACTTTGTGACTTATCCATGTTATGAATGGTTTAGGCCCCACCATAACTAGAGTTAGTTCAAAGGGGCATTGATGGACCATCGATCATGGAGCGATTTCGACAAATGAACCCGCCATCTTTTAAGGGGGAGAGTCAACCCCTAGTTGTGGAGCATTGGTTGCGGGCCATGGAGAAGGTATTTCGGACCATTCGATGTGAGGAGAATGAGAAAGTCAATCTAGCAACATTTATGATGGAGGTAAAAGAGCTATTTTTCATAATTTGGTGCAAAGTGATTAGTTAGCGTTGCGCTCATTCAAAAATTGGATCATATGATTTCAGGAGCATGCTGATGTGTGGTGGTCCTCTGTTCTGCAGAACCAATTTGAGGACGGACTGGTAGAAGCGACATGGGAATCCTCTGTTCTGCAGAACCAATTTGAGGACGGACTGGTAGAAGCAACATGGGAAGAATTCGTTCATCTATTCAAGGCCAAGTATATTCCTGAGCATGTCCAAGATAAAATGGAGCAGGAGTTTCTTACTCTGACTCAAGGATCCATGATGGTGCTTGAGTATGAGGCACGTTTCGCGGAGTTGGTGAGATATGCACCTCATATTATGACTGATGAGAGGAGGAAGGTGAAGAAGTTTGTGGGTCTCCGACCATCACTGAGGACGAGATTGGTGGCCTTCAATCATTGGATGATGGAAGAGGCTCTTAGTGCGGCATGCTGACAAGAAAGTAAAATGGACCAGTATCAAGAAGAGAAGAAAGCATTGATGAAGAGGTCGTCATCGAGTTTTCAACATCAAGACCGCATGAAGAAGCAGAAGCCTTTCTCTTGACCATCAAATTATGCACTGACAAAGGTAGTTTCACCACAAGCCGGTGGATCAGGAGGATCGTCAGGTGACAAGATAGAATGCAAGCATTGCAGGAAATGGCATGGAGGTAAGGATTGCTGGATGATTACTGGCAGGTGTCTTAGGTGTGGAAGCCCGGATCATAAGATCAAGGATTGTCCGAAGGCTCAGTTAACTACACCCAATAAAGCCCCTGTAGCAGCTACAACAGCACCAGCAACAACAAAGCTAGTCGGAAGACCCAGAGCGCCAGCATGAGTGTTCGCATTAGCTAAGGAAGATGCGGAGCAAGCAGATCATGTGATTGAAGGTACAGTTTCAATATCTGGGTTCCATGCTAGAATCTTGTTTGCACCGAGACTACTCATTCATTTGTGTTCGAGAGGTTTTCAAAGGCGTTGCATGATGAGTTAGGTTTAGTAGCAATAGACTTGGATGTGCCTCTTTTAGTGCACACCGGACGGAACACCCTATGCATCAAATCCATGAACGCTGCGGGGGCATTGGTGAGCCCAAATGGCATCACCAAGAACTTATAATGCCTATACCTCAAACAAAATGCCGTCTTCTCAACATCAGCCTCTCGAATCCGCAGCTGATAATAACCTGATCTCAAATCAATCCTCGAATACACCCGGGCCGACTGAAGCTGATCAAACAAGTCATCAATCTGAGGCAACAGGTACTTGTTCTTAATAGTCGCATGGTTCAACTGACGATAGTCGATGCACAGTCTCAAACTACCGTTCTTCTTCTTCACGAACAGCACCGGCGCACCCCACGGGGAATAACTAGGATGAATGTACCCCTTCGCAAGGAGCTCCTACAACTGTGCCTTCAGCTCTCGTAACTCCGCAGGTGCCATACGATAAGGGGCCTTTGACATAGGCGCCGTACCAGGCACCACCTCAATCACAAAATCAATCTCTCGCTGCAGCGGCAACCCTAGCAACTCCTTGGGAAAAACATAGGAAAACTCGCACACAACCGGGATGTCCTCCACGTCCGGACACTGCCGATCAACCAAAATTACGGAAGTAAGAAAACCCTGACAACCTGCATCGAGCAATCGACGAGTCCTAATAGCTGAAATAACCAAGCGGGAAGAGGAAGACTGAATACCTCGGTAACAGAAGGTGGGTCCACGAAGCTGTCGAAAGAACTTCAAGCCGCAATCCACCAAGACATGATGAGCCTCGAGCCAATCCATGTCCAAGATCATATCAAAGTCCTGAAGCGGTAACGCATAGAGCCTGGCCGGCAAGTTCCGCCCTTCCACCCACACAGGCACCTTCTCAAAGTAATACAGGATGTGCACAAAATCACCGGTAGGTAACTCCACTGCCATATCACAGGACATCTCAGCCACTGAGTTCTCCACGCTCTGAGTAAAATCTTCCGAAATGAACGAATAAGAAGCACCCGAATCGAACAAAACACGAGCCGTACAACCCAAAATCAAAAGAGTACCTTCCACCAACTGCGACACCTCAACCTCTGCTCTGGTCATGTGGGTCACTCTGTCTAGGGATCTCTGCCTCCCCACAGTAGCTGACCGAGACAACTGAGGAAACTACTCTTGTCACTGGTACTGCTGTGGCTGTGATGGCATCTGCTGGGGCTGAAACTGCTGTTACTGCTGAAACCCAGGCGGCTGACTCGGTCTCTGTGGACAGTCACGTGCCATGTGCTCTGGCTGGTTGCACCTGAAGCAAACCACGGGCGTTGAACACTGCCTGCTTGGATGAGAACCACCGCACCTGGGACACCCGCCCTGAGCACCACTCACTGAACCCTGACACTGAATAGCCACCGGCTACTGAACACTGCCCATCGGCTCCTACTGCGGCTCCTTGCAACCCCGTCGCCTCCTACCTAAACCAGCTTTCTTGAGCAGCTTCTTGAGCTTCGAGCTAAAGGATGATGACTCTGGCATGGGAGCCACAGACTGCACTGCCACGGAACCACCTGCTGAGAGCTGGACAGTACTCTACTGCTGAACCTCCATCGGCTGACCAAAACCTACCCGAACCTGACCAGCACTGCCCTGTTTTAGCATTTGTTATGTGTACTCAAATTAGCAAAACTTTCAATTTTTTTTTATGTGGCAGGTGATCTGGACTCCCTATGTGATGGAGGACACCACCCCTCAGCCGTGGGTTAGGGAGGGGGGAGCTTGGTTCTACAGAGATACAATGTTATTTTGTGTGAACTTGAGGGAGCCACTCTTCCTTCGCCTAGTGCAGAGGACACTGGGGTGGCATCAACCGCTAGTAGCAGTTCCAGCCGAGCATGAGTCAGACCGGGGACGCCGACGGACTTCGACGAGCGATCAGGACTAGGCCTCCTGCTACTGTGCTGAGGCAGAGGCATTACAGAGAGGACCCTCACTATAGCATGACCGGACCGTGAGGAGTAGTGAGACTTACTTGGCGGATTACCAGGACCGGTATGCTGGACGGCTTCGTCCTGACACCCAAGCGATGAGTTACTCTTTTGCTTTCAAATATGATGTTTTCATTTAAGCACTGGAGCTAAGTGAGTTTGTAGATTTGATGTGCAGATGCCTGAGACTGAGGCCGTGAGGATTCTCAAGGATCGGATGGTCATCCTTAACTAGACGATCGTGAACTTGTGACACGATATTCGAGAGATGGTAAGCCAAAAATTAACTTGGTTGATTTTGAATTTTGAGATTTGTTGTATTTGACTAACCGTTTGCCCCTTGTCTTGACAGCAAGGGGAGTTGGCCTATGTGTGAGTGAGGGTAGGAGCAGGTGGAGAGGCCGGCCCTTCATCCCGAGCTGATGTTGTGGATGAGGTGGAGGACCGCCTTACCGGGGCTATTGAGGGGGTCGAGGAGCGAGAGGCCGAGCTGGTCGTGGCGGTGAGAACCTAACACTCAAGTTGAAAGTAATTCCATTTTTTAAATCATCTTTGCCTGTCTTACATGATGGTTCATCTTTTGCAGAGGAAGGAGTTGGCGGCCAGCCTGGCCGTTCGTCAGGAGTAGGAGGCCCGCATAGAGGAACTGACACGTCGACTGGGAGAGACGAGCACCGTCGAGAGGCTCGAGGGTCGCCTTGCTGAGGCAAAGGAGAGGGAGGCCGAAGCACGTGCTCTAGAGATGGTGATGGCATTGCAGGAGCAGCGAGCTCTCGATCAGCTGGAGGCCTTACGATGATAGGTGTTGCGGAGGTACCAGGGTAGGGGTGCCCCCTGGAGAGGGAGTCAGGCCTGTGACTCCTTCTGAGTCACTGCGGACCATGGGAGACATGCACTTCACGATGGATGAGCTTATGGGTATGATACAGTCTCCTGTAGGGCAAGAGGCGATCCAGCCAGCTGCATCTAGTTCGAGGGCTTCGCGACCATCGCCGCTGTGAGATAGAGGGAGCAGGGACGGAGATGAGGCTGATAGTCGGTGTAGCCGACCTCGCACCGATGGGGATTAGAAGGAGAGATATAGAGAGAGACGCAGCTGGGTAGCAACTGCCCCTTTTGTACACTGGTGGTATGCCCCTAGAATGTTGTTTCACAGAAATGTAATGGACATATCTGGAAATGAAATGAGCTTTCTTCAGTGTACTTGGCTTGGTTTGGTTTGACACCATCTTCCCTTCTTACCTGTTTCAACCACATTTTGAAATAACTTTTATTTAAAGTGTGTGCAACATAATCGCTTCAAATTAGCTATGCGTTATTGATCTACTTTCTCTAGCTGACTCTATGCACACTCATATTTGACTGTGACATTTATCATCCTTTCCTGATCAGCCATGTTAATAAAGCTTTCTTTAATATACATCAGCTATACCTTGCTCATCATAATGCTAGTTGATACTTTCTTGAAGCTTGCTTAAGTCTCTAGCTTCATCCAAGTCATCTTCATTAACATAGATTCATAGTTGTGCTAACATCCTTTGTCTGAAGTCTCTCTGAGCTTGTTTGATTGTGTAGAGGCAGAAATCTGGTCTCTAGCCCTCGTACCACACTTCTCTATTTATTTGTAAGGGAAGACTGTCTGGCACCTATGGAAGCCTACAAACACCAAAAAGACGGGCGTCATAAGGAGCCCTGGGTGTTACCCGGGAGACAACCCTCCGATGCTTAAGTCAACTCTAAGCCGAATAGAGAATAAAGAAGAGTAGGTGAGAAAGAGGGGGAAGGAGCCCGTCTGTGTAGGCTTGGGAGAGCTGTTGGCCTTCCTGAAGAGTGCTCGCCATTACCAGTGACCGCTCAACAAGTGCTCGCTGGGCTGTAAGGGTGCTCGGAAGGGATCCTCTCTTTGTTGGTGGACGATAGAGAGCTCCTTAGTAGTAGCAGGATGTGTAGCTCTCTCTAGCATGTTTCTCCTCGATTTCTCTATGTGTTTCTTGGTGGAGTTCACCATGTTCTCTATCTGTCCGATGGAGTCCCTTTTATAGGAGGTTGTCCTGGAGGGGGAAGCCCGACCCTTAGTAGGGAAGGGTGCCAGTCGTGGATTAATGTTACCCGCGATCATAGGGGAAGTTTCCTGTTGAGGGACTGATATCTCGGAGTCGGTCAATTCCCTGGCGAGTCTTAGGGTGCCCCTGGGGCATGCTCGCCCTTAGTGGGATTAAGGCCGATATCGTGGGGAGTAATAGTTGGTCGTCGAAGAGTCCTTCGGTGGATATTACACCTAGGTCAATGCCTTTTTTACTAGCGAATCCAAGGACCATTCGTCCAGGGCCGTCCACTGTAGCAGTTGTAGAGGCCTGTTAGGCGTGTCGTGGTCTGTGAGTCGAATTGGGTTTGGCATAAGTGGGCCCTATATGTGCCGAGCCAATTTTACCCACTTCACTAGCCCCCCTACTCTCAGATGTCGAACACTCTTTCAGGATCTAAGAGTCGAGTTTGGGTCCAAGGATGGTCTCCTCTTATTACTTGGGTCGGTGGTCTCGGCCCTATGCTTGGAGCGCATGGCACCCCTAGCAATGGCAGGCAGCGCCTCTGTAATCATGATGTGGGATGCCTTTTATGGGAGTGTGAGTGCGAACGATCGCTTGAGTTCGGCGATCATACATTGATGGAGATAGGTGACTTTTCCCCTTCTGTGTGATTTCAAAGTGGCTATCCCACTTCTGGAAGCTATAAGAACTGCCATAGGGTTTCTCAGGGAACCCCACCTTCTCTAAGTGTTTGCTGTGGTCGTTAGTTGTTCCTTCCTGGACTTTTATTTTCCTAGTGAGGGTTCCCTCTTTTCCCTATCCCCTACCTTCTGGAGTTATGCCGCCTCGTAGGAGAACTCTCCATGTTAGTTCCATGTCTTTTTCCAAGGAGGCAGATGCTGGCCGTGGCAGTGTCCTAAGCACTTTAGATGCCAGTCCTAGTCGTCCTCATTTCCCACCGTTGGTCACTTATAAGGCGATCCATGGGCTAAGGGAAGCCTTCCACATTCCTTCCGACTTCGATGTCATCTTCCCAACCGTCGATGGTGACCTATGGAGTTGCCCTCAGGGTGGTATTAGGGTGCCCATGGAGTCTTTTTGGGCTAGCTTTTGCCTTCCTATCCACCCCTTCTTTGAGTCTATCCTCCACCACTACGGTCGGTATCTAGGCTAACATTCCCCTAATTCTTGGCGCATTCTTTGTTGTTTCATCTTCGTCTACAACCAGGCATCGGTTGCACCAAATGTCTTCCTCTTTCGACAATTCTATAGCCTCCAGTGCTGTCCTACCAATCCGTCATCCTTCTACTTCCAGGCTTCTTGTTCGCGTCACTTCCGCAGTGTCCAACATCAAGCACTGGGCACAACGCTTTGTCTTCATCCTTAGAGTTGGGGGTAGCGGCCAGCCGAGCGACTGAAGTTTCACTATGGGCTTCTGCCCTCTTAGGGCTGATAAGATACCCAAGGCTACAGCAGAGGAGTGCAGGGTGGTTTAAGCGCTCCTTTGCTTTTCACTCCTTGACGCCAACCTCAAGCTGACCTTGGAGGTGTTAAGGGAGTTGGGGCTGAGCCCCCCATTGCCCCATGGTACTAGCTTTGTCTCTTGCCATGTTTTGTTAGTCACTCCCCAAACTAATCTTCTTTGTGCTACCTTGTAGGAGTGCGGGTGATGTGACACGACCTAGGAGGGTTGTGAAAACCCAAACATCGAGTGGTACGAGGCGAAGGATGGACCTGAAGGTATCCTTGAAGCTAGAAAGGCCGCGTTCTGAATCGACATAATCAAAACGTCCCGCGACGTCTTTTGATATACCACTTTGATGAACAGGGACCACAATGGGTATGATAGGACCTAGGAAATGCAGCAACTAATCTAATGACCCCTCGGACCTAGCAAGCAACACAATTCACGGACCGGTAGCTTCACTCGAGCGGACTCACCCGCTAAGCGTAGGTAACCCGGCGATGGTGGTGAGGGTCCGGGGCAAAACCTCGCTGCTCTGGGGATTGACTAGCTCGTGGTGGATCCCTAAGGGCCTTGGAATGCCCAACTTCGTAGGCAGCCAGAACGCTGAAGGCGTGGGGTGTAATGGCTCTCTCACAACTAGCCCGCAGCAGTCACTCAATTGTTAGCAATTCAGGATCGGGCACTCAAGTAACCGACCAACGGCACTAGCGGTGATACTAAACCAGCAATGAAAAGACCAGCAAGGGAGTAACCGAGGCTCACCTGATCGGTGTGAAGACATCGATCCCGGCCGGAGATGAGGGCGAGCGAGGAAGCGTGGGCTTACCCACACGTCGAGTCGATGAAGCTTCAACATGAAAATTTTATTAACATACACTACTCCTTATGTAGGAGGGGTGGACTAGGGGTGGGGGATTGTAGGATTACAAGAAAATACTACGTCCTGCAGGGAGGGGCTTTAAACCGGCAAGGCGGCGTAGGGGAGCTAAGTTAGGAGCCGAATTGCCAAACTTTGCTGATTCTACCAGCTTCTGGAATAGCTTGATAGATAGTTGACGACGGCACCGCCACGGGCTCTATCGAGCTCATATTAGGCTGAAACCAGTTCCAAAATGATCTGGGTTGGCCCAGGAAGACGTTCAAATTTCTTGAGAATTTTTTGACGTCGTCGGTGGCTGGGGCAGGGTCTGGAACAGGACTGGTCTGTTCTGGTTCTGGTTATTCCCAGAGAGCTGCTGCAGGAAGATGAGGGCACCACGAGCACTCCCAGGATCTGAATGATGCGGGACTGGAACTACTGGGATCGTGGTTGAGTCCTCTTCAAGTGGGGACCAACGGGACCGTCGTCAGAGGTCGGAGCTGACCATAAAGTCAAGAACCATGGAAGGTTATGGAGGAACTGACCTTGCGCATCTCGGGGAGAAAATATGGAACTCTTGACTCTGAGCTCCAAAAATTGATCTGCTTCTTGGAGATTTCAGGGGACTGGCAGGAGAAGCCCTCAGCCAAGAATCACAGCCAAAGTCATCCAGGAGTAGCTGTGGTCGCTTCTTTACTTGGCTTCAGTTTCCCCATGAGAGTAGTTTTGCACAGTCAGGGGAGATCGGCTCCTCTGGGCAGTAGGAACCTTGGATGACGGCGAGACCACCTCTATCACGAAGTTGACTTGATGAACTTTCCGACAATATAGGGTTGCCACAAAGAACTTTGTGGAGATAGCGGGACAGGCTCTGCAACCAGAAGCTTCTCTGCTGCCTGTGACTGTCTCTGGTGACAACTGAATTAGATCGAGTCATCGTGAGTCGACACGAGTGCGGTGGATCTTTCCCGCATGATGTGGGTTTCTCCGAAAAGTGTTTTTCACGTGGGCCATGTGGTTGGCCTTGGACTGTGAGTCCAGTTAATTAGCCTGGGGCTGGAGGTTTCCCGTGTGTCCCTTGGACTAGGGATCAACTCGGCGGCTGGTGAGCTACCATGAGAATCGTGTCACCGTGGTTTCAGACTTAGGGATTAGGCCAGATTGACAGCACTGTGTCATCACGTGCAATGGTCTTGACCCGAGTCTCATGACTCAAGGACCGTTGGATTATTAGGTCTAGTGGGCTGCCAAAGGTCTGGTGGCTGTGAGCCACCTCTCACTTCGTGTTACTTGAGATGGGTGCGTGCTTGATTTTCAGTGTCCACGTTTAGTGAGCCCCCACTAATCATAGCTTTCCTGTGCATGCGTGTGCAGACCCACTTGGGAGTGGTGGAGAGCGTGACCTAAAGAGACATTTTTTAGGCTGGTTACCGTAGCGCCCCTCGTCTGTGTAGTTTGCGTTCAGGCTGGGGGGAAAACCAGCTAGAGGTCCTGACCTAAAGCGTATAGTCCGTGTGTGCACACATGGTTGGGGGCGTCGGACCCGCGCTGACGAGTGTGACCCCAGCTAGTCCTTGTTAGTGGTTACTTGTACGGTGTCTCAATATCCACCTGGGACGAGTAGGGAGACACCTAAGGCTGCGGACTAAGTCATCAGTGGATGTATCCGGCCTTACTTATAGTGGGCAGTACTCTTGTCACGTGGCATGTGACTTGAGTTTTGATTTCATGTCTGTGAGATGTGGTTCGTCGAGTGCTTTCTCATGCTTTCATGACGCGGAGGTCTAGGGTTCCGACAGAGGTTACCGTGGGTTTCCCTAGATGGCATAGGGCTCACGACGCGAGGTCATGACCATGTTCCCAGACAGCATGGTCTTGGGCTGGACTTTCATCCGCGAGAACAGGCCTCCACGATAGAGGTGTCGTGTTGTTTCTTTTGGTAGCGTAGCCAGGATTTTCTCATCAGTCCGGTGGTCCCCCGACTGTGAGATTGGGACGTGTTTCTCGGTACAGTAGGAGTGGTTCATAGAGCCGAGGTCATGTCGGCTACCGTGCTTCTCGTTATGGCTGTTCCCCTCGCTGTTGTCGTTAGTGTTCCTACTCCCGCTGTTGTTGCTGTTCTTGCTATGTTGCTTGTTACCGACATTGTTTTATGGTTGGGGTTCCGCGGGATCCCTACTGAGTTAGTGATAGGAGGCTCACCCCCTGCTTTTCAAGTGTAGCGATTCTTTCTCAAGGTTCAGAGATGCATCTCGGGGGTTCTTAGTTGCCAGCTCATCGGGTCGAGTGTTCACTCGACATTGAGTATGTTTCCTTGCCTTAGACTGTACTTTATTTTAACTGGATTTTCTAGTTAGTTTATTTATGTAACGACCCAAGATCCAAGTACCGGAAAGGAATCGACGAGGCTCGAACCTTGGCCCGTCACCCACAAGTCTGAAAACTCAGAAGGGTTAAAGCATGGTGTGATGGTACACAAGAAGGTAAAATAACTACAGAAATAACACAATAACCTGTCATTCGGTCTTGTGACTACCACCCCAAGGTGGTTTCACATCAAAACTGGGTTGGACCGTATGTCATCCACCGAGCATATGAAGGGGGTGCGTATGTCCTCGTGGATCACAGAGGGGTCATCCAGTTCTCTCCCCTCAATGAAAAATATATAAATTTGTACCACACGGCTCAGCTGGCATTCTCAGAATGACCGTAATATACCTTGGCCTAGTGGCACTCTGCCCTGATCAAGTTACCCTATTCCTTGGTCTAGTGACACTCTGCCCTGGCCGAGCTACCGCTTATCTTGGTCTAGTGGCACTCCGCCTTGATCAAGCTACCCTTTTCCATGGTTTAGCGGCTCTCCGCCCTGGCCAAACTACCTTCTCCTTAGTCTAGTGACACTCTGCCCTGGCCGAGCTACCCCTTATCTTGGTCTAGTGGCGCTCCACCCTGATCAAGCTACCCTTTTCCTTGGTCTAGTGACACTCTGCCCTGGCCGAGCTACCCTTTTCCTTGGTCTAGTGGCACTCTGCCCTGGCCAAGGTACCTTTATCTTGGTCTAGTGACATTCTGCCCTGATCAAGCTACCCTTTATCTTGGTCTAGTGGCACTCCGCCCTGGTCGAGCTACCTTTATCTTAGTCTAGTGACATTCCGCCCTGATGGAGCTAGCCTTTATCTTGGTCTAGTGACACTCCGCCCTGATCAAGCTACCCTTTTTCTTGGTCTAGTGGCACTCTGTCCTGATCAAGCTACCCCTTTCCTTGGTCTAGTGGCACTCCACCCTGGTCAAGCTACCCTTTTTCTTGGTCTAGCAGCTCTCCGCCCTGGCCGAACTACCTTCTCCTTGATCTAGTGGCACTCCACCCTGGCCGAGCTACCCTTTTCCTTGGTCTAATGGCACTTCGCCCTAGTCGAGCTACCTTTATCTTGGTCTAGTGGCATTCCGCCCTGATCGAGCTACCTTTTTTCTTGGTCTAGTGGCACTCTGCCCTGATCAAGCTACCCTTTTCCTTGGTCTAGTGGCACTCCGCCTTGATCAAGCTACCTTTTCCTTTGTCTAGTGGCACTCCACTCTGATCAAGCTACCCTTTTCCTTGGTCCAGTGACATTCCACCCTAATCAAGCTACCCTTTTCCTTAGTCTAGTGGCACTCTGCCCTGATCAAGCTATCTTGTCCTTGGTCTAGTGGCATTCCGCCCTGATCGAGCTACCTTCTCCTTGGTCCAGTGGCACTCCGCCCTTGTCGAGCTACCTTTATCTGGGTCCAGTGGCACTCTACCCTCACCGAGCTACCCTTATCTCGATCCAGTGGCACTCCGCCCTAGCCGAGCTACCTTTATCTTAGTCTAGTGACATTCCGCCCTGATCGAGCTACCATTTATCTTGGTCTAGTGGCACTCCACTGTGATCGAGCTACCTTCATCCTGGTGTGGACGCACTTTTCGACGGGGGAAAAGAATAAGAATTTTATGTTATTATTATGATTGTTTGTTTGGGAATGGTGTTTTCCCGGTCTATTGAGTGCGTGGACGTGCCAGTCACCGAAGTGACGATTTATTCGGGCTCCGCAGAGCCCATGGTGCGCTCGATCTGACTTCGTCAGACGAGGCCAATAGTAGCCCTGCCTAAGGATTTTCTTCGCTAGAGCCTGGCCATTGACATGACCTCCACACTCGCTAGAATGTGCCACTTCGACTACCTTCTAGGCTTCATCATCATCTAGACATCTCATGAGCATTCCATTAGCGGCACGCCTGTACAGTTCTCCAGCGATGATAGTGTACTTTAAGGCGGCTCTTCTAATTGTCTTACGCTGCTCGGCGTTTGCCCCTTCCGGGAATGATCCATCTCGACAATATAGCTCGATTTCATGATACCAGGGTAATTCTTCTTCCTCCAGGATCTCTTCTAATTCTGTCAAAGATACCTCCTTCAATTCTTCCTTCTCGGCCCTTGCCTCAACAGTTTTCCTAAAGTTAATATACCAAGGATCCTGAAGAGAGGGTACGTCCAATCTCTGAACGATGATAGTCTCAATGCTCCGACTGAGAGGAAAAGATAGAGAGGAAGCGAGGGAAGCTAAAGCATCAGCTAGAATATTTTGAGATCAGGGAGTATGGATGTAGATCAATTTGCGGAATTGCCTAGCGAGAAGAGTGACCAAATCTTGATATGGCTTGAGCTTAGGGTCACGAGTGCGGTAAGTGGACAGAACTTGCCGCAGGAGGAGCTGAGAGTCTCCTATGATTCTCAAGTGGCATGCGCCGAGGAGGTAGGCGTGCTTCAAACCGGCTAGGAGAGCCTCATACTAGGAGATATTATTGGTAGTAGGAAATCGAAGCTGATAAGTGAAAGGGATCGTCACCCCTTTGGGTGTAAGAAGGACAACGCCTATCCCTCGGCCCTGAGAATTGAGTGCATCGTCAAAGTGCAGAGACTAGAAGGGATAATGAGAGATGACAGCAAGATACTCATCCGGGAAATCGTCCTGAATAGAGTCAGTGTGAGGAACAGGAAGATGGGCAAGATGCTCAGCAATGGCATATCCTTTGACTACCTTTTGAACGATGAACATGATGTCAAACTGAGAGAGGAAGCTCTGCCGGCGAGCTAACATACTAGAAAGGATGAGTTTTTCTAAGAGATAGCGAATTAGGTCCATTCAAGAGATTAACCTAACTGGGTGGGCAAGGAAGTAATGTTTAACCTTTTGAGCTACCCACACTAAGGCAACACAAGTCTTCTCCATAGCGGTGTATTTGGCCTCGGCCGGGTTAAACAACCTGGAGAGGTAATAGGCTACCCGCTCTTTTCCTTCATCATCTACTTGTGCTAAAACCGCCCCTAGGGAGTCCTCAATGACCGAAATGTATAGGATTAGGGGTTTCCCAGGGACAGGAGGTTACAAAATCGGGGTATTGGATAGATAGACTTTCAAGTCCTCGTAGGCCTTTTGGCAATCTTCATTCCATTCAAATCTGACCCCCGCCTTGAGCAATTCATAGAATGGATGGCATCTTTGAGAATGTTGGGATCTGAATCTTCTAATGAACTGTAATCGGCCAATCAGTCACCGAAGTTCTGTGATATTTTTAGGTGGGGGCATGTCCATTACGGCCTTTACTTTGTTAGGATCAATCTGAATCCCCCGTTTGCTCACTATAAAGCCTAGTAGCTTCCCTGAAGAGACTCCGAAAACAACAAATTTTTTTACCAAAACCAACGTGGGAGGATTTCTCCCCATTCTCACCCCCTCTCACTCCCTCTCTCTCATGATCACTCTCTCTCCCCTCTCTCACCCTCTCGGTGGATCGACCACGTAGGGTTGCTGCAGGAAGCGCAAGAGGCATCATCGACGAGCCCGAGGCGCGAGGAGTGCGTTGACGTTGATGTGGAGGCAAACTGCGGCACATGGAGGTGGGAATGCACATTTGAAGGTGCGGCTCCCCTCGGCTTGCATGGCAGGTTAACGCCGTTTTCATCGTGAAGTATGTAGGGGATGGATACCGGACCTTGTTAGGATCGATTTCCTGCCCATGCTTATCGTCTTTATGTCTTAAACAGCATGAACATCATCGTTATGTCTTCGGAGCATGAACATCATCTAATTATGTTTTAATCCTTCCATGGCCATTGTTGCTGAGTTTTTAGCCAGTTAACTACTGTGGGATGACGGTGGAATGGTAGGGAATAGGTTAAATGTTCGTTTCCCATCGATTTGAGTCGATTGGGAGGATATCTCATTGGAGGCACCATGTTTTCGACTCTCTGATAGGGTAGCGGTCCTACCAGAGACCATTTATGGAAACCAGTATGGCAGTGGGCCTTCTACACCCCGATCAGTTCATCCTGTGTAGCGGCCCAACGATGGATCGTCTACTGACCTTAGTGGCCTACATTGAGATCACGTACGACCGTTGACCTATAAGGTGGTTTAGTGTAGCGGCCCATACTTGGACCGTTTACCTTCTTTCGCGGCCCATCGTGCGACCATTTGTGTCCCCTTCGCAGCCCTATCCTCGATCGCGTGAGCACTTGAACTTGTATGGCAGTGGGAGCTTTGCGGCCCATTAATAAACTGCTTATATACATTTAGCGGTCAGTCGTTCGACTGTCTAATTACTGTAATGGCCCTTTATTCGACCGCTTATGCACTACAGATTTTAAATGCATTTCAGCTCATTTAATTATGTGTTTAATGATCCATGTTCACCATGTTTAAATACTTTTACCATATGTGGCACAATTTTATATCCCAATAGAGTTACTTTCTCTTTCCTTGTGATGGAATCACTAGTCGTAGCCCAACGACCTTGAGTTTTAGCCCACCTGGGAGTGGTGGCAGGGCAGTTCCCGAGAGATGGTTTTAGGCTAGTTTCCGTGGGCTCTCTTGCTTGGCAGTAGCGTCCTACTGAGGGAGAAAACTAACTAGAGGTCTGACTCAAGGCATTGAGTCTGTGTGTGCACACGTGGTTAGGGGCTTGGACTAACACTGACGAGTGTGACCCTGACTAGTTCTTAACTTCGGTTACTGTTATGTGTCTCACATGCCACGTTCTAGGCTTGTAGAGATACGTGAGATGCTATGTAAGTCGTTAGTGGACGCGTCTGGTTTCTTTCTTCTGATGGTCTTCTTTTCTCTCTCTTATCACTTGGAAATGTTGAAATTTATTCTATTGGTAGATTTAGCTTCTGACTCTCATGTTTAAATTGTAATTAGCTATCTTTACTTGTTCAGTTAGTTGTACAGCTTTAAATTGTCATTTCTTATGCCAATGCATGCTTTAATTACTCTATTTTTAATACTCCGTGACCAGAGCGGCCACTTCCAGACTGTGCAAAGACCCCCGCGGCCCTTCGATAGACCGCTCATACCTGTTCGGGCCCCGGGCCGACCGCGGAGGACATGAGCGGCCCTGGAGGGACTGTCCAGTCACGCAGAATTGTCTCTACTTCACCTTAGTTATTAAATGTTAATGATAGGCTAGCATCCCACATGTAAAAATGAATATATGGGAGATTAAAGTTTATTATTTTCCTAGATTACTTTCATCATGACATTGGTCCATAAAATTCAACAAAGTTAATCTTAAACATATTCTATTGAAAATGAAATAATGATACTAGGGTTAATTGACAGTCATTCTACTCTGGTAGGATTGACTGACCGGTTATACATGTTTTCTGATGTTTTGATAGCCTGTATTTCTTGTAATGACTCTCTGCCAGATACTCCTTCCATCGGACTAGGACCTCCATTACGGAACCTCCGTAAGTCCCCGCTAGCCTGGGATTCCCACTAGGACGTCGGGCAGGCTGTACTACCAAGCCCCGAACCTATTTACAAGATCGAATCGCTTGGATTGCCATGTTGTGAGTCAGGGCTGAAACTGGACCGCCTGAGCTTTCAGACGACCGAAGATTGACTATTTTACTCAGAGAGCGGCCCAATATAGATCGTGCATTTCTGGCTGAATGCCTATCTTGTTTGGTCGATTAACCTTGTTCTTTCTTCGACCTAGTCATTGTTGGTCGACCCAAAATGTCTCTAGGCTGACCAACGGATTGTGGGCTGGACTCTGGTTTAGTTCCACCCCGCCTATGGCAGCCCGAGAGCCCATTTGGGTGGACTTTTCCTTTACTTGTTAGGCCCAGTGTTGAACGGACTAGATAGGCCCGTCTAATTAGTCAAATGGATCCTATTGGACCATTCCATTCTTGAGCGGCTCTATTTGGCCCGTTTAACCTCATCTTTGGCTTCAATCTTTCCTGTCACTTATGGCCCACAATGGACCGTGCATATCTAGTGAATGGCCCATGGTTGACCGTTCTGATTTCAGAGTGGCTTGTAATAGACCGTGGACCCTTGACTTCTGTTAGGCTAAGCTTTGGCCCAACCCTTTCCAAAACGGCCCAGTACAAGACCGTTCATCCTATGAGCAGCCCAGTAAGGACCGTGTATCTTCCTAAAATGATTTTTCACGTTTTATGGTATTGAAGGCCAAGGACCTGTTGGTTCTTGATAACTTGAACTTTCTGGACAAAATATCTACTCGACTTATCCTTAGATTTTCCTGAGGTAAGTTTATACCTTGAATTATTGGCCATTTAACTTGGTTAATGTCTAGACATAACTTGGGATCTTAGATCCACTAAACCAATGCCAACGCATCATAAGGGTTTGGTCTGGTCCTAGGAGGAGCGCCCGAAAAGTACTAGTGCCCCAGGGAGTTGTAATGACATAGTGAGGCATTGCACCGAGTGCATGACTAGCGTGACGTCTACGACATAATCTATTACTTGAATCTTTCTCAACTTGGTTATTTCGTGTTTATTGTCCAATTTTCAGTTACATTATGTTCTTGATCTCGCACCTTCTTTATTATAATACTGGAAGGTGTTGTTCCCAGCTTGAGTGAGATTCGAGGTCAGTCGAGCGTGGAGATTTTTCGTTGGTCGGAGGTGTGTTGGGTTCTCCTTTGATTGGAGAGAATCGTCATTGGCTAAGGTTCACCGTCTTACATCGTGTGTCCGGATTGGTTGGCCTTTGTGTGCCATGAAGTCCGTGCGAGACGTGTTCCCTATCTTGGCAAGGTGGTTGCATGTAAGAAGTTATGCCCATTCCCTTGTTATGTAAGGGTCTGTTAGCGCTATTCCGGAAGGACGAGTGTCGGTTGGGCGGTGTTCGTGAGGACTTGAGGCTGGTGTTGTGATCCCCGATGTGTCGAGGATTAGAGCCTGCGGAGTGTAGAGGATTATCGGGATGGAGGATCCCGAGTTGCCATGTTGAATGTGCGCGTGAATCAGAGTGCGTAGCGGAAGCGTGGTGGGCCCATAACCCATAGGTCCAAGATCATAGCGCTGGCTGCTACGGGTGAATTTTCAAGGTTGAGAAGAGCATTGGAGGATTGGTTCCTCGGTAAGCGTTATCTCCGGCTATGCGAGGCGTGTTGTTGCTGTGTCGTTGCTTGAGATATTGTGGTTCATGGCACTGGCAGGATGGAGAATCGGGGAAATATGTTGGCTAGCGCACCGCATGAGTACCCTATTTCTATATAGGAGGTTGTATTTTCGGATGAGACAGATGATTTTTGGAGAAGTGATCTCTGGAAAGATTATGGGTCCCGACTGGTCGCTGTGAGCGGCTAGTGGGTTGGCCGAGTGATCGGCTATGGTAAGATGCGTATTGTCGGGGGACCTGTGTGCACTGGTCTTGGAGTGGTCGACCAGGTTGCCGTGGGTTTGGATGGCACTTTCCTCCCCTAAAGATGTGTGCCGTGAGTTGTAAGAGATTGCATGTCCCGTGGCTCTGGGGTAAGAGCGGGAACCGGGATTGGTAGGCGTCCAATTGGAGTAATTGAGATGAGATGGGACTTGATGAGACAGGTCGAAGGACGATTCCTGTGTGTGTAGGTCTTTGATGAGATGTTTGATGGTGGAATGGTGATCCTTGGTCTGAGACCAGCATGGGATGGCTCCCCTATAAGTCTGAGTCAAGTGAGGTAAAGACCAAAGGCACCAGGGTCCTGTCATGTGGTTCCACCGTACTCCCCTGGGAGGGTAGAGTTGGCGTGAGGTTAGAGATCGGATGCAGTGTCTGAGCGAGAGTTGGCTCGAGGTGTGGTGTCGGTCTGTGGAGAGTCACCGGATGGCCTGTCATGATTTGGATCGTGCCTACTGGGCTGGAGAAGGTTTTCTATTGATAAGTATCTGGCGACCAGTGGGTGGTCTTTCACAGACAGAAGATGCTGCTGGTGTTTGTGGTTCGAGAATGGCGAGAGCCATGTATCGGTGAGGCCTTGGTGGTCGTCTCCGTGATGTGCCTCCTAGATGAGATCTGGGCTTTGTCGAAGTTTATCTTCTGGCCAAGTTGGTACAGTGATATGTCTGGCTATCGGCTTGCCATGTGTGAGGTAATTCGTGGCGCTAAGCGGATGATCTGGTTGCAGTCGGTTGAGATGGCTACGTGAGCTGATGGGAGTGTGTGCGTGAATGTGAGTTAGAGAAGAAGAGATGGCGGTGTAGAGGGAGGGGTCGACCCGTGGAAGGAGGGGGGTCGACCCTTCTGTGGTATGTGTGGGTGTGTGAAGAGGGAAAGAGGAGAGGGGTCTAGTGGGTGTGACAGTGGTGTATGCGAGTTGCGGTGTGTAAATGAGAGTGGGTTAGAAGGGGGAACAGAAAGGAAATGAGAAGGGGGAGGCCGGTGCTATGCTGTGGGGGTGAGTGTGTGTGGAGTGGGAAGGAATGTGAAGCCAAGTGCAAATGTGTGTGTTGTGTGAAGAACGGAGAGAAGGAGGGGAAGAGAGGGATGAGAGGAACACAGGTAGCTTGCGGTTGTGGTGTATGAAACAGATAGAAACAGAGAGGGAGAGGCAGGAGTAGGCAATCGGAGGAGCCGGCGCGGTGGCTTGTGAAGGTGGTGCAAGTGGCAATTGTGAGCAGAGAGGAGCAGATGGAGAGGAGGCTATGGTGGAACTACAGACGGTTGCAGGACTACAGTGCAGAGCAGATGGGTGGTTTAGGGGGAAAGAGAGTGATAGGGAGAGGGTGTAGGCGAGCAGTGGCTTGTGCGGCGAGTGTGTAAGATGGGGAAACACAGAGAGGGGAGGAAAGAGGGAGGTTGCACCGTCGGTGCGGGTGTGCACGGAGACGCGATGGAGAGTGACGGAGGTGAGATGGTGGCTGTGGCGGTGTAGTGCTGCGTGTGTATGCGTATGCGTGGTGAAGAGAGGAGATGAGGAGGGGGAGAGTGAGGTCGGGGGTTAAAAGAGAGAGAGAGAGAGACGCGAGAAAAGGGGGTGAGGAGAGAGAAATGATCCCCTGTTCCAAATAGGGGACCGACCTGCGTGAGTTTGAGAGAGAGATGGCGAGTGAGAGTAGGTGGGAGAGAGTTTGAAGAAGAGGAGGGGATGAGGAAAAGCAGGATGAGAAGAGTCCAGAGGGAGAGGGGCGAGGGCTATGTGTGTGAGGGGGCCGAAGAAGCTGGGTGCAGGGGTGGCCAAGGTCGCCCACGTGACTGGGGGGTTTGGAGGTTTTATAGGAGCCAGAGGGAGCTTGTTGCTGCTTCTACCGCGCCTGGAACCATTCATCTACCAGAGGATCCTTTGAATGCCGTTCTGCTTGCCCGAGGATCTCACCATCATCACTGCATGCCTCCATGCTCGCCCTTTCTCGAAGGGACTACTCATGCCATCGCCGGTTCTCCATATGGTCGCCTGTGTTTCTGCCAGTCCAGCTGATGCTATTGCTACCCTATCCGTTGCTTGCGTGCCTGCCATGCGACTGGTCATGACGTTGTCGTGCTGATCACCGCGTCTGCTTGCCACGTTCCCATGTTCCACGTTCCCATGTTCACCGGCTGCTCGCCTTCTCCCCATGCAATCCTGCAGCTCGGATCTCGCTGGCTTTCCGTGAGAAATCAGCCTGCTGCCAGATTCGCCTGGAGTTCGTCCAGATCTTGCCTGATCCTCATGCAGCTTGCCGTGCTCGCACATGCTATTGTCGTGTGCCATCGCGAGAGGAGATGGCTTGTGCCACTGTTCACAAAGTTTGGCAAAGCATGAAAAAGATTAGAGTACAATGCGACTGCAGTGACCACGAGTCGAGGAACTGAAGGATAACCAGAACGAAGTGCTCTCAACTCAAGGCTACAAAGGCAGTCCGAAACTCTTCTAAAAGGATCCGAAACTCAATAGAGATCCGACAGGAGCTAACAACGATCCGCCAAAGATCCAGGATATTACATGTAAGGTCTGTGTAGATCTTCATATCTGCATAAATAGGTCGAAGCACATTTGTTCATATCAGAACATGCATAAAGGCTTAAGCAAGCCAAGTATGTGCACATTCACAAGTAAGTACACATTCACGTATCAAAGTCGGTGCATATGTTCACATTAGGTCTAAGTATATATGTTTTGTGCAATAAGGTCAATGCACTTTGACTATCTACCTATGGTGACCAAGTGTTTGACTAAATACCTTTTCTCTGTTGACAGGTTTCAGTTACTGAAGGGCCCGGTGATGAACTCATCAACGGTAGGAAGATTTCTTCTCACTTCAATCACGTGGCTCGAGGCTCAACTAAAGAGTGCACGTGATCCAAGGTAAAAGTAGATCTAGTACTGTGACACGTGGAATGTCAACATCAATTCTTGACACGTGGTCCAATATAGTATGAGATCTGAATTAGTCAAGTGAGCGGGAGTATGGCTTCCACGCGCCCAAAATTCAAAAACGAAGGAACTATTTGGCTCAACCTGCGCCTATAAATATGAGATGAGAGAATGGGAAGAAGAATAAGAGAATGAGAAAAAAAAGCTTGAAGCGAGAGAGATTAGAAGTATTCGGAGAGAGAAGAGCTTGAGAGGAGTTCGAGAGTGGAAGAGTCTGCTACTTGTGAGCGCCGTCACTTGACGTTTGAGTGGAATGAAAAATGTGATGCCAATGTAACACTAAAATATGTGCTAAGGTGAGCACGTGGTGCTCAGATAAAGGAGAGATCACGTGGTGCTCTGTGGATCGTGATCGCCAGAGGAGGGAGACTCCTCAAAATAAAAGAACAAGGTAAAAGAAGGATCGTGTGAAAATACTTGTGTAAGGGGAGACAGTGTGGGTCCTTTGCTTCCTCCTTGGTTGGTCGGCCAACTAGGAGGGTTCCTTGCTTTGTTGATTACCCTGAGATACAAGATAAAAGACAAGAAAAATAAACACCAAATTAGCTTAATGGATTGTGTAGTAGCTGTTCAAATGAAATGTAAAGCATGCAATTGAGAGGCTGAACACACCTGGGAGGTGTTGGTTTTAAACCCCTTTAGGAGTCAAGGGGAAGGGAGTGTGCGTGAAATGATAAGTGTAATGCAAAGTGGGGGTCTGGCGCTACCAGAATGAGCGTGCTGTGAGCACCGTATGAAGGGTGCACAGTGACAATGATGCAATGGCTAAATGATAGGAATCAAATAAGTAAAAGGGGAAGAGGAATTTGAGGGGTTGTCCCTCCACCGGGCGTCTGTTGTAGAGGAGGAACAGAATGAGGCCCTTTTAACACGTGAAGGAATGGTTATAGCGGAACGCGTTTCTTCTGATGATCAATGATGGTTCTCCAATTCTCCCTTACTTGATGCCCCCTCTTTTTTTTACTGTTACCCACGAGCGCTCAAAAGGGTTCATCCAGACCCAGTTTAAAGACTCCCCCATTCACTCCCTGTTTGAGGCCCAAAAGCCCAAATCCTATAAGAAATCCCAGGGCCCGGTCACCGAGGGGGTCCAGACGAACGAGCAGGTGCAGGACGTCAATCAGTCCGCCCCACCCCGTTTTCCACAGCAACCCCAATGCCATGCCCAGTTCTCTTCTTAGCCACCACCACGACCTTCATTCCCTGCACCCCAGCCCCAACAGCCACCACCACCACCACAACAACAGCCACCCCAGCAGCCCCAATACCATAACGTTTCGCCACCAGCCAACTATGCTTTTGCTCGTCCTGTCCCAAAAAGAACTAATTACCTGCCGCTTCCAGAAACCCTTCCTGATATCTTTTCGGTGTTAATGTACACTGGCGACATACAGCTACCTTCGGAACGCCAGAATTGGAATCCGACTGTCGACCAGTCTAGGTATTGTGTATACCATCGGCAACCCGGGCACACTATTGAGAGATGTTATCAATTCAGAGATTTGGTGTACGATCTACATGAGGGCCACAAGATCGACTGGGCCCAGATGCACAGACTGATCGAAGACATTAAGGAAAGAAGAAGACAGGCCAGGCCGCAGCAGGTGGTGCAGCAATAGCAGTTCCAGTAGCAGCAAAAATGCCCCCCTCCGCAACAGCAACAACGGCAGCAAGACCTCGAGATTCCTCAGAATCCCATGCCTGAGCATGCCCCCACTCCGCAACAACAGTAGCAGCCGCCGGCACCGGCCCAAGTCAACATAGTCCACCACCCAGCCCCTAACGTTGGGTGGTCATTTGATGATGAGACTCCCACACACCTGCTAGCCTTCCACCACACCCCTATCCCCTCTGTCCTTCGGCCTACCACCACCTAGACTACCACTCTACCGGTCGTTCCCTCCACTACACTGCCTACCATTCCGCCAAACCCCGCACCATCACCTTTCATCACTACCCCTCCACTTCACTATTCGCCCGTCACTCCCGCTTCGCCTGAACCCCCACCACTCACTCCCTCGCCATCACCCATTAAGCCTACCACCCCGATCATTTCCCCCATCTCTACGCCCCCTACTTCGATCCCATCCACCTACCCTACCGGGCTAGTCGAGAGTCTGTCAGTCATTGTGCTGGGGCAAAATTTAGCCCTCAGGAGCAGGCGCCTTTTCCAGAGGAGTTATCCCTCCACCGGTGCACCTACACCCATTCCTCTAGTTCCTTCCCATCCGGTTGAATCCGAAGAAGTTGACCCCACACCGGGTTCGAGATATGATCTATTGCAGCACTTGGACCGAATGCCGGCCAAACTATCAGTCCTGGAACTGATTAGGAGGTCCACGCTTCATCAAGATGCCCTCAGGGCATTCCTATAGAAAGTCATGGGAAGCGAGCACGTGGCAGTTGACAGTTTACTGTCAGTATTGACTACGATCACCAGGGGTCCTACTATTTCATTCTCTGAGTCAGAGTTAGCACCCCATGAGGCACGCTAGATGCCGCTTTACATCACTATTTCCTTGAACAAGGTAGCGGTGGAATCAGCCCTAGTGGACACAGGAGCTTCTATCAATGTGTGTCCACCTTTCGTCCTTGTTAATGAATCTACCATTGCTTCGGCATGTAACCCATGTCGATGAACAAACCTATGTTCGACCCTCGTCCTCATCGGTGAGATCGGTCGATCTCTACCCTTAACTTGGACCCTTCGTCCTTGTTAATGAATCTACCATTACTTCGGCATGTAATCCATGTCGATGAACAAACCTATGTTTGACCCTCATCATCATCGGTGAGATCGGTCGATCTCTACCCTTAACTTGGACCTTTCATCCTTGTTGATGAATCTACCTTTCCTTCGGCATGTAACCTGTGTCGACGAACAAACTTATAGTCAACCCTTGTCATCATTAGCAAGATCGGTCGACCTCTATCCCATAACTTGGACCTTTCATCCCCGTTGAGAGCCGTATCCTTTGCTTCAGCATTTAACCAATGTCGATGAATTAAACCAAGATCTGACCCTTATCATCATCGACAAGGCCGGTCGGCATTCTGGCGGGCAAGCTCTCCTGAGTCTCAGCTCATTCCTGTAAACACATACAAAATATAAAAAAAAAAAGAAAGAAAAATGGGGTTAAAGATAGAGATACCCCACCAGCCTTGTTCCTACATCAGGGCAAGGGCAAAAAGGGCTATAACCCGGCTACGGCGAAAACTCGCAAGGGCATTGCAGGTAAAATCGGGTACCCCGCCACGTGAAAACCCTAAAGGGCGCATGGACAAAATCAAGAGAGGGGTAGCTTCGGCGAAAACCCGAAAGGGGGCTTAAGTCAGTAATGTGATATATAAAAAAAAGAAAAGAAAGAAAGAAAAAAAAGAATGATGATGTAGTAGTGAGGTCACCCTCGTTCGTCATTCTGCTTCTTCCAACCTTTCGGCCTTTGTCACCATCAGCAAGACCGGCCACCCTTTCGACCCTTGTCACCATCGGCAAGATTGGTCGCTACCCTTTTGGCCCTTGTCACCATCGGTAAGACCTGCCATCCTTTTGACCCTTGTCACCATCGGCAAGATCGGTCGCTACCCTTTTGGCCCTTGTCACCATCGGCAAGACCAGCCATCCTTTCGACCATTGTCACTATCGGCAAGATCGGTCGCTACCCTTTCGACCCTTGTCACCATTGGCAAGATCGGTCGCTACCCTTTCGGCTATTGTCACCATCGGTAAGATCGGCCACCCTTTCGACCCTTGTCACTATCGACAAGATCGGTCGCTATCCTTTCGACCCTTGTCACCATCGGTAAGATCGGCCGCTACCTTCTCGACCCTTGTCACCATCGACAAGATCGGTCACTACCCTTTTGGCCCTTGTCACTATCAACAAGACCGGCTACCCTTTCGACCCTTGTCACTATCGGCAAGATCGGTCGCTATCCTTTTTGACCATTGCCATCATCGGTAAGATCGGTCACCTACCCTTCAACCCTCACCACCATTGGCGAGCCCGGCCAGCTACCCCCCCTAACTTGGACCTTCCATCCTCGTTAATAGATGAACTACCAGGGCTTCGGCATTTAACCCATGTCGATGAACGAACCGCACTCTCAGCTTTTCATCACCGTCGGTGAAATGAATAGGGCGCGTACGCCTACTTTATCTATGTCCCACCTTGGGGAGGCTTCCCCAGTTCCTGGTATCGGTATGTCGGTATTATCGATATATCGGTATCTCGAGCTCTGGGTCGTCACACGTGCTGCCTTAAATTCCTTTGTGAATCACTTTTCAACATCACTGTCACTCAACCGAGCTCTCTCACACTCTACCATCTGTAGTGAGAAGGAAGGTAAAACAAAAGAGAAGAAGGCCAATAACATGACAAGAGCATTACATCGACTATCCTCATAGTCAAAACCATAAAACACCTCACATTAATTACTCCAATCCTAGAGCCTGTGGGTTATGGGCCCACACGCTTCTATTGCGCAACTCTGATCGAGCAACGCAAATCACACACTTATCACAAAAAATAGTTGGCAATAGCTCATTCCCAGCTTCAACATTCAAAGGAATGATTATAGAACATAAAGACACTAGCATTTTACATATATTACCATACGTTTTCTACACAAAGTGTGCCAGACCACACACTTATCAAGCACTCGGGCAACATACCACTATGCCCTTACATAATTAGAGAAAGTGCAAATGCCTGCAAGTGGGTCCATCGCCAACGCACAAGGCATTCTCACGAAAGATAGCCACTGTAACAGCTAAAATTAGTGCGACACTGAAGAGCACTCACAAGAAATATGTCCCACCTAGCCGCATTTAAAGCACACTAACTCAGCCCCAGCCACTGTACATGGCATACCAACATGGAAATCACCACATCTCAGACAGTGTCCTGATTGTTCATTCATGATGTGTCGTACTGGTCAAACCAATAGCTGTTGTATAATCATCGATGAAATCGTCTATCCCTAATATCGTCTAGTCGACTTATTCCTCCCAATTAACCGGTCCACCTCGATCCCGATGAGGATCCACCTTCATGAGAAAAATGGCATCCATGGCTGGCTCGGAGACTGCTGAATCACCTCTTGCTATTGAGGAGGAATCCTCTATTGAATAGCATCTTAGTGAGCATATTTCATGTTGGCCCAGATAGATGCACAGACAAGAAGAGGGGCTGAATTGTCCACCACGTGAATTAGTGGATTTTTAAAACTAATGTAGCAGAATTAACACGATGATGGAAATTAATAGAGCAAAGATAAACTTGGTTCTCTCGATCTCACCATGCTCACTCGATCGTGTTGGAACAAGATACAACCAAGCAAGCAAACACAGTACACGCGAAATTTTAAGATGGTTCGGGACCACGACGGGCTCCCTACGTCCACCCCTTACCAAACCGGTGAGGCTTCACTGGCTTCACAAAGAAGCACACAGAGAAAATCTTCAACACACATGGAGACGCAGTCTCTAACACGATCCTACCAGAGATCAAGACACACACACAAACCGCAACAACCGCTACACAATATAACGACAATCGTACGCAGACGGTTCACCACACACAGAGTCGGAGTTTGACAAAGAAGGATATGATCAATACTTGCTCATAGACCAAATGTAAATCATTGAAATATATGTAAAAGAGGTGAAGGGTTGTAGATGATTTTCTTTGGTAGTGACGGCGCAGTTCTCGACAACGAGGGTCCGGTTCATCCGCTTGCCCCCACCGGACGCTGCGGATCGGTCGGCCACTACATGCCACCCCACCACTACTACCCAACCATCCCACATCCATCCCCTATCTACCAAAGAAAACCCCGCCCTAATAGCCATCCGAAAATCCCATTTCCAGCCCATCCTTCCACCCCCTATCCTGCTGCCAACAGACAATCCAGAAGCGCAGAGGTCTGCTACAAAATTCGCCACGATCTCCACGGTGTTCAACTTCAGTTGATACTCCACGGGCATCCCTGGGACGTCCCCACCAGCATCCACGCCGAATTTCGTGACCAACAGACAAGCGAAAGGTCATGTTCCAGGCTCTTCTTCCAGCCCACCTACGTCAGTGCAGACCACCCAGCAGTCTACCCACCTTTCGACGACGACTCCGACGAGCCGATTAGCCGGCTTCCGTTGGCTGCCCGCTTCTTCCAGGAGGTTCGTCACCCAGTACAGTGTGCTGCCAGGGACGTTGGCACCTCCCTCGACCTCCGTGATGCTTCGTCCTTGCTGCTGGTCCCAGTCCGTACCGGTTCACAGCACGTGAGAGTTGCGGTTCTTCGTCCACTCGCGGCCCGTCACCCCACTTCTCACGACCCCAGATCGTTGTGTAGCCTTTTACCTCCCTGCGAGTAGTGGGCAGTGCTGGATTGTACTACTTTAGCTTTTGTACCAGAGGTTGTGTGATTTTGCCGGGGGTCTTCCCCACCCCCCGAGCGTGGAGGTATGCATCTGCTTCTTTGCTTGGTTAGCTTGCTTATTTAGTATTTACTCCTGAGGCCGTTGCTTGTGTGCGCATTAGGTTCCTAGCCAGTTCTTTATATATATACTTCACTGCTGTGGTGAGAGAGTGCGACCTTCCCATGACTCGATCCGAGCACGAGAATGTGTAGACCACCCTAGTTTCCGTCGGTTTCTCTGCCGTGCAGATCCATACGCTTCCCTTCTCTTGGGGACGACTGTGAGCTTGCTATTCTTGTTGTGGGCGTAGACCCTTCTCGGAGGCTCTTGGTGTCGAGCCAAATTAGCTCGGTTGGCGTCGTCATTGTTGGTCGTATTGTCCCCTTAGTCTGGTCACCACCTAGAGGTTCGCACCCTGTCCCGCATCACGAAGAAGGACTCGACAGGCTGGACTACCGGTGGGTAACTGGGCGAGGCTCGGTGCGGAGGCTAATCGGCGCGGCAAGAGGCTCGGCGCATGGAGGGATATCGGCCTGGTGGGAAGTCAGCGCGGGTCATCTCGGCGCATTCGTGTTCGGGGTGGCGTGAACTTGGGCGCCGATTTGGGTCTGCGCCGAGGATGGCTGAGATGGGGATTTGAGATTTTCAGTAGGATTTCAGTGGGGTTTTGGAGACTTTGGAGGTTTTGGGGAGGGTTATTGAGTGAACCATTGGGGAATAACTTGATCCACAGAAGATTCACCGAGCGATTACTGAATGGAGCCCGTGCAACAGCATCATATTCCCCTTTTAATGCAAATGGAGGGCCATGAGATGGCCAGTCTCAGACCTCCGTCACGCACAGCAAGTTGATTCACTAGAATTCATACACTTCGATCAGAAAGGAATCAAGACAAACATTCCCCATTACACACTACTTCTGGTTTGCATGACAAATCCTCAGAAGACAAAGGATTCCCCTTTATCAACCCTCCAGCCAGAAGGAGATGTTTGAAAAGATGTAGAACCCGCCAAACCTAGATCGAAGGCTGCTACGGATTACCAAGCATCTGGGTTTGGGCTTCTCACCGGAAGATTACTACGAGACTGACGTGATATCAGTTTCGGCTCCACTCAGCAGTGACCCCTTCAAGGCTGCAGCCCTGTAGGAAGCCCGCCACAATAAGCAACCTATGTCACTGGCTGAAGAGACACAAGTCGAAGAAGTATTCCTCTGGAATCCCCTCCACCGCAGGCACGCGGGGATGGTCTTTCCCTCTTCTGAAAGGTCAACCTCAAGGGGCCACATCATTAGGGTTCCCTCATCCCCGTCTGTTGGCGAGGCAGGAAGTGGAGGTATGGGTCGTGCTCTAGGCCCTCCCCGATACGATCCCATCATGCTCGCCCTATACCAGCGACAACAACGGGAGATCGAGGTGTTGAAGGCACAATTGACCGAATTAACTGCACTTGTGGCAGACCGGATCCAGGGCTCCATCCGCCCGTGGGGTGCAGACGTGATTTGGTCCTGGGCCACCAGTCCTGACACCTCCGTCCAGTCGGGGAGGGGGGCAAGGAATATGGTGAGCCCTTCAGCCAGACAGCCAGTTGGGTGAGACCTTACATTGCAACAGAAGTTGCAGAAGCCCTACTTCTTCCCAAGAGAAAAGACCCGAGGCATCTTTGATTGGGCCTGTCACTATGGCAAAGTTTCCCTCCCGAGGACCAAGAGGCCTCAAGATGCTCGGAGAAGCAGCGACCCACTATTCTTCCCTTATCACCGGATACTCGGTCACGCTATTGAGGACTATTATGTCTTCAAAGATATTGCTCAAGACCTGATCGGTAGAGATGAGCTCAGAATGTGAGATTATGTGGTGGCTCCGCTGCATCCTCATGTCACAGGCAGTCTCGAAAGAGGAGTCTACACAATATCCATCCAGCACCAAGCTCCTGAAGACGCAGCAACCTCGGCCCCGGTCGAAGCCATCTATGATGATTACCTGGAAGACTCCGGAGCAGCCTTATGCCCTTCCACGCCAGGGAACCCCACAAGTCTACTGACTGCAAGCTAGGAGGGATGCGAGGTGAACGCCGCCTCGGTGGCGGGTCACGAAGAACAAGAATAGGCCTACGACATCCTCGAGGCCGAGGAGGGCAAAGGCCAAGACTTTGTCAATTTGTTGTGGGCCCCGTCGAAAATTGAAGATGGTAGTTAAGCTACTGTCGACGAGCTGATCGAAATTAATCTTGGCACTGAGAGCGACCCCAGGCTGACCTTTCTGAGTGCCCTCATACCTCCCCATGAGAGAGAGGAGTATGTGAAGTTCCTGCAAGAGTTCCGCGATTGCTTCGCTTGGAACTACAAAGAGATGCCTGGTCTCAGCCTCGAAGTGACCCAACATATATTGACAATTGATCCCAAGATAGAGCCGATAAAGCATCCTCCCCGGCACATGCGACCGGAATTGATAAAACAGGTCTGCAAAGAAGTCGACAAGCTCATAGACGTCGACTTTGTAGCAGAGAATCAATACACCACCTGGCTGGCCAACTTAATTTCTAAATTGGGGAAATAGATCAATCTGCTGGGACTGGCATTATCAGCAGTAGATCTTTCAGTAGAGATAAAGTTTTTAAAGGGAGATTCATTCACCCCCCCTCTGAATCCATAGCACCGTGTCCCAACAGGCTTGAGAGTTTTGCCCCTAGAGTGGGCTTCTCCATGACAACTTCAGGCTTTTCTTTTTGGGCTCGATTAGCTTTGGAGATGGAACCACTTTTGAATGACGTGAACAAGAGGAATAGAAAAGAGAGGAGGACTAACAAAGTTTGTTCTCCTTTTGCTTCATGAAGTTCTTCTTGGGCTATCGGGTGGGACAATGGTTCTTCAAAGAATAGTTTTGATAAACCCAAATCCTCTATGTCTACATCATCTATCTTTTCTTTTAGATCCAAATGTTCACCCTCATGGCATGTTTCCACATTTGCAATTCTCTCTTCCAAAGGACAAGATTCCTTTTCAAAATGATCATGCAAATTCCACCTTGTTGATTCATCATTGCTAACCTTAGTTGGTTAACACCCTAATCCAAATCTCTCAAGTTTTCTATTTTCCTCAATTGGCTCCTTGATTCCTTATTCTTCTTTTCCCAACCTTGTGCCAAATGTATAGCCCATCTTGGACATTATGTGCCATCCTACATCTTGAGGCTTCTCCTTAGGGACGGATGACTCTAAGGATTTAGAGGATGGAATAGGTTGATGGACATCTAGGGCAGAGATGATAGGCTCTTGGTCCTTTGATGACATGAACGTGGCCAGGTTCAACACCGTGGAGGTGTCAACCACAATTTCTGAAGTAGGAACAATCTAGGGGTAAGGGATGTGTGGAAAGCTTGATTAGGTACTTGGAATGGCATCTTGATTTAGGAGAGCAAGTCCAGTATCTGACTCCTTAAGAGGGATGGATTCACTTTGAGGAAGCTGAATCGGAGCTGGATCGAATGGAGTGGGGGTCACAAATGGCTCATCAATAACAAGAGCGGGTTCAAGCTGAGTTGGCAGTATGGTTAGGGTAGAAGCTAGATCGATTAAATGAAGAGACAATAGTAGCTCCTCCCGTGGGGCGTCGTGGTGAAAAGTCGATGAAGTTGAGAGGACCTCTGCCATGAGCGGAGGAGAGACACCTTGATTTGACTATTGAGTAGATGAGCCCTTAGGCAAGATGAGAACCAAAGGCCTTGCCCCTTAAGGTGGAATTGGAGTGAAAGGAGTGATGTCCTGGCTTTGTTGGGGTGGTTCACTCTTGGGTCAGATCAAGACCAATGGTCTTGCCCTTTGTCCATGGCCAATCGTGCTTCTTGTGTCCGAACACACTGTAGGTTGATCATTCACGACTTCCTCCTCATCATATTGCCAATGTTGTCCTCTTTCCATTGACCTAGATTCTTGATTGCCTCTAATTGTGGCTAACCTTTCCTTGGTGTACAATGGAACATGAAATGATTGGTGGAAAGGAAAGGAGTTGGGGATGTTCTCCACTCCCCTCATGGGTGCCCTGCGACTTGTAGCGGCAACCTCATGGTTGGTGAAATTGGAAGGGTGGTTAAAGGGATTGATATGATCATAGGAACTTGCCCCTTCTAGCATTCTCAGCAGTAGGGCCTCCTCGAAGGCTTCACACGGGTAAGCCGAACTGTGCACTATGAACGGGGATATGCTGGTCATATCCGAAATTCCGTCAAAAGCGAAAGGGGTAATACGGCTCCAGCCATGCGGTATCCCCCTTCCTAAAGACCAGCACGCTCGGGCAGATTGACAATGCCCAGTCACAAAGCTCTGGTTCCAACAACAGGGAGACGATGTTCTGTTGGCTGATGGGGTGTACATACTTCACCACTTGGTCATCCCTGCATTCCCGCTTGCTATTCACCAGAGGACTCAAATGGGTAGCCAATGTCCAGAAGTGAATAGTGCCTGTCACGTCCTGGGGAACCGTTGTCAACCGGCCCCAAATGTTGTACAGCTACAAGGACGTCACTCCCGACTCCGCGCCTGTAAATTCCAGCATCCACGGCACTAACCCCCAGCCCTGGAGGGTTCATGGAGCATACTCTGGGAATAGAGAGCAAACCCACGCGTTGAAGAAGTGCAGTGGGCAGACATACCGAGCTTGTCTCGGGAATTGGTGAACACTGACATCTCCCAGCGTCTTATATATCAAATAGAGGGCCACTGGGCACAAAGATAATTTAATTCCCCAGGCCATCTGGCAGGCTGGGTAGATTGCATCGGGCTGGATGATTGTCTCGTCCCTATATGGCATGGCAAACAAACACAGCCAGTACGTCTAGTAGGTCACATAGTGCGTCAGTGGGTCAACCCCTTTCGGGTTAGGGCCACTCCGACGCCCCCTGGAAGGGATCTTCACGTCGGTCTTGGGCTTGCAGCACTTCTTGCGGGCAACAGCGGCACCAATATGCAGGAAGTCTTCATACTGCTTCAACCCGTCATAGAAATATTGCAACCACATGGTCATGCGGACCCTCTTCCTGTCTCCACGAGGAGAATGCCTCCCGCCGTGTGCCAGTTGATATAGCTCTTGGTATGCCTTCATGAGGTACCGGTACGAATAACCAAGAGAATAAAAGCCATCCCTGTCGGTTTCATCCTTGATGAGGTCAAGGAGGCATACTTCTCCATAGGGCTCCCCGTTAATGGGTAAGCCGCTCAGCTGACTTAGGCCCCATAGATCCAGCGAGGTCCTGTGTAAAAGGCATTTGTCTCTGCGCTAAAGACTTCAATCATCCCACAGCAGAGCCCCTTTGAGATAGGGTAGCTGTACCGAGAAGTGTAGACACTGTGGTACACGCCAACCCAGATCAATAGTGGAGCATAATTGAACAGTACATACTCTGTGAACTCCACCGCTCCCTCCCTGAAGGTGTGCGCGTCCTGGAGCTTCAGCTCGACAAACCAACCCAGAGCCAATTCATGCTTGAAACGGACGGCCAAGCAATCCAGCAGAAAAGGCTCTTCTTTGTACCCCCACTTTAGCGGGGCCAAGAATAAACCGAAGCGGGGTTGTTTGCCCTGGACCAGTCCGACAGTCATGTCCCATCGGGTTGGTGTGAATTGGGGTGCTCGCACTAATCTGTCCTCTATCGACAGCACTGCCTCGATCCCTGGCACGGGTTTCCATTCCCTAGACTCTCCCACTAGGTACATTGGGATGCTTCGTTGTGTCTCCTTTAGATTTGATGTCTAGTTTCGATACTGGCAACAGTGTGATTGACCTTAATTTTGATACTGGCAACACTATGTTGATTTGAAGTCTCTACTTAAGTCAGAATAAGTTCCTGTTCATTATAAGGTCAATGCATATACATGCATTCAGATAGTCAGGTCGGTGTATGTATGCATATTGGTGTAGAAGGTCAGTGCATATGCAAAGTGTTGCATTAAAAGGTCGATGCATCTCCCACTGTATTGAACAAACATGTCGATGCATATATGTAGTCTGGTCTAGAAGGTCGATGCGATTGTTGAAGACATGTGCTATTAGGTCGGTGCACGTTATACACAGGTCGATGTTGTTAAGCACTATATGTTAGAAGTTGCTTCATTAGGTCGATGCATACCATAGGCTGGTCGATGCTAGTGAGCCAGCGATTGCAGCATAAGGTAGGTGTGATAATGGTTATCATTCTTAAGGTCGGTGCACCTTGTGCATTTGCATTAAAGTCAGGTCAATGCTGTAAGTTCTTGCGTCGATGCATTAAGCATTTCCTTATAAATCACCAGGATAGGTCGATGCACCATCAACTCAGCTAAAGTCTTTCTGACTGAATGAAGGTCTACCTATGTGATATACAAGTCGGTGCATCCTCATGAGATCCTATTCTCAACATTCTCTCATTACATATCAGGTCTACCTATAGTTTACACAGGTCGGTGCAGCTATAATTAATCTACTATACTCATGCTACTATATTCATTCACAGGTCGATGTACCTTGTTTACACATCAATGCATGTGCATATCCTCACATACCCATCCATATGATTTTGTCTGTTTTCATGAACTATCTGAGCTTGCATTTCTTAAGAACTTACTACTTGTTTCTTGAGCCACATGATGACAAAACTGTTATTGAATTTCTATAATTGATTTGGCAGGAAAAAATAAGATGAAATTCATCAAGTGACAATTCAGGTTTATGCTCATACACCTTAAATGCAAAAAAAAATTATGTCTGTCACGTGGGTTCGAAAGTGAAACTGACAGGGGCATGTGACTCGAGGTGAATTCCCAGATCTTTGGAGATTCCATTCGAAATAACTTTCCACGTGGTTGCTTCTTAAAGAATCCACACCTCTCTCCTCTGACACGTGGCTAAGCAAGCTCTCAAAACTTTGGGCGGGAGCGTTTCTTCCACGCGCCCAGACGGAATCAAGTGGGGGCCATGAGACTTTCATTCGCAAGGATAAATAGAGGCTAGAGCTTGAGTGGTGGTAGAAGCAGGTGAATTGAATTAAAGCAGAGTAGCCAGAGGAGAATAGAGAGCAACAGTTGAAGCCTGAGAGTGAAAGCCCCTACGATTGAGAAGAGTTTGAGTGAAAGACAACTCGTTGCAGAAAGAGAGAGATCCTAAGAAAATAGAGTATAGAAAGACGGAGAGGAAATCTGAGAGAGGAGTGAGATCAAGGAGAAGCAAAGCTGGTCTTGACTTCTGGATTAGATCCAGAGTCAAATTGCTCCAGAGAGAGCTACATTTTTCTTTCTATTATTGTCTTTCCTTTGTTTTCTTTCAATTCGTTTCTGAAATTGTCTAATCTTTATTTCAATCTATATAGATGAAGTCTTGTGACTGTAAGCTGACTGATCGAGTAATTTCATTTCTGCTGCAATGATATCTAAATATTTATGTGAAAATTCTCTACTGTAATATACCGTTTGGGTTCTCCCACTGTGACGTTTTCATAGGGATGCGACATGAGTCGTTACGACTGGACCGGGTTTACGGGTCGAGGCGTCATATGGAAAGAAGAAGGAAAAGACGTGAATCGCCAATAAGTGTGCGAAACAGATGAAACTTCATTGGATAAAAGTGAAATACATGATATCATGGGACATTCCCCGACTTACGTGAAATGTGCAAAAGAAAAAAGGAAAAGGAAAGCAAAGGAGCAAAGAGAATTAATCGCTACTGAGTTGGACGGCGGAAGATATCTTCAAACTCAAGGAGCCCGAAAGACAGATAGTGGACCAGCTCTTACAAGAGAGATTCCTCAGCTTCAAGCCTCGTCAGCTCCTCTCGGAGAGAAGCAGCCTACCCCGCTACCAATATAGCCTCGTCCAAGCTTCGTGCTCGAAACTATTCAGTGTGCTTCAGCTCGTCCCTGATGTGGACAAGTTCAGCTTGAAGCTCTGTTGTCCATTTCTACAAAGAATCAATGCGGTCAATACCACCTTCGGTGCTTTCTCTCTTACGCCGCTCCACTTCCTCAGATGACTGAAGGGCAACCTAACACTCAGCATGTTGAAGCCTCAGCGCCGTCATTTGGTCAGCAGAAATGCGAGCATGGTATTCACGCCGGTTCACATACTTTAGCAGCAAAACCACACGGCTGCATCCACTCCTCTAAAGGGCACCTGAAAACTTGGAGCACAGTGGATATGCGCTCGGCTGTCGCCCGCTGCTGCATATAGGTTAAACTGGGACGGGTCAGCACATTTTGCTGCAGCATGTCGAGATAATGCCACACCATCTCATCTGAAGATTGTAAGCCCAAGGGTGCCACTTCGAGGAGGTGAAATTCCACTTTACTGTCAATATCGGCCCAAAGTGCATCAGAGCCGATGAGGAAGATGGCAGCATCATTAAGGAGCTTGAAACTAATACCATCTCCCTCGAAACTGACGGTAGCTCCCCTCCACCCTCTTCACAGGTATAGGCAGGGCAGGAACAACAACCACAGGCTTATCCTTGACTTCAAATGCGGAGCTAGAAATCTCAGGCATGGGATCAGAAGTTGGCTCTGGGCCAGTACGAGAGGGTTCCTCGCCTCCTTCTGCTTGAATAGTCTCTTCAAGCTCTACCCCGGCAATGATGGCCAGGTTGTCTGCTTTCTCGGATGCTGCCTCCTCAATCTCTAACAGAGCTGTCCTGCCATCAACAATATCCTCGACCGGCCCTTATTCAATGGCCAAGGGTGAAGGTTGTAACTGCTCCACAATCTGGTCAAGCAAAGGAATTTTTAAAGGCTCACCAAGGCTCGCTGTCTGAAGATACCCTCTTGGAAATTGTAATGCAAGCGGCCTCCATAAGGGCACTACACCTTCACCAGGGGAGAATGTGAAAGATTCTAGCTGAGGAGCTGGGAGCAAGGGTATTGCGCTCTTCGGTGGCGGAATTGGCCCCATGGGTAGGATGAGATCCTACATGAAATAGATAAAACCAAGAAAGAAAAGACATTGTCAATGTCCACATTGACACAGATAGCAGTGAAGAGACCAAACAAAGTTCGGCGGCTCACCTCAATTGGCACAAGGCCCAGCTCGGTCATCACGGGAGCCTCCATCGATGGGTGTGTCAACCTAGAAGTAACCTCGCCTTCTTCCAAAGGAAGGCTCAGAGCAACAAGAAAGCCTGGCTTAAGCCTTGCCGAACTGAAGGCTATGACATCACTCCCATACGAAGCTGATGGTTTCTCTTAACCTCACCTCCGCAGGTTCCTCATCGCTTGAAGTCCCGCAATCCACCTGCTCCTCAGAAGGTGGACTCTCTGATGAACCTGTTACATCAAGTCAACCTCGGTAGGCGTGCTGAAGTGTCTTGAACCACCTTCGAAGAGCCTTTCTTGGCCACGAGGGCAGCCAGCCGCTCTGATGATCATCGGCTTGCCAATGCCCCCTGGATCAGAGCACTAGAAGGAGGAGCCTCGGTAGGAACAGACGGACCAGTACCTGCTTGACAAAATGAATCTATAAATTCAAGATAGTTCAAGACAGTTCACAGGGAATTTAAGGAAGGATAATGATGATAGAATACTTTGGCATTCATGGTTGGGCATTTGCGAAGGCAAATCTACTTCTGTCGAGGGGGCGGTCGCTACTCCACCTTCCCCTTCTTCGGCTCCACCAGTAGCAACGACCTCCTCCGTGGTAGATGTGGGTCGAGGAACAGGAACTGAGATAAAAAGAAAGAAGAGTAGAATAAGTGTGAAGGTTAGCGCATGGCTAGCACAAGACAATAAAGTGAAACGGTGATACTTGGAGCAAGACGCTCTTGCAGTTGCAAGGCCTCGAATTCCTTGAATGTCAGAATCGTTGGAAGAGGCACCGCGGGTTGTGATGCTACGACTTTCTTCTATTGTTCTGTAGCTTCTATTCGAGCTCTCTTAGCTCGAGCTACCACCTCTTTGATATGAGGCCTCTCCAGCTTCTTCGAACCACTAGTCAACAGGGGGGTGGTTGTTAGTGCAGCAACTGGAGCCTCAAAGTAGCTCGATTGCTGAGCTTACAGGATTAATTTTCTATGATAGGATTGGTGATCCACTCTGATAGTAGGTAAAAAGGATTGGAGCGTGCACAGCTAAGATCCAGAGGGGGGGTGAATGGATCCCAGTGAAAACTTTTGCGGAATTAAAATGAACTACTCTTACAAATCTAAATTAATAGCAATGCTCTTCTCACGGAGTAAACACTAGCGAATATCACTCGTATGAAGAAAGTACCCAATCAACCAATTATAGTACCGGGCGGAGGTATGATGTAAGATCTCCTCACGCAAGAGGTGACATTCTAGATAGGCCTGGCCTATCCTTCCTGCCACGCTTTTTGATATACTGATTGATTGATGAACGCACTCAGATCATACGAATGAAAATGCATTCAGAATTACATACCAACTAATAGCGCTCCTAATCATGCATCTAAGCAGAGCAATAAAGAGATAGCCAATCACACAAGGGACAAAGATTTTTAGGTTGTTTAGTCTCAACCTTGAGACCTACGTCCACCCCACACTCAAACCTAAGTGTGGCTTCTACTGACACAGCTTAACCGCTGATCCACAGCTTCGGGGATGAATCCCTACAATCACTGTGCAACACAACTTGAACCGCTGAGCCTCATAGCTTGCTAACTATTGAGCACCACAGCTTGCTATCTGAGGAACCGATCCTCGCCGTTAGATTCACAGCTTACTCCGCTGTCTAACAGCTTGAGAAACAACGATGAATGAAAAATACAAAGAACTGAAAATGATAATCAAATGTAGCATGAAAAATAATATAGCTCAAAATGACCAAACGATTCTAGATCTGATCTAGAAATCATGACTTTAGCAGTGATCACTTCTTCTCCTCTTCTCTGATGCTCTGTTCTAGCACTCTCCTTTCTGCAACTAACTCTCTTGCTCTTCAGTAATTTTCTCTGAATGAACTCTAGCGCTCTCACTGCTTTGATTTTTTTTCTTCTGCTTCGATTGCCTTCCCTTCTTTTAATTTCTTCCTCTCAGTGTATCTTCTTCCTTTTTCACTTGACTTCTTCTTGCCATCTTCTTAGAGATCCCCCTTTTTATATACCAGCGAACTGGATCATTTGGACCCCACACGGTTTCACTCCGGCACGTGGAGGGAGGATTCCCACCAGTAGCTTCTCAGAAAAGTGGCTTGAGTAGATCCACATGTCAGATCCTAAAGATGAGGCGAGACCACGTGGCTGATTGTTCTTGAAAGGCTAGCTACCTAAGATCACGTGTCTTTTTAACTCAATTCTGGGATCACGTGATCACTTAAGTCTTTGCTACTCTCTGCCCTTTAAGTGTTTGATTGAATCCCTGTCCTCTCCCGGGTGGGCCGACACGGACGTCGTCAGGCTACGACTAGTGGTTCCATCACAAGGAAAGAGAAAGCTACTCTCTTGGGATATAAAATAATGGCACAGTGTACAAAATATTTTAAACATGGCGCATACGGAACATGAAATACATTAGAAATTACATATGCATGCTTTTGAAATCTCCAGGTATATAACGGACTAAGACCACCCTATTACATACCATAACGGACCAAGGCAGGGTCGTTATGCTTGACGGAACTCATATAAATCCACAGTTAAACAGGACTATAACGCACCAGGGCAGGCGCGCTATAGGACTATAATGTACAGGAGCAGGGGCATTAAAGTCAACAGGCATACAACACAACGATAAGGGCTATAACACACCAAGGGTGGGGTGTTATAGGAACATAACGCGCCTCCCATGGGCCGTTATGCCCACCAGAACGATCAGAATCCACAGGTAAACACGGGATATAACGCACCAAGAGGGGGGCGTTATACGAAGGTAACGCACAGGGATAGGGGCGTTAAAGGTAACAGACCTTCAACTCAACTTGCAGGGACTATAACGCACCAAACGAGGCACGTTAAAGTCACCCGAACATGAAAATCCACCGAAAACTCACAGTTCACGGACGATATAACGCACCTCCAGGGGTGCGCCAAATGACTATAATGCACCGGAGCAGGCGCGTTATGTCACCTGGGTTTCGTGACTCTGGAGTTCAGAATCAAAACCCCTTCCCGACCGATCGAAATCGACGGGGGATGCGGGAAAACATTAAACCAAACCATCTTGCCATACCCTATCGACATTCCAAGCCTACGCTTGCCACTAGAATTAAAATACAATGCCCATGGAGATAATTTCAACATTAAAAGATTAAAAATAAACTAAACAGGAACATGCACAAAATACGAGACAAAGGGCGTCGGACCACGGCGCAAGTGGTACCGACGGTGTCCTAACGAGGTAAGGAATCCATCCCCCTACCTGGACTATGATGAAAATGGCGATTCGATGCCGAACCGGTGAGAGGGTGACGTGGCGCCTCCCGACTCGATCGGCTCCACGCTCCGCGGATCGAGGAAAGGTGGGCGTCAACGCGATCCTCGCGATGCGACCAATCCAACGGTACCTCCCTTGCTTCGATCAGTGGTCGTCTGGACCAGAAATAGAGAGAGGAACGTGAATCGAGAAATTAGTCCAAAATCACCTAAAATAAGATTTACACAGAAAATGATGAAGATGGCGACGGCTGGCAACGCATGTGGCGTCAACGGATTCCTGGCGAGACGAGGAGTCTGTTCCCCTACCTCTTGCACGGCGAAGACCACAAATCAGTGCAGATTGGGCGACAGGGGTCACGCTGTCCTTTCACTCACACGCGTCTCCACACTCCACGATCTGAGGGATGAAGGGTACCAACGCGATCCCCGCATGGAGCCCGTCCCGTCGGTACCTCCCACGCGTCGACCGGGGTCCGTTTGGATCGCGAACCGAGTGAAAGGGGGAGAGAGGAGAGAGAATGTGTGAGGGAGAGAGAGGAGAGAGAGAGACCGAGAGAGTGAGGAGAGAGAGGGAGTGGCGTGCTACCTCAAAGCCCTCGAACTGTTGTGCCAACCCCTTGACCAGTTGGAGATATTTGATCATTGGTTCTTCCCGAGCCAAGTAATCACCATTGACTTGGCTAGCGACTAACTGGGAGTCAGTGTGAATCCTGACCCTCTTAGCCCCTAACCATCCGGCCATCCAGGCTCCCGAGATAAGGGCTTCATACTTGGAGGCGTTGTTGGATGCCTGGAAGTTGAACTTCAAGGCGTACTGTAGCTCCGCTCCCTTGGGGGACTTAAGGAGGATGCCGGCACTGCTCCCGGTCAAGTTTGAGGAGCTATCAATGAACAAGTCCCAGGTTGGCCTAGGTGCCGTCGGGAGTTTTTTCTCGGTCGGGATGGTGCTCTCAACGATGAAGTCTATGAGTGCTTGTCCTTTGATGGCTGAGCGGGGCCAGTACGAAATGTCATAGGCCCCAAGCATGATGGCCCATTTGACGAGACGTCCCGAGGCTTTAGGGTGGGTGAGGATCTTCTTCAAGGGTTCGCTGGTTAGTACGACGATAGAATGCCCTTGAAAATAGGGACTGAGGCGTTTGGCCGAGGTTACCAACGCTAGCACGAGTCTCTCAGTTGTGGGGTACCTCCTTTCGGCTTCATTGAGTACCTTGCTGGTGTAGTAGACCAGTCTCTCAACTCCCGCGTCATTCCTGACCAGGACTGAGCTTACGGTGGACGGGGTCACCGAGAGATAGAGAAGTAGGGCTTCACCTGGGACCGATTTAGACAACACCGGGGGTAAGGCCAGGAGTTCTTTAAGCTCGACGAACGCCTTTTGATACTCCTCGTCCCATGCGAATGTGGCAGATGTCATTTTGGGTCCCCTCAATAGCTTGAAGAAGGGTAGGCATCGTTTGGTCACTCGGGACAAGAATCGGTTGAGCGCGGCAATGCACCCCGTAAGGCGTTGAACATCCTTGACGCAGGTAGGTGGCCGCATGTCGAGGATGGCCTAGACCTTGTCGGGGTTGGCCTCGATCCCACGCTAAGTTACCAGGAAGCCTAGGAACTTCTTGGATCTGACCCCGAAGTCACACTTAGCGGGGTTGAGCTTCATGTTGTACCTTAGAAGGGTGCTGAAGGTCTCCGTTAGATCAGCAAAGTGGTCCTCGGCATTGGGCATCTTGACAAGCATGTCATCAACGTAGGCTTCGACGTTCCGACCGAGCTATCCTTCGAACATGTGGTTGACCAGCCTCTGGTACGTTGCCCCAGCGTTCTTCAACCCGAATGGCATTCAGGTGTAGCAGTGTACGCCGAAGTTGGTGATGAAGGCGGTCTTCTCGACGTCCTTCGGGTCCATCCTGATTTGGTGGTAGCTGGAGTAGGCATCCAGGAAGCGGCGTAGCTCATTGCCTAAGGTGGAGTCGACCACTTTCGAAGCTCGACAGCGGGTAGCAGTCCTTCAGAGTAGCTTTATTAAGGTCGGTGAAGTCTACGCACATTCGCCACTTTCCCGAGACTTTTGGTACCAGGATGACATTGGCGAGGCATGTTAGGTAAAGGACCGATCTGAAGAGACCAGTCTTCTACCCCTTGGTGATTTGCTCTTTGATAATCGTTTGTTTCTCCAGCAAGGAATAGAATCCTGTTGTGCTCAGAGGCACTTCAAAGTTTGATTGTAGCTGAATATTTTTTCATTCCCGCCTCCTATCAGGCGTATATAGCTTTTCTATTGATCATGGGAAAGGAATATACTGCTGAGTGTCCCCTAGGTGAACTAGCCCCATTTGACAATTATTTATTCAGTTGCCCCATCTCATGACCTGTGAGGGCTTGTAGATGGCGGGAGTACGTCCCCCCTTAGAGAACATTCTTCGTCATATGGTGGAGCATGCAGAGTAGTGTTGAGTGGTGATAGGCAGATCTAGAGGGGAGGGGTGAATAGATCAGTCCCTTCAATGAGGAAATGAAACTTAGATAGAAGCTAAGAGTAGGAATGCTAGACAAATGGCCAGCTAGTGGGCTGAACACACGGGTAACAAGTCGAAGTAGTCCTACTCAAGCATCTAGCGACAGTGTACAAAGAAGAGCAAACCGCAAGCAAGAAAGATTTTAAGGTGGTTTGGTCTCTGTCCAGAGACCTATGTCTACCCCTCACTCAACTGAGTGAGGCTTCACTAGTGCAAACGCACTACAACTGATTCACAGCTTCCAACGGAGACAAAGCCACTCTCCAAACCGCTACCACACAGCTTGAGGGTACATAGCCCAACACTGCAGACCAGTGGTCTCACTGTCTATCTTCCTACACGCTGGTAGGGAGCAATGGAAAAATATAGTTTTGGGTTCAAACAAAACTGAAAAATGAATCAAACAGAGTATGGAATGGAAGTTCAATGAAAAAGAAGATTTTTGTTTGGGTAGGAACTGGACGAAGCTGGAGCCTTGGTACTCCTTTTCTTCTCTCTGGTTCTTCTCCATGAACACGAGAGCGGAGGTAGACCAACTTCACCACCTTCACCGGACCTGACGATGAAGGAACGATCTACTCTATTGCAGACGTGCCTACGGTACAAGGAAGAAGACTTCGTTCTTCTATGGGAGCTCCTCTACTTTTAGCTGCTTCCCTCCTCCACTTGTTTGCTATGTGCTCGTGGCTAGCTATGTGCTCGTAGCTCTCTCTGCTGCTTTCTAGTTCACAGCTGATCCTCCTCCCTTGTGTTTTAAGCTCAGCCTTATCCTCATTTCCTCATGCCCACGATTCCCTTCCCTCTTGTAGAGTCTCTATCCATCTTAAGCAAATCCACCTTTTTCCTAGAACTCTCTGTGCGATATCCTTTTGTAGAGTATGTCTCCCAGCTGACATTGTTTTGGGTCAGACATTCTTTTTCTTCTACCTGTAGTGTACAAGGTTGGTAGCCCCTGATTTGGTAACATGAAATCTGGACCATCCATCACCATCAGAGTGGACCAAATGCTAGACCAGAGTGACCTCTGATTGGTTCAGAAGTGATAAGATTCAGTGGGTTCTCATTGGCTGCTCAGACTACTTTAGCGATACACCGCAGTTCCCATTTGCTGGCCGAACATATCTGTCAATTACAAGACTATCTCCTCAAGGTTTGACCCCTTTCTGGATGGAGACCTTTTCTAGGTGACTTGCCATTGGTCCACCGGGAAAGTAGGAAGCTTTTCTGCCAACCGATCTTCCAGAACTTGTACGCGGGTCCTGCGCTTCCCCTGCATTGTTCACCCATTGTTCAAGCATTTAACAAATTAATTCAAGGAAAAGGAGAAGAAGAATGATGATAATAATAATGATAATAATAATAATAATAAAAGAGGAGAGAGAAAAGAATAAAAAGGAAAAGCAAGGTCTCTTTCCTGCGAGATGGGCGGTCCTCATAGGACCACACATCACCATATACGGTCAAGGTTAGGTCATTTATGTCAGGGGGTTGCACAGTCTGTTCTAGGCCGCAGGACATTTGTATGGCACCATCAGGGCCGTAGACTCTTTGTGCGGTATCCTATTGGCCACTCTTCCTGTGTTGTTTTCTAAGTTTTGTACGGCCATTCCTGGGCCGCAGGATGTTTGAACGGTCTGATGTAGGCCGCATGATCTATTAAACGGCCCCCTAGGGACTGCCTTTCCTATGTCGGTTGGTAAGCTTTGCACGGTCACTCTTGGACCGCAAGAGGTTTGTGCGGCCTTAAGTAGGCCGCATGAGTTTGTGCGGCCATCTATGGTTCGCCCTTCCTATGATGGTTGTTGGGGTTTGAACGGTCAATCCTAGGCCACATGAGTTTGTGCGGCCCTATGTGGACCGCATGTTTATGGTTATACGGGTGATCATAGACCGCACAACCATAGTCTTCCCCGACGACGGTGATGGCCTTCCCCACCGGTGGGAGCTCCCGTAAGCCCCCAAACCGGTCCCTAAGCATACATCTAAGCCCGCCCTAAAGCATGCTTATTTGATAATGACAAGGGGGGGTGGCCTACCTCGGGGTCCCGCGCGACTTTCCCCGACGTCGCCGGCGCGGCGGCGGGGTCCTCCGGCGGCGGCACCTCCTCGGCTCCTTCCTCTGCGACGGGCTCCGTCTCGGTGGCCTCTTCCGCGACGACGAACGGTGCGGTGGTCTCCTCCTCCACGGCGGTGGGGGCGGTGATCACTGTTTCTTCCTCCATCGACAACGGCGGTGGCTCTTCCTCCCCGGATGATGGCGGTGGTCGGTGGGCTTGGGTTTTGGTTCTCATCGATGGAGGGAGAGAGTAGGTGGTTGGAGAGGAAAAGAGAGGGGAAGGTGGGGGTTTGTTTTTTGGGCGTGGCCCTTCTCCTCCCTCTCCCTCTACCGGTTATGGTGGAGGAGGGGGGAGACGAAGGGTCGGTTGCGTTTAAAAACTCCCAGGGTTGTGCGGTCTTACGATAGACCGCACTACTTAAGCGGTCTATCGTGGGCCGCACATCAATCACTCATCATCCTGGTGTAATGCGGTTGGTTATGGACCGCTCTTACTCTTGAGCGGTTCATTGAGGATTGCTTATCCTTGGAACGCATTTTTGTAAACTCTTCCCATGCACACCATGCTTGCTTAATACTTTGGCTATCTTAATGATGACTCTCTATGAATTTAATTGACAATCTGCCTTGCAGCACTATCACTCACTCACCTGCTGGCCCGCCGACAGGTAAGTCAGGTAATGCATTTCGTTTCCCATGTCCCTTAATGGATTACTTTATGATATTAAGCTACGTTATCTCGAGAACCAGTTGGATACTCGTGTGTTCCAGGATCTGATGTTCCCCTTTTCCTGCAGGGCCTACATGGACTTTTGCACATAAACCCACTAAAATCGAAGGACTCACATGTTGGCTTATAAAGCCTTGCAATTGCAAGCATACTTTCCTAAGGATATAAATGCAAACTAAAAGGACTCAAATGTAAAATAAAAAATTTAGTGGTCTTACTCTGATGTCCCCATCACAGTTCGTGCTCCACCTCCTCATAGCGTCGTAGCCGTTGTGCCATCTCTAGGTTGGAGTGGAGCAGACTATAGGGCCATGGATTGGGCGAGTTGCACAAGCGTTGAGAGTGCACGGCGGAGACGTGGGAGGGTTCATGCACCTAGTGAGATTCCACTATGGTGGGAGCACCTCCATTTTGGGGAAGCTCCATCAGGGCACGGCCCTGCTCCTCAAGTAGGTTGAGGATGTTCTGGCATAACTCTATCAATGCCTGGAGCTGTCACTATATTTATGCCAGCTCATCTACGACGGGGTTGTGGGTGGTCGCACTATAAGGTGGTCGAGTTAAGGAAGATGCTTCTTGAGATCCTCCTCAGGAACTCAGGGCTTGGTGAGATCCCTGGGCCCCTTGGCGATTGCTAGTGTTACGGTAGCTTTTAAGAAGTGCCATGGCATTTTGCTTGTTCCCAAAGATGGCATTAAAAAGTGTAGAGACAAGAAAGTGGTTCCCAGTCCTCGTATCACACTTTTAAGATTTGTTTATTGAGGAAGAGCAACTAGCCACCTGTGAAAGCCTGTGAACTAGAAAAAGGGTGTCAAAAGGATCCCTAGGCATAACTACATAGGACAACCCTTTGATGTTTAAGTCAAAGGCATCCTTTAGAGAGAACTATAAGGGGGCGAGAGGTAGGAGAGCTTAAGAGTGGAGTGGACAAGTCTGTGCGTATGAATGAAAGCTCCTGGAGTGCTCGGAGAGCCTGTAGAGTGCTCGAAGAGCCTAGGGAGTGCCCGGAATAGTGGGCAAAGGCCTCTTCTCTCTCTGCATGTCTCTGTCTCTACATGTGTGTCTGTGTCCTCATCTTAGGTCTGATGGGGGATCTATTTATATGGGTTGTCTTGGTGGTGGCCGTCCATTTCTCAACGAAAAAAGGGCATGGGTCGTGGAGTAACGCCTCCTTGATCATGGGGAGAGTTACCTATTGTGCACTTGCTTATTTCAGAAGAGGGGTCTTGTGGCGAGAATCTCAGCGTTGTGAGTGTGACCCAATTCTTTTTGGAGAAAGCCCCATGACGGTGGCAGCATCTGTCCCGTTATGACGCTCATACCACGTGTGATGATTTCCCTGATGGGCCAACGGAGCTTTGTTGGGCCCTAGTTGGGCCACAACACACGAGCCAAAGCTCAGCCCTCCTTAGCTTGCCTGTATCGGACTGGATCAGGCCAGTACTAGGCCTAGCAATGCTGGGACGTACTGAGCCTAGCGACGGTGGGCCATTCTGTGCCTAGCGAGCATTCCCCTCCTCATGAGTTAGTGATAGCAAGTATGGGCCTAACGGCATCAGGGCCAAACTGGGTATTGTGTTACTGGACATTGTTAGGCCTGACAAATTTCTCCCTCCTCAATTTTTACAAATTATATCTCATGCAAAAATCTTCCATTTCTTGTGCCCAAGGAGCTGCACCCCAAGCAACTAGTTTGCAGTCCAAAATCTGCAGAGAACCAGCAACTTTCAGAGGGGACTACGACTTCATCCTGGCATATCAGGAGGTCCAAGTGGTACTATTGGAAGCGTCTCCTGGTATTCTTTGCAACGGCGATTGTCTAATCCCAATCTGAGTTCATGGCTATCCAGGGGAGCCGATCTCCCCAGATTGCACATCTCCCACTAGACTGCCAACCAGAGGCTGCTTGCAGAGGCTCCCATAGCCAACCAGATGAAGATTTGGAGACGAATCTTGGATGAGGTCTTCTGCTACGAGTCACCGTCTACAATCAAGAAGTGGCTCCTTAATTGAACCCCGGAAGAGTGAGTCATCATTTTTCTCCCTCGGGTGCGCTGTTCTATCCACTTTAGGACTGAGCAAACACCCGACCATTATTCATGTTGCTGCTGTCTGCTCTGACCTCCTCTGGCGTCCCCGTGGGTACCATTTCGAAGAGGACTCAACAATGGTTCCAACGACTCCTGCCACGCCAGAACCCAAGCTCGGGAGTGATCATGGCGACCCCGACTTCCTGCTGCTGAAATTCTATAACAGTTAGAGCCAGAAAACAGAGCCCCTGATCACAGTCCTGCCCCGACCAGCGTTGTCCTCCAAATATCCTACCAAAATTAAGAGGTCCTCCTGGACCTATCAGGGAGGTTTTGCCACTGGTCTCGTCAACAACGGAGCTCGAGAGCGACTACAGTGGTGTCATCTTCAACTTGCTATCCCCTGTTCCAGAGAGTGGGTAGATTCGGCGTCGTCATTCCATTCAATTTTCTAACTCTCTAATTCCCCTCCCCGCCTGGCCGGCTTACAGCCCCTCCCTGTGGGAGGTAGTACTTGCATGTAACTTTATCTTCCCATCCCCAAGTTCAACCCCCTTGCATGGGGTGTAGTGTTATAATAACTTGAGTAGGGCGAAGCTACACCGGCTCGGCGTGTGGAGAACCCACGCTTCCCCGCTCGCCCTCGTCTCCGAACGGGGTCAACTTCTTCAAGCTGGTCGAGTAAGTGCTCTACTCTTGCTCTCATTTGAGTGCCTTGTTCCTGCATTGTTGGTTCATACGTTCCGCTAGTCCGTGAGAGTGAGCACCTAGTCTACAAGCTTCATTATCTTGAGTGACCGTCGTGGGAGAAGTGTTACCGGTGCCCATTGGCACTTGCTCGACCCCCCTTGAATTGGGCCTCTATACCCTTGGGAAATCTTTTGGCCTTGCTGGCCCTCTACCAACAAGGGCCCAACCCTCACGACCTTGACTCGGCATCGCCTAGTTACCCCCGGGTTTGGGTGTGCGTCGGGAGAGTTGGCCACCGATATCAGCCCGTTTGACTTACGACTTGTGCTTGTTTGCGTAGGTCTGAGGTTGTGTCACATCACAACCCAAACTTGCACACCACATGAGTAAGAAAAAGACGGGCTACCCTCGAAGCATCTGAAGTCTTTGAACAAGAAATGAAAAGAGTCATCTTCGAGAACCGGTCAACTACCACATAGACCGAATCGTGCTTCCTAGAGGTACGTGACAATCCCAAAATAAAATGAATAAGTAGGAAACAGAATTAACATTAAGTAAATTACATGGTCCACAATATAATAACAGTTCATAATACTACAGTAGTCCACAACTAGTAAAGTCAAGAAAGGAAAGTATAACTACACGGGGCAAACCCCAGCTCTGGTAACTGGTGACTAATCCTGGGCACTAGAACCACGTGGAGCCTCAGACGTGCTCCTCTGAAGCCTCGCCTCACCTGAAACGTGAAAAAACGTAGGGAATTAGCCTCATAACAAAAGGCTCAATAGGGATCACTCAGACCCCCACCTCGCAACTGAGAAAACTACAATGTATAGCAGCTAAAGGCGAGTACAACATGAATAAATAAATGGAAAATCCCTGCTACTCCTGACACCGATCTCACGGTGTAAAAATCGAGATAGATGTCACGGTGAAAACTAAGAGTCACTACCTGACAAAGACATGAGTACCTCCCACTAGAAGCATAATCGGAAGTGTTCCCTGATGACTTACACCGCGCCGTAGTGTCTCCCTACTCACCCCAGGTGGAAACTGAGACACATACACAAGTAACACTGACAAGGCTCTAGTCAAGGTCGTGCTCGTCAGCACGCGTCTGAAGTCCACGATCACGTGTGCACACACTGACTGACTGCACTATGTCAGGCCATCTAGTTGGTTCTTCCTTCCGGCCTGAACTTGAGCTGCCACAGTAGGAGGCCCACGACAACCTGCCTAAAGTCATCTCTCTTGGGTAGCCTCGCCACCACTCCTTGGTGGGACCACAGGCATGTTAGAAGGCTACAACTAGTGGACGGTCGTTGAAGAAGTAGACTCTCTAACCAACGGAAACAATGCCTGAACCAGACAAAGTACAAGGACCGCTCCTCGTACTGACACCGACTCACGGTGACACAAGCCGAGAACACACTGCCTCCTGAGACCCCACGGCACCCACACACATGGCCCTCACACGATGCCCAGTATCAGTCAAGCCGTAGGTCAACACGTGGATCGAGGTCCACTCATTCTGGATTTGAATCGGCACGAATCAAACTCCGATCGGACAGAACCTAGGTGGCGGTCCACTTTGGACCGTCCCAGGGCAAAAATGGTCAAATGCTAGACCGCATGACGAAGAGAGGTGGTCACCCACAGGCCACTGCTCAAAGGAGAGGAACGGTCTCCTTCAGACTGCTTGAAACATAAGCGGTCTCGTCTGGGCCACCTCAGGCGTGAAACGGTCCCCTTGGGGCCGCCACGCCACAAAACTACACAAAAAGGTAAATGGTCGCCTTGTGACCGTTGGGGACTGAAACGGTCTCCCTTGAGGTCGTCAGGCGCGGTTAAACGGTCACCTCATGACTGCCAATCCCAAAAACTGTTCAACAGTCAAAATGCAACAGTCAGAAATGCCTCGGGAGTCACGCTGGCTTTGCGAGGGAAACTGTAACAACCCAAGATCCAGATACCAGGAGGAGCCCAATACCATTCAAATCCTGGCCCACCGCCCACGAGCTGGAGGGCTCGGAAGGGCTAAAAAGGAGTGTAGAGATACAAAGAAATAGGAAATAAGGCAGGACAATTCAATAATTAACAGGAATAAACAACTAACTATAACTAATCTTCTAGAATATGGTCCAAACTTAATGGGCTTGGTCCTTAATTACTTTGGGCTCAATTTAATAAGACTAGGTTAATAATTTAGGCTTTATCATGACTTATTAACCCAAATATTAAATTAATTAAGCCTTTTTATAAATAAATAAATTCTAAAAATTCTTAAATTATTCAAAAATAATTCATATAATATTCTGAGACATTACGACAACGCCCCGGACGCGAGACTTAGGCACGCACATTAACCAGAAATACCACAAAATAAGGACTAGCTGAGGTCGCGCTCGTCCGCGCGGATCTGAACCCTCAGCCTCGTGCGCAAACTCAGAGCATACGCCCTAGGCATGTCCTCTAGTTGATAATTCCCCCCGAGCCCGGACTCGACTGTTTGCGGGGACCCTACGGGAACCAGTCTACTCACCGTCTCTCTCAGGTACGCTACACTAGTGCCCCCAATGGGCCGATACACTTGTGCCGTGGAAGGTACGACTAATGGACGAGTCACCGAAGGTAAGAACTGACTCACGGAAACCACGGATCGAAGCAAACGGGACTGTAAACCACTCGGTGCAGCCCAGGCTCTGGCGGTCCAACCTTGGAGCGCCACAGACTCTGACGCTCCAACTCTGGTCCGCCACAGGACTCTAGTGGTCCAACCCAGGAGCGCTAAAAGAAAAGGTCACACTGGCTCTGACGCACCTGCCTCAGGCCGCCACAGCCTCTAGCGGACCAACCCTGGTGCGCTAGAAGATAGATCACGTTATCACTGGCGCCCCAATCTCAGGCCGCCACAGCGCTCTAGCGCCTGTACATACGACCGCTAAAGGCAGAAGACCCCAACGGTCAAAAATCAACAGTCAACTCACCCCTCTGGCGGTCAGACCATGGAGCGCTATACGCTCTGGCGGTTTATCGTGCGGTCGCCAGGCCGACGGATGCCCTGCAGATAAAATAGTACCCAGTGGCGCACCGTTCTTGGGCCGCCACAGCCTCTGGCGCGCCTACCCTGGGCCGCCAGTGAGTGTGACGGTCTCTGGAAGGACCGCTACACTCACCCGAGAATGGGAGGACGGGAACATTCCTAAAAATCCGTTCCACACCTCGATCATCCACGGATGATGGGGAAAACAAGGGGAAAACTCCCCCGACACCCCTAGCATGGATCTACGCCCTCGAATCGGTCCGAAACGCGACGAAACGACGGATCGACACACAAGCCCTAAAACATAGGTTTTACCCTCCCGACGTGAAATAAACCCCTCTCGGCCTCTCCGCGACCTACAAATCACGGGGAATGGCGGGATGAGCATGGGAATCCGTCTCCCTACCTCAATGGAGCTCGAGCTCTGTCGAAACGCCACCGATCGCAAGGAAGAAGTTTTTACACTCGCGGTTCACCCGCCTCCCGCCGCTAAAAGCACATCCTCGCGTCTGCCTCGTCGTCGTCGCCGCTGCCATGCCGTTGCCGGAGTGAGAGGGGCAACACCTCGATCGCCCGGGGAGGAAAAATGGCCGCGGTTAGGGGGGGCACTCTCCAACGCTTGGAAGAAGAAGAAGAAGAAAATGTGAAAAAGAAAAAAAAAGTTGATTGCTCCCTCAGGATAAGTGGCCTGGCCATTGAACCCACAAAGGGGGGTTCGGATCGGGTGGAGTTTAGACAGATTCTCCCCCATCTTAAGAAAATATTCGTAAGATAATACATCAGGGGCACTACCATTGTCAACAAGAATCTTATCTACATTACAATGATTTAGTGTAGCCGATACAACCAGGGCGTCGTCATGCGGGGTGGTCAGCCCTTCAAGGTCTTGATCTGAAAAGATGATGACTTGTGGCTCACTTGGCGGGGCCTTTGGGGGCTCGATGGCTCGGCTCGCCCGTTCCGCATGACGCTTCCTTCCTCGGCTACTATCTCCCCCTGATGCATCTTCTCCAGCGATGACGTTGATGTGTACCCCGCGGGGGTCGTTGTCAATCTCTTCTGGAGCGCTCGATCTTCCTTATGCCCGGCGACGAACCGGGATAGGTGTACCTGACGGACGAGGCGCTCGATCTCATCCTGGAGCTGGCGGCAATCGCCGGTATGATGCTCGTGATCGCTATGGAATAGGCAGTGCTTACTGCGATTGCGGCTCTTCGACTTCATTGGCTCGGGTTGGCGGAGGAGGCTCGAGCCCTTGATGTCTTCGTAGATTTCGTACACCGGAGCGGTTAATGGGGTGTACCGCTCGTACCTCTGGGATGGCTCTTTGTGCTCCATGTCTCGGTTCTGCCTCTTCCCTGGGCCCGAGCTTGGCTCGGACGCCCGCTTCTTGTCCCCCTCCCGACCCGAGCCAATTGCGCCTCAGCATGCGCTGAGAACCTCTTCGCACTCAGCATGGCGCAAAGCCAGAGTCACTAGCTCGGCAAGGGTCGAGGGAGGGTGAAGGACAAGTTCACGGTGGAGGTTCTTGTCTCGGGTGCCTCCGGTCAGTGCAGTTGTGGCTGAGGCAACGTCCAGGCGGGGGACCCACAGGGCTTCTAACTTAAATCGGTTGATATAAGCCCGAAGGCTCTCCCCTTGCGTCTGTTTGAGAGCCAACAGCCCTGCTACTGACCTTGGGGGGCCGCTGCCGGCGAAACTCTCCTTGAGCACTCGCCCGAATTGCTTGAAGTCTCGAATGGATCCGGGGGCGAGGGCTCAGAACCACGCTTGGGCGCCTTGGACTAGGGTGGTCACAAAGGCTCTGCACTTGATGGCGCCGGACGCTCCGTGGAGGGTCATCAGAGCGTCAAAGCTGTTGAAGTGGTCGGTCGGGTCGCCCTGGCCGTCATAAGACTTGAAGGTCAGAATAGAGATTCTGGGAGAAATCTCTACCTTCAAGATGCAGTCAGAGAACGGAAATTTCTCCTCGTCCTCTACTAAAGGGGTCTTCTGCAGGGCCTGTAGGGCGCGCTCCTGCTCTATGAAGCGCCTCTCGAACTCTCGCAGTCGGAGGGACAACTCTGGTTGTCACAGTGCTGAAGGGCTATTGGGGCGTGCCGACGGGTTGTCCTGATGTTCCCCGGGGACTTCAGTCTCCGGTCACAGATGGTGCCCCCCATGTTTCACCCTTCTTGGTGTGGATGACGCCTCTTGCTCTAGAGGAGGGGCTTGCAAAGGTCCTCCTGAACTGTTATGTATGAGCCGCTACCCTTGAAGGGAGAAGAGAGGGAGAGAAAGGGAGAGTGTGAGAAGAGAGAGAGTGAGGAAGAGAGAATGAGAGAAAGAGAGAGGGGTGGGGGTGGGGGGTTTAAATAAGAAAATCCAAAAAAATCTAGAAAATATCAAAATTTGGGAAAAATACTCGCCACGATCCTCAGAAAGAACACAGCGCACTGGTCACGTCCCGGAGTCAAAGAACGTAATGATTCACCCTATACAGAGTTTCGAAGGCTTATCAGAAAAAGAAATATGTAAATATCCAATAAATATCTAAAAAAATCTGGGACATTACAACCCTCCCCTCTTATAAGAATTTCATCCACGAAATTTAGGACATGCACCAAGCCACAAGGGGAGAACGTCAGAACCAACTGACGACACAATCAGAGCCCCACCAAATCTTGATGCTCGTTAAAATCATGGTCTTAAGGGACGCAACCAGACAATGCCTTGCTCACAATCCAAGACACATCGATCATTAGAGCAGGCACATGCAAAAGAGTACGAGTCTGACGTCACCTCAGCTAACACGAAAACCAACCACGGTAACACTGCCACAATCTCACTTACCAAGAACACACAACCCCCCTTACAGAAACCAACATCGGTCAATGCTCATGCTCTGTGGACCATCCAAACTCTAGCTTCACAACTCACTGACCGCTCTCACACCCTACACCAGGGGCAACTAACAACTTCCACCAGCTCACACCCAGCAACCCGAGCACTCATGGTAGCGTAGAACCAACTCTACCAGAAGATAAACATCAAACAAACCCTAGATCTAATCCGGGAAAAGCACACCTCATGATCGGCCACTCAAGGCCTTGTCGGCACACGGCTCATGCCATTCTCGAGCCCTAACAACTAGCATCTTCTGTCTGTGACAGACCATCCACTGGTCACCGGACACTCGCCAACGGGAAGCCTCCATCGGCCCAACAAGCACGGTCCAAATCACGACAGGCAATCCGCTGACCCTTCCGCAGACCAATACCACATCTCAAGCCAAACCTCGATCAGACACTGCAACCAATCTCGAGCCTCACGCCAACTCTACCCTCTAAGGGGAGCACGACGAAACCAAATAACAAGACTCCACAATCCTCGTTCCTCACATCACTGGACTCAGGCTTACGAGGAATCCTCCCTTGCTGATCATAGACCAGGGATCACCATCCAACGCCTACTTCTCATCAGAGACCTCCGCACACAGGCACCGCCCTTCATCTTATCTCATCAAATCCTTCACCTCAAAATGATCCAAAAGGATGCCTGCCAATCCCGGTTCTGCTCTTATCATAGAGTCTCGGGACACAACCTCTCACGATCCACGGCACACTTCTCCAAAACTGACAAATGTCACTCGCTACCACAGCAAGCTGGTCGATAACGTCACGACCAATGCACACGGGTCCCCAGACAATACACATCTTACCATGGTCGACCACTCGACCAACCTTACCAGCCGATCACAGCCACCACTCGGGACCCACAATCTGCCAGAGATCACTTCTCCAAAACATGATCTCACTCAGAGACACAATTTTTAATGCGAGAATAGGGTACTCACGCGACACACTTGTCGACACATTTCCCCAACTCTCAATCCAACTAGTGCCACAAACCACAATGCCTCAAGCAACGACACGGCAATAACACGTCTCACACAACCTGAGATAATCTCACACCGAGGAACCAATCCTCCGACGCTTAACACATCCTCTGCAACTCTGCAGACTCTGATTCACAACACCTCAAAAATCACAACACCAGCCATAAACTCCCACGAACACCGCCCAACTGGCACTCACCCTTCTGGAGCAGTGCGAACACCCTTACACATCAGGGGATGGGCAATGCTTCTCACAGATAGCCACACTCTGCCACAGTGGTTAAGCTTGTCGCTGCCACATGCCCCTCTCTTACGCCTACCTCTGACATCAAAACCAATCACACGCCAAAACACTTATCGAGGATCGAAGAAAATCCACCAAACGCCAAACTTGAAGGCTACAGCGTCTCTAGCCACCGGACATCATTCTCTTGAATCTGTTCATGCTAACACCAACCCATCCTCGAGCTGCCACCGTGTAGACCACCACGCCAAGAGCCACAACACAAACCATAATCGGCACCCGCCAATGCTCATCTGGGCACATCGACCAGAGCGCCTGCTCTACCACCACGAACCACAATCTCAATGCTACAGGAGCTGGATAAATCTTGAACTAGGATGGCCAAAACCAATAATAGCTCCTCTAGAGCACACTTACGGCCACTTATCCATGGACAATCCTCACGAGCCACCTGACCTTGCTGCAATTCCTCAAACGCAGCACCGTAGCAATGCACCTGTTGGCAACCTCTACCCAATGCAGCACAATCAGAGCCACCATCAATAAGGGAGAAGGCTTCTCGACCTTGATCCTTAGACCCCACGTTGACACTCCCACGATGACGGCAACCACCTTCATAACACCAACGCTGCGCACTCACGCTCTCACGCAAGAAACCAAGTGAAAAATAAGCACAAAATCCTATGCCAACTGTCGACTGTACTAGACCTTATGGACTCTGATCATTGTAATATCTTAAATTTCTATGTACTTCCACAACCAGGCTCTAATACCAACTGTAACGACCCAAGATTCGAGTACCGAAAAGGAACCGACGTGACTCAAATCTCAGCCTGCCACCCACAAGCCCAAAGACTCAGAAGGGTTAATGGATAGGTGTGGTGTACATAGAAATAGGAAATAAAGTAGGACAATGGATATAATAACATAAATAAATAACTAACTACAACAGAGTCCAGTTCAATAGAAAGTACAGTCTAAAGTAGTAAAACGTACCACATGCCAAGTGAACACTCGACCCAGCGAACTGACAACTAAGGACCACCACGCAACGTCCACGAACCTCGAGGAAGAACCGTCGCACCTGAAAACCAGGGGTGAGCCTCCTATCACTAGCTCAGTAGGAATCCCGCGAAATCCCCACTGAAAATAATGGCGGTACAGAAAGCAGCAACTACAGCAAGAACAACAGTAACAGTAGGAATAAAACCTCTACTCTACAACTACTCCTACTGTACCGGAACGGAACCCAACACCCCGATCCTACGAACGGGGGACCACCAGACACGAACCACCCTAGTCACTGTACTAGAAAAATGACATGACGCCACTGTCATGGAGGCTTGTCCTCGTAGACAAGGCCCCAACGAAAGCACACGATCTGGAAACATAGTCACGACCTCGTAGTCGTGAACTCAACGCCGTCTAGGGGAAGCCCTCGGTGACACTCACCGAAAACCCCAGACCTCGACTACGAGAATGCTCCCAAAACCATGCACAAAGTCCTGTCCCGCAGACGGGAAACGAAAACCCGGGACACGACAACTCACGTCACGTGACGAGAGTACCGCCCACCAGAAGAATAGACCGGATGCGTCCCCTGACGTCTTACACCATACCTCTGTGTCTAGCTACGACGCCTCGGCGGAGACAGAGACACTAAAAGTAACCAGTATCACAAACAAGGACTAGCTGGGGTAGCGCTCGCCAGCGTTGTCCGACGCCCTCAGTCCCGTGTGCACACTCAGACCATACGCCCTAGGCCTGTCCTCTAGCTAGTTATTCTCCCTAAGCCTGGACTTGGCTGTACGTGGGGGCCCTACAGTAACCAACCTAACAACCGTCTCTCTCGGGTCAGCCGCTCCACCACTCCCGGGTGGGTCAGCATACGCATGCCGTAAGAAGGCTACGACTAGTGGGGACTCACAAAACATGGACACAGAAAACCACGCACGCACTCATCTCGAGTAACGTGATGTAATAGGTGACCCGAGGCCATCAGACTCTGGACAGCCCACTAGACCTATTGAATTCAACGGTCCTTGAGTCACAAGACTCGGGGTCAAGACCGTCGAACGTGACGGCACGACACCGTCAATCTAGCCTAATCCCTAGGTCTGAAACCATGACAACACGGAACCTACGGACACCTCAAAACCGAGAGCAGCGCCTGCGGAACAAGGTTATCCCTCTGGTTAAGGTGGTCTGGCAGCGTCACTCTGGTGGTGAGGCATCTTGGGAGCATGAGGATGAGATGCGACAGCTGTATCCTTATTTGTTTGCGTGAGTCTTTCCCCTGTCCCTGTGCTTTTGTTCTTAAATTTCGAGGGCAGAATTTGTTTAAGGGGGGAGGGCTGTGATATCCTGGACCCTTTTGGATACTTTTTTTCGGGTCTCGGACCTGCTTTCTCGAAGCGTTCGACTCTGTCATGTCCAGAATTTCATTTCGGACATCTTTTGTGTTCGGATCGGCACGATCCAGGGTCGTTTCGGGGGCCAGGAGACGTTCCGCGACTTTTCCCACGTATTTTTTCGATATTTGACACGATTTTTTTGACAAACCCTTCGGCATGCCATTGCGGGCGAACGTGATTGTTCACCCAAGCGTGAGTGGTACCGTTGAGATCGGTGCATTCTGAGGATTGCGAAAATGTGATTTTCTATTTTTTGATTGGGATTGAGAGACTGAGATTGAGAGGGTGAGTGAGGGGGAGCTTGAGATGGGGAGAGATGGAGAAGGGGGCATTTTTCTTCCCTCCCGCCGTCAGTTACAGTGGAGAGGGAGGGAGATGAAAGGTTTAAGTTTTTTGAAGCCCCCAAGTATTGAACGGTCCATCGATGGACCATTCGGGATCTGGACGGTCTCAATTTACCTGTTTAATCTCCAACGGTGCATTGCAATTGAGCAGTTAGAGTGTGTCCATTCAGTTCATGGGACGACCTCATAATAGGCCGTGCATCTTCACATTCACGTTCAAAATGCCTGCGTTTGTACGGCCAAGACAAGGCCGTTGTAACCTATGAGCGGTCTCACCTTGACTGCTTATGTGTTGAAATAATGAAGAATGTTTGGAGCCCCATTACTGCTACATTCTATGGTTAAGTGAGGATATTTTGGTTTGAATGATTATTTTACAGTGTATATTGCAAACATTGTGCATGATTTCTTTGCAGCATGACTCAACTTGCCTTTCGCTACCGTCAGGTAAGTCAAGCAAGTATTCCGATCCCTATATCCCTTATTGCATTACTATATGGTACTTAAGCTATATTATCTCGAGAACCAGTTGGTTGCTCACGTGTTCCAAGATCTGATGTTCCCCTTTAACAAAAACAGGTGATGATCTAGGTGTACGCGTTTAACCTCTGGATAGGCCGTTAGGTTGGGAAAATTAAGGAACGACGGTTCTACCTCACACGCCGTGATTGCAGATAGCGTCCTGACCCTAATTAACCTGGTCTAGCAATATTATTCTTGAGTACTTTATATTTTATCCTTTCTTTGTATTTATTTTAAGGATTTATTTTATTTTAACCCAGCATACATCATACGCATTTTTTTGAGCATTCACGGCTCATAATTTGTTTGCCAAATGTCCCGCCAGTGATTGATGGCCATGTGTTTCATGTCAGAGTAAGAGGGATAATTCCACTCTGAGTTGGAAGGTTCTCTCTGGTCTTTTCGTTTGGTCTGGTTTGATTGAAAGTCCCCCGTCTGGAGTTTTAGTCTATTTTTCCTTTTTATTTTGGGCCCAAGGTTTAAAAAATTTGGCAGATTGGGTGTGAATCACCATTCTGAATTAGTTTTGGGCTGATTTATATGTCCCTGATATCCTGTTCACCATTCTTCAAATGGGAGTTTGCCCACGGCAGTTGACTGCCCATGTCTGGAATGGGTTGCAGAGTCCCAGTCTTGGGCCCTTGGCCATTCTTGTGTGAGTGATAGCCAATGATTTGACTGTTGGCCAATGGCTAAATCAATATGGGCTCATTCAGCTTGAGGTAATACAAACTTAACAACAGACCTCCCCCTAACCCCCCTTCTCTCTATGTATGTGTGGAAACCACGTTATGCTGTATAGCCTGTATATGCAGATGGCTATGGATCCGACAAAGGTCAGAGAGTACCTTTACTGGAACTGCATCTGATCCTGTATTGAGTACAATACAGTCCTGGGCTCTAGCTTAAATTAGACAAAATATGAAGAATCGCTGTATTCAATACCTACTAGACATGATCCGTACTCATGTATGGGTAACATAGGCATACAGATTGCAGCTCGCTCTGCCACCACTGCTTGTGCCCATGCTTTGCCACACTGTTTGTGCCACCTACAGTGTGTCTCCTTCATCTGTGCATTGGCTATTGATGCGGGATGGTATACCTAAGCAAATCCAACTAGGCGACTAGTGAGATCAGCAAACTCGCTATGATAGGCCGACAAATATACCGACGTGTACTCGAACGCCAAGAGAGAAATTACGCTAAATAACAGTAGCTACGCGTTAAGAAACTATCTCTCGCAGCGAGAAAACGTCGAACCGAATGGTAGATAGAACTACCAAGGCCTAGGGCATCAATCACACACATAGAATGAACTCAGATCGGCGCGCTCCAGGATAGGAAAACACTCACAATCTCACAAGCCAGTAGCAAAATAGTTAACTAGCTAGGCATCTTAACTCGCTCACGGCGGCAGATATGACATGGATACTAAATAAGTAAATTAAATGAGTGAGTCTCCACACTAACCTACTTGCTGAAGAGCGAAGCTCGACTGAAATCACGTAACCCGAGAGGGTAAGGGGGCTGGCGGTCACTGGTCAGCGGTGTCGGGACCGCTGGGTGGTCGATGTGTCTGTTGCTGTCACTTTAGATGAGGGCCGCGGGCAGCCGCGGGAGACCTAGACTGAGCACCGGCGGTGGCGTTGACAGCCGCTGGACGAGCGGCTATGGCAGGCGATTGCCTTGGAGGTTGGAGCAGACGCAACAGTGGCGGATTGCAGGGACTTGGGGTGGACGACGACCACTCCGCAGGGGGGGAGGGGGCCGACAGAGGTGGCCCGCGGCGTGGCCGGGTGCGATGTCGACTGTTCGCCTGCGAACGGGACGGCGCAGACGGTCGGGCGGAGGCGGACTGGCTTGCGGCTGGCGGTGGAATCCTGCAGGGCAGGTCGTGGTGGTTGGCATCGGCGTTCCCGTGGCGGTTGGCCCCGGCGCGATCAAGACCTCCATCAACCGGACTGTGTGGAGCGATCCCAAGAGCTTGCAAGATTTGCTCGAGAAAATCCCGCTCAACCGGATAGGACAGTCTCCACCCTTGCTACCCTAGCGTCAACGACCCCTCTCTATCTTTCTCTCTGATCTGCTCTCTCTTTTTCTTTCTTGGCTACTTCTCTGCTCATACCCTCTCTCTTCTAAGCTTCCTATTCCCTCTCGTCTTTTTTCTTATTTTCTTTTGTCGACTTCAATCCTCTTGTATCCTTGAGCATGAATCTTGAGGTCCCCATGAGGTTCTTTTTGGGGCGCGTGGAGGGAACGCTCCCGCCAAAGAAATTCTGGAAAGTGCTTTGATTCGAGAATCCACATGTCAGGCAAAGATGAGAAGCTTTCCACATGGCAGACCTTTCTATTGGACTATTCACCGTGGATTACGTGCCCATCATTGCTCACTTGGGTTCACGTGCCACTCACCTGCTATAGCAAATATTGGTCGAACTCATGTGATTGCCTTGAGTTCTCACGCTTCCATCTAAGTGACGTTGCTGCCAACCCAGTGCTTGGCCGTTTGTCAACCTCAGTTGCTTAAGGTCTGTTGACCTTTTTCATCTTGAATTACTGATGCTGCTTTAATAGAAAATTCAGTTGAGTTCTATTGACTTCAGGGAACCTTAGCTGGCTTGGAGTACTGTTGACTTGGAGAATAGGCTGACCTGCTAAATAACTATTGACTGTATGAGCATGTTGTTGCTGCTTTGAAGACTTCCTAGACTCTTCTGTCTGCACCTTCTCTGCATCGACTCCTCTAGCCATTTGGTTGACTTGTTCTAGAGTGCTCAGACCTTCCTAGCTGTAAGTTTGTTCAGCTACCTCGACTTGTCTCTTGAGTGCATTGATTTGTCAAGCATGCGACTCTTCAAGTGTGCCGACCTGATAAGCACAATGGTCTTGGTTGCATCGATGCGGCTCTAGGTTACTTCGGTGAAGTAGTCTGGAGTTTGTCTTTGTGAGCTCCACTGCGTCGAGGTGGTACCTTGGATTCTGCTTCTTTGACCCGTGTTGCATTAGGGCAGTATGCCCAGCTGCATCGACCTTCTCAAGGATATAGCACTTGAATATCTTGATGCGTCGAGGCATATGATCTTGAATGTTACTTTGGCCTCTTGGCCTTCTTTAACCATTACTGCATGGGCCTGAGTACACCTAATAATATGTGCATTGACCTGAGCACATCTAACAACATGTGCATCGACCTGATTTCCATGGTGGACTTTGCGCATCGGCCTGTCTTACAGCAAGACTCATTATGCATCGACCTGTCTAGCATGAGACTCTTTGATGCATCGACCTGTCCCTTCACGATGAACTTGTCGCATCGACCTTACTTGCTGGAACTATATCTTCTGCTTTGACCTGATAAGCATAAATGCTCCACTGCATCAACCTGACCACTTTAACTGTGACAGCTGCATCGACCTAATTGCTCTTCTTCTAGCGAGAGTCCACTTCCAAAGTCGACACTTTTTGAAACCAGTTCTATCTGCAAAACTAAAGCCTGTTCTTTTCAGCATTCAAAGACATCGAATCAATTTCATTAGACTTGGAATCAATTTCATTAAACTTCATAGCATCAAAGATAGTTCAATTATCAACATATGGGTGCGATCTTCAATACATAAGACTTCATCAAAATCACATTCACACTCAGACTCATGAAATCATCTAATGAACTACAATCGACCGATCAATCCTCGAAGTTCGGTGATATTCTTAGGCGGAGGCATGTCCATGATGGCCTTTACTTTATCAGGATCGATATGGATCCCTCGTTTGCTAACTATAAAGCCTAGCAATTTCTCTGAAGAGACTCCAAAGACACACTTTTTTAGATTCATTTTTAGCTTGTACTCCCTAGCTCTTTACAGCACCTTAGCCAGAATAGCGGGGTGTTCCTCCTTTGTTCTTGACTTCACCAAGATGTCATCCACATATGCTTCCATATAAACGTGCATCATATCATTGAAAATAGCCATCATTGCCCTTTGATAAGTGGCACCCACATTCTTCAGACCGAACGGCATTACCACGTAACAGTACGTGCCCTAGGGCGTGGAGAAGGAGATTTTCTCTTGATCCTCGTGAGCGAGACGGATCTCGTTGTAACCTGAGTATCCATCCATGAATGATAAGGCTTCATACCCAACGATATTGTCCACCACAACATCTATGTGAGGCAGCGGGAAGTCATCCTTGGGACATGCTTTGTTCAGATCCCTTAAATCGATACAAATGCGCACCTTTCCATCCTTCTTGATGACAGAGACGATGTTTGCCACCCACTAGGGATATAATAAAACTCCAATGATCCTGGCCTTATGCAATTTGTCCACTTCTTCTTTCATCCTCAAAGCCAAGTGGGGGTGAAATATTCTTAGTTTTTATTTAACGGGTGTTGCCACAAGTTTAAGCACTAGTCGGTGTTCCACCAAGGAGGGGTCAAGACCCGGCATGTCCTCGTAAGACCAGGCGAAAGTGTCGCCATACTCCCTTAGGACCTTGATCAAATCAGCTTCAACCTCTGGAGGGAGATTAGCGGCAATAATAATGGGCCTGGGGTCCTTGTTAGTTCCCAGATTTACTTCCTTCATAGGCTCATCCACTGCTGATGACGGCTCATCGAACCTCTTCAGACCTTGCGCATATAGGTTGACAGTGTCATCTACGTCACGGTCCTCATAATCAACCGGGTCATTCTCGTCCATGACTTCATAGACTACTAATCCGTCATCGTTCCACACCCCATCTTGTTCCACGTCGTCTTCTATCACAATCATCGTAGCTATAAATTCTGGACACTTCAAAAGGACATGACATCGCTGAGCTAGATCCTGCAAGAACCTATCAGGAATGGATTTAGAATGACGCGCCAGCGATCGTGGCTCAGGCAAGGATGGGTTGTGAGACCTAGAACAAGATCCTACTTCTCTAGAACTAGACTCTACTTCCCTAGACTCGACGGACCCTACATCTAACCTAGGAGAGAGCAATTCTACTGGAAGGGAAGCAGGGGCCTCATGCCCTTGGGAGGAAGATGGACAAAAGATAGCATAATCTTCCACTGAAATCTCCATTTCAAATTTGACATTTTTTTTTTGGTGATTAGTGGAGATCATACAGTGAGACGGAGAGGAGGGAGGAGGAGGAGGAAGCATGAGGGGGTAGATGGACGGACAGAAGATGTCAAAAAAGGGATCAGAGGAGGAGAAGAATGGAGTAGAGAGATCAATCGGTGGGCAGCGCCCACATGGACTTTGTCTTGCAACTATGGCATGTTGTGGCAGTGATGGACGGGTTCCGAGGTGGGTGGCCCGAGAGGAGGACCGCTCGGTGAGGAGGACCCACCGACAGCCATCCCCTTTGGGCCCACCAGTGGTTACTATGGCTAACAAGGAGCAGCTAGACCGTGGGCATACAGTAGTGGCTGAGGGTCCCCTTGGCGAGAGAGCTGCTAGAGTCGGGACCATAGAGGTGACGAGGATCCTAGAGGCCGATGGCATGTACACCTATGACAGGAGCGGGGGCTATCCATTGGTCTTCCCCCTAGATCGGCATTTGTTCAAGTTTCTACGGAGCTACGTTCCACCTGGCATGGAGGAGGATGACTCACGGATTCCTGGAGCCCATCATCGGCTTGAGAGGGCCATCTTGATCGGCAGGGACAGCCTGCATGGGGTAGCCTTCTACAGCTACCCTAGCTTCTCAGAGGATTACTAGAGGCAGTGACAGTTTCCCAGTGCTGAGTGCCTGGGGTTCTTTGGTGGGGCAGAGAGGTTAGGGGTCAGAGTTAGGCCACTGGGGCCTGCTTCCTGGGATTTGCACGGCCACCACCGTACTGAGATAGAGGGGATCGTCAGACTGGTGTTGGAGCCTACCAGTTTGCAGTATGCTGGAGCGGGATATGATGACCACAGTATGCTGGACGGGGTTATGAGGCAGACCGTCATGAGCTGGTACGGTCACTAGGTCGTAATCCCTTTGCACTACTACCGCCAGGGGGCCACTGAGTGGCTGATGGGGATCATCTATCACTACCGGGTGTTTTTGGAGCAAGCAGGGATCAGGTATGTGGTGATTGCCACCTTATACGCGTACCCCTGCTACACCGGGTTGCTGCAGGGACTACTGGAGCTCTTTAATCGCCATTGGAACACGGTGGCCACTGTAGAGGGAGAGACCTCACTAGACTTCTGGTCTATGTTCGGGATTTTCGGACTGCCGATCAGCGGCAAGGGATACGAGGAGGCACTGCTGGATGACCTCTACCGCAGTCACAATGACGGACAGGGGAGGTACCAGGTACCTTTCAGCTATCGGTACCTCCTGAAGACCTGGAGGGACTTGGCTCAAACAGGGAGAGAGAGAGCAGCACAGACTCCGAGAGTGCCACTGAATGTATGGGTCCATCATTTCTACAATGGGCCATTCTGCTTTTATCAGGAGTTTGCCAGAGACCAGACTCCATGGGAGGAGTATACCAAGGTGGAGCTACGCTTCCGAACGTACTCCAGATATGTGTATGTGCCACAGGAGGGGTGGAATCCCCATGGTCTGCTAGACGTGACACACCTTGGGTGTATCTGGCGTATTGGTTGGTGACTTTTGTAGTACCTCACGGAGAGGACGGACTGCTGAGAGCTGAGTTATTGTGGCCAGCTTGTTTGTTGGCCGAGGGGAGACAGTTAGCCCTAGCTCCCGCTACACTGGCCAACATCTACCAGGGGCTCAAAGTTCTAGTAGCACACTCAGCACCGAGAGAGAGAAGCATACTCCTGTCGACCTACTGCCTAAGTGCATGGGCCGGGTTGTTGTTTCTGGGCTTGGTGATGCGGGGGACAATGAGGATCTTAGTGATTCGAGGGCCTTGTAGGTGACAAGCGGGGCCAAGTGCCGAGCAAACTGTCTGGCATGAACATCTTGATAGTCCAGCATGGAAGTAAGAACTGTAGTCTGCTTGGGCTCTTGCTGCTGAATTGGCCCTTTTACAAAATGAGTATATAATGTCCATGTGAGCAGCTTCCTGCTGGTCTTCAAAGTGGAAGTCATAGCCGCCCACGGCTGATCACCTTTTTCTTCTTTTTTGGGCCATGTGTATCCCAGGCCGCCTCGTGGAATCATCTTAACATGTTTAATGGGCTTTGTCTTGCCCTGCAAGTTGACGCCCAGCCCTTTACCTATCCGGTAGCCCATCTTCATCAGAATGTTCCATCCAGTCGTATTTATTAGGCTTTTCTTTTTGTTGCTCTTAGATATTTGCAATGGCATCTGAACAGTTAGAGATGGAGCAACTTCTTCTAGGCTCTGCCGCAAATCGGCAACATCAAATACGGACAACAATGGCCTATCAGTCGGTCATATAGAAGGAACAGAAGGTGCAGAATGTATGTCTTTCGCTGGCAAGATTGGCATGCTTGTCACTTTAATAATGCGCCCCTTTTGCGGAAATTTGATGCATTGTTGATTTGTGGAGGGTACCGCATCTAATTCTTGTATGTAGGGGCATCCCAAAATACCATTGAAGGTCGGGTCCATGTCCAAGATATGAAAATCTGCTGTGATGGTAATAGGACCCAACCCCACTTTCATTGTAATCATGCCCAGGGGCAGCTTCTTGGTATTATCATATGCAGTGACTGTTATAGTGGATGGCCGGATTTGACTTTCAGAGATGCCACGTATTTTCAAGGTACTTGATGGTAGAACATTGATAGAGGCGTAGGTGTCTACAAGGCATTGCTTAACCGGCACCTTATTGATGTCAACGGTAATGCATAAAGCATACTTTCTCGCTGGTTGCGGAGCCAATTCGTGCTCATAGAAAGTGATCGCCGGCTGGGTACTAGCGGGAGCTAAAACTGAGTTGATCTGATCTGCCGCTATATCTTCGTTTACCATGACTCTTTCCAAATATTGCTTCAATTCTCTTTGATGTACGACAGACCTTTTAATGAGCTCCAATATTGAAATACGCACCGGCATCCTGTCCAAGTGCTTCAATAAATCATATTCCATGCCCGGCATGGATTCCGGCTCTTGTTCCTGCCGGTCTTGTGCGGGCTCCTGCTCCCGCTGGGGGAATACTCTCTGAAACGTGCGCCCACTCCGGAGCACCATAGTTTCTGACGCCTCTGTCGGTGCGGATGGAGGTTGAGAAGAAGAAGTAGAGGCCGGTGGACTGGTGGTTGATGGAGGAGTGGGAATAGAAGGGGTGATAATAGGCATGGTAATGGTGGGAGGTGGAGGGTTAGGTTGGGAAGGTGGTGTACGGAGTAGAAGGGGCCGCGGGGGCATGGTAGTGGAAGGTAGAGCTGGTTGTTGCGGTAGTGTTTGTGGTGGAGGGGATGGTGTGTGAGGGGTTGCCGGCAAGGGGCGGAGAAGGAGAGGCCTGTTTGGCGTAGGGTTAGTAGGGGGAGGCGTATGTGGAGGTTGGCGAATGAGCCCTAGATCTTCCATTTGCTTCCTGCTCCACCGAAATTTGCCTGATCTATACAGTTCTGCCCTGTGCAGATCTGTAATCCAGCAACCTACCACTCCACATTTTTCACCCCCTTACCAATTTCAGATCGAGCTTAAATTTGGACTGGGATTTCTATTCATGTAACCCCATATCCACAAATTTTTCCATGATTTTTAGAGTTTGTTTACCCCTCCTTAAAATCTCTATTCAAACCTGATTTAGTTCTGTCCCCTGCAGATAAGATCCGACCCTCTTCCACCATAAAATCCTTCCCACCACTAAAACCAATTCTGATCGACCTCAAACTTTGAGGGCTTGATAAACACATACTCCACCACCTTCCATAGGCACCCCACCTTCCAGATCCCACGTTTTCCCACCGTTCCCATGTCGTCTTTCGTTGACTCAGGTTCTGCCCGGCCAATTCTGGGACAGGGAACCAGTCTGTTCAAAAATCCCTCATGGAAAAGATAGTGATAGAAAAATTCTTGTAATAGCATAGGTTTGTAGATCTCTGAAATAGCTTCACAACAGCGTCAGTTTTGCCTTGATCCAACATCGGATCTGGTCACAAAAGCTATTTTTTTCGGGTCGTGCAGTTCTGAATCTGTAGAACAGGTTCGGGATAGCAAGTAACAACGTCCAACAATCAGACCGCCTCGCCTTCCACAAGGTGATCCAGTGTGATCACCTCCTAGGGATCGTTCCTCTAGAAGTCCCCTTCCTAACAGGACCAATCCCAACCTGATCGGCCGCCCGATCGGAGCGTGGTCCCCACGATCATCAGCACGTGCCGTTCAGCCAGCACCGAATAGCAACATGTCGGCACCGCCGGAGCTACCCAAAATGCTGTCCGTCAACCCGAGCTCAATATTCTCGGATCCCACGTGTTACTTGTTACCACCTTGTGTGGAGTGGGTATAATTTCTATAATTATCGATAATTGTTTATACCACGAATACAGGTCTTGGCCGGGGTCATCTTCCCCATGCCCAGAGCGTGGAGGTACGTTTCTGCTCCTCTCTTGGTTGCATTGCTCATTTCGTATAAGTTTGAATGCTGCTACTTGAGTGATAGGATTCTAGCTCAATCTATTATTTGATCACCACTGAGAGAGAGAGAGTGTGACCCTTCCAGTGACTCGACCCGAGCATGTGAGAAGAGGCGACCACCCTTGACTCACTGTCGATTTCTCAACCGTGTAGATCCACACATTTCCCTCCCTTAGGGAAGTCTGCGAGCTCGTGTCTCTTGTTGAGGATATATCCTCCTCGTTTGAAACTCAGTTGGTGTCAAGTTGGCCTCGTCATTACTCGTCGCGTTATCAAATTGGTCGCATCGTCACCTAGAGTCCCAGATTTGTATCAAATCAGTCTCGAGTCGCCTCATGTCATCCCGCATCAAATTTGTATCAGAGCAAAGTCGAGTCTAGGGTAGTCATCATAGCACGGTCTAAGTCTAGGGAAGCCTTGTCCAAGGTGTTGCACCTCAATCCTTTATCTGGTATATGAAAAGGCACTGTCAGAATGATAGGTTATGCCTATTTGGAAGGTAGCCTCCTTGCGTGAGTTGGGTTATCTGTTCATTTGTGGTGTTTTTCATGAGTTCTATTTAGTTTGAGCATATCTAGCATATTTGTCTTTGATTTTCTAAACTTGGAGAAATATTGTGTGTGGTTTGATCGCCGGTGTGCGATCGTGTGTGGTTACTGTGCTGCGGTTGTTGCAGCGTGTATGTGTGTGTGTGTTTGTGATCCGGTCGTCAGATCGTGTTGGAGACTGTGTCTCCGTGTGTGTGTGTGTTGGGGTGCGTCCCCGTGTGTGTGCAAGTATCGTCCTGCGTGTGTTTGGACCATCACCTCCGTGTTGGGGATTTATCCCCGAGTGAAGCCTCACCGGTTCGGTGAGAGGTGGACGTAGGGAGCCCGTCGTGGTCTCGAACCACCTTAAAAATTCCGTGTCATATGGTTTGCCTTTGTGGATGTGTGCTTAATAGCTTCATCTATTTATCCTGATCGTGTGTGAATGGTGAGATTGAGAGAATTTGTTTATCTTATTTAAGTCAAATCTTCAATATCGTCAAAGTTGTTAATTCTGCTTGCATTAGTTTTAAAATTTACCATCGATCATGGGGGACAATTCAACCCCCCTTCTTGTCTATTCACCTACTCGGGGACCAACACTTCCCCATACCCATGTAGGTGTCGACCTGTAGGAGGTGAAGTGTCGACCTGTCCCCTATTCTGACCATCTATAATGGTCTTTGGATGAAGGATGTGTCGACCTCCTGTCATGAAAGTGTCGACCTGTCTCTTGTTCTCACCATCTATAACGGTCTCTGGATGAGAGACGTGTCAGGTCCCTGTAACTTGAGTGTCGACCTATCGGAGCATACTTAGGGAACTGACGGGTGGTTGACCATGAAGGTGTCGACCTGTCCTTAGGGTAGTCCTGACATGTCCTGTTGTTGAAGTTCTTTCTACCCTTGGGATGTGCAGACTTGGACTTAGGTTGGTGTCGGCCTGCTTGGTGTTGTTGGTGGTGAGTTTTTTTGGCTTTGACAGGGTTGTTCTTTTTAGGCTCACCCACTTTCTCTTTTCCTTTGTTTCTAACTTTTTCTTAGATTGGGCTAGGTGTTGTTTTAGATGTTGATGTTTCAGAAGATGAAACAAAGGTTGTTGTTTTTAAGCCAAAAGCCTTTTTCTTAGTTGGCTCATATCCTAGCCCTTCCCTGCTGAAGTTCATTTTTGTCCCTAACAGAGCGTTCAAGTTTTCACTCCCATCAACAAATTTTTCTAAAGAATTTTGTTTGTCAGTTAAATCTTTTAGAAGCTTTTCATTTGCTTTTAGGAGTTAAGAGTTTACTTGATTGATAGTATCAACATTTTCAATGCATAGGTTGTTGTCTTTTACATAGCTTTGCATCTTTAGCTTCAACTCATCAATTTCATCTCTTAAGCTTTCATTTTCATCTTCCAAATCCCTCATTTCTTTCCTTCCCTCTTCTAGGTTTTCATTCATCTTTCTTAGATCCTCAATTTCAGTTTCTAGGGAAGTAATTTTTTCATTAGGGGTTTGATCATGCACAATGGAGTCGATTTTATTATTTAAGAATTTGTTTTATTTTATATAAAATAAAAAAGTAAACAATAATTAAAATAAATAAACTGATATTGCACTACATCAAATGGAGTCGCCGAATAATTATATATTATCGACACGTGGACAAACCAAAGAATAGTGATTGCAAGACGGCAGGAGGAAACGGCAGCGCTGGGTTGGAGCAACCATTTTTGTTTATAAATATTAGAGGCCTTTCTCCGTTCGGGGATGTGAACCTCGGTGCTCTCGTTCGGAGTGTTGTCATCCTCTCCTCAGTCCTCGCCTTCTTTGGCTCGGCGGCCCATCCTTCACTGTCTCTCTCTCTCTCATCCCATCCCTGCAAGAAAGTGTCGACATGGGCAGCCACGCCTCCCCCACCTTCAAAGATGTCGACACCGCCAACCGGGAAGAGCAGCTGGTGATCAAGGTCCGGGAGATCTATGACAACATCTCGAAGCTGCCCAGCCTCGAGCCCTGCAAGGAGGTCAACGAGCTCTTCTCCCAGCTCGTCCTCGCCTGCATCCCCCCAAACCCTGTCGACGTCGCCAAGCTGGGCAAGGACGCCCAGGAGATGCGATGGCGGCTCATCAGGCTCTGTGGGGTAGCCGAGGGCCTGCTGGAGAGCCACTTCTCTGCCCTGCTGGGCTCCTTCCCCACCCCCCTCGACCACGTCGCAATCTTCCCCTACTACGGCAACTACGTCAAGCTCGGCCACCTCGAGTACACCATCCTCAGCGAGCACACCACCCGTCCCCCCGCCCGTGTCGCCTTCGTCGGCTCCGGCCCCCTCCCGCTCACCTCCATCGTCCTCGCCAAGTACCATCTCCGCTCCACCTCCTTCCACAACTACGACCTCGACCCGGAGGCGAACGCCAAGGCCGCGCGCCTGGTGGTGCCGGACCCGGACCTGTCGGGGCGGATGTTCTTCCACACGGCGGACGTCATGGAGGTGACCCACGCCCTCCGGGAGTACGACGTGGTGTTCCTCGCCGCCCTGGTGGGGATGGGCCAGGAGGCAAAGGCCAGGGTCTTGGACCACCTGGCCAGGTACATGGCCCCCGGGGCGGTGCTGATGGTGAGGAGCGCACACGGGGCGCGCGCGTTCCTGTACCCTGTCGTGGACCCGTGCAGCCTCCGCTGCTTCGAAGTGCTGTCCGTGTATCACCCCGACGATGAGGTCATTAATTCTGTGGTTATTGCTCGCAAGCTGCAGAGCTGCGGCTACCCGGCCGTGGATCAGCCAATGGCCGGGCACGGCCACATGATCCTCCCCTGCAAGTGCGCCACCATGACGAGCTTTAACCCTCTCAACTACGGGAGCATGAGGGAGGAGATGACACTCGAAGAGCAGGCCTCTTGATCAGTTGGACAATGGAGACTCTCTCCCATCTCTCTCTGGCTCTTGCCCTCTATATCTCTCTCTTTATCAGTACGCGCGGTATGATAACCACAAGCAAAAAAAAAAAAAGAAAAAAAAAACTACATCTGGTATCTGTGAACGCTATCGTTATTATTTGCATGTTCTCACTCTCTATCATGTATGTTTTACTGGTCATGTATTGGGGGGGGCGGGGGGCCGCCGGGGGGGCGGGGGGGGGGGGGGGGGGGGGGGGGGGGGAGAAAAGTAAAAAAAAGCACGAGAGAAAAAGACAATAAACACACGCAATAGCCGCTCTCCCTATCCATCATTCTCTCCCTTCCCGCGGTGACCATACGCACTGGTCCCCTGCCTGAAATAGAGGCACCATCGGTGCCCCCGTCCCCCTTTCCCTCACATCCCGCTTCCCCCGTTTCTTCCAAGCCTGCCACTTGCCACCATCACGCCAAGCTCGCCACAGCTATACACCATCACCATGCACCTCCCCCCCCCTATCTGAGAACCCACCTCCCCACCTCATAGCACCAGCCCTCCCCATCGCCACGCATGCTATCATTCCTCTACCAAGGCTAAACCACGTGCCACCCACCCATCTACAAGCCATATAGCCGGCAACTCACCATGGGTTCATTGCAGGCCTCCCACCTACCTGCAACCTCGTAGCGAAGTCAGTTGTCCTCTAGATCCTGCTAGCCAGCACCGGCAATAGTCGCTCATTGGCTTCTCTTGCCCCACCCGCCACTGCCACACCCTACCCTCCACTGCCTCGCCAACGTCCAGCACGTCATCATCCTCGGTGAAGCAGCTGCCAAGGACACTCGCTGCTGCCCCGTTGCCTCTAGGGACGTCATCCTCCATCGATGAGCAAGCCGCCAAAGCCCCGCCGCGGTAGCGCTCCTCCTCATCAAGCACGACTGTCTACCATGAACGACGTTCGAGCACCACCCGTCTATCGCACGCCCCCTGCGACCCCACCTATCACCCATGGCGCCACCCGGCCCCTCTCCCATGCATGAAGAATCACTGCCATCCACCCCAGCAGCCCATCCCGCCTCCCTAGCTATTGATCACGCACCATTCCAAATGCTGCCATGCAAAGCTGCCACCCACTGACGCTGCTCGCCAGCTCGCCAATGCGTCTTTCCCTACTCACCATCGCTGTAATGAAATCTGCTCGTCCCTCCCACTCCCTTGTTTTACGAACCCCCACAGCTGGGGTCGCCGCCACCACTGGCAGCCCCGGCTGCCTTCGTCGTCACCGTCTTTGTGTTCCCCTACTTGCCACTGTCGCACCCAGCCCTACTCGACATCACCAGCCTACACCACCCCGCAGTCATCTTCCTCTATGAAACAGCGGCGAAGTAGATCCTTGCAACACTGTCGCCTCCAACAAGCCACCATCCTCAAGCCATGCCGACCTGCACCGGTGGCAGAAGTGGAGCAGGGGCACCGTAGGCCCTCCAACTCTACCAAAGCCAGGAGCCCATCCCACCATCACCGTTGCCTCTGAGCAACTAGTCCTGGCTAGTCACTGTCGGCCATCCCCAGCCATTCGCCACCGCGGTGCCCCCTGTCGGTCACCACATGCAATGCCGTCGGATCTCTGGCCCACTCCGGCTGCCATGGTTGTCACGAGAGCCACCTACCACCACCACTGGGGTCATCAACGCACGGCCTCCCTGTTGCCTGCCCACCATCCGACGCTCTTCAGTTGGCCAGCCGCTGCTCCCAACCATTGCACTCTCTCCCATCTCTATTTCTCTCTCTCGTGTTTTACTGGTGACTATTGTAGTTGCATTAAAAAAAGTGTGTAAGAAGAGAGAGGGGTAGACCTCTCTCTCCCATCCCACTCTCATTCCCTCTCTATTCTCTCTATGCAATAGACTTTTGATGCCCAAACCTCCTTCCAAGCAAGGCTTCTGGATGGTGGACCAGGAGACCCAGTGTCTTCCCTTATTTTCGGAGCAAGATGTACAAGGCCGATCCTAGAGCCAGAGTTGGTCGATTGGGCATTGGCGATCAGGCCAAGCGTCCTAGTCTTCTGAAAGAGTGGCATCTTATGGCTGGATTCGTACTATGCCTTTCGATTTAGTTGGAATTTTGGCTACGATCAGCACATTCCTCCCTCTTCCATGTAGTTCGCACTGCCAAATAGGCATAGAGAAGGCCAGGTGGCCAATGATGAGGTGCGGGCATGGTGGGACTTCTTTCACTGGCCGGAGGAGGCTTCGTTCAGGTCCCTGGCCCCTGCTCGTTTCCCTCACGTCACCCCAGAATATATCAAATGGTGGAACATGCGAATGGGATTTTACAAAAATTTTCACTGGGAATGCTGGGCTATTGGAGAGCGTAAATTTCTGGATTCTCAGCTAGAGCTAGTTCTGGATATTGATCCTGCTTACTTGAAGAAGCTGAAGGCTTGTACCAATATGGAAGTAATGGCCTATCTAGAGGCTCGGAAAGCCGTGAAGCGGCGGTCGCCTAGGGCGGAGCCGAAATTGCCCGAGATCATCAAGGATATCTTCATGAAGACGCTTTAAGGGCTATGCCATGTAAGCAGTGAGCGGGTGGTGCTTCAACAACTTCCCCTGCCAGTGGAAGAGCCAATCCCTTCTGTAGCCGAGTGGCATCTTGAGACCGACAACCTCTATCCTTATAGGACCTTCATTAGAGGAGAAGATCGACGGGACGGACTCTACAGCAACACCCCATGGTTATTTGCACTACTTCGGTCTCACGGGCTTTCAGTTGGTGGCTCGGGTGAAGCCATTCTGGGCCAACCTCTTCTGCTTTCTTTCAAATATGCTGATGGATGGGGACTGGACCATCTCAGCTTCTATTATTTTCTATCTTCTCGCGGCCATCTGGACTTGGCGTCGCTGGTCGAGCAGAGCGAGATGATTAGAGATGTGTGTTGGCTTGTTTGCGAGGCGACCTCGAGAGACAAAGTGCCCTTGCTATTCTATTGGCCTCTCTCACCCTTGTATACAGGGCCGGCAGGTATCTTCATTTCCTTACTTCAGCCTTCTGGACTGTTCCTTTTCTATTGCCATGTGTATCATTCTCACCCTTGTGCATATGTAGTCCGACTCACTTCGGAGGAGACCCGACACTTTAGGGAGCTACTAATAAAAGCTCGGAAGCCAACGTACTTCAGGATTCCCGAGCTGGCCCCAACCATAACGCCATTGCCTCCAGGTGACTCGTGAAAGTGAAAGGTCCCAGGTGAGGGAGGCTATTGGCAAGGTCAAAGAGGCGGTCACTCAAGTGACACGGGCTCGTAGAAGGAAAGCTACAAGGCAGGAGCTTGTCATCGCTCCTCCGCCCATAGTGTCATTCGAAGAATTTGAGACTTCTCATGTGGATAGGCCCATGACAGGAGGTATATTCTTTCTCTTTCTGCAACTCATTTCTGTTCTGGCTGCATCGGCTAACAATTGTTCTTTGCTGCTGCCGCCACTTCTACTCTCGGAAGGGTGCTGAATTTTAATCCCCGTATCAGGCATATGTGGGCACCTCCCCTCTATATATGTAAAGAATTCCTTCGACTCAATGACTAAGTTGTAAGTATGAATAATGGAGGAAAAAACTTACATTCATAACTTTGATTTACTTGGAGGTGATACATGATTTATCGTACAGAGTCAACAAAACTTAAGTTATGTTTTAACTTCATGTATAACCGAACCCCTCCCTTATGCTACTCAGGCAAAGATTTCATGTTTCTAGCATTCATTTACTTGGTGGCAGTACATAATGTGCCACAAAAAGTAAACAGAGCTGTGAGCTGAGGTAGACCAGAATTTCATGCCTTCTCCCATTCTGTCCAGGTTATTCATGCCTAATTTCCTTCCTTTTTCTCATTTCATCAAACAATCAGTTCAGAGGTGAAAGACAATGGAGACTACAGAGTGAAGAAGGGATTTTTCTAGACTCCAAAATATGTAAACGGGTTGTTTGGAGAAGCCCAGCCAGATACATCAAACAAGTGAACACATATACAGGTAATATGATCAGATCGGAAACTCTACAGAGAACCTTTACAAGGAGAATCGGAATGGATGTGCAATTATTAAGATCAATACCAAATAATGGCTTGAACTTAATGCTTCGTCTTATAACAGGCATGGGAACATATCATACAGACCACAACGCAGTGAAGTCTCGCCCTTGCTGGGATCACTGCATAGCATTCAGTCAGGTTACAAGAAGGATTCAAGAAATTTCAAGATTGCTAGGCCAGCAACCCAAACATCATCATCCAGCACATGTTCCTCAGGAGAATGGCTAATACCGCCGCGGCATCGAACAAATAGCATGCCAACCTGCTTGCCAGAGCAAAAACAAAAGGAAAAAGAGATGTAAAGGATAAATGAGCGGAAAAGTTGAAATGGTGGCCTCTATTAACAATTATGGGGGAATGAATTATAACCTTTGTCAAATGGGACATTGCCATCGCGTCATGTCCTGCACCACTCATTAGTGCAGGCACTTGAACTTGAGCAAGGCCATACATTTGCCTCAGTGCAGAATGTGCTGCAGACTCAAGTTGCAATATCAAATCTGGGTTGCAATGGGCCGCTTCTGCATTGTGCTGTAATCACAAGACTGCATTAGCCTGTTTATGTATCAAACATCATTCCAATACGATGATGAAAACTGTCAGACACTCAGACCTTTTTCTCAACAGTGCAAAGAACGGACCGATGATCACATATTACATTCATCCGTTTGGAGAATTCAAATATCACAGCTTCACGTGCTTTGTCATCCATTGCTCGTACATCCACAGTGAAGGTTACCTGGAAAAAGCTAAATAAATACTCAAAATGTATCCAAGACCAATATGGAGCATCAGCACATTTAGTTGGATGAACTAAAGAAATTGAAGTTGTTCAAAGATAGGTTGTGGATCTTGCCTGGCCAGGAATGACATTACTTGCACCTGGCCAAGAGGAGATTTCTCCAACTGTACACACCAACAATTGATTACCACCTTCCAACAAACAATAAAAGGGTCAATTTAGTGCTGTTTAGTAACGCCTTCCCAGAGGGCGTTTTCAATCAGATTAGATGCCAACGCCTCCGCACGAGTGATGTGTGTAACTCTGGCTCTCGGCGGACAAGTAGCGGCAGACGACTGCTGAGAAGGTGCAGGAACTGGCAGTTGAGACAGTTGAGATGGCTGAGGCGGCGAAGGAAGACGGAACTGCGGCTGTTGCGACTGCGAAGTCTATGAGAACTGCACTGTCTGCTACCTCAACGGACAGTTACGGGAGATGTGCCCCGATTGATCACAACGGTAACAAACAACCGGCAAAGAGCACGGCACACCCGGATGACTGCCACCACACTTGGAACATAACCTCGGCTGAGAAGTGACAAAATCTAGATGCGGCCGAACAAATGAACTAGACTGCTGACCCAGATCAGAAAACATCGGCTGATCAAACCTCTTCCTCTTCTTCTTATGACGAAAACCTCTGCCTTGAGATTGCTGGAAGGAAGCACTATCGGCAGGAGAGAAAGCAGGAGAAACTCCTGAAGCAGATGACTGCTGGGGTGGCTGATGCTGTACGGTCGACGGAACCATCCCAGTCTGAGCAAAAACTCGAGTCCTCGCCAACTCCAACTCCAATGCGACAACGACTTGATATGCGAAATCCAACTCAGACACACGTGTAACGAACAGTGGCAGGCTCAATTCTACTCTCAGTCCACGCAAAAATTGCTGAGTCCTCACAACAGTCTCATCGGTAAAGATATGAGGTGCATATTGGCCAAACTCAATGAATTTATCGCGATATTACAGCACTGACATCTCGCCCTGTGTCAGCTCTAGAAACTGATACATCTTGGCTAACTTCAGGCAGGCTGGAGTGTAGACACGTTCGAACGCAGCAACAAATTTAGCCCAAGTGATCTGTCGAAGAGGACGGGAATGGAAGGCAACTTCCCATTCTGAAGTCCACCACGTGCGTGCAGTACCTTGAAGATGATAAGAAGCCAACATAACCCGTTCATCCTTGGCGCATTCCATGCATTGGAAGACACACTCGGTAGCATCCAATCACTCTGTCACTGCCTCGGGATCCGATTGATCCTCGAAAGTCGGTGGATGGAACAGCAAGAATTCTTTTAGTGCCCGTCTACGACTACCGGGTAACTCCGCAGGTGGAATAGGAACAGGTGCAGCCTGGGCAGGAATTGGTATAGTAGGAGCAGGTGAAACACTAGCCTCATTCCGAGGAATTGGGGCTCTTCACATTCGAGGGGGCATCTTGAATCTAGGAAAACATGACAACGGAAAACACGTTAGCATTTGCAAGAAACACCCTAAGCCAGCGACGAACGACTCAAAGGGACTTGCTCTGGACCAATGCAGATTTCAATTCCTGATACAATTCCCCAACTCCGCTTTGATACCAACTGTAACGGCTCAGAGTCCATGGCACCTAGCCCGATACAAATACCGAATTATCGCTACCATGAACTGGGGAGGGCACCTAGGAGGCTGATGAGGCTCCCGAAGGGTTAATGGGGTTTGTTGAGGGATTGCATTAGAAATTAGAATTCACTGCACGCAATGTTAATTTTTGGCAATGATTAATTAAATTAAGGCGGAAGCAATTTAAAATATTAGAGTGGTGTAGGTCATTTTGTACTTGGCTTGATATTCTCAGAACTGGGCATTGTATTTCCCATTTTTATTCTCCTCTAAGACAATTTTGGAGCTTGCTCTGAGTGTGTGTGGGGTGTCTTGTCATCATGCGAGAACCCGTGTGTGGGCCGTCGCGAGCGTGTGTGGTGGTTGCTGCCATCGTGCAACATGGTTTTAGTGAAATCCTCTCGAGGTGAGAGGGGTGGACGTAGGATGACACTTAGTGCATCTGAACCACCTAAAAATTACTGCGCTGTGGTTTGCTATTGTGTGATTGCATTATTTTCTATCCGTTCATCTGTCGAGTGTGTCGGTAAGACGAGTGCTTCATAAATTGTCTGTTTAATCATCGTTATCTGGGTGATATCATCAGGCGTTGAGAGTTGTGAGTGCTTGTATGATGTAAATTTGTGCATTTAATCAAGCTTGTTCTTGTGGTTGTTTGTCATCCATGTGTTCTAATTCAACTTAGTTTAAATTTCTAAAAAAAGGTGGGCAATCAATTCACCCCCCTCTTGATTACTTCCTAACCGGGCCAACAGCGTTGCTTGCCAATTTCCTTATTTTTCTTCAGGCGTTGGGACACAACCTTCATAGGTGTGCCGGTTGTAAGCCTCTGGCACTTCTTCGAGCAACTGTTGATATATGGATATCATATTGATTGATGCCCCCGGATCGACATTTCATGCGGGCTTGGAGGATCGACTCCGTGCTCCCCAATTTGTAACTCCCCTCTTTTTATTAAGACTTAGATGATGTCCTTGAATATTTGGCAATCCTCAATGGGGTGCCCAAGGATTCGATGGTAGAGGCAGAAGTAAGGATCATCTCTTCTCCTAACATCATCAGGCCTCTTTGGCTTTGGAAAAGTGATCTTGTAATACTTGATAGCCCACTCGAACAATGCTCGAGTCTTGTCCCTCGGGAAGGCATAGTGCTTCTTTGTTTTGTTCTGTGGAGGTTGACTCTCTTGACATCCAGTAGGTTCATTGGGAGGGGGATTGTGCACCCATTTGTGCCTTTTCGCCATGAGGCTAACAGTATGGACAGCCTTCAGCATCGGTCGTTTATTAACCTTCCTGGCTTGATGAGTTGAGTCGGCAGAAATAGAGGGATATCTCATGAAGAAGCCATCAACCTCTGTGGCAACGTCAATTAATCGGTCAAAAGACCAGATCTCTATCCCGATCATCTTTTCTAGAGTCTCTTTCTTTAGATTTTGTTTACACATTTATATTGCATCTTCTGGATATGGAGGACGTCGGCACCTCATGCTAAGACCCCTCCATTTGTTAATATATTCTGCAATTGGCTCATCATCTTTTTGTTTGATTGCAACTAGCTCAGCCACGGTCACCTCCACCTCGGCGACGTGAAATCTTTCACTAAATTTCTATTGCATGTCTGGCTAGTCGTTGATAGACCCGACTGGCAGGCTAGAGTACATTCAGAGGCAGGTCCTGTCAATGAAGACCCAAAGAACTTCAACAGGTACGATTCATCCGTGGCCAACTCACTTATGACTGTTATATAGTGTGCAATGTGTTCTTTTGAGGAGCCCTACCCATTGTATTTGTCAAATTTTACGACTGGTTTCCACTGCCGCCGCGTGGGTATATCAAACCCAAGATGGTCTCTCACATCATCGTCACCGGAGACGTGGGCAGGACAACAGCTCCCGCCATATACCCCAAAGTCGATGAAGTTAAGGTCGATCAGCAGCACGACCACATCAAAATCCCAGAAGGCCTTACCAAGCTGATTCTTGGCTTCGATAATGCCACTGTCGATCCCTTCAAAGATTGGGAGGTAGCGCAGATAGATGGCCCCGACAGCTTGTTTTATACAGCTGAAGAGCATCCTATCCGGGAAGACACTGATTGTCATTTGCCCGAAGACATAGACAACCTGTCGATCCCCATCTAAGGTCTGGCATTCACAACAAAACGGATGGTCAATATGTTCCAGAAGTAGCACATCCCTTCCGGCCAGCCGTGCACAGAAAAAGAAGCATTCCAGAAGATGTGGTATCCCGCAAGTCTGGACAAAGAACTGAGACATGTCTCTCTGCATCTAGGGTTGGGTTTCACCCTTGAAGAATACTATTATAGCGGGCGCTATGAAGTGGACACCATCTCCACTTTCTTTTCAACAAAAGATAGTTCACCGGGGGTAACTTATGATGAGTACTTGACAGAAGCTAAATATGCCCGGTCACCCCAACCAGAGGGCTAGGGATCAGAAATAGTGACCTCCTGTAGATGCTAGGAACAAGTTTACTGTGAAGAGACGGCTTTACAAGCCAAATTTGACACGGCAAGCAACAGCGAAGCCAAAGACACTGAAGAAGGAGGGGCATCCCTCTCCTGCAGCTCTCCCTTAATAGTGATATTAGCACCCCTCAGTCCGATCGAAGAAGTTTCTATTGAGACTGATCGGGAAATACCCATTGTTGAAGTTATGACCAAGAAAGAACAAGCCACCTCCACTGAAGATATGGCGATGCAAGGCAGCATGAAAGTAGAATCGTCCCCATGCATTGCGGAGCTAGAATACCATTCCTCCGAGCCAGCAATAAACAAATGCTAGCATCTCCAAGCTGCTAGCACATCAGCTGAAGTTAAAGCTGTAGAGGGCCCACTGATGGAACAACTCACACTGCCGTCATCGGTTGAACTAGAAGCTCCCGATGAGGCCCGGGAGCAATAGAATGAAAGGGTTGATGTACTCGAACTTGAAGATGATATTCCAGACTTCATTGACCTCCAACTGACGCCCCCGAAAATTGAAGACGGAGGCCAAGCCACAGTCGATGAGCTGATAGAAGTCAATCTGGGGAGTGAGGATGATCCTAGGCTAACTTTCCTCAGTGCCCAACTCTCCTCAGAAGAACAGAAGCTATACATCCAGCTGCTACAAGAATTCTAGGATTGCTTTGTCTGAAGCTACAAGGAAATGCCAGGACTCAGCCCTGTAGTCTCACAACATGAATTGGCTATAAGTCCCGATGTGGAACCAGTAAAACAGCCACCACTACAAGCGAAGTCATGATTGATGCTACAATCGGTCATGAGGCTCTATCATTTATGGACGGATCATCCGGTTACAACCAAATATGGATTGCGAAGCATGACCGGGTCCACACTGCCTTCCGAACCCCCAAGGGCATCTACCACTACTAACAGACCTATATGCATGCTCATGCTCTGATTTAATTAAGTTTAGGCTTGGCACTTGAGAACACCTACCTGGTTTGAGGTATGGATGATCGAACAGAGAAAAGATTGAAGGATTTGCAACACATGCAACCTCAGAAATGGTACTTTGTTTTTAACAGAGCAACGTAAAGCAGTGGCTGTGACTACAGCCCTTCAGCGGATGAAGGAAGATGATGTCCTTCCTTTACAGCAGTAGAATCGAAGAAGAAGAAACAGCGTAGGCTTCTTAATGCTCAACTGTAGGAGGAAGAGGGGTGACAGCGAGGTAGATGTAGCTTCAGGAATTGAGAGGAGGCAGAGGGGCCTAGCCTTTATGTACAGCCAGAGGAGGAAGAGCAGTAATATCCTCGAATAGCTCCAGCTAGAGAAGGAAGCAACAGTGGTAGGTGGACGTCGATGAAGAGATCTCAGAGGTAGTAACCTCTGAAGTGTTCTGGAGAGGTATATTTATAGGGAAGGAAGGGTTAATAGGATTTAGGTTCTAACGAGATTTAAACCTTCCTATGTAAGAATCCTATTGGTATTTAACTTCCCCTACGTGTTAATCTTTCCAGATCAATACCTTCCCAGATAGTCTCTAGCCTTCTAGTTCGAACGAAACACTGCAGTCCAACTTCTCTTTTTCATTCTGCAGGGAAGTAGAGCCCAAAGGAGGGGCACCCTTCAAGAAATGGCACCTCCATGAGGGGTCTTCAGTTCATTAAGTGGCACCCTATCAAGGAGCGCCCTTCACCTTACCCTGTTTTAATAGGAATATGTTGTTTAGCAGCCAAGGAACTAGCGCCCTTGCAGAGGGTCTCTATTTCTTTAAATGGTGCCCATTCAAGGGGCGCCCTTTCCCTTTGGCCCATTTAGGTTAAGTACAAGGCCCATTAGTGTGTAGGTGGTGTTGTGTACAGGGTTTGGTCCTTGGCTAATTGTTTATTTTGACTTATTTAGGATTTTTTCGTCTTCAATTTACCAGGGTTGCTATAGCCTGTCAATCCAACATTTCAATCAAAACTGAGATATTTTGACATAATCAATGAGTCATAATTTGACATTATCAAAACCAGGGACACAACAATCCAAAGCAGTTTTCATCACTCTTCAACTTAGAGTCATAGAGCTCAGCCACGGTCACTTCTCTTTTGGCAATGTGGAACCAATCCCGAAATTACCACTGCATGTCCAGCCAATCATTGATTGATCCCGCTGGTAAGTTTGAATACCATTCGAAAGCGAGTCCCGTCAGCGAGGACCCAAGGAATTTTAGTAGGTAGGACTCATTGGTCGCCAAATCGCCCATTACGTTGATATAATAGGCTATATGCTCCTTTAGAGAACTATGTCTATTGAATTTATCAAACTTTGGCGACTTGTTGACACTGGGAGATAGTCTTTTAGCAGCATGGTGGGCCAGATATGGCACCTTGTACACATCGAACGAGGCATAGTCATCACCGCCTCGATCTGCCAACTTCTTTTTGATCATTTGCTCTATCATTATTTTATTCATTATTACTAGATCAATCGGACCTAAACAAAATTGAGGTGGAGTAGCAGTCCCCTTAGTTATCGCGGCCTACGATGCTCTGCCCGGCTTCCAGCGGGCTAGGCTAGAGGCGATGGGGTTTGGATCGTTTCTCAGCATAGAGCCGATATGCCCTGACCTCATCCTTATTCAGGTTCTTAGGGAGAGATGGGATATGGTGAGTCAGGCATTCTTGATGCCCTGGGGGCACATGGTGCCGACGCTAGAGGATATTACGAGGATCACAAGGCTGAGGGTTGACGGGGAGGCGATTAGTGGGATCACCCTACCCGACTATAGTGAGGTAGCCATTAGACTTCTAGGGATAGATGTTTTCTATGAGACCCCCTGCAGGACGATAGCCCGTACAGACTTGACGAGGGCCATGGGGTTGGGTGATGCGAGACAGAGGTCGGGGGAGTCCTTAGTAGCCTATGTCGCCCGCCTGGCCGCTAGTGCTAGAGACACCTTCTGCCAGGACCCAGCTGATAGGGTGAGAGCAGACGTAGACCTGAGGAGATTTCTTTTCCTAATGCTGGGGAGGTTACTCCTGGGAACAAAGGGAGATGATATAAACTGCAAGTTCCTGGGAGTGTTGGAGGACTTGGAGAGAGTCGGGAGGTATGCCTAGGGGGCCGCCCTACTGGCACACCTGATAGCAGACCTCTCTACGGGGACCGATCGAGAGACGACCGTCAGCGGCTTCTCTCCCTTCTTACAGGTACACATTTTCCTTTAAATTCATATTCAATTCAATTTGCAATTATGTTTATGAATACATGAATGTGACTGATGACTACTCATGATTGCAGGTGTGGGCTCATCTCTACTTCCCGATGGGCCGGGTCGAGGCTCGACCTGGAGAGGAGGCTACCTACCCCCTAGCTCGACGTTGGGTGCCATACCAGACCGGAGCGCCGCATGACTACGAGCTCCTGGTGACAAGGCGTGAGTTGCGAGATTACCCTCCCTCACTGGTACGTGAATGAATGCATTTCTTTTAATTCCTATCATTAGTTTTCTACTATATATGATGCTTATGATATGTGACATGCAGGTTGTCTAGAGGCCCTACGAGGGGATGCCGGATGAGGGCCAGCCGTGGGTCGAAGCGGGGCGACCTCGCTTTGGGCGTGACATCTGGGTTCACTGCCTGAACGAGATCGAGCCGTTACGGCTCCGACTGGTCATGAAGACACTCGGCCATCACCAGGAGTGGGTTGATGTGGACGAGCCTCGTGGAATCGAGAAGAAGACTCACAGACGTGCCAATGTGATCGACTGGAGAGTGCAATTTGCAGAGCAGTACGTGGACTGGTAGGCGGGCGGAGTCCCCGTCATCTCCTATGCTCCAGACAGCACAGCTTACCTTCGGCACTTCTGGGAGACCAACGACCGATAGGACTAGATGAGGCCGATCGGGGTACATATGAATGTACTCCAGTTCTTCCTTTCTTCTTATGCACTTGAAATATGTTCTAATGGATGCGTGATGCAGGATGCGAGGGACAGAGCAGCAGTAGACTTGCACGCCCACCTCCACAGCTTGGAGGCCCAGCTGGCGAGCACTCGTGCCGATTTGGAGGTCCTGGTAAGTGTTCCCTAACTACATGCTCTTCCATTTCAATTGATTAGCTTTTATAAGTTGATTGTTAATCGAGTAGTAATTTTTGATTCGGGTGAAATTTTAAAAGGGGATTCATTCACCCCGCTCTGAATCCATTGCTTCACACCCAACACGGATGCCATTCCCGCTAGTTTTATTATGTTTGGTTGTGATTTGGGGCCAGTAGGAGCCCGGTTTCCCTCGTGAGTCAGTTTGGGTCAATTTATGGAAAATCACCCATTTCATGTCGTTTCATGGTTTATGTGACCCCTTTCGGCTTGGGGAACATTGGTATTGTAATTAGGGTTGTTTTCCCATCATTTAGAAGTGATTGGGGCTCGAAAAATGGGTTTTTGTGCAGATTTTCTGTGTTTCGCACCGGGACGAGAACGTGGAAGTAGCATTGGTCACGTTCTCAATACAACACGCAATAACGATGCGCCGCGTCTCGAGTGGGAGAAGAATAGTAGGGTGGTTGGGAACGCGACCCAAGTGAGGGGCCCGTCTATATATTGTCTCGCCCGAGGTCCTGGCCCTTTATTATCACGACCCAGGTGATGGCTGCGATTATCGTGTTATCGCGGTTGATGCTATGGCCACATTCAATAGCGCGACCCAAGTGTGTGCCGCGTTAATGCCTTGATGTGCTGCAAGTGTTGGACGCGTTATGGTGTCATCGTGACCCACTGCATGGGCGCGCTAACTATCATGATGTAGGCATGCACCACATTAATGTCTTCTATTTTTGGGATATTATTTGAGTTGTCTCGGGCTCCGGTGAACCCAGGGTTCAATGCCTTGTTGGCATTTGACTCGATGAATGCCTTGGGTGCTTCGTGAGAGTCAGATATGCATGTCGAGGGATCCCAGAAGAGTAGTCTCATCCCGAGCAGTGTACGATATTTCTTCCATGTTTATTGGCTGGGCTTCGACCCCTTGGTTAGTCTATTGTACGTGGATGTCGTGGACGTCCTATGAGGGCTGTGACCATGTTATAAGGTGTTCGAAAGTGCCATGATATCGAGCAGTGTTTTGTGTTATTTCGAGGGTCATTATGGTTTCTGGTCAACCCGACTGTGACCCAGTAGTTGACACGTGCTCTCGTGAGTGTCTCAAGTATCCTGTATGGATCGAGACTCTGGTTTTGGATGCTTTGAGGTATCATCTTATCTCGGTTTACATACTTATCTGGTCTGAGGGCTTTGATGCTCCCTCATGTTCCGTGATTTGTGTTATGCGGAATCGAGAGTCCTATGTGCAGCCTAGGGGCTGAGGACTTGTGTTTTATCATGATTTTGGCTAAGGGACTAGGCTGATTAACTGTATATTGCCGTGATATGCGACGATCTTGACCCGAGTTGTGTGACTCAAAGATCATTGTATGTAGGTCTAGTTGTCTATCCTGAGTCTAGCGGTAGTTTTATGTACTGCCTTGTGCTTCATAGTACGTGCGACAGGTGAGTGCTTACCCTGTCTGTACTTCGATGTTTCTATTTTGAGTCTCTGTGTCTAGTGAGCCTCCACTAGTCATAGCTTGACGACACTTCAGTGTGTCGGTCCACCTGGGAGTGGTGGCGGGGTTAGTTCTCGAGAGATGATTTTTAGGTTAGTTTTCGTGGGATAAAATTACTTTTTTAATTAATAGTTTAAATTTAACAATTATATACCAAAGTCCAGTCCAAAGGAAAGATAACAAGTCTAACAGTGCAGTCGACAGAAAAGAAAAGACGTACCAATAAAGTCGGGGGAAGCCCGATGAAGGTACCAGCGGGCAACTACGAACTCGCACACTAGGAACCGCAGAAGCAGAACGACCAATGACCCACCTAAAAAGCAGGGGTGAGCCTCGTGTCACTGGCTCAATAGGGGTCACGTAGATCCCCACTAAAAAACATGCAGTAACACGGGATGACAGAAACAATAGGAAAAATAGCAGGTGTAGCAAAGTAGGAAAAATACATTAGAAAGCTGTAACGCTACGCTAGAAAGCAGTAAAAGAAGAGATAGGGAGCAGGAGTAGGGAACAGTCTAGGAAGAGGGGAAGAAACCATACCAGACGAACGGCTATCGAACTAACCTCGGCACCCGAAACTACTCCAAGCAGCAACAGGAAGGTGACTCTGAGCTGACGAAGTCAGTTGTTGCGTCAGGAGTTACCAATCTATCGACGCTGCAAGGGACCGACAAAATAGACAAAGAAATCGAGGAAAAATCTCGACAGACGTAGACCCAGACGACACGACCAGAACGCCATGCACACTGCCCCACACATGACTATAATGCCATGCATACGACATGGCACTAACCTAGAGTGCAGCCACAAGAGGGCTATCCCAGAGGGTCACGAAGCACAAGAACCGGGAAGAGAACCGCGAAGATTCATGTGCCAGGTGACTGGTGTGCCTCTCACTAGAAGAACAGCCAACTACGTCCACTGACGTCTTATACTGTGCCTACAAGCGTCTCGTCTACGCTACCTACCGTCTGGCAGAGACTAAGACAATGTTAGAACTAGAACAGTAACCATAGTTGCGAGTGACTAGTCAGGGTCACGCCCGTCGACGTGAGTCCAAAGTCCCTGACCACGTGTGCACACACTAGCCCACTGCCTAAGCCAGGCCTCTAGCTAGTATTCTCCATCCGAAGGACGCTACGGTTGGATCGGGGCCCCACAAAACTAGCTTAAGAATCGTAAATCAAGAAAGTGCCCCACTACAAGAGCCCTCACGCCGTAACGTGACGTAAGGCTATGACTAGTGAAGGCTCACAAGACTCAGAGACTCAAAACACGAGTGTGGAAGTATAGACAGGCAAGAGAGCACTGTCACATGTACTTCGAAACACCAATGGTGGCACAGTCACTGCCGACAAACTTAGGACAAGGCAAGTAGACCTACTCACGTAGTGATCCTTGAGTCAGACAACTCGGAGGCAAGATTGTCACTAATAGCGGAACAAGCCGCCAATCAGTCTAATTCTAAGCCAGAGGGAACGACGCTGTCGAAGGAAACGACATGCAGAGACCTAAGGGAACATTGAGAACCCTCAACACACCTGTACAGGCAGACCAAGGTAAGATGATACCTCGATGCATCCAGAACTATGTCTCGAGCTGGATAGAACTATCGAGACACACAAGTGATGGGGACATCACTTACCCTCTCCACATTTTTTCGAAGCCCGAATGGATCGTCGTCAAGTACCATCATGTTCGTCAAAACACGTCACATGGGAATAGCGTGGCAGAGAAGAAGCGTAAGGGAGAAGGAACACATGAGAAAACAAACAAGTGATAGGAAACCAGATCATTCCAATCATAAACACATATAAAACTATCATGAACATCATAAGAGGGGGGGGCAAGATTACTAACTCTCTAACTCTCACCATCGTCTTCCCGCTGGTCCCTCCGGCCATCTCTCTCCTCTCCCCTAAGGCGAGGGTCCCTAGGGGGCCTCCTTGAGCTCTTCGAGGCAGTGATCGCTTCGCCCTACAACGCCCGCTCGACCCCAGCGACTTGCTGCTGCTCTATCAGAGTGGCAAAGAAACTACTCACAAAAAGGTAGTCAGACTGACGAACGCGCTTCCCGAACTCCCTTGCTCTCTAGTAGCACCCGTCCATGTCTTTCAGCCTCTACTCCACAACCCAAAGGCTTAGCTGGTGCTCCATCACCTGGGCCTCAAGAGCCTTCCTATCGTGCCGATTATGTCGTCTCTCTATCCTCCTTTGATCTCTCTCCTTCTACCTCTCCGCTCTCTCTCTACCTATCTCCTCGTTACATGAAGGAAGAGCCTCAGCTTCAGAATGTCTCGAGGCAGTCCCTCTACATCGTGATGCTACAGCTCCGCTACAGCGGCCGCCCAAGCATCACGCTCCTCCGCAGCCCAGATAGCATGAGCCAGCGCACCCTGAATCTCTAACACCTACCAGGGCCAAATCATCTCACAAAGTCAGTGAGAGAGTGGCGAATAATTAACAGCCAAGCAAGGCAAGTACTCACCCGAGCAACAAGCTCGCACTCCGCCTCCCCGGCGCGAGCCACTACATTGGAAAGTTAATCCCGGAGGGAGGTGACCTCCAGAGGGGGAGCGCGGAAACTGGAAGATGCCCTGCCAGCCACCCTCACTGTCGCTACCTACTGGGCACACTGGAACAAAAGAACAAACAACAGTCAGTGACCAAAGGGATTCTAAAAAAAAGGAATGCATTGCGTAAACTTACCAGGATGTCTAGCTCCTATTGAATGACAGTCGGCTGTTGTAGCGTCTACTAGTAGGGCCTGCATGCCAACAATGATGGCATCATAGGCATCCTACAATCATAAGCATCTGGATGTGATGAGGACATCACACACTACTCCTTATGGCTCGAGTCGTCTGTGTATTTCTGAGGATAGCTCAACTTTGATCGTCACATGCTATCTTTGTTTTGAGTCTTATTTATCTATTTTTCTTTATTGAGTTATGTGGTCATGAGTCCAATTTCCTTTATTTTGTATTGATGGGCCATAGCATCCTAGTTTGGGCCCATATTGGTTGCTTAGGATAGCTTTGATCTTTTGTATGAATGCTAAGGGCATTTCGGTCATGTAAAGAGTTGGGTGCCGATAAATAGGACCCAACCCCCCTCCATTTGTAACAATTGATGCTTGAGAGATACAAATCTCATTTGAGTGAATTCTCCTTCCCCCCTTCTAGTGGAGTGTGACTCTCCCACTTTCCCTCTCTCTATCTACCCCCCTCTCTCTCTACCCTTCTCTCTCCCCTCCACATCATCAGGGGCCCCTCCCACCCCCACTTTCAACCGGTGGAGAAAAACATTATGGTGGCTGTGACCCTCTTCCCCTTGGTGCTTGTGACTAGCACTTTGTCTTCCTCCATGATCCTGCGATGGGATCTTCCTCGGGGTGTGACTCCCCACGCCAAGGGTGTGACGCCCGAGGCATTCCCTTCCCCTTCCCCTTGGAGCGACGCCAAGGCCCATCCCCTTCTCTTCCTTCATAGGTGTGTCCAGATCTATCTGCCCAGAAAGCTACCCTGACTTGCAATGGCATCCCAGACCTGGTCTTATTAGATCAAGACCTCCCCTGCTATATAGTGAAGCTCCGACGAGTCTACGTCGATTGGGTGCTAGTCTCGCCTCGATCGGAGGTGCAGATCTCTAGTGGCGAATTTCTTCGTGAGCCTGCGCGCGGTACTCTATCCCTATGGGACAGAACTCATCCCTCTTCTTGTAAATTTTCTACAGGCCTTCCTATATCGACTTTAGGCCTGGGATTTATAGGCATTGTGCATCTCTCTATCTTCTTTCCATTTCCACAAACACCGCCCCATTCCGACCTCCGTGCTATGTGTGGCCTTAGATCTCGTGGGACTACACATGCCGACCTATGTGGTTTGGCGTCAGAACAAGTGTCGAGTTGTAGAAGCCACCACTTCTGCCTGTGACCCGTTCTAACCAAACCCTTTGGTCAGAAACTACTACACTGCGTCTCTGACGTTCTCCCATTGGCAGTACTATGTTCTCACATCGAACCACTCCATTGCCAATTTCTTCACTCGGCTGCACCATCCTGTGCACAAAGAACTAGTTGCAACTTGCAAAGGATTTCCAAGCCTCCACGGCAAGAATCAATGTGCGCCCTTTGGCCGAGACATCCTCCTATGAGTCTGCTACTCAACACCACTGACGGTATCTCATTCTGACGTCAGAGTTGATTGTGGCAGGCATTTTTATCAGCATGCGCAGATCTGCTTCTAGCAATCCAAGCTGTAGGACATCCCCTACCCATCACCTATTCGACGATGATTCCAGCTGAACCTTCTCACTACACGCTGGCCTCGTCCCGCATCAGAAAGTCTACTTGGCATTGGTGTTCGTCATCAAGAAGTTGAGGCATTACCTCCTATCCCATCGGGTCAAGCTCATATCCAAACACGACCCCCTCAATTATCTCTTCAGGTAGCCCATCCTCTTAGGTCGACTGGAAAAATGGGCTCTCCTGCTAATGGAGTATGACATTACCTATGTCCCCAGAAAAGCAATTAAAGGGCAAGATATGGCTGAATTTTTGGCAGCCCATCCAATACTGGATGACTCACCCTACAACATGGAGCTCTCAGACGAGGAGTCCCTGGCTCTCCAACCACAACAACCGGTCGAACAGGGCAGAGATGTCTTGCCTTACTAGTAGCAAGACGCCCTCACAGTCAACCTACATTGCTGGGAGCTATACTTCGATTGTGCTTCCCGAGGCACTACCCAGAGCAATCAAAGCTCAGGCGTCATGGCAGGGGCTGACATCGTCTTCCTGACTCCTCAAGGGTGAAATTTTGTGCAACTCTTGTGCCATCATGAAAGCTCTGACAAACAATGAGGTTGAATATGAAGCTCTAGTCACTGGTCACCCATGTAGTCTTTACATGCACGCCCTCATCTCCTCAGAGAGAGTCTATTCCATGATTCTTGGAACTCCGGAACCCTAAAACGCACAAGGTTTTACGCCTATAGTTGTCTAGGGTAAAAGAAAGAGAGTATCCGCTAAATCCACTTCGTCTGAAGTGATGCGAAAACAACGGCCCTATCCATCGAGACCCGTGCTGAATAATGATTACCACTGGGGGATTGGTGCGGTGGAGCGAACAACTCATCCCCTCCCTGAGGTGGTGAGCGCTCTCCTGCGCACCCACTTTGGTCTATCGTACAAAAAAAAGGAAGAAGAAGAGAAGAAAAGAAAGGACAAAAAAGAAAAGAAAAGTTGGCCAGCATTGCCGACCAAGAGAACAAGAAGAAGGCTGGCATCCCGCCCGACTCTAGGAAGGTCCAAGTCCATGGTGCAATGCCCCGGTCCGTTCCACCTTCCTGCTGCCCCTATCCGGTATAAGACTGCCCCTCGAGTGGCTGTCAGAAGGCCCAACCAGCCACAACTGTAGCTTGATAAATTCTTGCCCACTGTGGGGAATGTTTTATAGCAATAAGGCCAAGCACGGCCGCAACTCCAGAAGAGAGAGCACACATCCACCCCATCTGGGGGCATGGAAGCCATAAAGAAACATGCCCCTCTTGGGGGCACAAAAGCAAAGAAGCGGAATCCACCCCGGCTCAGGGGCATTAGAAGCAGAGTGCACCCCGTTCTAGGGGCATAAGAAATGAAGAATGTGCCCCCGCTCTAGGGGCATTTGGAAGAAGGAACATACACCCCATCATTGGGGTATCGAAGCCATAAAAGAACATACCCCCACCATGGGGGCATAAGAAGCAAAGACCCCACCCCATGCCGGGGGCATATGAAGAGAGATTACCCCGCCTGGAGGGGTGGAAGAAGCAGAATCTATCCTGCTCTGAGGGCATAAGAAGCAAAAGATACACCCCGTGTCGGGGGCATACGAAGAGGAACACGCCCCGCCCTGAGGGGTGCAAGAAGCAGAAGAACTCACCCCAACTTGGGCGCACACAAATGGAGAAACACACCCTGGACTGGGGGCATACAAAGAAAGAAATACACTTCCGCCCGGGACGCACAAGAAGCAAAACACACCCCTTCTCGGGGGACATATGAGACAAAGGGTACACCCCGACTCAGGGGTATTTAAGGAAGAATCTACCCTGACCTAGGGGGCATACAAAGAAAGAATACACCCTGACTTAGGGGCATTTGAAGAAGAAACATATCCCACCACGGGGACATAGAAACCATAACGAATACACGCCGTCCGGGGGAACAACAAACAATAGAGTTACACCCTGGTCTAGGGGCACGTGAAGAAAAGACACATCCTACCTTTGGTGCACAAGAAGTGAGACACAGCCCGCATGGGGGCACATGAAATAAAGCTACACCCCCCTCCTGGGGGCATAGGAAGCAGAAGAATTCACCCCGGCCCCGGGGCACAAGAAGCAGAAGAATTCACCCCGCTCCAGGGACATGCGAAGAGAAGCACACCCCAGACTAGGGGCATACAAAGAAAGAACACACCCCGCTATGAGGGCATTAACCAATATTTACATGATCAACATGACCAGGATATTACATTGCATGATTCTCAAAATTTTACTATGCTGACCCTAAATGCAAAAGGTTGACAAAGACCCACGAATGAGCCTACACACTGACAATGACAATGACCACAATGAGCCTACACACTAACAATGACAATGACTAACTGACTGCCTACACAAACTGCACAATGACCTTCTCCCCCTTTGTCATCAGCAAAACAAGGGGTGCTTTCCCAACTAGGATGAATGACTAGGGGAGTCTGGTGGAGGAAGTGGTGCTAGCTATTGCTCAATCATACTCAATCGTGCTGCCACATCTTGAAGCTGCACTTGTACTGTGATTTGACCATCAGCAAGTTCAGAATTCTGCTGGATGAGGGGGGCAAAGTCCCTTTCCAATACTTGCATTTTTTCCACTAGGTGAGCATAGGATAACCGGAGCTTCTAAATCTCTAAAATGGTAGACTGGTGATGTGTGTTACTTTGTTGAATGGAGGCATCAATTCTAGCAAGTTCATCAATCAGCTGAGTCTACAATGCCCCGGCTTCAATAGAGACAAGGCCCAGTGTGCCCACTAGTCTGTTGAATCTGCTAGCTGCATTAGTTGAATGCTGCTGCTGTGTAATAAATCTACTTTCCATTTGGCTTTCTAGCCTTTGCAACCTCAGTTCTAGATGACTAGTTGTTTCAGTCATAGAGGTTTGGAATGAGGAAAATTGGGAGATCAATGTGGAAAGCTGAGAGGATATTTGTAGAAGTTGCTCAGGTGAAGCAGAAGTATGAGGAAGTGGTGGTGGAGCAGAGTTGGAGGGAATGTCAGAGGGAGTTGTAGTTGGATCCTAAAGGACTACTGCACGAGGAGTAGTTGCCGTGTGAAATTGAGATGGAATGTTTTCAGCCGTCAATATTTCAGGTGGAGTTTTTGGTGGCTCTCTTTCAGTTGGAGGTTGTGGTGGCTCAGGAGATTTGTCTTTTGTAGAAGGTAAGGTCCGAGTGACTTGGTCACCCATCTTTTGGTACCCCATGAAGGTGGTGACATATTGAAAGGTGTAAATATGTCTTTTAGGAACCACTAGACTTTCTTCACTGGCTAATGGAATTTGAGCTATTTTAAGAATGGCAGTTATATGGGCAGCAAATGGTAGGGAATTGGAAGGGTAGTGTAAAATAGAGGTGAATGAATTTAGAATCAGCTGAGGCAAGCAAATTAGTTTCCTGGTTAGTAAGCCATGGAGAAGAAACACATGAAGATGGCTGACCTATTCTCTCCTACCCCCTCTTGGCTGAATGATGGTTGTAATCATGTGATGAAGGAGGCGGTGAAGAGGAGGGAAGGTGTTGGCGTTGAGTGATTTAGGAAGCTCGTCTAGAGCTGGTAAACTGGTCACTAGAGTGAACGCTACTCTATCATCAAAAGATGATTGCTGGAAAAGAGCCCCTGACTTGGGAATCCGCAAGGCCTTGTGAAGCATTTGCTTAGTGATGTCGATTACTACATCCTTCACCATAGTGTATACCTTGCCATCTACCACTTGCAGGTTGTGGAAAAATTCTTGTACAAGACGGGGATAATACCTTGTGTGTGGTCACCATGTGGACACATTGGATGACCTTCTTATGGGATTAGACCGACAGTTGCAGTTGACACACTTATTAGCCCCAAGCTTCGACCAACCCACGAGTCGTAGCTTCACGCATCTCGCGTTGGGGTCTATTACCTCCATATACACCATGGGTCAAGTCACCACGGAGGTTCTTTTGTTCCTCCCCCTACCGGCTGAGTCTCACTTCATCCCACCTAACCCGAGGGAGGAACCATACCTTCTACAAATGACCGTCGTCCCACCGATTACAAGGTATGAAGGTGATTATTTATACCTTCAAGAATTTCAAACTTGGGACCATGTCATGGAGGAATCTACCATGAGGGGCCATACTTTCTTTGACCCATTTGACCCCTTTCCTAGTTGGCCTCATGATCCACCACTTCCCTTCCACCTTGCCAAGGAGGCCCACTATCACATCCTTCCTTTATGGGTTAGTCAATCAGTTCATAGGGGTGATGCGAGTGATGCATTCAACTCTCCTGGCCCATCCAAACCTCCGTAGTTTGCCACACCCAAGTCCCACGGGAGTGCAATGCATGCTTGGTTTATGGTTGGATGTCTAAGGGTTCCACAAGACGTCAATCTTAGGCTACGTCAAATGCATGCATGGCACACATTCGGGTGTCCTGGTCAACCACTACCTATGTATGGGTTGGACTAACTGTAGGTTTAGGGTTATGTAAGAGTCTGTGTTTTCTTTGTTTGTCCAGCATGTAATGAGTCTGTCGAGTCGAGTCTATTGTAAGCTCGCATCATTTGTCCTTTTCGAGTGTAGAGCAATTCGGATCGTATGCACATGTTGAGGACTTGCTAGTGATTGATGGGTTTAGCTCTTCTTAGTATATCGGATCTAGTCACCAAAGGGACATAGCGGTGATTCCTAGTGAGTCATTGAGCCGTCTTCCTTCCTTGAGAGTGCCCCCACCCCGGAGTGTCCACCACTAGTCTCATTCCCTGCAGCGTAGCATATAGAACGTATACAAGATGAGTAGGTGCTGATCTCTAGGAGTGGAGCGTACTCCGCGCTTCCTGGTGCGGTGACGGATCCGCCAGACCCAGACGAGGAGCTGAACCCCTTACTCGAAGGGGTCAAGTTCTTCGCACCCGGGGAGAATTAATGAGAATCGACACCAGGCACTAACATTTTATTTTTGTATTTGTGTCCTTTTAGTCTGCTTTTATATCCTTGGGTAATTGGGTTTACAATTGTAAGGCTTCATAAGCCAAATGGATAGTCATTAGGATTTTATGGGTTTATGTGTAAAAGTCTAGTAGGTCCAGCAAGGAGCCCCCACCTTCTTCTCCATTGGTCCACCTAAGTCCTAGGGTCCATGTGGGGCTGGTCAAATGCCAAGGTGGCTTCTAGAAGGTTTCTTTCCTTCCTGGACAAGTCAAGGAGACAAGGTAGGTGAAGGTAGGTGCAAGGGTTGAAAAAAATGAAAAAATGAGAAAAAATGATATTTTGCTACCCCAAGAGTCAAAGGGGCGCCCCCTCCCTCTCTTCCCCTCCCCGTGGCAGATTCCAACCCCCTCCCCCTTCCTCCCCTTCTATATAAACCCATGTGTAGTGTGAGACCATCCACGCAGTGGCGAGATGGAATCCAAATAATCATTAGGGTATTCCCCTTCGACATTCATGCTCGACTGGCAGACCCAAAACATTTATCTTCCCTGAGGGACAAAGCCAAACAGGGGTATGCATCGGTGACATTCCCTTGGCTTGTCGGGGTTAGCGTCGTTAAACTACACTTTGGCAGCATCTCCCCCTATCTGGATTATGCCCGGGGGAGAAATAGACCATCATCCACGAAGTGCCGGAATGAAGGCCGAAAGAAAAGAGCACTAGGCCCTGGAACACTGTACATGCCCATGGCATCGGTTAATATTCCCTCAGAAATCGTTAGAGCTTATGCAGCGGCATAGCTCCTTAGGTTTGAGGGTCATAAGTGAATCCAACTCGGGACGATGGAATGTAGGGGAGACCCTTCCCCGTTGATTTATTTCCTGAGGCTTGGATGATGACCTCTGAATATTACCCCCTAGGAGTGCAGTGGTGGTGGTTGAAGGTTAGATTGAAGCATAGGGAGGCAGATCTCGACGCAAGGTTCTCGGTGGTACCTTCTCGGCAAGGGGGGATAGGTGAGAGGATCTCGGTGCGGCTTCTATATGGAGAGGGTTCTCGGCAGGGCAAATGGCGGGAAAGTAAATGGCGCGCATCCTTCTCGACATGCAAACCATCGCGCCGAGGAGAAATGTATGCGCCGAGAAGGTTTGGCGCCGGGAAGCTTCTGGCGCCAGGAGCTCCGGGTGAGGTTTGCAGGGCTCTGTTCTAGGTGTTTTAGAGGTCTTGGGATTTGATCGAGACTAGGCTCGAGAGACAGGGAGGTTGGTTTAGGGATTTTAACAGGGTGATACCAAGGAATGGTTGGTTTATGAAATTATTAGAGGGATCGAGATCATCAAGCGTCTGAGGGCCTCCAGAGATGGTGGTTCTGATAGCAGAGACAGACTGTGTTCTTTGTTGTCGACTGTTCAGGATGTCAAGAGATATCTGTCTCTGACCCCGAGGACAGTCCTGAAGGCTTTCAGGGGAAAACTCGATAAACACAGTATAGTATCGTTTACAGCATTCGCACTACTGGGGGAAGGGCAGAATCCAATAATCCACTAGTAAAGATTGAGACTCTGCAATCGTCCCTCTTCTAAGAACAGTGGTTGGAACATGGGAGGCGTTTAGAAAATGATAATATTGGAATCGATGCTCTCATCCACCAGCCAATCAATGTAATGAGCAACATTCATTCAGAAGAGAGATAGAGGAAGGAACTTTCATTCTTTCACATTCGATCGGCTAAACACATCATTGCTCACATTCCATTATCTACAGGAAGCAAGAGGAAAGAAAGAAAGAGATACAAGGGTTTCATCGGTAGCAGAAGAAATAAATTACACTGAGATTACAGTAATAACGAAGAAAAAGAAAAGGGGGGGAGGGCGGAGCATTGACTCCTCTCCCTCCCCATACACCCTCCTAGGATCTCTTTCTCTCCGCTCTCTGTCTCTTCGTCTCTTCTATCCCTCTAGTCTCTCTTACTCTGGGCTCTCTTGCTCTTTTCTATTCTCTCTATGTGTCTTCTCGTTTCTTCTTCCTTTTTTTTTTCAGCTTTGCTGAGTCGTCCCACATATTTTCTCGTGGAACAGTGTTGTGTGCATGAGTTGGTGACCACCTTCTGTTATGTACTGGCACAGGTGACAGGGGACTGGGTAAACCAGACTTCGGGTGCAGGAGCAGGGGACTAAGCATAGAGAATGGTGTAGACTGGATGCTGGGTATTGGAGCCTGAGTGCTAGATACTAGGGAAGGGCACCAAGTACTGGAGGCTGAGTGTTGGGAGTTGGGGAAAGGGTACTGGGTACTGGAAGCTGAGTGCTGGGAGCTGGGAGTTGTGAACTGGTGCCTGGGGCTAACCCTATAGGTGCCGGAAGGTGGTAGGTGCTGCGCGGGATGGCGCGCGTGTGTCCTCCCTCCGAACTATGTTGCTGCTACCTACAGTGCAAAGGTTAGAAAATGGAAATAATGTGATCGCCAGAGACCTATACTTGGGCCTCACAGGAGCGATGATCGTGGATGCCTTAGGAGTGGGGAAATGGTGAGTTCTTCTGTCCTCGCTCTCGGCCGGCCAAGAACGGGGAGCTCTGCGAGTCGACGATGAAGTTCCTACAAATTAACTAGCAAACAGAAAGACCATTAGACCGAGAAAGTGTAGTGAATGCTCATAGAAATAAAGAAAACAGGCAAATAGGGTCAGTCATACCGGAAGGGGGGCAGAAAGGGGGATGGCCGAGACTTTCGACCATCCACCTTCCCTATGTTTTAGATTGAAAAACCTCTTTAAACAGGGATCTAGGAAGATCTAGTATGCATGGAATGTAGTAAAATAGAAAGAAACGTAGCAATAGGGAGAACAAAGTGAGAAGGACGGGGTTTGCCCGTCGACCATGCAGAGGGCAACCAACTATGTGGCTGTTCAAAGGTGGTGGGCGGCCATGTCGATGGCCACCCCCTAGACCCAGGACTCTCCGCAGCGGAGCTCTTCGACGGTAGGTTCTACTGCTAGGGGAAGGTCGAGAAGGTGCTCTCGTGCCCACAGCTCTCCCTGGGGCTCCGAACTGGTAGCCTCTCCTCCACCAAAATGTCCAACCCCCTGTAAGAATGGTTCAGAATGGGTATGTGGGGGGATTCCCTCCAAAACCTTCAAAGATGGATCACGTGTAGGATTTGACCCATTCGGAGGAGAGAACATGTGAGAGTTTGTGCCCCTCGACCTCCCGAGTGGGGGTGGTTGCGAAGGATGTGCCCGCAGTGGGTGGAAACGTGGGATTGACTACAGTTATTAAGAGGCGGCCAAGGTTTTGGCCGTTCAAAGAAGCTGGGCGGCCAAGTCGATGGCCTTCTTGAGGGCCTGGGCGGCCAGCTATGTGGCCACCTTGGGATGTGGGTGGCCATCTCTCTGGCCACCCTGGAATGGCTGGGCGGCCAGCTCTGTGGCCGCTCAGGGGTATGGGCGTCCAAGACTATGGCCTTCCAGGGATGCGTGGAAAAATGTAGAGAATCATATATAGCACCTCAAAAATTTGCCTCGGGGGGTCATGCCCCCAAACCCCCAACCTTACGGGCAATGGGCCGCTGGCCCCCGGCCCCCCCCCCGCCCCCGTACGGGGGCGGCCGAGGGTGGAGCCTACCCGAAACAACGATAATACTAAAATATGTGTTGGGGAGAAGTATACAGAGGGAGGGAGTTAGAGAGAGAAGGAGAGAGAGAGTTAGAGAGAGAGGGTTAACTGGAGAGAAGAGAGTCGCGGTAGAGAAAGAGAGAGAGGAAGAGAGAGACAGAGTCGCGGGTGAGAAAGAGAGAGGAAGAGAGAGTAAGGGAGAGAGAGTTCTGGCGAGAGGGAGAGAGAGAAGAGATGGGACGAGAGAGAGAGAGAGAGAGAAAGAGGGCAGCGACGGGGGGTGCAGCAGGGCGACGGCAAGGGAGCAACGGTGGAGGGCTGGGTCGACGGGCGGCGGCCGGAGGCGGCAGACGGCGACGGGCTTGGGGGCGGTGGTATCGATGGCGGGGTGAAGTGCAACGGTGGTGTGTCGGCCGGCTGTGAGGGGGGATCGCGTGTGAGGGAGAGAGGGAGGTTGGCCGGCGACGTCGGTGGTGAGGGTGTGGCTGTTGCAGGGAGTTAGAAAGAGGGAGAGAGGGTGAGGTCGGCCGGCTATGAGAGAGGGGTAGTCTGCGGCGTTGGTGAGGAGCTGGGGCGTGGCCGGCGGTTGGCGTGGGCGTCAGGGGTGGCAGGCGTGGTCGTTCTGTCGCGGCAGAGGGAGAGAGATGGGAAGGACGATGAGGTCGGCCGGCGGGAGGTGCTGGCGTGGGAAGGGGGCTGTTGCGAGAGGTCGGCGAGGTTGGAGGTGTGCGGCTGTGAGAGAGGGGGTTCGCAGGTGGAGGGGCTTGGTGTGCATGGGGTTAGCCGGAGGTGGCGAGGGAGGTGGGCGACGAGGGAGGTGGGCGACCGGCGTGGTGGAGGTGCCGACGTGAAGGGAGATGGTGGCGTTGGGAGGTGGCTGCGGCTGGGCGCTGCTGCGGAGGGGAGTGGCTGACTGGGGGGGGTTCGCGACGGAGGAGGCCGGAGGGGGGTTCGGCGGCGTCGTGAGGTGGCCGGAGGTGGTGGAGGCTACCGCGGTGTGAGGGTGGCTGTGGCACGTGGATTGGTTGAGTGTGAGAGGGAGTAGCATGGGGGGAAGGTGTTGGCAGTGAGGGGGAGTTGGCTCGGCATTGGTAGTGGAGTGGAAGAGAGTGGAGGGTGGAATGAGAGGGGCAAAGGATTATGATGGTGTGAGGAGGGGTTGTTGTCGGCGTGGTTATGATGGAGAGAAGGGGAGTTGCTGTGTTGGCAGTGGAGTGGGAGAGAGCGAGAAGGTAGCGGGCGTGGTAGGCGTTGTGGGTCGTTCGTGCGAGGGAGAGAGGGTCGGGGAGGAGCTGCGGCCAGGGAGGTTGTGTGGGAAGGTCGTTAGAGGGGGAAGCAGAGGGATGGGGAGGTGAAGAGTAAGAGAGATGGGGTGACTGGTAGGTGGTTTCACAGTCGGTGAGGAGGAGGGAGGTGCGGCGTGGAGAGGTGGGTGGCTTCGGTAGAGAATGAAGAAGGGAGGTAGGTGCTGCAGAGGGTAGCAGGGAGAGGGGGCAGGTGAGGCGTAGAGGCGTGCCAGAGGGTTGCTCGCCACGGAGGGCGTGGGATGAGGGTGCAACGACAGGGGTTAGAGAGAGAGGGGGTCGCGGCGGGAGGTGCTGGGTGGTGGCAGGAGGTTGCTGCGGAGGGAAAGCTCGACGGCGATAGATGATAGCCAGCAGCGTGGTCGCGGACGGTGGGGGTTCCATGGGTTAGAGAGAGAGGGCCGGAGAGGGGGGTTTACGATTTTGGAGACAATGAAAGGGGTTAGTAGGTGGGAGAGGCTCAGGCGGGATGGGTTTCAGTGGTGTGTCAGTCCGAAGGAGAGAATGAGAGGGGGGAGAATGAAAGAGGGAGGGAGAAAGAGTGTCTCCCCTAGGTTAGAGAGAAAGAAAGAGAGAAACAAAATAGAGGGAGTTGGGAGGTTGTTCGGAGGTGTCCCTGCTGGGTGGGTGAGTGTTAGAAGAGAGAGAGAGGAAGTGGGAGAAGTAGAGAGTGATAAAGAAATGAGGGTGAGAGGGATGTGTGGACGTGGGTTCTCTCCCCAGGGGATTAATTGGGAAGATATGAAGAGATAGAGAAGGAGATAAGGAGAGGGAAGTGGAGGGAAAGGTGGGTTCTCTAAGTGGAGGGAGGGAAGTGGAGGGAGAGATAAGGTGGTTGAGGTGTGTGATGTTTACGAGAGAGAGAGGAATGAGTACAGTGTGTGGAGAGAAGCACTGGAAGGAGAGGGACGTGAGAGGATTATTGTGAGTGTATGGGGTTAGTGAATGAGAGGGACGTGGGAGTGGGTGATCGAGGTGGTGGGTTTTTAGTGGGAGATAAGTGGGGTTTTAGTGGGAGAGTGGGTGGTTTATGAGAGACGTGGGAGGGAGAGAGTGGGGAGATGGGTTTTAGTGGGAGATGAGTGGATATGAAGGGAGAGAGAGAGAGAGAGAGATAAGGAAATAGATGTGAGAGAAATGAAGAGAAGGAAAAGAAATAATATCAATGGGCTTCTCCGTGGATTAACAATTATAAGAATGAGATTAGTGATAATAAAGTAGGAGAGTAATTAGGGGGTGGGGTAGGAAGCATCTCTCTCTTTTTAATTATATATATATGTGTGTTATTTTTTTTATTTTATTTTAGATATATATATTTTAACCTCTTATTTATTTTTTTCCTTATGTGAAAATGAGATTATTAAAAAAACTAACTATATTATTCTTATGTAGAGACAATTACATATATATATATTTTTTAGATTTGTATTTATTTCTCTTTATTGTAACATTTTTTTTGATTATTATTATTATTATTATTTATGTATGCAACTGAGATTGTGGAAATTACTCAAATAAGCAGAAAGTGTAAGCCACTCTGGGACATCATAATGTAATATGAAATTTGTTCGAGTAAATGCCAAAATGGCGTGTCTACACCCAGCTCTAGTTCCAGTTTCCAGCTCTAGTATTCCGACTACAACGCCTTCACAGGCCGGCCACCCAGCCCCAGTTCTAGTCTCCAGTCCCATCATTTCGGCTACAATGCCTTTGCAAGCTAGCCACCCAGCCTCAATTCCAGGTCCAGCTCCAGTATCCCAGCTACAATGCCTCTGATGGCCAGTTGGCCAGCCCAGGTTCCAGTCTTCATCACCGATTACAATCCCAGTCCCAATGACAAGTTCCAGTCCCAAACACAGTTCCAACCTCCAGTCCCTGTCCCACCCCCAGTTCCTGGCCATCATGCCTTATCCGGCCAGCTTGGCCTCAGTTTCCCAGGTCAATGTGAATTATATTTTTAGCTAACAACATAACATTAGCTAATACCTTATCGCTCGGTCTACAACCGGCACACTCCAGAATCTCCTCAGTAGCACTAACCACGTAGACCATCACATCCCCATGGGTCTATGCTGGCCTCATATAACACGGGCTTTTATCCTTCAGAGGATTAGCCCCCAACACCCAGTCATTTTTCCTACCTTCCAGTATTCAATCCCCAGTACCCCGGTTCCAATACCCAGCACCCAGTCCCCAGTACCAAGTCGCACCATTTTTCATGCTCAGTCCCCTACGCCTACACCCAAAATCGGGTAAGCCCAACCCTCTGCCCCCTGTACCAACACACAATAAGAGAATCAAGCACGACTAATAGTAAGTGGTCACCAGTCCATACACGCAACACTGTTCTACAAGATGAAAAGTGGGACAACTCAGTAAATAACAAAAGTCCGGTAAGTTGCCATTAATACTCTGTAAAGGAGCGCAAGACATGCCCTTGGGGTAACAAAATGCAGACAATCTGGATGGCACAATAAAAAAGGGGAAAGGGGCAATACAATCAAATCCCAGGCTCGCTCCTCTCCAATGCCACCAGACGACCCAACAGCTGCAAGCTCCGCCTCCATGGTCAACACGAGCTGAACACTAGCCTCGCTTGTGGTTTCGATAGCCCGCCACTCAGCTCTAGCGAGCTCCGCAGCTCGCAACTGCTCCTCCAAGGCCTTCCTCAAGGCCTCAACCCAGCTCTCCGCCTCGCCTAGCTGCACGGTACGATTTTGGCAAAGCAACATGGCTGCCTCCGCATGGCCCCTCTGCTCGGCTACAGCTAACACAAGCTGGTCCCACTGCCCCTTTGTCACTCAGATGGCCGCCTGCCTCGGAGCCCTCTGCTCCTCAGCCTTGCGGAGTCGCAAGTACTCCGCCCAAATCTCAGCCAGCCCGGACATCTAGAACTTGCAGGGGAACCCAATGGCATAGTAGCCCTAGGTACACTCCCTCAACCGCCACCTAAGCTCCTTAGGAGAAGGTAGAGGGTCGCTCTGCAGGTAGCCTCAAGATCACTGGAGCAAGGCGGCACTTACACTCACGTCCAGTAATGGCTCTGGCGGGGAGGCGGACGTAGGCCACTCGATCCCCAGGCTAAGGGAAGAGTCACCCATCTCAGCCAGCACACTAGCAGAGCTGGCGCAATTCTACCAAACATAAAGGGAAATAAGAAATACGTCCAAAATTTCTCGTGACAAGATAAGGTGGAAAACCTGATAAGAGTCCCAACTCTTACCTAGTGCAGCTCCCGCCACGCCTGTAGCATCTCCTGCTGGGGTTGGTGAAGGCAATTTCTCCACGCCTATGGCATCTCCCGTCGGGGTCGGAGAAGGCAAGGACTCCTCCGCGACCCGGTCATTCTCAGTAACCATCGGCGAGATAGAAGGCTCCACCTGGTCGCTCTCGCCAAGAGCCGACGTGCGCTCCTCTCCAGACTCTTGCCCTATTTGCAACATAGTTGCATCGATATCCGGTTATAAAACTCAAACAAGGGCTAAGTGGGGAAGGGGAGAACCCCCACATACCTCCTAAAGCAGCCTCCATCTCAGCTTCTTCGGCAGAAGAGGCCTTGGAAGAGGAGGAGCTAGAGCTCGAACTCTCCTCTGTCTCCATTGCCACGCTGCCGCTACTCGAAGAGCCGGACGAGGCCTCCGACGAGCCCCCAGACACAGGCGAGCCATTGGCACCTGTAGATCAATGAACCAAGTCGGGTCACCAGGCAATCCAACCTTGTGCGAAGGCAGTTTTATGGTTAAGGGTTTCGGACAAGAAACTCTCCAGCTGGGGTGCCCCCTTCGGAAACTCCCTCGATGTCGACGATCTCCTCGTCGCCCCTAGTCGAGGTCGGGACAGCGGGCTCACCCCTTGCTACCCCGGTCGTATCAAGGGGAAGCTCACCCTCCTCCAGAGGGGAAGAAGTACCTGCAACCAATGCCAAGGGGACCTTAGTGGTAACGGGCAAACCAGAAAGCCCACTACAAATGGCTAAGTGCTCAGTCGCATACTTGAGGGTCCCACACTAGCAGACTTGACCAGTCCCACAGTGCAGGCCAACACCACAGTGGACAAAGGTGGGAGAGGCATCCTTGCTAGTAGTTGTGGCAGTACGCCCAGTGCATCCCCAGCAATAGATGGAGGCAAGGGGGCCACTTGCTCAGACTCACCCTCAAAGGATGGGAGAGCCACTAACGGGCCAGCGCTGGTCAACTCCTCGATCATCTCCAGAGTGGCAGCCGCATCCTCACCTGATAAACATACAAGACAAACCCAGTCAACAATTTCAGCCCATCAAAAACACAACAAAGGCAGGACAATTCCCTCCACAGTAATTCGACGTTGACCCGAGCTGTCTTTGACCACTACCGGTGCTTGCTCTCCCACCTGTCCGGGTGCTCCGCCCCGCGCCTTAGGAGGGGCTGCGGCACCTGACACCTCTGCTACCCATACATAGTACAAATGGTTATATCAATGACCAGTATCAGGCAAAGTTGCATCCAGCATATGTCCAGTGTCAGAACCCCTCACCTGAACGGGCCTCTTCTGAAGCCTTCCACGACTCGAAGTCTGGGAACGTATCGATGTTGGGGCTTACCTCGTCCATCACGTAGAGGAACCCCTCCACGTCTATCTCGTACTCAACCCCATTATCAGGTAGAGGGTCGATCTCCTAGGGGGGCGAGAAGGCCGCCTCTACTCTAGTCTCTAGTGGGGCTACAAGAAACAAATCCAGCAAGACATGGTTAGTCAGTCGTCATGGCTAAACCATCAAGAAGTAATGTGGTGGATGCGATGCTTACTTAAAGCCAGCTCTGCCTCGACCTGCTCCCCAGCCTCAAGTCCCCTAGAGGACTCGTTGACTCCAGCTGCCTCAGCATCCACTCAAGGGCAATTCCGCCTAGGCTGCAGGCCCCCGTCTCCGCTCCCTGAGGATGTCTCCGTGGAGGGGTGATCACCCTCCACCGCAGAACCTATCAACAAGCACAACAATACACAACACCTTAGTCACATACCCCAGAAAGTGATGAAGCTGAGACAACATACAAAGGAAAGGATCTTACTTGAGGCCCCGAAAGGGGTCAACGGTAGAGGAACTAGCTGCTCCAGCCTCAACCCCAACACCCGGGCAGCCTTTGCGATTGCCTCTCGAACGTCCCTCAGAGTGTGGGCACACTCAATATGGGACACAAACTCTACGAGCCTGGCCGACCCGATCGTGTGGCCGATGTGTCGCCTCCAGTCGTCGACCGTCGTATCAGCAAAGCACCCCTCAGGGAGCACTCAGTCCAGCGAGCCCCTCTTCCTGAAGCCGCAATCGGCTAGGAATTGGGCCCACCAAGTCTTTGGCACCCTCGGTTGGGACGCCCCTACTACAGTCACCACGGTTGCTACCTGCGCCTGCCTCAGGGGCTTCAGCGCCGCGTTGCTGCCTCGACCCGCAGACAATGAACCCCGGCCGCTTCGGGGCCACTACTGTGCTATCCGCTCCACTTCCAAGCGGACTCGAGCAACACGAGTCCATAAGTATCCGTCGTCCAGTGGGATGGGAGGCAGATCCTCCCTCAGAAGATGACCTTCCTCAGCTTTCCTGATCGCTGAGGCCTTCTGTCGGTACAAGTGGCTATGCTCGAACCACCACCTAGCGTAGTGGACGTCGAACCGTCCTCGGTGCCCCAGCCCCAACGTCGGCAGTCTCTCCAGCTCCTGACGATAGTAGAAATCCCACCATGCTGCAGCCAGCAAGTGGGTGTCCCGACCTCTGCACTGTCGGCTCATCAAAGGAAACTCCCAGTTTGGTGGGATCCCCTGATCGTAGCCGAAGTTTCTCGCGAACCTGTGCAGGTAGTACGATTCCAAGGAACTCATCGCGGACCGGTGTAGCACCAACACCACCGCTCGGGTGCTCATCACCCACTCTGTGTACAATGACGCATCTGACTCCCTCTAGTAGGGGAGGGCACTAGTCGCCCCTCCACTCGATGGCACCAGAGCCAGGCGGGAATCCCTCGTGGCGTAGTCAAAAGGTAACCCCTCCTTGCCCCTACTGGGCAGGTAACACATGGCTCTCGTGGCCCCCTCCAGCTGTGCCTCAGCATCCCTATCTGGCTGGCCGGTGAAGCTGAACAGCAAAGGTGCCGCTGGGTTTACCACGGTCCCCCGAGTCACCAGCCCTGGAAATAGTAGGCTGGCCCATGCACTGAGGTAGTTGGTCGACAAAAGTAAACTCTTCTCTCATGGCACCAAATGCACTGCCAGTGCTCCTAGTCCCTGGTACACAGTAGCCAACGCTACAAGATCCAGGGCCAGTCATCGTCCCTCCGGCAGGAAGCACGTCGGCCATAGCAGCTCGACCCTCAACAGGCCGTCCTCCCCGTGTGGGGCCACAAACGTTGCCAACCAATAAGCCAAGTAGGCCGCCAAGTGCATTATAACCGATAGCCCATGGGGGTTCCACCCCTCCCGTGGTGCATAAATGTACCTCGAGTACATCCGGAACCGCAGCTCTACCTCTGTATACTCCTCCCACGGAGTATGGTCTCTCGTGAACTCCTGATAGAAGCAAAAGGGCCCGTTGTAGAAGTGGAGGACCCACACATTCAATGGCACCCTAGGAGTATGTACAGCTCTATCTCTCCCAGCCAAGGCTAAATCCCTCCATGTCATTAGTAGATACCGATAACTGTAAGGAACTCAGTATCACCCCTGCCCGTCGGTGTGGCTACGATGAAGGTCATCCATCACAACCTCCTCATATCCCTCGTTGCTGATCAGCAGCCCAGAGATCTGGAAGAGAGACCACAAGTCAAGTGAGGTCTCTCCCTCAACTGTCGCTACTGTGTTTCCCCAACAGTTAAAGCACTCCAGCAATCCCTGCAACAGCCCCGTATAGCACGGATACGCATACAATGTCGTAGTCACGACATACCTGATGCCGACTCTGTCCAGCAGCACCCGGTAGTGGTGCACTATCCCCATCAGCCACTCAGTGGCTCCCAGATGGTATCAGTGCGAAGAGATCATTGCCCAACAGTCGTACCACCTGACAATGGTCTGCCGCATGATCCCATCTAAAAGGTTGTGGTCGTCGTACCCCTCTTCAGCATATTACAGTCCAGACGACTCCAGCACCTTCCCAGTCGTGCCCTCTGTCTCTGTTTGATGGTGGCCATGCAAGTCCCAGGAAGCGGGACCCATCGGTCCGACTCGAACCCTAAACTGATATGCTTTGCTAATGAAGCCCAGTGACTCAGCACTGGAAAACTGACACTACCTCCAATAATCTCCAGAGAAGCTCGGAAAGCTGTAGAAAGCAACCCTATGCAGGCTGTCCCTACGTACCAGAATCACCCGCTGAAGCTGGCGACGCGCTCCAGCAACCTGTAAGTCTCCCTCCTCCATGTCGGAAGGGACATAGCTCTTGATGAACTCAAACAAGTGGCAGTCCAAGGGGAACTCTGCTAGGTAGTCTTCGCTATGATCATAGGTGTATAATCCACCGGCTCCTGAAATCTGGGCCAACTCCACGGCCCCAACTCTGCTTGCCCTCTCGTCGACTGGGCCCTCAGCTATCGTCGTGTATCCGAAGTCAAGCTGATCTGCACCCGCCGCAGTAACAACTGGTGGGCCCAGGGGAGGCATCGGCTGCTCAGTCCTCCATACCCAGTGATCCTCCTACCGAGCCACACGCCTCGGGACACGTTCATCTCGGCCAAACCAGGCCATAGCTGCAAGACAAAGCATGAAACTGGTCAGCACATCAGAATGTTGATATATGCAATGCAATAAAATAAAGGCGCATAAAGTGTTAAAATACAACTGCAACAACTCAGAACGTGGGGCTCACGGTCCGTATGCCCTCGTCTCCGCCTATGACGCACGCCCCGTGGGGGGCATTTGCTGTACCTAGATAATTTCCAAGCAAAATACTCAGGAATAAGGGTTCGGGAATTTTCTAGAACACCTTCAAGGCATGGGCTACCCAGCCCTTCCTACAACCCAGTGGGCTCGACCCAGGGCCCTAACGAATTAGCTGTGACATACGACTATGTCAGCAATTAATCGGGACCACTCCCAACCACTCAGTTGCGGGCTTTACCCGTGCTCCACACGCCCACCCGGGCCAACCCAGGGCCTCCTTGACTACAAGCCATGCCACATGGCACCTAGCAACAAGGTCGGGGTCTACCCCAAGACGCCTTCTTATAACCCCCCCAAGGTCAAAGGAAGACTTAATTAAGTCAACCACAGGCTTTGGAGACCCACAGTGCACATGTATAGCTCACACGGGTGTGTCGGGCATTTTCCCGAACACCTTGTAGGTGGATATATTCCGGCCTCTCTACAGCAAACCACGGGCCGACTCACGAATCCAACATACCAACTGGGTTCTACCACGACCCCCCAGCAAGTCGGGGCCACCCCTGGCCCCCAGACACGTGGAGACGAGCCACTTATCATTAGCTCTTGGGCCAACCCAAGGCTACCCTACCAACTAGCAGTGTAACGCGACACACACCTCGAGGCCAGGCCCACGTGCCCAAAGTGCCTCTTCTTAGCTCCCACGAGCTCATATCCTCAGCTCGATACCCATCTCGAGGCCCCTTAGCCAGTTATCCAGGCCGTTTGATAACCCAAGGTGTGTCAGGCATTTACCCGAACACCTTGCGAGTGACAACTACAACTCGACAATAGCAACCCCCACGGGCTAATCCCAGCATCCTAGAGCCCCGTGTCCCTTAAAGGACACCCCTAGACAATAAAAGAAGACCCCCGAGGGCCATCCATCATGGCTACAGCTTGCCCGGGGGGAGGGGGGGTTCACTTCGGGCGCGGCCACGACCCAGAGGAGGGCGAACCCCCTTGGGGAGCACGCCTTCCTCCCAGCCCAGTGGCCTCCTGACCATTCCCCAGTCCAGTCGCTTCCAAGTTCATGCAAGGATTCCTTTTCACCGTACCTATACGTGGAGGGAGTCATGAAGAACGCTCACAAGGAAGCACGTGGGTCAGCCCTCAATCCACACGCACAAGCGTCCACGTATCCTCCTAGTATCCTTGTTCTTTTCTTCTTAGTCAAAGTAGGAAGAAAATACAAAAAATCCAGATTTTTTGGAGGTATGGAATGCCCACTCTCTCTCTCCCTCCAGTTTGCCTAAACCTAGGCTGGTCCGCCTAAACCCCCATTAAATAAAAAAAGATTTTTTAACAATAAAAAAATAGCCCTAAGCCCAATCCGCCTAAACCCATGGTTTAGGTGGACCAGCTACAAAGAGTTAGGCTCTGATACCAATTGATGAGAATATATGGATGCTAGATCGATAATCAGAGACCTAGATCCCTATAGATGGAGTGTCTGTAAGAGATCCAGAGGGGGGTGAATGGATCGATCACCCTTTAAAAATTATTGCAATCAAACTAAAGTAGATTAATCAAATCTGTTCATGTGCGATCCTAATCAAGCATCTACCGGGCGATGAAAGAAAGATGAACACAAGCCAAACCACAATTCCAATCGCACAGAAGACGAGGAACTTTTAAGGTGGTTCGATCTCAAACCTGAGATCTACGTCCACCCCACATTCCAATCGGAATGTGGCTTACTTTGCTGATACACAGCTTAATCCACTGGGCTTCACAGCTTGCCAACAATCCGCTGACTAACTGCTTGCGCTGGGGACTTACAACTTTACCTGACTAGAGAAACACTTCTTTGCAAACCGCTGGGGAGTTACAGCTTCACCCGACTAGAGGAATCCACTTCTGCACGCTGAGGAGTTACAGCTTAACCTCCGCTGGCTAACAGCTTGAAACAATCATTTATAAACAAAAGAAAACAAACGATAAAATCAGAAATCCCAAGAAGGGAATGTAGCTCAATTAGTTGAGCAATCTCAGCTCTGGTTCTGAACCAGGTGACTGAGGAACAAACTGTCAGACAATCTCTCAACACTCTTCTTCTCTTCTTCTCTTCTTCTCTTTCTCTTTCCTCTTTGTTCTTCTCTCTTTTTTTCTACACTCTGGATCACACAGCCTCTGTATGCCTCTGCTCTTCTAGAAGATGCACGATCAGTCTTCTCCCGATGGAGAAGTCTTCTTTATATAGCAGTCGCATATGGGTGGGCGTGTGTCCTCCACAGGTTCCTGCCCTAGAGCCTTGACCACGTGGCACAATCCAGGCACATCCTCCATCATTGGATCACGTGCCATCCTTATTGTCCATGAGAGAATATCTATCACAACATAGAAATAATACTTCAGTTCAGGACAGTTAAAAAATATTCTAAGGACAGAAGGAAAAATAGCACGGACTTTGTCATGTGCTAAGGTTTGGAAAATATGTTCAGACTTTGTATGTGGCAAGGCAGACATACACTGACTTAACTACAGTGTATGCTCAGACAAGCACCGCCTTTGGTATAGTGTATGCTTGGACCTTATATAGCTAAGGCAGACATACACTGACTTGGCTACAGTGTGTGCTTGGACATTTATGAACAACGTGTTCGGACTTATATATAAAGTTGAAACATCATGCACGGACTTGCTATGATCATGAGATGCATAGTGAGACACTAAGTGAAACCTACATGGACTTGCGCACTCACAAATGTGCACAGACTTGAGCACTCACAGAATGTGCACGGACTTGCTTCAACCAAATGTGCAAGGACTTTGTTTCCAGAAAATGTGCACGGACTTGACAAAACATTGCAAGGACTTTGTTTCCAGAAAACGTGCACAGACTTGTCTGTGCACGGACTTGACAAAAAGATGCAAGGACTTTGTTTCCAGAAAACGTGCATGGACTTGGTTGGAAGAAACGTGCACGGACTCTTATGTGCACGGACTTAGTTTTCCTTCCAACAGACAATGTGCTCGGACTTGTGTTTGAGCCTAAGATGAATATGCATGGACTTCAGGAAACGTGCACTGTTCATGAACGGACTTGATAAGATGTGCACGGACTTATGTTTGAGCCTAAGACGAATATGCATGGACTTTAGGAAATGTGCACTGTTCATGCATGGACTCAATGATATGCACGGACTCATAAAACCTGAACATGCCCGGACTTGGTTTACTATTTATGCAAGGACTCATATGACCTGAACATGCTCGAACTTGGTTTACTATTCATGCACGGACTCAATGACATGCACGGACTCATATGACCTGAACATGCTCAGACTTAGACAAAACATGCATGGACGTGCGCGGACTTCCTGCACGGTAGACCGAACATGCTCGGACTTAACAATGTAAGGCGCGCAACATTTGCATGGACTATGCACGGACTTGGAAAGTAAGACGTGCAACAATTGCACGGACTATGCACGGACTTGGAAAGTAAGACGTGTAACAATTGCACGGACTATGCACATACTTATCATTGCACGGACTTGGAAAGTAAGACGTGCAACAATTGCATGGGCTATGCACAGACTTGGAAAGTAAGACGTGCAACAATTGCACGGGCTATGCACGGACTTGGAAAGTAAGACATGCAACAATTGCACAGACTATGCATGGACTTAGACCTGATATGCTTAAGATGAAGGTATGAACAAGACAGCCTGTCCATGGACTTTGGCTCAAACTTAATGTAAATATGCATGGACATTGAAAAACGTGCATGGATTTTTGAAAGAAGTCCTGACAGCATGAATGGACTTGATATACGGAGATGAACATTATGCATGGACATAGAAAGTGCAGATAAATGTGTATGAACTAAATTGAAACCTGCACGGTTGTCAATCATCAAAACCAATCAGCACAGGTCTGCTGCTGGTCAGAATAGAGGAGTGTTCCAACAATCTTCCCCTTTTTGATGATGGCAACTTAATGCAACTAGATGATGGCAACCCAATGGCGCACCAAGAATCAAATACACTTAATCATGATAATCATGCATGCAACCATTAAAAGTGGTCCCCCACTCTCCCCCTTAAGCTCTCCCCCTTTCCATCAATGAAAAGCATCAAACATCAAACATTTCTCCCCCTTTGACAACAGCAAAAAGGTAAAGAAGATGATAGGGAAAAAGAAAGAAGATGAAGGGACTCCAAATAACAGACTGGGCACCGGTTCAGGAAGTGAGTAGATTATAAACAACTCTTAAAGTATAAGAGTCAATAATATGCAGTCTTGAGAGGAAGTAGGTTTAACAGTGAAAAAAAATAGAGTAAAGCAGCTGACTACCTGAAAGAGGGCTATAGACTCCATTTATAGCAATGAATCTAAGGCACATGGCTTTAATAGACTAAGTCAGGACAATACCCTACTGAGGTTAAACAGTGAAATCCAAGGAAGGCAACCTGAATATGTATTGAGGATAAACAATTTACGCTCAATGATTTTTGGTTTCAAGGGTTACAACAGTTCATTTTTGACTTTTAATTTTTAGATTCTGAACTCAGTGAATAGACCAGTGGCATTTATGCCGTTGACATTAGGTGTACACCTTGATCAGAGGCAGGTACCCCCAGTTACTAGGCATAAACTACTAGATCTAATTCAGATCAAAAACTACAAAGACAGTTTGCACCTTTGACGTTAAGGGTACACCTTGATCAGAGGCCAGTACCCCCAGTTACTCAGTGAAAACTCCCCCTATAGATTTGACCCTATGAACAGAGATAACCTGAAGCACCTCATGACTTAAGGTATTCTCCATTTCTTTGATGGAGGCCTCAGTTTCTCAGTGCAATTCAGTCATTGCTCTGCCACTTTGTTCAATTCTTTTTCTTTGATGATCTTATTTATCTGCTGCCCTTATTACTTTTAGAGTGACTGTTTAAAAATAATACACACTCTAGTCTCCAAACCTAGACTACACTAAGTCTGACATGTTCAGGTACAGTGTAGACTTTTTCTATTCTACCATGAGACAGAGGTTAAGAGCTATAAACAGTTTCTATCTCCTTATTTCCTGAAGAACAAACACTGAACTCTACAGTCTATAAAAATTAAACCTTTAGTTCATTTCAATTAGCACCCGTGATTCTTACAAATGAAAAGTTACAATAATTGTAGCCCAATGTAATGAACCAGAAGCAAGTCTGTTATTCAGTCAAGGTGATAGAGATAGGCATGAAAGATCAGGAGCAATTGATGTCACAAGATGAGACTCATACTCGGTGCAAACATGCAATGCATGGACTCTATGTCAAAAACATGCAACACTGAGACTCTGTGCAACCTATGCATCAACATCACAAAAAGTCTGTGCAACTCATGAAATCAGCAAACATACTCCGTGCAAAATAATTTATTTAACCCTTATGCTACAGCATCTAACATATAGTGCCTAGTAACATCGACCTGTGTACTAGGTGCACCGACCTGAAAGACCATGTAGTGATCAAAGTGCACAAGGTTCATTGACCTTGATAGTGTGGACTTTGTTCAAGGTGCATCGACCTGATTGTGCATACAGTGTACACATGCATCGACCGGCTAGACCAGAGATGCATATGTGCATCGACCTTATGCTCGCATGACTTCTACAGCTGCATCGACCTTCTAGACAAAGTGCATATGTGCATCGACCTAATAGCGCACAGTGTGTACATCAGCATCGACCTTATAATGCAACACTCATGAACATGTATCAACCAGATAATGAAACACACATCTATCGACTTGTTAGTTACACATGCATCGACCTGTTAGTTCAATGAATTGGGAGATGCATCGAGCTTATAATGCAACACTGATTCATATGCACCGATCTATACATGAATATGCATCGACGTTATAATCTAGTTGCATGAATATGCATCGACCTTTCTTTCTAAGTACATGAAGAGACACTGACATGCTTGACTCTTAAATGTATGGATGCATCGACCTGATAAGCTATACACTAGAAGATGCATCAACCTGTTCACTAAAAACCAATGATGCATCTGCCATGGAATATAATGATGCATCGACCTGTCTAGCATGATGCATCAACTTAAGTGCCATGGAATCCAATGATGCATCGACCTATCCAATGATGCATCAACCTATCTAGCATGCACCAAAGAACATTATCATGTATGACATTATCAAAATCGCATATGACATCATGATGAGTCATAGTGTTTGACATCATCAAATGAGTCATAGTGTTTGATATCATCAAAATCACAGGGTCACAACAATCTCCCCCTTTTTGATGATGGCAACACTATGAATACTATGAACACTATGAGTCATAAAATCACATGCTTGCCAAACTATTCTCCCCCTTTGACTTCATCAAAAAGGAAATAATAGTTTATCAAAAAGGATGCCACTGGGTTTGTCATGAATTATGCAAAGATGAGTTTCTGACAATTATTCTCCCTCTTTGACAATTATGCACAATGAGTCTCTCTCACCCATCACCCAGATCTAATTATCCCCCCTTTTAACGTCATCAAAAAGTAGTAGCAATCTCCCATTTGATACAAGTTGATGCTAAAGAGAACATCGGTGAGATGAATGCAGTGTAGACTCAAATCAAATTCTCCCCCTCCAAAAAGGAATGAGGCAATCTCCCCCTATGACAGCTATGAAGAAATGGAATTGAATTCAGGATAGGAGTAATACAAATCTTAGCAGATCTTGTAGATGAATCGGAAGGAATCTCCCCCTTTGACAGAGCAGAGGGATTGGAAGAAAAAGTAAATCAGTAAAAACACAGGGATGATCAGCAATGAGCAGAATCTAACATTGAATAGCATATGCAATGAAGGTGAAAGAGACGATATGAGAGAATCAAATTCAAGTGTTCCAACAGAAATGGAAAGTGAACATAGAAGTTCTGACTGAAAGTCCAAATGATCAAGAAGTTCAAGAAGATTTTAAATGAGATACCAATTTCATAAATCTTGAAATGATGAGATGCGAGATCACGCCTCTTCATCTAGCGCCATCTTTGGGAAATGAGCGAAGAGCCATAATGGTGTGAAGAAATTCCAGTAGGAGGAACACCGGCAGTGGGGGAAGTGCCGTGGGGGGAGGGGAAGGAGATCCTATACCTTCCTGCCCCACGGGAAGTGTCCCCTCTGAAAATAACAACCAAGTTAACGAGCTACCTCCACTAGTTACGGGGGTGTAGCCCCCCAACGGGAATCCTTACACTCTTCTAACCCTCAATGCCAAATTGGATATCCTCGTGGAGTTAATGAGGACCTACGCGGCCAGGGAGGAGAAGTCACGACTCCCCTGGGAAATCCCCCACCCCGTAGAGGAGTTTCCCAACAAATCGTTGGAGGCCGCTTCACCCTCCAGGGAAGACGGCTTGGGCGCAATAGGTCAGGAGGACCTTCGCAAGCCCCTTCTCCAAAACAAGAAGCCTCCTCCACTCTGAGGAGAGAAAGGGCCGGGGCATGCCAGCAACCCTCAGAGACCAACGCCCCCGAGGGATGACGAGGCAGCCCACAAGGGCGCCCTCATAGCCCCTTGGCTCAGCGTTAACTGGAGTTGTTCCTCCAACTGATGGACTTTGAGTGACATTTTGCAGAGCAGGAGCATGCCCTCTGCGCCTTGCAGAAGACATCCATCAAGGAAGATGAGGAGCAATCCCCGTTCTTCGATCAAATCTTGAAGGCCGAGATCTCCCCAGGGTCTCATTACAGACCTTCAAGTCGTATGACGGACAGGGAGACCCGATCGCCCACTACGACAGCTTCAACGCCCTGATGACTCTGCACGGGGCTTCGGACGCCATCAAGTGCCGAGCGTTCGTGACCACCTTGGTCTAATGCGCTCAAACCTGGTTCCGAGCACTCGCCCCCAGTAGCATCCATGACTTTCGACAATTCAGGAGGATCTTCAAGGAGAGCATCGTCGGCAGTGGCCCTCCAAGGTCAGTTGCGGGGTGCTGGCGCTAAAGCAGGCTCTGGGGGAAAAGCTATGGGCTTATATCAACTGATTTAAATTGGAAGCCCTGCGTATCCCTTGCTTGGATGTTGCCTCAGCCATCATTGCATTGACCGGGGGCACCTGTGACGAGAACCTCTAGCTAGAGTTAGTCCTCCCCCCAGCCTCTGTAGCCCATCTGGTGACCCTAGCTCTACGCCATGCAGAGTGCGAAGAAGTCCTCAACGCCTGTCACAATGTGCTGGGCTCGGGTCGAGAGGGAGATGAGAAGCGATCATTCGAGCAAGGCTAGGGCCAGGCGAAAAGGCGGAATCAAGATGGGGAGCACAGGGAGCCCCCTCAGAAATACGAGTGGTACCCACCCCTATCTGCCCCCGTCTACGAGATATATGAAGACATTAAGGGCTTGGGCCTTCTCCGCCAACCTGAGCTGATGGGGACATCAGCCACCCTCCATGCCCTGGCTTCGACGTCGGCCCTTCGAGATGGATTCGGCAGTGGTTAGGATATTTATTTCTTCTTAGCTTGATGTATTTTTCTTTTATTGAGTTGTAATCCCTATTGGGCCAATTAATAAGACCCAAAGGGCTAGTCCATTAGTAGTTCGGTTAAACTTGGTTGACTTTTGGTTACTTTTCATCCCCTTTTTTATTTGCATATCCCCTTTTGGGGGTCACTTTGTTTGGTGGCTTATTCATAGTTGTTTGTGTTGTTTTCATCCTTAGGTGCCACATTGCATGTGGAGTTGCTTTAGATCCTTAGGTTCATCTCTTAGGGGCAATTCCTCCTTCACTTCATATCTCAATCCTCTATTCGACTCCACCATATCTTCTTATGATCTTCCCCATTCGCAAGAGGATTCTCTCCCTCAGGGACTCCTAGAGGACCCACCCAGGGTCTTCCCACTTCAGTCTAGAGAATGGTCCGTCCCTCCTCCATCCTCTATTCCCATGGAAGGCGGTCAGCCCTCCCTTTCAACTCCATCCACTAGCAATCCCACCAGTCACATTCTGCAGATGATGGCCCAGTTGGATCCGGCCCAACTTCAGGCCCTTTATCAGACCTTGCAGGGGTCAGGTGCCCCATCTTCCACGATTTCACAGGGTCTGTCCACTACCTCTGTCTCCCAATCTAGGGTTGATGGGCCCGGGGCTCCACCTATTCCTATCGATCTTACCCCAGTCTAGCCCAGAATCCTTCAGTTTTCCAATCTGGAGGTCAGCCAGTACTATGGCTCGATCCCTCAAATCCTCCATAAAGGGAAGGCCGCTCTTCCCTCACCCACCCAGATGGATCCTTACAGATATGTTACATCGGTGCCACAAGTTCTTGTTGGCCCGACCGATTTTGCTCGCCCACAGCAAGGGGCAGCCCATGCTTACTCTAATTCGGGTCATCCTTCGGCCCAGTATCCTTCTTATGGGCCTCCCCCTCTTTCCGTTCATCCTTCGGCTCCTCGTCTTGAAATCACTCCTTTCACTCCACCTACCCCATCTCGGGAACAAGAGCTCCTTGACAAATGGGCCGCCATGTAGCAACAACTCCACTTTCTTCAAAAGTGGGTTGGCCCACAATCCTTGGCAGACGTTCCCGTTCCTAGCTTTCATAACATCTGATTCCCTCCTCAATCAGAGCTCCCTACATACCGCAAGTATGGTGGGAATAGCAACCCTTATGTTCATGTGAGGGATTTCATGTACGACTCGGCACAATTCCAATATGATGATCGCCTCATGGCGTATTTATTCTGCCGATCACTAGATGGAGTGGCATTGGAGTGGCTCTATGCTTTACCACTGGAAGATGCCGAGAGTTTCGAGGTTGTTAAAGAGAAATTCATCTAGAGATTCCAGGATCGGGTCGGCCCAGAATATTCATTTACAGATCTTGTTGCCGAGAAAATGAAAGCCAATGAGGATTTTGCCACTTATGCTGATAGATGGAGACATATGGCTGCCCGTGTGCTCGGTCATATTCCGGAAGAGGAAAACGTCAAGTTGCTTATCTCCAATGCTACACCTACCTTTCGCAACATATTGACCATGAATGATATTACTAACATGCACCAATTATACAGTCGGGCGAGATTTATTCAAACCCAATTCAAGGACTCCCCCATCCATTCTCTTTTTGAGGCCCAAAAGCCCAAATACAATAGAAACCCTCAGGGGCCTGTCACTGAAGGAGTCCAGACCAACGAGCAATGTGTGTGTGTGTGTGTGTGTGTGTGTGTGTGTGTGTGAGAGAGAGAGAGAGAGAGAGAGAGAGAGAACTATTTGGGAGGAGGTCTGTGTCATATTCGGTGATGTCCCCAGAGATGTTACTAGACCCGTTGACGGAGAAGTAGGGTGCACCCCACCCATCGATCATGTATAGTGCATTGGACAACTTGGTAGACTAGTGGGAGGCGAGGGACTCTAGCAAGCAAGAAGAGGCCGCGTTCGCTGTCGGTGGAGTGCCATCGGAGAATGCCTCTGGCGTGATAAGAGAGTTGGGCTCCCAACCAAAAATGTATCCAGGAAGTCGGGAGATCGTAGTATCTACACATGCTAGGGCCGGCATCTCTTCTTGATCTAAAGAAGGAACAAAAGAAAAGCGAAAAGACCTAGACATCACTGAGGGTGCAACTTCTGAGGTGGGAGCCTTGAAAGCCGCTAATGCTGGAGCCCCAACTACCTCTCCCCCCCCCAAAAAAAAAAAGAGTAGAAGTTGACGGATGAGATGAGGAGAAAAACCCTAGCACCGTCAAATAGAATCTGGTTATCACCACACCTGGCAGTCAGTAAAACAAGGGGTTGATCAGATTAATATAATGTAGACCTCTGCAGCAATCAGGGAGGACAATGGCAATGGCATCTAGACACCACTCACCCCTGTGTCTGGATCCCTCAAGAAATTAAGAGCTCTCCCATAGGAGAGATGAGACAAAGAGAGGGAAGAAACTAGAGTTGGAAGGATCTGGGGGATCTCGGAATCATAGCAGTAAGAATAGAGTAGGCAGGCAGTTTCGGTGGATGGGAACAACATCTACACTAACATTTATGTCGTCAAGTGGACCAACCTGTTCATCCCCCTGTCATCATGATCTGCAACCTCATTGCCATCTTTGTGGGCTTCTCCAAGATGCAATGGAGCAAGCTATTGCTTTCACCGACTGTAAGGAAGGTGGCGTTGCCATTCCTTCATGACCAGGCTCGCTTTCATCCACTCTACCCCCTCCGTTCAAGTTGGGCACTGCTAGATGAGCTCTAGGGCAATGAGGACCTAGTATTGCAGGGGGCAGACCGCCTCTTTCTCCTCTTTCTTCTTCCTTCCATGTGGTGCTCTCGCTTATGCCGATAGTGAGTGCCGCCGCGAGTCCCCACAACCACCAACAACAGCAGTGCCCTCCCAGCACTCATGAGACCACCTCACCACTGACCGATGCCCTTACCAATGCCTCCTCGCCTACGCCGGCACCAACAGTACTGGAGGTGATGCCCGTGTAGGGGGAGAGAGAGAACATAGATAGAGAGGGAAGAGAGAGCGAGTAGGGATATTTAATTAGGGATTTCAAGTCCCTCTGTTATTGTGGACACACTTTAAATTCTTTGGCTTCTTTTCTTTTCATTTATTTTATCTTTTAGTATTTTATTAAGTGCGAGGGCGTACCAGTCACATAGGTGACGATATGTATTCAGGCTCCGAGATTGGAGTGGTCCGGAGCGAGTGGTGCGCTCTGTCTGATTAATCAGACGTATGATTATGGGTATCAGGTCGGGATTAGAGACTCGTCGTGCTAGAGTCCCAACTACCTCCGAGGTGTAAGGTAGAGTGTCTAGGTCATCCTAGATCCCGTGGACCTGTCTCCGCAGGGCTCTAGTCTCTCGAGCTACGGTCCACCATCTAGCGATCAACAACAGCTCGGGGTGGGTTTCCTCGTCTCTCCCTAGCCCGTGTAGTCTCACGTAGGCCCACACCCGCATCACATTCCGCCAAACATCAGCATATAACAACATATAGGGAGCATGAAGGAAATTGCATGACCAATTTAGGGGTCGAGCCATACCTGGAGTAGAGGTGAGAAGCCGCCAAGCATCGTGCGTCGGCTGGTGGAGCTCAATGAGTCGAAAAGGAAGGTGAGAACCACCACTCCCCACGCGTAGTCGCCTACATGCCCCACATCCTCGAGCAATGGCAGGAAGTGGCAACTGATCACATCAGCTCGCATAGCGAATAGGAGGCACCCGAAGAACAGCATCAGGAACCTCCATAACACTCTATCAGCCTCTGGCCCGGGCTCTATCGCCACCCTCAGTTGGGCTCGATCCACGAGCCTCTGAAGATGCTTCTCAGGTAGCTCCCCAGTCAGAATCCCTACTCTCCTCAGCCCAAGGCTGTCTTGTAGTGTCGCCCTGCGTCAGCGTCGTCGACTGACGCTTCGGGTGCAGCAGCTCGAGTCAAAGAAGCTCCTGGGCCATCTCTCGATAGTCAGGGTAAGTCCTCCCGCTAACCGGCGGCCCATGCACGTGTAGGCCCATGATGCGTGCTACGTCCTCTAACGTGGGGACCATGTGGCCCCACGAGAAAAAGAACGTGCGACTCACTAGGTCCCAGCAGTCGTGCATAGCATAGAGCAGCGGCGTGTCAAGCCGACTGACCTCAATGCTCAGGAACTCAGCGAATCCCATCGCCGCTAGTCTCTCCCGCTGGAAGTCAGGCAATGCGAGGTACACTACCCGGACCTACAGCTAAGAGATCCGGGTCCAGCGCTTTCCCTGCTTACATTTAGAACAATTGCATACATTTCAGAAATAGGATAATGCATTTAACTAAATAAATAAATGGGAAGAAGAAAACAGAAAGAAAATGCACTTTGCCCACAAAGCGGTTCCCCATGGACCACTCTACCTGGTGGGCGGCCCGTCTAGGTCCGTTTAGCCATCCAGCATCTTGTACAATCATGGCCTTTCCCAAGCCATTCACCCAGTGCACGGTTCCCACCTCACCGTGCCATTCCCTGTCTAGGCCCCTCATCTTCTGAACTTGTGCGGCCTGCCCTAAATCACGTTGTGGTCCACGGTCTGATGGGGGCCGTTCAGTTCTCGACGTTCAATATTCTAAATGGACCAAAATGGCCCGTCTTGGTCTCCCATGATTTTCCCCAAACCGTGCTTGGATCCATTCCCCCATCAGTTCAGCTACTCCTAGACGGCCACCCATGGGCCGTACTAGTCTTGGATGGTTCTATAGGAACCATTTTGTTTCGGGGAGCGGTTCTTGGTGAACCGCTTAGCTACCATCTTTCCCAATGACGTGAAACCCCCCGCTAGTGGTGGCGGCCCAAAGGGCCTTACAACCAGCCTCCAAGGGGCCATATGCCCCTGTTCTCCCCCTAAACTAGCATGCATCACCGTCTCTCTCGGGTACGCCACACCAGTGCTCCTAGTGGGCCGACACACGCGTGCCGTGGAAGCTACGACTAGTGAGTGGGTCACCGGAAGCACAGACCCTCAAGTCACGAAAATTGACTCCGAAAGTGAACGAGTACAAGGATCGCTCCTCGTACAACACCTACTCACGATGGCGCAGGCCGAAGACGTCACGTCCTGGGACCTCCACACGGCGCCCTCACCCGACCCCCACGTGATGCCCAGCATCAGTCAGACCACGGGTCAGCACATGGATCGAGGTCCGCTCACTCGGAACTCGCATCGGCACGAAAAACCATCAACTCAAGCCCCAGACGACGAACGATCCATCATTGGCTACACTGAAGAAGGGCGGTCATAAACCAGCCGCTCAAGGTATGTGCGGTCCACTCTGGGCCGCCCAACCCTCATGTGCGGTTGGTAACCAGCCACACAAGGCAGGTGCGGTCCAACCCTGGCTGCACGATCTGCCAGACTCCAAGAGATGTGTGGTCCTTCTCCGGCTGCACAAGGGTATGTGTGGTCAGTCCATGACCGCACAGCCCACGATACTGTGCAACGATCACAAAGCAACGTTCAAAAACTCACAGGATGAGCAGTCCTTCCTGGGCCGCTCAAAGGTTGTGCGGTCCCTGACAGGCCGCACAAGCCCACTTCGCGCCGAGCCAAAAAGGCATCGGGGATGTGCGGCTAACCCACGGCCGCACGAGGGTTGTGCGGTCAGCCCCTGGCCGCACATCCCAAAACACTATATAACAGTCAAAACGACGGTCAAAAACACATGGGATGGGCCGTCAGCATAGGGCCGCCCAAAGGGATGTGCGGTCTCGAGATAGACCGCACAACCCCCACTGCGCGCCGAGCCTCACTCGAAGTGCGTCGAGCCATTGTGCGGCCAGGACAGGGCCGCACAAGGCATGTGCGGTCTCTGGTTCGAGCGCACAACGCCACGGGTGCGAAAACGGTGAACTCCACCGAGGTAGCCCATTCCGGCCCCAAACGAGCCCCACGGAGGGGGAAAATAATGAGGAACAAACCCCCAAGCCCCCTAGCATGATTCTATACCCTCAAAACGCGATTTAAGGGCTCAAAATGAGAGAACGGGCGATCGCTCCCCGTGGCATGCTTTCCCTACCCGGCGTGAAATAAGCCCCACTCGACCTCGCCTCGGCCTACAAATCGCGGGAATGGAACGACAATAAGTTAGGGATCGTCACCCTATCTCCGATTCGCGAAGAGACGCCGGTCCGAGCTCGATCCCGCAAAGAATGCCGCCGACGATTTCGCCTCCCCAAGCTTCCCACGGTCGCCGTACGTCCGCACGATCGCCTTGCCATCACCCACGTCGCCACGCCGTCGCCACGTCGTCGCCCCGCCGCCGTCTGTAGCCGGAACGGAGCCTCCACCGCGTCGAATAGGCGAGAGAGAGGGAGAGGAACACGCGAAGAGAGAGGAAGAAGAATGAAAAATGAAAAGGAAACGGCCTATTTATAGAAAGTTCAAAAATTCACAAAAATACCAAAAAATAGAAAATTACGTTTCCGCGATCCTCGGAACGCACCGATCGCAACGTCTCTAAATTGACTAAGAATAAAAGGATAGGTGTGCTGGGAGGATACGTGGAAGACTTTGCGAGTGTGTTGACTGCTGACAATCAATCTTGCATGCCGTTGCTTCGTGCTTTCGCGGGTTGCTCCCACGAACTGGTACGACACACGAATCGCACCGTAGGACTGCAAACTGGGTGAACTGGGGCTGAGTGGGGCCGTGGGGCCGCTGGGCTGGAGAGAGGGCGCGGCCCCCAGGGAGTTCGCCCTCCCTGGGGCGCACGGTCACCCCCGGGGTGAACTGGCCCCGGGGCCTACTGTAACCCCAAGGGATGGCCCTCGGGGGTCTTGTTTTGTCTTCTGGGGGTGTCCTTTGAGAGACACTAAGCTTCGAGGGACTAGGACGGGCCCGTGGGGGCTGGTGTTCTTCGGGTTGTAGTAGCCACTCGCAAGGTGTTTGGGTGAATGCTCAACACACCCCGGGTTGCTGAACGACTTGAGTAGCAGGCCGAGGGGCCCTAAAGTGGGTCTTGGGTTGAGGATGGGAGCTTGTGGGAGCTAGGGGGAGGCATATTAGGCACATGGGTTATGCCTCAAGCTGCGTGCCACATTGCGCGGCGGGTTGGCAAGGTAGCATCGGGTTGGCCCAAGAGCTAAAGATGAGTGGCTTGTCGCCATGTGTCTTAGGGTCAGGGGTGGCCCCGGATTGCTGAGGGTTGTTGTAGGACCCAATTAACGTGCTGGCACCACGGGTTGGCCGGTGGTTTGATGCCAGAGGGCTGGAATATATGTGCCTACAAGGTGTTCGGGAAAATGCCAAACACACGTGTGTGAGCCGTATATGCATACTGTGGGCCTCCAAAGCCTATGGTTGACTTGATTAAGTCTCCCTTTGACCTTGAAGGGTTGAGAGAAGGCATCTTAGGGCTGACTCACTACCTTTTCACTGGGTGCCACGTGGCGTGGCTTAGTGTTGGGGTGCCCCCGGGTTGACCTGGGCGGCCATGTGAGATGCGGGCAAAGCCCATAACTGGGTGGCCGGGATTGGTCCCGGTAAATTGCTTGTGTAGCCACATGTCACAACAAACCGGTCGGGGCCCTTGGCGGGACCCACAGAGCTGTAGAAAAGTCTAGGTAGCCCATGCCTTGAAGGTGTTCGGGGAAATTCCCGAACCCTTATTTCTTGGTATTTTTGCCAGGAAATTATCTGGGTACAACAAATGTCACCCACGGGTCATGCGTCAGAGGCGAAGATGATGGCGTACAGCCCAGTTGCCCTCTGTTTCAGGCCGTTGTAGTTGTATTTTAACACTTCATGTGCCTTTGCTTTGCTATATTGTATATGTTGATTTTTCTAGTGTTCTGACCATTTTTGTGTGCCCTGTCTTGCAGCTATGGCACGCTTTGGCAGAGATGAGCGAGTCCCGAGATGTGTGGCCCAGGAGGAGGACCACTGGGCGTGATGGACCAAGTGGCCGATGCCCCCTTTGGGACCACCAGTTGTTACCGTGGCTAGTGTGGATCAGCTGGACCAGGGCCATATGACCGTGGCTGAGGGTCCTTTCGGTGAGAAAGTAGCTGGAGTCGGGACCGTAGAGGTGGCCCGGGTTCTTGAGGCAGGCGGTCAGTACACTTATGACCGGAGCGGAGGCTACCCATTGGAGTTCCCCCTGGACAACCATCTGTTCGAGTTCGTGTGGTGCTACATCCCCCCTGGAATGGAGGAGGAGGATTTACAGATCCCGGGAGCCCATCATCGTCTTGAGCGGGCTATCTTGCTAGGCAGGGACAGCCTGCAGGGCGTTGCACTTGGCAGCTATTAGAGCTTCTCGGAGGACTACTGGAGGCAGCGTCAGTTCCCCAGTGCTGAGCATCTGGGGTTCTTTGGCAGGGCAGAGCAGTCTGGACTTGCACGACCACCATCGCACTGAGACAGAGGGTACCGCAGGGTTGGTGCTGGAGCTCGTAGGCTTGCAGTATGCTGGAGAGGGCTATGACGACCACAACATCCTGGACGGGGTGATGCAGTAGACCGTTAGTAGCTGGTACGGCCGTTGGGCAATGATCTTGTTGCACTGGTATCGTCAGGGGGCCATAGAGTGGCTGATGGGCATTGTGCACCACTACTGGGTGCTGTTGGACCAAGCTGGAATTAGGTATGCGGTGACTGCCGCTTTGTACACGTACCCGTGCTACACCGGATTGCTATAGGGACTGCTAGAGTGTTTCAACCGTCGATGGAATACAGTGGCGACAGCAGAGGGAGAGACCACCCTTGACTTATGGTCTCTATTCTGGATTTCTGGATTGCCGATCAGCAGCGAGGGGTACGAGGAGGTGGTACTGGATGACCTCCATCATAGCCACATCGATGGATAGGGGCGATACCGAGTGTTTTACAGCTATCGATATCTTATGAAGACCTGGAGGGATTTGGCCCTGGCAAGGAGAGAGAGAGACCTGCACAGACTCCCCAAGTGCTGCTGAACATGTGGGTCCGTCACTTCTACAACGGGCCCTTCTGCTTCTACCAAGAGTTCGCCAGGTATTAGACTCCATGGGAGGAGTACACTGAGGTGGAGCTATGCTTCCAGACATACTCCAGATATGCGTATGCGCCACAGGAGGCATGGAATCCCCATGGTTTGCCAGATGTGACACACCTTGCAGCGTACCTAGCATATTGGTTGGCGACCTTCGTGGTTCCGCATGGAGAGGATGGTTTGCTGAGAGCCGAGTTGTTGTGGCCGGCATGCTTGTTGGCAGAGGGATGATAGTTGGCCTTGGCTCCTGTGGCATTGGCCAACATCTATCAGGGACTGGGAGCTCTGGCAGCACACCCGACGTCGAGAGAGAGGAGTATACTTCTGTCGACCAACTATCTCAATGTGTGGGCCGGATTGCTATTTTCGGGGCTGGTGGTACGAGGGACTATGGCGAATCCGACGGCACCACTCTTGTTTAGCTTCACTGGACAGTCGGACGAAGACACCGAGGTACAACTGGAGGGGTCTAGGAGAGCCCCTTGCTACCTGCCCACCCGGGGTGAGGTGGGATTACCCTTTGACAGTGCCGTGAGAGACTACGATCTTTTTCTGCGAGCTACAGGTGGAGGGGTGACCAGCGCCCATCCCAGTCAGGGGGAGCCAGAGGCTGGACCGCCGACAGAGTGGGTGATGAGCACCCGGTCGGCGGTGCTGACATTGCACCAGTCTGCTATGAGTTCCTTGGTGCCATACTACCCACATCGATTCGTAAGGAATTTTGGGTATGAACAGGGGATCCTGCCGAACCGGGAGTTCCCTTTGACAGGCCGACAGTATAGAGGGAAGGACACCCACCTGCTGGTGGCCGCGTGGTGGGACTTCTACTACCATCGGGAGCTAGAGTAATTCTCGATCCCGGGATAGGGACGTCGAGGATGATTCGACGTCCATTACGCCAAGTGGTGGTTCGAGCACAGCCACCTATATCGGCAGAAGGCCTCCATGATCAAGAAGGCAAAGGAGAGCCGCTTGCTAAGGAAGGATCTGCCTCCCATTCTGCTGGATGACAGGTACTTGAGGACCCATGTCGCTCGGATCTGCCAGGAGATCGAGCGAGTTGTCGAGCAATGGCTGCCTCGGGGCTCTTTGTCTGGGAGTCGGGGCAATGGAGGGGCGCTGAAGCCCCTGAGACAGGCACCAACAGCGACGGTGACTACTAGGATGAATGTGCATCAATCGAGGGCACCTAGGACCTGGTGGTCCCAGTTCTTGGCCGACTGCAGCCTCCGGAGCAGAGGGTCGCTGGACTGGGCGCTCCCGCACGGGAGCTTTGTTGACACGGCGATCGATGACTGGAGATGGCACATCAGCCATGCGATCGGGTCGACCGGGCCCGTGGAGTTCGTGTCCCAGATCGAGTGTGCCCACACTCTGAGGGACATTCGGGAGGCCATTGCGAAGGTGGCCTGGGTATTGGCTCTGAGACTGGAGCAGCTAGTGCCCTTGCCGTTGACCCCCTTCGGGGCCTCAGGTAAGGCTTTCCTCTAGCATCCCCCATCAAGCACTAATTTAGGAACAAATGTGGTGACTCAAGAAGTTGCTATCATCAAAACAACACACCATCATCAAAGCCCAGGGGGCACTACACATACTTCTTCAACATCGAAATGTGAAATCTATTGTGGACTTTGGACAATAGAGGAGGCAAGGAGATGCGGTAGGCAACCTCGCCAACTCTTTCCAATATCTCGAAGGGACCGATATACCTTGGTGTAAGCTTGCCCTTAACACCAAATCTCCTAATGCCTCGTCTAGGGGAAACCTTAAGAAAGACGTAATCTCCAACTTGAAATTCGAGATCTCTCATTCTTGTATCAGCATAAGTGTTTTGCCTAGACTGAGCCGTCTTGAGTCTTTCTCTAATGAGTTGAATCTTCTCAGTGGTATCCCTTACCATGTCTGGGCCTAGTAGTTACTTTTCGCCAACTTCATCCCAACATAAGGGAGATTGACAACTCCTTCCATATAAGGCTTTGAAATGTGCCATCTGAATACTTGCCCGGTAGCTATTGTTGTAAGCAAACTTGACCAGGGGCAAGTGATCATGCCAGCTTCCACTGAAATCAATGATACAAGCTCGGAGCATGTCTTCTACAACTTGATTCGTTCTCTCAGTCTGATCATCCGTCTGAGGATGAAAGGCTGTACTAAAGTTGAGTCTTGTCCCCAACGAATGTTGTAGACCCTTCCAAAAGTGTGAAGTGAAACGCGGCTCTCTATTAGACACGATTGAAATAGGCACTCCATGTAGTCGGATGACTTCTTTGATGTATAAAGCGGCGAGAACATCAACTGACCATCGGCTCTTGATTGGCAAGAAGTGTGCCGACTTGGTCAATCTATCTATGATGACCCAAATTCCATCATGTCCCCCTTTGGATTTAGCTAGACCCATAATGAAGTGCATATCAATATCCTCTCACTTCCACTTGGGAATGCCTAAAGGATGTAGCTTACCGGCAGACTTTTAGTATTCTGCCTTGACTTGTTGGCACGTGAGATAGCGCGACACAAAGTCTGCTACTTCCCTTTTTATGTTAGGCCACCAAAAGATCCATTTCAAGTCTTGGTACATCTTGGTAGATCTAGGATGAATAGTGTACCTTGATCTATAAGCTTCCTCTAATATCTTCTTCTTTAGTTCTGGACAATCTAGTACATAAGTTCTTTCTCGGAATAATAACCTTCCGTCAGATGCTATCTTGAAATCAGGTTGTTATTCCATCTTGCCCTTGATTTCTACTAGTACTGGGTCATTGTCTTGGAGTGCTTGTATTTCGGAGAGTCGATCCAGTTGTATCCTCATGTGTGCTAGAGTAATACACCTATTCTCCTTGTCCATACTTATGTTAAGATTAGATAATTACTTCAACAACTTCCAGTCTCGAATCATAATAGTTGATTAGTAAGGCTCTTGGCTTTCGACTGAGGGCATCAGCTACAGGATTACCCTTTCTAGGATGTGGTGCGGACACCCGAGCACTTGACCGGTCTGGGCCGGTGAGCCACCGATACCATACGCGGAGCACCACGCGAGCCACGGCAGGTTCCATTTGGCTCGGAGACAGCCTGGAGACGCCCCCATGAGTTCTGGCTCATGTTCGCGTTTAGAGCAGAATCTGGTGCAAGGAAAAGTAGAGTGGGTAAAGAGAAGATTAGAGGGTGGCAGAGTTGCAAATCTGGTAGAAGGAAAAAGAAACCATCCCCGCCGGAGTTGAACGCTGAAGCACCTATTGGCCGCTTACTCTTTTTTCACCCGAGCTTCACCTACCAACTTGAGCAGCCTGGCTGTGGGGAGGGGAAGAGAGGAAACCTCCTTCTACGGAACGTTTAGACGATGGCAGATCCAACGACCTTGCCCATCGGAGATGAAGATCCTGCTGGGCTGTGATGAAGCACCCACTGGCCTCTTCCACGTTTATCACGGCCGAGCTTCACCTGCAACTGCGCCTCTATGGGGGAGGGGATGAGAGGAAACCCCTCTCTCCTGAACCCTAAACGATGGCTGCCAGTTTGAATGATGGGCATTTGGGTCATTTAACTCCACTTTAACGGGAATAATAGAATCTCCGTCGAATATTCGAGTATGTGCCGACGGAAGTTAACTCGGGTGATAGTTGTGCATAATTAAAATTTATATAATGATATGTATGATAATACGTTTCTAAGAGTGGTTTTTTTGCAAATTCACATATAACAATGGTTTCCATGCAAAAAACCCTACATTTTATGGCAAACATCTACTTGGAACCCACTAGTCTCTTCCCAATCGGTGGATCAACCAATTCCCAAGTTTGATTCTTATGCAAAGCGTGCATATCCTCATCCATTGCACGCTGCCACTTAGCGTCTTTCACAACTTCTATGAAGGAACAAGGCATGGAAACATATGATAGCGTAGAAACAGAGAAGCAAGCAGGGGAAAGCTGGGAATAAGTGATGAATTGAGAAATAGGATGATTGGTACACCCACGATTGCCTTTGCAAACTGTAATAGGAAGTTCAAGATCAAGAGTTTTAGTAGGGATGTAACCTGGAGAGTTGGCATCTTCATGAGAAGAGACAACATCCACAGGAGGGGCCGCCACCACCTTCAATCAACGGGAGTAAGTGATCAGCTCTTTCTTTGCATCTGCAGTATTACGACCATCAACTAGTGAAGGTAATCCATCCATGGAAGGTAAGGATGGTGTATGAAAGATAAGAGGTGGATGTGTGGTAGGTGAAGAAAACTCCCCTTGAGGAGAAGTGGGAGAACCAAAGAAGGACCCTGATTCACAACATATGACATCTTTAAGGACATTTTTTCCACTTTTTGGGTCAAAACACTTATACCCCTTTTGTGTGGGAGAGTAGCCCAAGAAAACACCCTTGATAGCACGGGGATCAAGTTTGTTGGTATCAGGCCGTAGACAATGAATGAAACATAAACATCCAAAGACTCTAGGTGGAATGGGAAATAAGGGACGTTCTAGATACAAAAGAGAGATAGGAGCCCTGTGTCGAATAACTCGGGATGGTATTCTATTGATGACAGATGTTGTAGTTAACATTGCTTCACCCTAAAACTTTTTTAGAATATGATGTTGAAATAACAAAGCACGAGCAATCTCCAAGAGGTGTCGATTTTTCCTTTCAGTGACCCTATTTTGTTGGGGTGTATAAGCACACGAAGATTCATGGTACTCAGTGGCGGTAAGGATGAAAGTTTTTTTTTTGGTCTGAGAATTGGGATCACCCAGCGGGCCCACAACGTTGAAAGCCCACATAGAGAATGGCCAAGGAGCAGAGAGAGGGTGAAGAGATGAAGCAGGAGCGTGGATTTAGTCAATGTGGAGTTGGCACTTAAGACACCTCCGGACATAGAGGGAGTAATCTTCCTCTAGAGTGGGCCAATAATAACCCTGCCTAAAGATTTTTTCGCTAGAGCCTGGCCATTAACATGACCTCCACACTCACTCGAATGGGCCGCTTCGGCCACTTTTCAAGCTTCATCATCATCTAAGCATCTCATGAGCATTCCATTGAGAGCGAGCCTATAGAGTTCTCCAGCAATAATAGTGTACTTAAAGGCGGCTCTTCTAATAGCCTTACGCTGCTCAACATTTGCCCCTTCTGGGAACTATCCGTCTCCGCAATACAGCTCGATCTCATGATACCAGGGTAATTCTTCTTCCTCCAGGATCTCTTCCAATTTTGTTAAAGATACCTCCTTCAGATCTGCCTTCTCATCCCTCGCCTCTATAGCTTTTCTAAGGTTGGCGTACCAAGGATCCTGAAGAGAGGGGGTGCCCAGTTTCTGAACGATGATAGTCTCAGTGTTTTGATAGAGAGGGAAAGATGGAGAGGAAGCAAGTGATGCTAGTGCGTCAGCGAGGATATTCTGAGATCGAGGGGTATGGATGTAGATCAGCTTGCGGAATTGCCTAGCTAAGAGTGTGACCAAATCCTAGTATGGCTTGAGCTTTGGGTCACGAGTGCGGTAAATGGACAGAACCTACCGCAGAACGAGCTGAGAGTCTCCTATAATGTTCAAATAGCGCGCGCCTAGGAGGTAGGCATGCTTTAATCCAGCCAGGAGAGCCTCGTACTCTGTGATGTTGTTGGTAGCAGGAAAATGGAGTTGATAAGCAAGAGGAATCGTCACCCCTTTTAGAGTGAGAAGAACAGCGCCTATCCCTCGGCCCTAATTATTTAGTGCACCATTGAAGTGCAGAGACCAGAAGGGATGATGAGTAAGGACAGAGAGATGCTCATCAGGAAAATCAACCTGAATAGAATCAGTACAGGGGATGGGAAGATGGGCGAGATGCTTAGCGATGGCATATCCTTTGACTGCCTTCTGAACGACGAATGTGATGTCAAACTGAGAGAGAGATTTGCCAGCGAGCTAACCTACTAGAAAGGACAGGCTTTTCTGAGAGATAGTGAATTGGGTCCATTCTAGAGATACACCTAACTGGGTGGACTAGAAAGTAGTGTTTTAGCTTCTGAGCTATCCACACAAGGTGGCACAAGGCTTCTCCATGGCAGTGTACTTGGCCTTTGCCGGGTTAAACAACCTGGAGAGGTAATAAGCTGCCCACTCTTTGCCTTTGTCATCCACTTGTGCTAAGATCGCCCCTAGGGAGTCCTCGATGATAGAAATGTATAGAATAAGGGGTTTCCCAGGGATAGGAGGTTGTAAAATCGGGGGATTAGACAAATAGACTTTCAAGTCTTCATAGGCCTTCTGACAATCTTCGTTCCATTCAAATTTGACCCCCACCTTTAACTCCCTTCACCGATACACCTCCTCTCCAGCCCTCTCTACGTCAACGCACCCTGTATCATCGAAATTGGGTTTATGTCAACGTAATGGAATCGGGTTTAACCGGCTTAGACGGAAGGTCTAAGCCATACCACTCGACTGAGGCCTCGGGAGGCCATGGGCGCCGAGCTAAGTGGTTCGTCGATGCTGGGATTACACCGATGCAAGGATTTCGGGCTTTGCCAACTTAGATGAAAGGTCTAGGTTTTATCCCCTCGGTTGAGACCCCGGAAGGCCTTAGGTACCGAGTTAAGGATTCTGGTGTTTTATGTAAAAAGCTCCCGATGGAATCTTGTTCATTGTGGGTAATTAATGGCATGCTGCTGGCATTTATGACAGGACTTGGCATACTTGCAGTAGTCATCGAACAAAGTTGGCCAATAATAGCCCAGCTTCTTAATTCAATCTTCATTTTTGGCCCGGCTTGATGAGCACCGACTGATCCGGCATGAACTTCCTTCATGACAATCCAAGCCTCCTCCATGGATATACATCGGAGGAGCATCTTTCTTCCAGCATCAGCCACGGTTCAGAACAGAGTTCCGTTTCTGACTTCATAAGAATCTTTTGTTCTAATCAATTTGATCCTTTCTTCCCTCTGCTTGGGCAGTTCCTGGTGTTTAAATCATTTCATCAGGGGTTCTCTCCAATAAGGAGAGTTAGTTATTTCTGTTGTCGCAACTTCATATTCTTCTTCGTCACCTAGCTCCTCTATCATGCTGGGGACCTGGCGCCTGTTTATGACTGTTATGTTAAGGGATTCACCTGGCGGGACTGCTAGTGAGCTTGCTAATTTTGCCAATACATCTGCCTAGGCATTCTAGCTTCGGATGACATGGCCTACTTCAATGAAGTAGAATCGCCCCATGAGCTTCTTTGCCTTGGCGCAGTACGGGAGTAGCTCAAGCATCCGGATGTCAAACTCTCCTTGTATCTGCTTGACAATCAACATCGAATTGCCGAACACCTGCAGCATTTGGATCTCCATGTGGAGAGCTATCTGAAGACCGATGATTAGGGCTTC